>OU342738.1:349569240-350169240 GCA_910589765.1 Avena atlantica | reverse complement strand
CATCGTCGTCAAGCTGCGTCACGATCGAGGAGAAGAGTATGCTGTCCGGTAAGTCGCGTCGCCGACAGCAAGGAGGTGATGGCCAAGGTGCGGAGGCCATTGCCATGAGGAGTTCGTTGTCCATGTGCGAGTTGTCGACAAAGGTGCGTTATCGACAACAACATGGAGGCGAGACGCCGGCAAGCTGCGACACTGGTGGCAAACATGGAGGCGAGCCGCCAGCGAGCTAAGACACCTGTGGCGAACATGAGGCAGCGTGCGTGTTTCGATGACACACCCGCAGTCAAGGCGTAGGAGGTGCGCCTCTCTACGAGGCAATCGGCGTGACAAGATGGCAAAGGCGGGCATATGCGTGTTGTACCGACGACATCTGCGAGCTTCAAGAGGGGAAATAAGTATAACAATATTAGGGAGGTGATGGTTATGGGCCCACCACGCTTCCGCACTTCTCCAGGGATTGCACGGAGCCGAGGAAGGAGCAGGCTCATCTTGCCGTCACGGACGTCGACGAGCATCCGACGCTGCTGTGATGATCTGCGTGGAGTCCTAAATAAATGCCAACAAGGTTAAGGGGGTGCTCAATAGCAATAGCTACCTGGGTGTACTTGGATGGCACGATGCGGAGAAGATTCTTCACGACCTTCTCCTCCTTGAACTTCTTGCCGAGAGTTATCTTGTTGGCGAGCCCGTTCATGCGCATGGCGAGCTCGTCGACCGTCTCCCCGCTCCTCATGCGGACGGCATCAAACTCCTTGAGGAGAGTCTGTGCCTTGGCCTCACGAACACGTGCATCGCCCACACGCATGAACTTGATGGCGTCCCATGCCTCCTTTACCGTTGCCTTCACGGCAAGCGTGGAGTGCATCTCTGGCGGCACGGCTCGTAGAATTTCCGCAAGCGCCGCCCGGTCCTCGCTGAAGCTCCTGGCTCCCTCGATGGCGTCCCACACGCCTTGGGACTCCATGTTGACCTTCATGATCAGCGCCCACTCGAATTAGTTCGTCGTCGTCAATGGTGGGTAGACGACGGTGTTGCTAGCCTGGTGGACGACGCGCTACTGCACCACCACCTCACGGCCACTACGCCATGTCGGGCTCCAGCCACGGTGTACCGGCGAGGTTGAGCCACCACGGCGATCCGGCGGGCGTGACGGAGTGATACCAAATGAAAGCTCTAGCCCAAGGTGGAAGAAGACTCACACACAAACACACACGGGAAAGAACACGCAGAGAATTTTCTGCACACGCACTTGTGCTTTTCTTCTCTTGTTCGCTTGACAAAATACAAGCCGGTTACAACAGCCTTTTAAAGAGAAATATGCAACACACGCATGCACAACGGCCTGATCCGTTTTCTACTCCACTAGCTACACACAAGTTCAGCTTGAGTGACAACCAAGTCTGCATATCCTTTGGATTCCCAGCGTTCAGGGACCAAATCTCAACTGATTGCTCCTGTCTCTTCCTCCACGCAGATATGCCACAAGACTCGGATGCTCCAGCTCCAGCGGCTAGCTAACACTTATCCATGCAGATGACTCCTTCAATAGCACACATATTTACCACTAGAACACATACATGCACCATGCGACACACACATCTTGGCATGACTAAACCTGATATACTCTCTGGTCTAAACTGCATGCATTATTGCTAATCAACTAATCACGAGCTTGCATGTACACATATGATCACTTCTACTTGTGTGTACTTGCTGCAGCTACTACAACTACATGCATACACTAAACTTAAACATGAAGAAACTTTTAAACAACAAGGTTACTCCAACACCCGCTGCACGCCTCGAGGAAGCGGGCCTCCCGACGCAGCTCGCGGGGATCGCCGTCGGCGTACGCGTCGAACTTGATCGCGACGGTCTGGCCCGTGGCGCGGTGGCGGGCCTTGTAGACGACACCGAAGGCACCCTCGCTGAGGCTGGATGTCGTGTCCACCTCGTAGTCCGCAGTGCTGGCGAAGGCGGCGGGCTTCTTGATGACGGTCGGTGTTGCTCTCCCGGCGACGACGAATCTCCTCTTCTTGGCAGGTTTGGCCTGGGCCTGGTAGTCGACGGCGGCGGCCGGTCGCTTGCAGACGGCCATGGCTAATAAAAAAAAAATGTTGGATACCACCCAAACCTCTACCATACCTATCAGAAATACTAGAAGAGTCCTTTTATATAGACTGCTAAGTGCGCAGACGGAGTCCGAACCCTGATTCGAGTACAGTACGAATCGGTTAGGCTGGTCTGGCCGTGAAAAACAGTGATACCAGAGCGTAGAGCTTGTCTCGTATTGCTATGGCAAGGATGTGAGGATGCCTGGTCGCTGGCATTGTCCGTCATTAAACTACAATTGCACATATTTGCAAAAATGGAAATGCAATTACACAAATAAGTGCATAACTAAATATGGATATACAAAATAGAAAAACAATTTTATCCTACAAAGCTTGGGATTTTCGAACTTTTAGAAGGGACCAGCCTATACGAGCTCAGATTGTAAGGGCATTTCCAACGACAGGACACAAAATGGACACCCAAACGGTCTGTTTCTGTTTGTATGAGTCAGCGCACACACATAAATTGGGCCACAATTTGTCTAGGTTGTGGGGTGCGCCCAGCGGCCTGACGCAACCTTCTCCGCCTGCTGTCAAGGACCTCTAATGGCGACGGGATGTCGCCAATCCCACCGCCGGCTTGCCGCACGGCCGATGGGTTCCCGCTATCACTAGGTCATGTTTTCCTCACACGTATCGTCGTTGTTTCCCGCCTAGCCCACGATCTTTAAATATGACCGCCGGCATAGCGAGGAGAACCACCAAACACCAACCAACCATGCATCACCATAAGATCGTCAACCGGACTGCCCTCATGGAGATGTGTTGAGCCGACTCCCCGCGACCCTCAGAGGAGGATGTGGAGTTGCAGGCCATGCAG
Organism: Avena atlantica; assembly: GCA_910589765.1. Taxonomy (NCBI): domain Eukaryota; kingdom Viridiplantae; phylum Streptophyta; class Magnoliopsida; order Poales; family Poaceae; genus Avena; species Avena atlantica. Next base: position 350,166,306 of record OU342738.1, on the reverse strand, counting down.
CCGGCCCGACATTTTTCCAAGGAGGAGGTGGGATTCTTCGAGCGTGAAGGCGTGGGGGCCTAGCAGGTGCTAGAGGAGGTGGTCGAGGCCACGGCATGGGAGGCCGCCCAATTCGCGGTGCGCGAGATTCAGCACTTGATCAAGCTTGAACTTCTTGAGCATATCTTGTATGTATTTGGCTTGGTTGATTAAGGTGCCCTTCCTCAATTGTTTGACTTCAAAGCCAAGAAAGAACTCCATCTCTCCATCATAGACATCTCGAAGCGGTTGGTCATGAGCTTGGCAAAATACTCGTTAAAAGCTTTGTTAATAGATTCAAAAGAAATGTCATCAACATAGATTTGGCAACGAACAAGTGGCCTCCAAATATCCTAGTAAAAAGAGTGGGATCAATGAGGCCAACTTCAAAACCACAATCTAACAAGAGCTCCCGAAGGCAATCATACCACACACGTGGGGCTTGTTTAAGGCCACAAAGTGCCTTATTGAGCTTGTAGACATGGTCCGAGAAGAGAGGATCCTCAAAGCCCATAGGTTGCTTGACGTAAACCGATTCTTTCAAAGGACCATTAAGGAAATAAATCTTGACATCCATTTGTTGCAATTTGAAATTATGATGAGTGGCATAAACAAGAAGCATGCGAATGGATTTAAGACGAGCAACGGGGGCATAAGTCTCACCTTAGTCAATACCCTAAACTTGTGAGTATCCTTGGGCAACTAACATTGCCTTGTTGCGAACTACTATCCCATTGGCATCATGCTTTCTCCTAAATATCCACTTGGTCCCCATGACATTTTGACAATCTTTAGGCCACTTCACCAAGGTCCACACTTTGTTGTGCTTGAAGTTGTGAAGTTTTTCATTCATTGCATCAAGACAATCATCATCTTCAAGGGCTTCGAAGACCTTCCGAGGTTGAACATGATAGATAAAGGCATGGTGAGAGCTAAAGGAGGCTAATTTCCTTCTAGTAGTAGAACCCCTATTAAAATCTCCATAAACATTATCAAGGATATGGCCATCTTTGATGAGCTTGACAAGGCAATATGCTTGACGGCAGGCTTGGGTCTCAAGACGAGATTCTTGAGCAACCACTTAGCCATCACCACCATTTGAGTCGTCGCCTTGACTATAAGAACGAACTTGTTCATTATCCTCATCAATATTGACCAAGTGAGACTCTTCATCATAATTTGTAGCTGGGCCTTGATCAACAATAGCTTTGACTTGTTATTCGCTAGCTTGACCTTGGAAGTTGCCTTGAGTTTGAGCCCCATATTGGGGAGGTAGATGAAGTTGTTGAGGAGCTTGAAGACCGGGGCTTGAAGAGTCATGAGCATGAGGAGCTTCGGAAGAGGTTGAAGAGTCTTGAGCCAAAATGATTGGTCCTTGAGGGGCAAGATGATCTTGTGAGAGTGAGGGATCCACTTGAGTAGAGCATGGTCCTTATCCTTCAGCCACAAGTGGTTCCTCAATGGGGCGGAAGAATCCCACACCCATTCTTCTTATGGCTTGAGGAGGAATTTCATCACTTGGATCACGAACACCATATTGCCTAACAAGAGACTCATGATCTTCATCAAGCTTCATATTAATCATTTCTTCAACTCTTCCATTGACTTTGTTGTAGATTCTATAAGCATGAGATTGATTTGAGTACCCAACGAAAATTCCTTCTTGTGCCTTTGGTTCAAACTTGGACAACCAAACTCCTTTCTTGAGAATGTAGCATTTGCAACCAAACAGTCGAAAGTAGCTACCATTGGACTTGTTACTGGTGAGCAGCTCATATGGGGTCTTGTTCTTCTTCTTGCGAAGATAGAGCCGGTTGGTTGCATGGCAAGCGATGGATATGGCCTCGGCCCAAAAGTTATATGGAGACTTGAATTACACCAACATAGTCCGAGATGCATCCATCAAGGTATGGTTCTTCCTTTCGGCCACGCTATTTTGTTGGGGGTATATGGGGTGTAGTATTGATGCTTGATCGACTCATCACTAAGGAACTCATCCAAAGTGTATTTTTTGAACTCGGTGCCATTGTCACTTCGTATGGATAAGATAGTTGCATTGTGTTTCCATTGGACAAGGTTTGCAAAGTCGATGAAGGTTTGTTGAGTTTCACTCTTGAACTTGAAGAATTAGACCAAAGTGTAGCTTGAGAAGTCATCCATAATCACCAAACAATATTTCTTCCCTCTAAGACTATCATGTGACAGAGGTCCAAATATATCCATGTGAAGGAGTTCCAAGAACCTTTGCCTGGTGATTTGATTAAGAGCCTTTTAAGGAGTATCATGCATCTTACCTTCATTACAAGCCCTACACACACGATCTTTGGCAAAGGAAACATCGTTAATACCAAGGATGTGGCCCTCCATGTGAATACTTTGCAAAGTCCTCATGTTTACATGGGCCAAGCGGCGATGCCACAACCAACCCTTGCCAGCTTTAGCATAAAGACATAGAGCATGTGTAATGGTGGTCCCCGAAAAGTCCACCACATACAAGTCATGCTATATTTACCCTATGAAAGCCATCATGAGAGACTTGCACCACATGAGGACCACATAGTTCTCATTAAAGAACGAAGAAAGACCCATAAGGGCAAGAGCATGAATGGAAAGGAGGTTATAACCAAGAGTTTTGACAAGCATGACGTCAACCAAGGATATATCCGGGGTTACCACCACCTTGACAAAATCCAATACCTGAGAACTTGATTTATCACCATAGGAGACCATAGTGTTCGCATGGTTTGGACTTATCTCCGACATGATGGACTTTCTCTCGGTCATATGACTTGTGGTTCCACTATCGAGCACCCATTTAGCTCAACCAGAAGCATATTCCTATAAGAAAATCAAACTTTGATTTTAGGTACCTATTTTGCAATGGGTCCCTTATTTGTTAGTAACAAGGGTCTTTGGCACCCTGATATGGGATCCCTTGAGGGATTGACCCTAGGATGGCCTGATCTTCACGGATTTGAGGCGGGGAGTGAGAGGGAACCCGATGAACACGATGAACGCAAGGTAAAGATACAAACGCACACAAAAACAACCTGATTCGATTTGCTCCTATTGGTTCGAACAACCAATCCAATAGAATCCTCACCGAGAGACCGTGAGGTAGAATCACCAAAGGAGAGATTGGCAAGCGGATGATAGAATCCAAATCATATGAGAGAGTAGCAACCAAGTAGAATTCCAAAGGGGAGAGACCTAGCACTACTAGAATCATTGACAAGGAGAGACCAAACACTTGAGGAGGGTCTTGGAGACTTGGAGACGAACACCGAACTCCAAGGCCTTTTACAACTCATAGATTAACTATAGAGAGGGGTTCCCATCTAGGGTTAGGCACAAGCCTTCATTCATCATCAACTCCAAGTAGATCTGAGCCACAAGAGGGATATTTATAGTACTAGGGTGAAGGGGTAGGTAGGAGGGAATATTCTAGGCATCAAACCCTTTAGAGTGCACAGACTGGTGGTTCCAGCGATAAGTCCTGTGTTGCTGAAATTGGCGCGGACATTTTTGTCGGGCGCCGGGTATTCTGGTCAGCAACCTGAAGTGCATATTGAAGGTGGTGTTGGAGATATGCCCAAGAGGCAATAATAAAGTGGTTATTATCATATCTTCATACTTATGATAAATGTTTACATACCATGCTATAATTGTATTAACAGGAAACATTAATACTTGTGTGATTTGTAAACATAAAAGAGTCCCTAGTAAAGCCTCTTGTTAAACTAGCTTGTTGGTTAATATATGATCATGGTTTCCTGATCATGAACATAGATATGTTATTAACAACAGGGTCATATCATTAGGAGAATGATGTGATGGACATACTCCTATAGATAAGCGTAGCATAAAGATCAAGTCATTTTAATTGTTCAATTGCTATATGCTTTCTGATACATAGTAACCTAATTCCTCCGACCATGAGATCATGCATATCACCTTTACCGGATGGATGCTTTGATGACATCAAACACCACACCGTAACTGGGTGGCTATAAAGGTGGCATTGAGTGTTCGGAAAGTATTGGTTAAGACACATGGATCAAGAGTGGGATTTGTCCATCCATATGATGGATAGATATACTCTGGGCCCTCTCGGTGAAATGTCATCCAATTAGCTTGCAAGCATGTGACTGACTCACAAGGGATCACATATCACGGGAACGAGAAAAGAGTACTTATCGGTAACGAGGTTGAACTAGGTATGCAGAGATACCGACGATCATAACCTCGGATAAGTAAACTATCGTGAGACAAAGGAAAATTGGTATCGTATGTAAGTGGTTCATTCGATCGCAAAATAATCGTAGAAATATGTGGGAGCCATATGAATTTCTAGATTCCTCTATTGGTTATTGTTCGGAGAAGTGTCTCGATCATGTCCGCATAATTCACGAACCGTAGGGAGACACACTTAAGGATTCGATGTTGTTGAGTAGTTATGGAATGATGAGTAAGAGACCGAATGTTGTTCGGAGTCTCGGATGGGATCCGGGATATCACGAGGAGATCCGGAATGGTCCGGAGAATAAGATTCATATAAGGAAAGTCCTGTTTCGGAGTTGGGGAATGGTTCCGGTGTTTTCATCGGGAATGTTCTAGAAGGTTCCGGAATGTCCGGCACTCCGGAGGGGAAGGGTACATGAATGTGTTATACCAAGTTGGAATGATTGCATCATGTACTAAGTGTCATTGCTGAACAAAATAGAGGATTTAATCAAATCCTTGTTTGAAAAGTCAAACGCCAATTTGAAAGTCAAACGGCTATTTTTGGGAAGTGGAGAGGGAGGTGGAAACCGAGTTGGGGAGGAGTCCCTCCTCCACCGCCGGCCCACTTGGGATCCGAGTTGGGGAGGGATTCCCCTCCCCTTGGCCGGCGCCTCCCTCCTATAAGAGGGGCAGGGATCCCCTCCTAGCACACAAGATTGCCCCTCTAAACCTAACCCTAGCCGCCGCCGCCCACCATAGCCGCAGCCGCCTAGGGTTTCTCCCCTAGCCGCCGAATTGGGCACCTCCAAGCCCTAGCCGCCGGACCTAGCACCTCTTCCTCAGTGAGTCTAAACCCTAGATCGCCGAGGGCTCTCTCATAGTCCACCATACTCGCTCCGGCTTAAGGCGAAGCCCTGCAAGATCTCCCCTCTACTTCCGGTACCACGCCGTCGTGCTGCCGGAATCGCGAGGAGAGTGCTACAACCTCCGCTGCCTGCTGGAACAAGGGAGAGGAAGGTCTTCATCGAGTACCGAACGTGTGACCGACTGCGGAAGCGCTGCCGGAACGCAGCGCCGGAAGGATCGTCTACGCGATCTTGAGATCGGAAGTGTACGACTACATCACCCACGAGAATCTGCTCCCGTTAACCGCTTTGGAATCTTCGAGGGTGAGTTCCTCTATCGACTCGTTGCTACAATCTAGTAGATAGATCTTGGCTTGTTTGTTTGTATGCGGTAGAAATTTTTTGTTTTCCATGCTACGAACCCCTACAGTGGTATCAGAGCCGTGTCTATATGTAGATATGTTGCACGAGTAGAACACAATGGTCATTGTGGGCGTTGATGCTTTTGTTGTCGATTGCTTCTTGTGTACTTTGCATCTTGCGGGATGGTGGGATGAAGCGGCCCGGGCTAACCTTACATGACATCGTTCATGAGACTTGCTCCACGCTTGACATGCAACTTGTATTGCATAAGTGGCTTTGCGGGTGCATGTTTCTCCCAACATAGTTAAGATTCAATTTACAACGGGTGATTGACAATACTAGTATCAATGTTGTGGTTCTTGTTCATAAGTTAGAACGACACTTATTGAAAGCCCCAAACCACGTAAAATATGCAAAGAAAATTAGAGGCGTCTAACTTTGTTTTGCAGGGGTGTGCTGTGATGTGATATGGCCAAGATTGTGATTATATATGATGTATGCAATGTTCCTTATTGTAAGTTGGCAACCGGCAGGAGCCATATGGTTGTCTTTAAATTCTGTTAAGACCCGCGTATCTATTCAAAGTAGTTGTAATAGTTGAAGATGGTGGACGACAACCATGGAGCAGCGTCATTGACCTTGATGCAATGCTGGTGATGATGGAGATCATGTTCGTGCTTGAAGATGGAGATTGGAAGCACCAAGAAGAAAGGCCATATCATATCACATATTATGAATTGCATGTGATGTTAATCCTTTTATGCATCTTGTATTGCTTAGTTTACGACGGTAGCATTATAAGATGATCCCTCAAGCACACAATTTCAAGTTTTAAAGTGTTCATCCTTAGTAAGCACCGTTGCTAAAGCTCGTTGTTTCGAAGCACCACGTGATGATCGGGTGTGTTAGATTCTGCGAGTGTATACAACATGAGCAAGCCAGATTTGCTCATGCGGAAGCTAAGGTTTGATCTTGACGAGCCTAGCATGTACAGACATGGTCTCGGAACACGGATCACCGAAAGGTAAAGCATGAGTCATATAGTAGATATGATGAACATATTGATTGTTCGCCATTGAAGCTACATCAACTCTCGTGATGATCGGTTTTGATGTGGTGGTTTTGGTTCGTGTGATCACTAAAACAATGTGAGGGATATTGTTTTGAGTGGGAGTTCAACGGCAATATGATTAAAAGTTGAACACTATTTATCATAAATTAAATCAAAGTGAATTTGCATAGTTGTTGTAGTCATTGGCATCCGTTTACCACCTTGCGCTTAGTTTTAATTGAGATGATAGAACTATAGAATTCTGGTTAGTTACTTTACGAACTGGTATCGTATTGTTTTGGCGTGTTAATCTAAAGTTTAAAAGTCCTATTGCAAACTTTCAGTAAGTTCCGGTTACTCCATGAAGTTTAATAATTGGTATTAAATTAAGAGTGACAATTCCAAGAGTTAGTGTATGAGTATCATGTTTGTCTCCATGATTCTTGATATTTAAAGAATTGTCTTAATATCAAGGTTATCTAGGAGCTGAAAGAGTTGTTTCAGAAACCATGATGTGTGGAAGATATTGTGATATCTGAAACGAAGTTTTGGTTACAACATGATAGAGTATAATATGGCAAAAGTCATGTTCTCATATTTGATGAGAATTTGCAAAAGGTTGGAGACACTAGTTGTCCTAATCCTCCAAAAGGTTTTGGAGAGCAACATTATACTCGCGATTCACCGCAATAAGCTAAAGTAGCTTGATCATGAATAATTCCATGGTAAGGGTGAATATTTGATGTAGGTAAAATGTTTACTACACCAAGAGATTACTAAAGAATGTAATTTGAAAGCACACCAAACATTTGATGATGGTGATGTACTTCAAAGTGCAAGTCCAAAGACATTGGTATTTAATTATACACGCTTTGGACTATGTGTCATATGTATGACTCCACTATTGATGTTGATAGATTCTTTCAAACAGAAAAGGAAATACTGAAAGAGAATCTCATAAATATATGGCAGAAAAGAAAAGACTAGAATTGTTTAGTTTAAGTATATAGATGATATACATGTTATGGCTATATTCTTTGCTTATTAAACAATGTGGTTCTTAAGTATTTGATACTGAATTTGTTGGTGTGAATCGTCATACGAAACAACACAATTCATGAACTACAATGGCCTAAGTAACTAGCAAAAGAATATGTGATGATGTTCATCGAGAACAAATAAAGGGTTATTGTGTTGCTCGTTAAACATCAAAGCTTGCCTTCAAGATTTGTTTTTTCAGGTATTATGAGAACAAAAAGGATGTTCAAATAATTACCGTAATCCATAAAAGATGGATGATTCACAAATCTCGTTGGAGAAATCACATCCATAAAACTAGTGCTAAAAATGTCGAAAGACAAATTGATTGAAAGATCACTTAAGAAGTGACATCGCCGTTTAAATTATATTGGAAAGAAAACATGAAGAAACTCCATGTGGATAGAATTTTGGAATCTTTTGATTTTTGATCACATGACGCTTGTGAAACTTTCCCAGAGATAATTAAAACTTCGTTCATAGGACAAAAGGGAACGAATGACTAGCTTATTGGAACTTGTACATATTGTTGTACGAAGTCCATTATGTGTAGTCAAGAGAGATGGATTTCAACTTCATATGCTTTCTCTGAAAATTTGAGTGAATATATGAATATTTACTTAATAAGGATGAAGTATGAAACATTTGAAAAGTTCAAGGACTTTCAAGATGAAGTACAAAATTATTGTAACAAGAATATAAACAGTTTATGATAAGATCATAAAGGAAGATATTTGAGTTACAAGTTTAGCATAATACCTAAGATTTAAGGAATCGTTCCATGGATTTGCATTTCCCGAAACACCATAAGAGTATGGAGCGTTCGAGATATGTGATTAAACCTTGTTTGACATGGTAAGATCAAAGGTGTAATTCATAAAACTGTCATTATATTTTAAAGATTAAAAGCTTTAGAGACTAACGGTTTTCCACTGAAAAGAGCTCCATCATAATCCGTTGAATTGACACCATATAAAGTTATGGCTTGGGATAAAACCCAAGTTGTCCTTTCTTAAATATTGGTATGCTATGCATAAGAAAGATGTTTGCAACCAAAGTCGGATGAACCTATCTTTGTATAAAATGTTAAGTATTCCTCCATAAACACCGGAGACAAAAGTGTTTATCACTTAGAACATCAAGTTTCTTTGAGAAGGAATTTTTCGTAAAAAGATAAGTGGGAGGAAAATAGAACTTTGATAAGATTAAAAGAACCTTAGCTATATGTGCAAAGTTGCGCAGCACCGAAAAGTGTTCCGGAGGCAGCAACAATGCTCATGGCTCACGTACCTCAAAGGTTGTGGTTATGGAGGTCAAAGTTTCTATTGAACCACGTAGGTCGAGTAAACAATCAAATACCAAGATTTGAGGGTTGAATTATTATTTGAGAATAATAAACGGACTACATGCAAAGAAGCGATGATGGGCCCTGACTCCGTCAAATGGCTTGAAGCCATAAAATCCGTGATAGTTCCATACACGAGAAATCAAGTTTTGAACTTGAAGGACCCTCAAGAAAGGTGTAAGACCTTATAGTTGTGTTTGGATCTATAAAGAAATAGACATGGATGTTTTGCATCTATGAAATAGTCGACATGTTGGGAAAGAGTTCACAACAATGTTCAAAGGTTGACTATGACAAGATTTGATCTTTCATTAGCGATATTTAGTCTAGACGGATTAATGTAGCAACCACTACATATAATTTTGTTATGTGGTAGTTGAATAAACAAAACAAGTTCTTCTAATAGAATTGTTACCTAGGACATGTGCTTCACACGGTCCATAGGGTTTTGTTAATTCAACAGGATGCTAAAAGCATATGCAAACGTCAATGGTTGAAGTAAGCATAGCGGAGTTGGAATCTTCACTATGATGAAACTGTTAAAAGAGTTTAATTTCATCAGAGACAATGAAGATGCTTGCATTTGCAAGAAATTAAGTGGGAGAGCTAAGACATGTTTCTAATACATTATGTGGAAGACATTTTGTTGATTGTAAATGATGTATCTTTTATTGACACAAGATAATAATTTCATCTCGATGAAAGGCTTAGGAAAAACCCAAATATTTGGCATCAATAGACGCTAATATGGTTGTGCCGAAAGTACATAGATGATATATTGAATGAGTTCAATATAGGAACTACAAGAATGGTTCTTGTTGCACAGAAAGGATTGAATGAGTTCAATATTGATGATGTATTCAAGTGTATTGACATTTGGTAAGTGAAACAAAGATTAAAGTATAGATTGATACTTGATGTATGAAATCACAAAGAGTATTTATATCAATCATACTGTGATATGTACAAATCCAGATATGTCCTATACTCTAAATGTTATGAGCATATACCAGAATGATTCATAAGTTGATCATTGGACAATAGTAAGGATATTCTTATGATCTTTTGGAAGAACTAAGAGTATATTATTTGTAGAAGTGACAAATAGATGGTTAGTTCATTGTAAAGTACTACATTGATACTTGTTTTGTCACAAAGTACAAATTAAGTTTATCTCAATCTAAACTAAGGGTGGCACAATATAATGGAAAATAAGTTCCATAATGGATTTGGATGAGTTCCAAAGTTAAGATATTGTGACAGATACTACAACAAAAGGCTAAGTATATGACTGCTATAATAGCAGCTAAAGAGGGCATTTGTGTCAAGTAGTTTGTTATCAAACTAGGTGTAGTTCACAGCGGGATAATACTATGAAGATATATTGTGCGACAATATTATCAACATGTTTTAACCCCAAAGAACTAAAGGTCTCACCAAAGGACCAAAATTATACAAAGCCATCTCATTAGAGAATGAGTGATGCGTGGAGACGCAAAGACATGCAATTACACACGAACCTGGAAGTGTCAGATCCGGAGATCAGTTGACCACTAGCAATCGTGTACATACAACACCGGAAAGCCATAGGTGTTGAATACACAAAGGTTTGAAACTAGATTATTGACTCTAGTTCAAGTGGGAGACTGTTGGAGATATGCCCAAGAGGCAATAATAAAGTGGTTATTATCATATCTTCATACTTATGATAAATGTTTACATACCATGCTATAATTGTATTAACAGGAAACATTAATACTTGTGTGATTTGTAAACATAAAAGAGTCCCTAGTAAAGCCTCTTGTTAAACTAGCTTGTTGGTTAATATATGATCATGGCTTCCTGATCATGAAGATAGAGATGTTATTAACAACAGGGTCATATCATTAGGAGAATGATGTGATGGACATACACCTATAGATAAACGTAGCATAAAGATCAAGTCATTTTAATAGTTAAATTGCTATATGCTTTCTGATACATAGTAACCTAATTCCTCCGACCATGAGATCATGCATATCACCTTTACCGGATGGATGCTTTTATGACATCAAACACCACACCGTAACTGGGTGGCTATAAAGGTGGCATTGAGTGTTCGGAAAGTATTGGTTGAGACACATGGATCAAGAGTGGGATTTGTCCATCCATATGACGGATAGATATACTCTGGGCCCTCTCGGTGAAATGTCATCCAATTAGCTTGCAAGCATGTGACTGGATCACAAGGGATCACATATCACGGGAACGAGAAAAGAGTACTTATCGGTAACGAGGTTGAACTAGGTATGCAGAGATACCGGCGATCATAACCTCGGATAAGTAAACTATCGTGAGACAAAGGGAAATTGGTATCGTATGTAAGTGGTTCATTCGATCGCAAAATAATCGTAGAAATATGTGGGAGCCATATGAATTTCTAGATTCCTCTATTGGTTATTGTTCGGAGAAGTGTCTCGATTATGTCCGCATAATTCACGAACCGTAGGGAGACACACTTAAGGATTCGATGTTGTTGAGTAGTTATGGAATGATGAGTAAGAGACCAAATGTTGTTCGGAGTCTCGGATGGGATCCGGGATATCACGAGGAGGTCTGGAATGGTCCAGAGAATAAGATTCATATAAGGAAAGTCCTGTTTCGGAGTTGGGGAATGGTTCCGGTGTTTTCATAAGGAATGTTCTAGAAGGTTCCGGAATGTCCGGCACTCCGGAGGGGAAGGGTACATGAATGTGTTATACCAAGTTGGAATGATTGCATCATGTACTAAGTGTCATCGCTGAACAAAATAGAGGATTTAATCAAATCCTTGTTTGAAAAGTCAAACGCCAATTTGAAAGTCAAACGGCTATTTTTGGGAAGTGGAGAGGGAGGTGGAAACCGAGTTGGGGAGGAGTCCCTCCTCCACCGCCAGCCCACTTGGGATCCGAGTTGGGGAGGGATTCCCCTCCCCGGCCGGCGCCTCCCTCCTATAAGAGGAGGGGCAGGGCTCCCCTCCTAGCACACAAGATTGCCCCTCTAAACCTAACCCTAGCCGCCGCCCACCATAGCCGCAGTCGCCTAGGGTTTCTCCCCTAGCCGCCGACTTGGGCACCTCCAATCCCTAGCCGCCGGCCCTAGCACCTCTTCCTCGGTGTGTCTAAACCCTAGATCGCCGAGGTCTCTCTCATAGTCCACCATACTCGCTCCGGCTTAAGGCGAAGTCCTGCGAGATCTCCCCTCTACTTCCGGTACCACGCCGTCGTGTTGCCGGAATCGCGAGGAGAGTGCTATAACCTCCGCTGCCTGCTGGAACAAGGGAGAGGAAGGTCTTCATCGAGTAGCGAACGTGTGACCGACTGCGGAAGCGCTGCCGGAATGCAGCGCCGGAAGGATCGTCTACGCGATCTTGAGATCGGAAGTGTATGACTACATCACCCACGAGAATCTGCTCTCGTTAATCGCTTTGGAATCTTCGAGGGTAAGTTCCTCTATCGACTCGTTGCTACAATCTAGTAGATAGATCTTGGCTTGTTTGTTTGTATGCGGTAGAAATTTTTTGTTTTCCATGCTACGAACCCCTACAGGTGGTTTCGGCTGGGCGGCTGGTTCTGTTTGGCCACGCGGAGATAAAACAAAATTTTCCCTCTAACGGGGTGATTCCAAGATCCAACTGAGGTAGAAGGCCACGAGGTTTACCACTAGATGCGCAGTTGCGGATTACTGATGGAGCACGTCAGTTGATGCAGTGCAGTCCTTTGCGATCCAATCGTCCTGGTGCGAATCGTACAGCCCCTCTACTGGTATCTACACGTACAAGGGGGAGCGCCGGCGGCGAACTGCTAGATTCGTTCCGGCGGCGGCAGGACTGTTGTGGAGCTAGGGTTTCCAACACATGGAATGACCTAACCGAACAACGATTAACCCTTCAGGGTTGGTGTGCTCCACTATATATAGGGAGTGAACGTGGGCTCTGCTCACGCGTCCCATTCACTAAAGCCCATATAATGTTAGTCCCTGTTTGTCCGACTCACTGACTCAGTCCAAATCAGGCTCGGGTCCAACCCAACCAGATTTCCAGTTCAGATCCAATCCAAACTTGCTCCCGCTCTTAAGTGTGTGACCCCGCAGGCTCATGGCTACTTGGACACGATTAGAGTCTGACTCTAAATCGATCAGTCGGTAGCGGCTCCTAGCAGAATGTGCCAACTCCCAAATACCAAAGAGTCATGACGACTTGCCTTTCCAATGCGACTTAAGTCCGAGTCCCTTTTGCCTCACGATATACCTTGTCAGACTATAGGCGAATATTTGTCATCCCTTAAATAGTCCGACTCTCTTCTCGATCCGAGATAAGTGATTCACCCGACTAACTCTTAGTCGACCGCCTCGGTTAACACTTAACCGAGTCGTGCATGGCCATGCTTTCCGAATCATATCTTCTGAGAGGGCCCAAAGAATATCTCTCCGAGTGGAGGGGCAAAATCCCATCTTGGTTATTCACATCACGCAGCTTGATTCTCAGTCGACCCGAACTTTGCCTTTATGACTGCCCAGTTACAGATCAGCGTTTGACATAACCTAAGTCGGTGATCCTCAACTCGGACCATGCAATAACCTCAGGTCTAAGGATTACATTGATTGAGATATACAAATTCCAACTTGTTCGTTGTACCTCAATGTGGGTCAATCCGACTCGCTAAACTCTTTAGACGAATCCGTATAAGTTGGAATAGCATCTCCATGCCCATGACAAGTGGAACCGAGTCATCAAGCCAACTTTCACATTGGTCTAAGTTGTGTGTCCAGCACAACCTCAGTGACCAAGGATATTTAGTACAAACAACATGAATGCATAGTTCCACAACCGTATCACATATTCAATGATACACATCAGATGTTTATACAAGGACTGCTTAATATCTTTATGAATACAATGGGAAATATCATCATACATGATTGACTCTAGGGCATATTCCCAACAGGTTCGCCGGTTCATTCGCCGGAAGTTCCGGTGGTGCTTCCGGTTCACCAAGCTTGGCGCCGGAAGTTCCGGCATGGATTCTGGCGGCGCCGGACCTGGCGCCATAAACCTTCTTCCGTCTTCTCTTCCATTCTTCTTGCTTGGGGGTCTTGGTTCCTGGGGTCTTCTTGTTGTCTCCTCTTGGTGTCATGGTGCTGGTCATAACATTAGCACTTGTCTCAAGTAGGATCCCATTCACATGATAACAAAAGGAGGGCGAGATATGGAACGAATTCACCTTTGTGGGTTTGGTTGGTGTAGCATGATGTGGACCAATGGTGAATTCCATGTGTTGGGCTACATCATCTCCCCCCTTCTTGAAAACGAGTCATCCTCGATGAAGTTCCATCATCATGGAAGGAGAGAGGTGTACCCATGGTCTTGAGCTTGTATGTGGTTGGATCTACGTTATCGTAGCCTTGTTCAAATTGGTTGAAGATATTGAAGTTGAGCTTGTCATCAAGGTGTGGTTAGAGTTTTTGTAGCGTGTTCCTTGTAGGTGGTGGTTGAGATTGAGTACCTTGACAAAACGACAACAAAGAGAGATAGTTGTATGAAGGATTGTTAGTATGGGTCACACTCCAATCACTCTTCTCACTTTTGGTGGCATGCGACACGTCACTCATGATTTTCACACTCATTTGAGGCTTGTGGCACTCACTCACGTGCTGGTGGTTCGCTCTCTCACCACGCATCTCACAAGGGTCCTTAGCTTGCTTTATCTTGGGCAGCGATGTCATGTTGGAAGCGATAACTTGGCTTGGCGTCATAGGTTGGAGCACAAACATCTCGTCATTCCACTTGAAAGAGTATTGGTTGGAGGTACGATCATGTAGTGCACCCTTGTCATATTGCCATGGTCTTCCAAGAAGCACGTGACACACGGTCATTCGCACGACATCACACTCGATGGTGTCTTGATAGGGGCCAATATTGAAGGAGAAGTTGACCTTGTGTTTGATTTGTATGGTGCCATTGTCATCAAGCCATTTGACATGATATGAATGAGGGTGCTCCATGTATGGCAACTTGAGTTTCTCACAAAGTTTGATGCTTGCGAGGTTATGACAACTTCCTCCATCAATGATTACCTTTATGGACTTGCCATCAATTCCGGCTCGTGTGTGGAAGATATTGAGGCATTGGTCCTCTCTTGGAATGGAGTGGGTTGTCAAGACTTGCGCGATGACAAGTGAAGTACTTGGATCATGCTTGCATATGAGTGTGTCCTCAACTTTCATCGTTGTGTCCTTTGCGATAGCGGCTTGAGTCAAAGCTTCATATTCTTATTCACTCACGGAGTAGGTGGTGCCATTCTCATCCATTAGAATAACTCGTGTTGATGCACTCATAAGACTTGTGGCCCTTTACTCCACACTTGTAGCAAACGACTTTACTATTCGTTGTTGTATTGGAGGAGGATGCCATAGAGGTCTTGGGTTGCTTGGAGGAGCTTGGTGCTTGGTTTGTTGGCTTGGAGGAGGCATTCACGTTGATTGAAGCGAAGTACGCCCTTTGCTTCTCATAGGCATTTTGCTTTTGCAAGTGACGCTCAACCTTGGTGGCTTGGTGTAGGAGGTTCACTAGAGTCTTGGAAGGTTGGAAATCGACTATTTTGCATATTGGGCGGCTCAATCCATTGAGGAACCGTGCTATTGTTTGCTCCTCGAGCTCCTTCACGTAGTATATCATCATAGTCATCTCCATTTCCTTGTAAAACTCTTCGATTTTATTTATGCCTTGCTTCAAGATTTGTAGCTTGTCGAAGAGGTCTTGGCGATAGTGATCGGTGTTGGAATTATGCCCTAGAGGCAATAATAAAGATGTTATTATTATAATTCTTGTTCATGATAATGTTTATATTCCATGCTAGAATTGTATTAAGCGAAAACTTTAATACTTGTGTGGTTTGTGAACAACACCGTGTCCCTAGTACGCCTCTATGGACTAGCTCATTGATTAATGATGGTTAAGGTTTCCTAACCATGGACATGAGTTGTCGATTAATAATGAGATCATATCATTGGGAGAATGATATGGTGGACAGACCCAAACTAAGCGAAGCAATTAGATCGTGTCATCGTGTTCGTCTTTGCGAAGCTTTTCTTATGTCAAATATTGTATTCCTTAGACCATGAGATAATACAACTCCCTGGTATCAGAAGAAAGCTTTGAGGTCATCAAACGTCATCCTATGAGAGGGTGATCATAAAGGTGTCTCTCAGGTGATCGGAAAGTATCTGTTGGGTTGTATGTATCGAGATGGGATTTGTCCCTCCCAAGTCGGAGAGATATACTTCGGGCCCACTCGGTAATCAATATCAACACCGCTTGCAAGCATGTGGTTAAGGATTTAATCACAAAGTGATATCAGATTACGGAACGAGTAAAGTACTTGCTGTGAACGAGATTGAACTAGGTATGACGGTACCGACGATCGAATCTCGGGCAAGTAAAATATCGTGAGACGAAGGGAATATATATATGGGATTGATTGAATCCTGGCATCGTGGTTCATCCGATATGATCATCGATGAATGTGTGGGAGTCAATATGGGTGCCCAGACCCCGCTGTTGATTATTGATAGAAGATCATGTCTGCATATTCTCGAACCCGTGGGGTCACACACTTAACGTGTCTCGAAATTAGGATAGATTGGATAATTGGTTTATGAGTTTTTGTTCGGAGTCTCGGATGGGATCCGGGACATCACGAGAGGTTTCGAAATGGTCCGGAGAATAATATTCATATAAGGCAGTGCAGTTTTTGGAGTTCGGAATTGTTCCGGATTAATCGGTGTTGTACCGGAAGCTTCTAGAACCTTCCGGAAGGGGACCAACGTGGCCCCACCTTCCCGGAGGGGGCATGGGCCTATGAGGGAGTGCCCTGGCCGCATTGGGCCAGAGGCACAAGGCCCCATAGGGCCCAGCCGGCCAAGAGAGTTTAAACTCTAGATAGAGCTTCTAGAAGGGGGGGGTTCCTTGCCCCCCACTCCTCCTCCTTGGCCGCCGGCCTTGGCTTCGGGGAGGGGGCTAGGGTTGCCGCCCCACCGCTCTATATAAGGAGGGCTGGGGGTGCACCACCCCCCACACCTTCCCCTCCAAGAGCTAGCCGTCCTGCTGCCCTCCTCTCTCCCTCCTGACTGCTTGTAGGCGAAGCCCTGCTGCAGAAATTCTCCACCATATACACCACGCCGTCGTGTTGTAGATCCAATCCGTCTCTCCACCATACTTGCTGGTCCGAGGAAGGAGGAGACGTCGAGGTGCTGCACGTGTGCATCTCACGGAGGCACCGCCACTTGTGGTGCTAGATCGGATCGGATCGCGAGGAGAAGCGAGTACGACTACATCACCCACGTTCCGACGAACGTTCCGCTGTGCGAATCTTCAAGGGTATGAAGATATAATCCAATCTCTCTCGTTGTTTGCATCTCCTAGATTAGATCTTGGCTTTCCCTCTGTTCGCATCCGTAGAAAATTTTGATTTACTATGCCGCGAAACCCTTCAGTGGTATCAGAGCTAGATCTATGCGTAGATGTGTTTCACGAGTAGAACGCAACATTGTTGTTGCGGGCGTTGATGTTTTCTGTTGCAAGCCTCTTGTTTGTGTTCTTCTTATGACGCGGGATAGTGAGATTGAAGCGGTCCAGGCCAACCTTACGCGACGTCGTTCACGAGACCGGATCCGCACTTGACGTGTGGCTTGTTCCACACATGCGGCTGGTGGATGTCAGTTTCTCTCACTATAGTTGTCATGGGATTAACACCGGAGTTTGGCAACCATAATATCACCGTTGTGGCTTTCCGTAGGTAAGAATCGTTCTTAGCATCTACTCCCATAAGCCACGTAAAACATGCAACAACAAAGTAGAGGCGTCTAACTTGTTTTTGCAGGGAGTGTTTTCTGTGATATGGTATGGCCCAAGATGTGATGTGTATAATGTATGCGATGATCATGTTTTGTAATGTTTCACGACTTTCATGTCGATGAGTACACAACCGGCAGGAGCCATATGGTTGTCTTTATAATTGTGTATGACCTGTGTGTCAACTTCTTATGCGCCGTGTAATAGTTTCACTTTATCGCTAAGTAGTTAGCAATAGTTGTAGTTGCTATTCGTGGTGGAGGAAATCATGGTGGAGTGATGGAGATCATGCCGGAACGCACAAGATGGAGATCATTGCGCGAAGATTGGCTATACCATGTCACATTAAAGTTATATGCATGTGATGTTTATCCTTTTATGTATCTTATCATGCTTAGATCGCGACGGTAGCATTATAAGATGATTCCTCACTTAAAGATCAAGATAAAAATTGTGTTCTCCCCAAGTATGCACTGTTGCGAAAGTTCGTCGTGTCCAAGCATCACGTGATGATCGGGTGCTATAGACTCTACGCTCACATACAACGGGTGTAATCTAGTTTTGTACACGCGGAAATACTTGGGTCTAACTTGACGAGCCTAGCATGTACAGACATGGCCTCGGAACACATGAACCGAAAGGTTAAGCATGAGTCATATGAATGATATGATCGACACTTCGTTGTCCACCATTGAAGCCACATCTCTTCTCGTGATGATCGGATTAGGTGTGGTGAATTTGGATCGTGTTCACTAAACAACTT
Organism: Avena atlantica; assembly: GCA_910589765.1. Taxonomy (NCBI): domain Eukaryota; kingdom Viridiplantae; phylum Streptophyta; class Magnoliopsida; order Poales; family Poaceae; genus Avena; species Avena atlantica. Next base: position 350,147,790 of record OU342738.1, on the reverse strand, counting down.
GAGGGATGTTGAATTTAGTGGGAGTTCATGTAGTAATTTGATTAAGTTGAACTAGTTATCATGAACATAGTCTAAATTGTACTTGCAAATACTGTAGATCACATGGACAAGTCCAACTTTAACTTCAACGTTTTTGCTGAGATAGAAAAGCTTAGAAACACTGGGTCTAACTTCACCAAATGGTTTCGCATTCTGAGAATCATTCTCGCTGGTGGACAAAAGGACTATGTCCTTGAGAAAGCGCTAGGTGACACTGCTGCTATAGATGCGCCGGCTGATGAGAAAGTTGTTTATCAGTCGCGCAAGGATGATTATGATTTTATTAAGATCGCCATGTTGTTTGCTATGGAATCGGATCTTCAAAATCGTTTTGAGGAGTTCGTCGGGCCCTTTGAGATTCTCGAGGAGCTGAAAAACATGTTTCAGACTCAAGCCCGTTCTGAGAGATATGAGATCTCTAAGAAATTCTTTAACTGCAAGATAGATAAGGGAGTTCCGTTAGTGAGCACGCCATTAAGATGTCGGGCTACACTCAATGCCTTGAGCAACTGGACTGCAATATTCCAGAGGAGCTCAAGATTGACAGAGTTCCGCAGTCACTCCCTCCTAGCTACAAAAGTTTTGTAGTTGCTCACAATCAGATTGGTTCCACTGATATGATCACTGAGCTCTTCGCTAAGCTGAAAGTTGCGGAGGTGGATACTAAGAAAAATAATCATGCGTTGATGGTCAACAAGCCCCCCACCTTTAAGAAAGGTAAGGGAGCAAAGAAGCCCTTCAAGAAGGGCGGCGGCAAGCGCACTGCCCCCGCTGAGAAGAAGCTCAAGTCTGGTCCTAAGCCGGACACTGAGTGCTTCTATTGCAAGGATAAGGTTCACTGGAAGTGCAACTGTCCGAAGTACTTAGCGGACAAGAATGATGGCACCATCAAAGGTATATTTGATATACATGTTATTGATGTTTTCCTTACTAGCCCTCGTTGTAGTGCCTGGGTATTTGATACCGGTTCAGTTGCTAACATTTGTAACTCGAAACAGGAGCTACGGAATAGACGGTGGCTTGCGAGGGATGAGGTGACGATGCGCGTTGGCAACGGATCAAGAGTTGATGTGATGGCCGTCGGCACGCTCTCCTTAGTTTTACCTTCGGGATTAGTTTTAAACCTCAATAAATGTTATTATGTGCCTGCGTTGAGCATGAACATTATTTCTGGATCTTGTTTATTGCAAAACGGTTATTCATTTAAATCGGAGAATAATGGTTGTTCTATTTATATGAGTAACATCTTTTATGGTCATGCACCTATTGTGAATGGTTTATTTCTTCTAAATCTCGAAAGGGACGAAACACACATCCATAACATTGAGGCTAAGAGATGCAAAGTAGATAGTGATAATACTACTTATTTGTGGCACTGTCGTCTAGGTCATATTGGTGTAAAGCGCATGAAGAAACTCCATTCTGATGGACTTTTGGAGTCTCTTGATTTTGAATCATTTGACACATGTGAACCATGCCTCATGGGCAAGATGATCAAAACCCCGTTCTCCGTTATGATGGAGCGAGCAACAGACTTATTGGAAATCATACATACCGACGTATGCGGACCAATGAGTGTTTCGACGCGTGGTGGATATCGCTATTTTCTCACTTTTACCGATGACTTAAGTAGATATGGGAGATATGGGTATATCTATTTAATGAAACATAAATTTGAAACATTTGAAAAGTTCAAGGAATTTCAGAATGAAGTGGAGAACCATCATAACAGAAAGATTAAATTTCTACGATCCAATCGTGGAGGTGAATATTTGAGTTATGATTTTCTCACGCATCTTAAAGCAAGCGGAATCGTTTCGCAACTCACGCCACCCGGAACACCACAGCGCAATGGTGTGTATGAACGCCGGAACCGAACCCTATTAAATATGGTCCGATCGATGATGTCTCTTACTGATTTGTCGTTATCATTTTGGGGTTATGCATTAGAAACCGCTGCATTCACTTTAAATAGGGCTCCATCTAAATCCGTTGAGACGACACCGTATGAACTGTGGTTTGGTGCTAAACCTAAGTTGTCGTTTCTTAAAGTTTGGGGATGCGAAGCTTACGTCAAGAAGTTGATGCCGGACAAGCTCGAACCCAAAGCGAAGAAATGCATCTTCATAGGATACCCTAAGGAAACTATTGGGTATACCTTCTATCACAGAACCGAAGGCAAAGTGTTTGTCGCAAAGAACGGTTCCTTTCTTGAGAAGGAGTTTCTCTCGAAAGAAGTGAGTGGGAGGAAAGTAGAGCTATACGAGGTTATTGAACCTTCTCTTGAATTGGAGAGTAGCGCAGTACCTGAAATTGTTCTAGTGCCGCCTGCACCAACAATAGAGGAAGCTAATGACAAGGATCATGAAGCTTTAGATGATGCTGCTACTGAACATCGCAGGTCGACAAGGTCGCGTGCCCCTCCTGAGTGGTATGGCAACCCTGTCTTGACTGTCTTGTTAGTAGAAGACAGTGAACCTACGAACTATGAGGAAGCGATGATGAGCCCAGACTCTGAGAAATGGCTAGAAGCCATGAAATCCGAATTGGGATCCATGAGCGAAAACCAAGTATGGACTTTGGTGGACCCTCCTAGCGACCGAAAGGCCATTGAGTGCAAATGGATTTTCAAGAAGAAAACGGACGCGGATGGTAATGTTACCGTCTATAAAGCACGGCTTGTTGCGAAAGGTTTTCGACAAGTTCAAGGTGTTGACTACGATGAGACTTTCTCTCCCGTAGGATGTTTAAGTCCATTCGGATTTTATTAGCAATTGCTGCGTTCCATGATTATGAAATGTGGCATATGGATGTCAAGACTGCGTTCCTCAATGGCAACATTGATGAAGAGTTGTATATGATGCAACCCGGAGGTTTTGTCGATCCTAAGGATGCTGATAAAGTGTGCAAACTTCAGCGTTCCATTTATGGACTGAAGCAAGCATCTCGGAGTTGGAACCTTTGTTTTGATCAAGTGATCAAGAGCTTTGGATTTGTTCCAAATTGCTACGAAGCTTGTATCTACAAGAAAGTGAGTGGGAGATCGGTGACGTTTCTGGTACTATATGTGGATGACATATTGATTATCGGAAATGACATCAACATGCTTAACGATGTGAAGAGTTATTTGAACAAGTGTTTTTCAATGAAAGACCTAGGTCAAGCTGCTTATATATTGGGCATCAAGATCTATAGAGATAGACAAAGACGCTTGATAGCTTTAAGCCAGAGTACATAACTAAACAAAGTTCTGAAAAGGTTCAGAATGGATAAGGAAAAGAAAGGTTCGGTGCCTATGTTGTCAGGTAAGATATTGAGCAAGGCTCAGTGTCCAGTTACGGTAAATGATAGGGAAGCTATGAGCAAAGTGCCTTATGCCTCAGCCATAGGTTCTATCATGTATGCCGTGTTGTGTACTAGACCGGATGTGTCCAATGCTCTTAGTTTGACAAGCAGATATCAAAGTGATCCAGGAGTGGAACATTGGATAGCCGTGAAGAACATCCTAAAGTACCTAAATAGGACTAAAGAAATGTTCTTAGTCTATGGGGGTGATGAACAGCTCGTCGTAAAAGGTTACGTCGACGCTAGTTTTGACACCGACAAGGATGATTCTAAATCTCAGACAGGATACGTTTATATTTTGAATGGAGGAGCTGTGAGCTAGAGAAGCTGCAAGCAAAGCGTGATCGCGGGATCTACAGTAGAAGCGGAATACATGGCTGCTGCAGAATCGTCAAGTGAAGGAGTTTGGATCAGAAACTTCATCACTAAGCTTGGCGTGGTTCCAAGTGCATTGGACCCACTGGAGATATTGTGTGACAACATTGGCGCCATAGCACTCGCTAAGGAACCAAGATATCATCCAAAGACCAAGCATATCAACCGCAAGTTTCATATAATCCGAGATTATATATCAGATGGAGATCTAAAGATTAGAAAAGTACATACATATCTGAATGTCGCAGATCCATTGACTAAACCTCTTCCACGTGTAAAACATGATCAGCACCTCAGTGCCATGGGTGTGAGATTGTTGCCAGATGTAAACTAGATTATTGACTCTAGTGCAAGTGGGAGACTGTTGGAATTATGCCCTAGAGGCAATAATAAAGATGTTATTATTATAATTCTTGTTCATGATAATGTTTATATTCCATGCTAGAATTGTATTAAGTAGAAACTTTAATACTTGTGTGGTTTGTGAACAACACCGTGTCCCTAGTACGCCTCTATGGACTAGCTCATTGATTAATGATGGTTAAGGTTTCCTAACCATGGACATGAGTTGTCGATTAATAATGAGATCATATCATTGGGAGAATGATATGGTGGACAGACCCAAACTAAGCGAAGCAATTAGATCGTGTCATCGTGTTCGTCTTTGCGAAGCTTTTCTTATGTCAAATATTGTATTCCTTAGACCATGAGATAATACAACTCCCTGGTATCAGAAGAAAGCTTTGAGGTCATCAAAAGTCATCCTATGAGAGGGTGATCATAAAGGTGTCTCTCAGGTGATCGGAAAGTATCTGTTGGGTTGTATGTATCGAGATGGGATTTGTCCCTCCCAAGTCGGAGAGATATACTTCGGGCCCACTCGGTAATCGATATCAACACCGCTTCAAAGCATGTGGTTAAGGATTTAATCACAAAGTGATATCGGATTACGAAACGAGTAAAGTACTTGCTGTGAACGAGATTGAACTAGGTATGACGGTACCGACGATCGAATCTCGGGCAAGTAAAATATCGCGAGACGAAGGGAATATATATATGGGATTGATTGAATCCTGGCATCGTGGTTCATCCGATATGATCATCGATGAATGTGTGGGAGTCAATATGGGTGCCCAGACCCCGATGTTGATTATTGATAGAAGATCATGTCTGCATATTCTCGAACCTGCAGGGTCACACACTTAACGTGTCTCGACGCTAGGATAGATTGAATAATTGGTTTATGAGTTTTTGTTCGGAGTCTCGGATGGGATCCGGGACATCATGAGAGGTTCCGGAATGGTCCGGAGAATAAGATTCATATAAGGCAGTGCAGTTTTTGGAGTTCAGAATTGTTCCGGATTAATCAGTATTGTACCGGAAGCTTCTAGAACCTTCCGGAAGGGGACCAACGTAGCCCCACCTTCCGGGAGGGGGCATGGGCCTATGAGGGAGTGCCCTGGCCGCATTGGTCTAGGGGCACAAGGCCCCATAGGGCCCAGCCGGCCAAGAGAGTTTAAACTCTAGATAGAGCTTCTAGAAGGGGGCGGGTTTCCTTGCCCCCACTCCTCCTCCTTGGCCGCCGGCCTTGGCTTGGGGGAGGGTATAGGGTTGCCGCCCCACCCCTCTATATAAGTAGGGATGGGGGCGCACCACCCCCCGCACCTTCCCCTCCAAGAGCTAGCCGTCCTACTGCCCTCCTCTTTCCCTCCCGACTGCTTGTAGGCGAAGCCCTCCTGCAGAAATTCTCCACCATATACACCACGCCGTCATGTTGTAGATCCAATCCGTCTCTCCACCATACTTGCTGGTCCAAGGAAGGAGGAGACATCGAGGTGCTGCACGTGTGCATTTCACGGAGGCACCGCCACTTGTGGTGCTAGATCGGATCGGATCGCGAGGAGGAGAAGCGAGTACGACTACATCACCCACGTTCCGACGAACGTTCCTCTGTGCGAATCTTCAAGGGTATGAAGATATAATCCAATATCTCTCGTTGTTTGCATCTCCTAGATTAGATCTTGGCTTTCCCTCTGTTCGCATCCGTAGAAAATTTTTATTTACTATGCCACGAAACCCTTCACTCGGGGCCAAATATTGCATACATCACGTTCTTCATCTTGGTCTAAGTGATAACCGGTGGTTCCTATAGCTTCTAACGATTGCTTTGGTAGTCTTCCCACCAAACATTGCCATAGTCCTCAAACTCAATATATTCCAGTGAAACTTTCTTCTCTTCGAAAAATTTGTGGACTCGAAAGATCTTGTCGACTTTGAGCTCCCATTAAATATATGCATCCGAATTTTCTTCTCCTTTAAACTTGGGCATAATGAACTTGAGCTTCCCAAACTTGACATCATCATCCTCATGGTTGTTTTTTCGACATTCATGGTGCATACTTGCATCACTTGGTGGGTGTGGAGATGGCGGAGGAGGATCTTGATTGCCTAGAGGCGGCGGTGGGGGAGGATCTTGGTGATGCTCGAAGTCCCTTCTCCGCCTTTGCTCGACATCATTGGCATTCATAGCTTGTCGATGTCGGTGTTGTTGTGCATGTTGGTTGTTGCGTCTAGCTTGGTGCGTATCCGCATCATCATCGCTTGTATTCCATGCCGGTGCTTGATTTTGTGGAAGAGGCATATGGTGGTCATGAGGAGAATGGTGACACCTATCATTGTGGTTTTCTTCATCATGATGTTCACGTGGGCATTGCACTTTTATGATTGCTTGTTGTGGTGGTGGACCATGATCTTGGCGTTGTTATTGAGGTTGAGGAGAATTTGGGTCCATCGCTTGATCATGATGCCGACGAGCTTGTTGGTCCCCATTATGGTGGTGGGGTTATCCATGACAGGAGTTGGACCTTGAAGACTCGCCATGTCGACTTGAGGAGTGTGTGCGTGACGAACTTGGCGAGCTTGAGTGGTGACCATGTCAGTTGCCAAGGTTTGCAATAGCTTGGTTAAGAGATTGTAATTGAGTGTGGTTCTCCTCTTGATGTTGCCTCTCATGATACTCAAATTCTCGAAAAGTATCATCGAGACGGTGCTCAAGTCGCTCAAATTGAGTATTGAATTCTTGGCGTTGTGTCCATAAGTTGTGGCACATGGCAAAACCGTCTTGGTTGTTGAAGTTGCTATCTCCACTAGCTCCGCTTCCCCTAGACACTATGAACAAACACACGTGATAGAAAGGGTGTTATCGGTGGGATGGTAAGTGCTACCTTGCCTCACCAGAGTCAAAAATTGGAAAGATTGTTCTTTCCGAGAGCAGACAAATAGCGGGTAAAGAAGACACACACAAAGGCCTATGGTGGTAGGTTAGAAAGGTGGATAGGAAATGGAACAACCAAATGAAAAAGTTATTGTCAAAAGTGGTAAAGAACCAAAGATCAAAAGCAAAAAGGATACGATCTACAAAAACACGGGGAAAACACACACGTGGAGACGAGTGGGGTTAGCACGACTATGAAAATGAGAACAAAAATGACGACTAAGCTTGGGGTCATGCCAACACAAGGAGAGACCATAGCTCGTTTGCAACAAGATTGAGAAGCAACGGATTTGCACGCTTGCCTTACTCTAACTCGCTCTTTGGAAGCTTTAAACTCTCTTTTGTATTGGTATCTTTATTTTGCTTTTGCCTTTTCTATTTTTTATATCTCTTTTGTTTCTATGCTATGGGGTCAAATTTTACTATTTCCTATGCACTATCACTTTGCAAGAGCAAGCACATAATGCTTTGGCAAACACAAAATGAGCTACTCTCAATAGTTTGGTATCACACAAAGGAAGAAAGGACTATACAAGGGTTGAAAGGATCATATGGGCACCTAGAGGGGGTGAATATATAGGTGCTACTTCAAATTTTACTCTTTTTCAATTTAGGATTTGACACAAAAGGTAAATTCTCTAGATATACAACTAAGGTGAATTTACCTATATGTCACACTAGCACAGCTAACTAAGCAAGAGCAAGATAACTAAAGTGCGGTGAAGGATAAAGGTAACCGAAATGGAGCATGCGGAGACACAAGGATGATTTACCGTAGTTCCTTCCTTTTGAGGGGAAGTATGTCTACGTTTGGAGAGGGGGTGGTTTCAAACCACCAACGCCACGAAAGGCCTTCCTTGCTCTCTGGTGAACCTCACCCTAAAGGGATCGATTCACGCTTCCACTATATCGGTAACCTTCGAGGTGGAAACTGGCACCTTTACAACAAGTTCGAGGCACACATCCACAACTGAATTGGAGGATCCCGAATGCAAGAAAGTTGTCACAACAATCAAATACAAGCTTGTAAGAACCAAATCAAGAACTAGGGTTTCCAATTAAACACTAGAGCAAGGGGCCTCAAGTGAATGAGGGGGAAATGAAGATCTCTTTTGGTGAAGGTGTAGATCAAGGCCTCCTACTTCGATTCTCCAAAGATCAGGGACTTTGGATGGTTGGAGGGGATATCTCATTGATTTGGTGGCTCAAATATGGGTGTTAGCTTGAGGTAGGGGATGAAGTCCCCTATTTATAGACCCACTTGCTTTTGACTGTTTTCTACCCGTTGGGGTATTTCCACAATGAAAAGTCTGGTCTAGAGACCGAAGATTCTCGTATGCATGCATCTTACACCAGATATTCCGATCCATCTCTGGACCATCTCCGGACCCCCATACAGAATGTCCTGCACTAGGTCTTGATAATCACCCCGGAGACTTGGACGAAACTGTCACATCCCAAAATTTTCCAAATTTTGAAATGTGAAAAAAAACAAAATAAATAAATGTTGAAATTTAGGGGGAAAAGAAACTTTTTGTTTCTAAATGGAAACGTCAAAACCTTACTTGAACAAAACTTGAATGAAAAAGCAACAAACAAAACTAATCAACTGCATTCATGTATGGAATGTATCTTGATTTTTAAACACTTGGAAAAGTTAAACCAAAAACCTAAACCCTAATAATAGAAATCATAATCAAGATCACTCTAACACTATGGCTTTGTTCCATATAAAAATTTATCAACAACATTCCTAAATGATCAATAAATGGTAAACAAAAATATTACAAAACCATGGGAATAGGTTTCACACCATTTGGAGCTATGGATAAAAACTTATGATTTTTATAAGATAAAGTAAAGTATATCCAAGGCTAATAAAGATCCTAGCTAAAATCAATACCAAATTGTGAACAAAGTAATCCTAAAAGGATTTAAAAAGATAAATAAATATTAAATAAAAATTATACAAATTGAAATCACTATTTTTGGAGCTATAAATAAAAAGATATGAATTTTATAAGACAAAGAAATAAATAAGAATTGTTGCAAAGACATTTTTAAACCATGGCTTAAATCCATAAATAAAAGGAATAAAGCTATTTAAATAATATAAAAGGACAAATGATTCTTTAATTAAAATTATATGGGTTTATCAACCATATTAAAATTTTATTTAAATAAATGCCTTTGTGCCTCACTTAATTTTAAATGAATACTAATTGGTAAAAATATTATGATTTGGACTAAATAACACACTAATAAATGATATAAACCTACTGATTTTTTTTGGTGAAGTTTGGAAATCAAATTGAAGTTTAAATCAATTGATTTGAATAAAAATAGAAAACAGAAAAAGAAAAAAGGAAAAGATTTGAAGAAACAAAAGGGAGAAACGTACCTGCCCAAACCCCTGGCCCAACAGAAGCCCAACGCAGCCCACCCGGGTCACACCCCTCTCTCCCCCGCAGGTTTTTCTCACTGCTCCTCTCCCCGCACCCCTCAGTGACTGCACGGCCCCACCGCCACGTCGACATTGTCATCAACCCCGCGTCTCCCTTCCTGTCGTTTCTCGCGATGTTAATTCGAGTAATAGCGCTTGAATTCGCGAGTAATCTCTGCCCCCAACCTCGCCTTCTTATTCTCCTCTCCCTCCTGTCTGTTTCCCCTCAAGTCCCACAGACCGAGAGCCCCCTGGATTCCCACAACTTGACTCGCACCGCCGCAGCACCGCCGCACTCCGGCGCCGATTCCGGCGAGCACGGTACGCCCCTTGCCCTCTCGATCAAACGATCCTGATCGCCACACTCTTGTGCATCTGCTGACACTCCCAGCGTACCTTCTCACGTCCTATAGGCTCGGCTTTGTATTCGTTCGTGAGCAACCGACGACGAGCACCACTCCGGCGAGAAATTTTTGGTGATCTCCGACCACGCCTTTCCCTCTACCTCGTACTGCTGTGACCGCTACCCTCGGACGCACTAACTGATGCATTTCTTTTGCTTGCTTGTTCCTCAGACGCCCAACAACATCACCGTCTGCAAGCCACCGATGACAAACGAACTCCGGCGAGGAATCACCGACAAATCCGTGCGCCCCGCCCTCGTCCGCGACCACCTTGAGAACCCTCTCGTCCCCGCGACCATGGTAAACCCTTGTGCCCTTACCCTACCCCCTAGATCACTGGTGCGCCTCCACCAGAGGCGCCGCCGCGTGCAGAGAGCAGCGCCGCCCATCTCTGTTCAGAGCACTCTGATCCGTAGGATCTAGATCGAAAGGCCACGTTAGATCACTTAAACGAAGAGGTGTCGCCTGATATGGTTTGTGCGTTTTCAGTTAAATCTAATGGCCCGCAATGCGTGATCCGCACGAAGCGGTATCGACCAACCATAACACGCCGCCTGTCTGTGAATTAGAATTAAAATCCAGATTTTAATCTATTAGATTTTTAAACTTGTAAAATCAATAACTTTTGTTCTATAAATCCAAAAATTTCAAATTAGGTGTCTATGGATTCAGAAAAATGTGTTCTTTGCATATATGGCCTTAATTTGGTCAATTGATTCTGAAAAATTAGAGTTTTGTGCAGAGACTTGTTTAGGGCTATTTTGGCTATAAAAAATTGTTCTAAAAATTATTTTTGAGTAAATCCCTTTGCAAATGGTTTTGTTTTGAACCCTCTGACTATAAACACTAAAAAATGTTAAATTAAAAATATATTTTGTTGACACTAGAGTTATTCCTTTGAATAAAAGCTTTTCTAACAAAAGGAAAATTATTCAAATGACTTATTTTCACTAACTTAGTTTCAAATGAAACTCCACTTTTATAAAAAAACCAGTAGGTGTTTTGAAATGTTTAGAGCCTTGTTAGAAACAAATTTTTTAAATAAAATAACCTTTTGCATGCTTGCATGCATTTCTTTGTTTACTTGTTTTGTTTTGTTAATTTTTGTGTTGTAGTTTTGAGTGTGTGATTTTGCTTGATTGTATTGTAGTGAACTTTGAGGAGTGTGACAATTGCAAGATCAAGGAGAGTACCTAGATTTTCTACTAAAAAATCAAGTGATACTTTGGTCATCAAAAGTCCTATCTTTTTAATATTGCATTAGTGATATTTTTGAAGTATGCATGATAGGACTATTTTGTATAATGCTATGCTATGGTAGATCCCATAGAGTATATCTTGGTAGGAATTTTCCTAAGATAAGAGACATGTTATGCTAGTGTGCTTATCCTAGCTATTAGAATTCAAGGGTGGGAATTCATGTTATGATAATATGGAAAGGTTTTTCCTATGTGTTTTTTTACTAAGAAAACAACTTGTTAATGAAACACCTAGGTGGAAATGGTAATTGCATGGATGGATTTTTGTTGAGTGGTTACCCAGGGCCCATTTCTATGGTTTACCCTGGTGTATCTCACTTGTGGATGGCCACCCAGGAACAAAGATATTTGAGATTTTTAGTGTTGAGAAGCTTCCAGTGCAACCACATGTCATATGGGCTCTGACTTGACCAACTAGGTTACAAGAACTCAGCCAGATGGAAAGAAGGTGGTAGTGATGATAGGATGGAACGCGTCCATGGTGGTCTAAGGGATTGCTTTTGAAAAGTATCGTCTCGATGCATGTCGAGTCTTGTGGGGAAAGTGCACCACCTCTCGAGAGGGTAAACCTAAGTACTTAGCCGTGTCCCCGGTAATGGACATTTTGAGCATCAAAGACATTGAAATGATAAAGAATCTCCTCATACCATTTTCCCTAAGTTAAAACTTGATGGGTGAACAAGGGTAGCACCTGGTGTGACTCTAGTGTGCCATGTTTGATGAAGTGTTTTTGGAAAAAGAAAAAAAACTATTTTTCAAAGGATAGGGAAAACTTATTTTATGCAAAGGCCAGCCAAAACTCCACTTAGCCATATATTCCTGTAGATGTTAGATTTTCCATATCAATATGATATCACTTGCCAATACAATTCAAATGTATTAACCCTGGTGGCTGTAACTTATCATGTTGCAGGTTTTCTTGATGTTAGTGAAGTTTGTTGAATAGGGATTACAAGTCTACAACCAACATGTTTTCCTGTGGCATATGAGGATGAAGGACTCCATGCTTTATAGATGTATCTGGCGCTTTGTAATAAGATAGCCATATGAGCTATGTAATTTGTAATGAAATATTTTATTCCTGGTTTTGAGTTGTAATATGACCTTTGTTTCTAGATATTACATCTTAAACTGTGGGTGCTAGCTAATCGATCCAGGGACTAGCACTGTAAACATAGGTACTTGTAACTTATTGGGTTCAGGCCTCTACAACTATGGACAGGAAACACCAGAAACTCCAGACTTTGCACACCGGAGATTTTGGTCTGCATCTTTACACCGGAGAATCCGGACAATATCCGGGTTGTCTCTGGACCCCCATATAGACTGTCCCTAGTCACCAACTTTGGTCCATACTGGAGACTCTTTCCGAAACTCCAGCACACACCAGAAACTCCGGTCTATGCACATCGAAGATTCCGGTCTAGACTTTCCATGAAGTTTTTGTTTTAGCCAGAGATATTTCCTGCTGTCGTGGTCTTTTATCTTTTCAGTAGATTAACCTAACATAATTAGTACATGGTAAAAAGTGACCTTAAGTTGTTAACGAACATCAAAACTGATTAAGACAATAAATGTCCTTTCAATCTTCCCCTTTTTGGTGTTCGATGAAAACAAGAGGTTTTGCATGAAATTCTTAAAATAAGAGACATAGCTATGCTCCCCCTGACGATGTGCAGCAAGATATACATATAATACAAAGCATATAAGGGAATAGAAAGTAAAGACTTGCATAGAATAGAGAGATTACCACCCGAGTCTTTACCATTACAATAATAAACCGGGCATAGCCTGTCCATATGCAAAGGATAGTTTCACAAGAACCAAGTAAAGCAAATGTTCGAATTTTAAGATAAAAGAGCATAAGCAAATAAGAATCAACCTAATGCTAATGCCCAATCCATGCTAATCCCAGATGATCCCAATAGAAGTCTTCTCCCCTTTGGCATCAAGACGCCAAAAAGGGAAAATACCAAGCTAGCACCCCAAAGGAATCACTCAATAGTCATCGTCGTCATCATACTCATCCTCATCCTATTCCTCCTCATAGTCATCATCACCACCTGGAGCCACGGGGCCTTTGCCATGAGGGCGAGAGGAGGAAGTACCCTGAGAACCAAAGCCATATGTGAGCTCCGAGAAGGTCTTCCAATCAACCAGGCTGTTGTGCTGAGCGTTCCATGCACCAAAAGAGAGTGTGATCTGCTTACCTAGACGATTCAACCCATTTTCATTAGTGTATTCTGCCTCTGCTTCCTCTTCTTCTTATTCACCTTGAGCCTAGATCTCCTTAAGGAGCATCTCAATTCTGCGGCTCCTTTGATAAGAGGCATGTTGTTCTTTGCGAATATCCACATTCATGCAACACGGTTTCTTCTCCCAAAAGGATGCCTTCTTGACCTTCTCCCGGACATACTCATGAGTGACAGGTGGCATAGGAACATTGGAGGCAGTCTTCCTTCTAGATCCCCTTGGAGGAGTGGGAGCCCACTCTGCCTTAGAGATTTCTTCATCCTCACTAGTATATTGCTTCCTACGAGCTAGACCCATCCTCCCTTTCTTTTGGAGGGTTGATACGTCCAAAACGTATCTACTTTCCTAAACACTTTTGCTATTGTTTCTCCTCTAAACTTGTGTGATTTGGATACAACTAACACGGACTGACGCTATTTTCAGCAGAATTACCTTGGTGTCTAGTTTTTATGCATAAAATCAACTATCAGGAAAAATCCCGGAAAATATGCAAAAAATCCTATTTCACCAAAAGACCCACGGAGCCAGAAGACGAGACGAAGTGGAGGCCTGGGGGGCCCACACCCCTGCCAGGCGCAGGTGGGCCCAGCCCGCGCCTAGGGGGGTGCGGCCACCCCAGGCACCCCCTCGGGCTCCCTCTTCGCCTATAAGTTACCCCTTGACCTAAAAACCGAGGGGGGAGGGTCGACCTTTTCTAGAAAGAGTTCTGCTCTGCCGCCACCATCAAAAACCAAGATTCGGATCCAAAAACTCCGTTCTGGCATCCTGCCAGGACGGGGAATTTGGAGAGGATCATCGCCATCATCATCACCAACGCCTCTCCATCAACCATCGATGTTTCCCTCATCCATGAGTGAGTAATCCCCCACTGTAGGCTATGGGGATGGTAGGGATTGGATGAGTTCTATCATGTAATCGAATAAGATTGTTAGGGCATAGTGCCTAGTATCTCTATTGGTGATATTTGACTTTGTTGCAACTTGTTTTGCTTAATGCTTGTCACTAGGGCCCGAGTGCCATGATCTGAGATCTGAACTTATTATTGAATCATTATGATAGTATTGTTTGTGATCTTATCTGCAAGGTGTGTACACATATCATTTTCTAGATCCAAAGGCCCCGAAGCGACAGAAATTGGGACAATCGGAGGGGATGGCTGTGGTGTGAGTATCACATGTGTTCATGGAGTGTTAATGCTTTGCTACGGTGCTCTATTAAAAGGAGCACCTTAATTGCTAGTAGTTCCCTAAAGGCCCCGCTGCCACGGGTTGGCTGGATAGAAGATGTTGTGCAAGTTCTCATTGCGAGCACGTATGACTCTATATGGAGCACATGCCTAGGATTGTTTAGTACTTGGATGCTTATTCTTATTTATCTGCAATGCCCTAGAGTTACATGTTTAGACTCGTCCATGCAACGCTTGTCCATCCATCCCTATGCCTACCGCACTCGAATCCCAGTGTTTACTATTACTATTACTATTGCTCCTGTTTTGTTGTTGCTTTTGCTTTGCTGTTGCTACTATCAAACTGTTGCTACTGATAAACTTCTGTGAGCAAGAACTATTTCCAGGTGCAGCTGAATTGACAACTCAGTTGTTAAGGCTTGCAAGTATTCTTTGGCTCCCCTTGTGTCGAATCAATAAATTGGGTAATACTACCCGTGAAGACTGTTGCGATCCCCTATACTTGTGGCTCATCAATACTATTTTCTAGCACCGTTGCCGGGGAGCATAGCTTTATTTGTAAGTTCACTTGGATCTATTATTGTTCACTGCTACTCCTTTCATCATGGGGAAGTCTCGTGATGGAAAGTTTCCTATTTTACCGCCCACTACAATAAGAGGTACAGTCCTAAACACCTCTGTTGCTCTTGATTCACCGTCTGTTATAAGTAAGCTTGTCACACCACCACCACATACTCATGCTACACATACTGCTACTACTGCTGAATCTGAAACTGCGTTTGATGCTCATGATGTTACTTCTACTGTGCTTGATGCGAGTGGTTCATTAGGTCCTTTCTTAGATGCTACTATGGCTAGTCTAGGAAATACTGAAAGTCCTATTGAAGAGACTATTACACTTGTTTGCTCACCTGAGTCTAGAGAGAGTTATGATATTAATGATGGTTACATTGAGTTCACTGATGAATTTGTTGAAGAGTGCCGAAACACACATGGTACTAGTGCTATTAAGAGTCTCCTTGCTAGACGTACTATTATGCCTAAACTATCCTCTGATCCTAAGTTTGCCACCTCTCCCATAGATATTAAAGATAAAGATTATGATTTGTCTCTTGATATCCTATTTGGATATTGTTGAGAAAGAAACTTTTTGTGGGACTGAAAATGAGAGTGATGTGGCTCATATGAATGAGCTTTCTACTATGAGTGCTTTATTCTCTGATGATTTTAAGATGCGTAAGTACTTTGTCACTAAGATCTTCCCTTTTTCACTAAAAGGAGAAGCTAGGGCTTGGTTTAATAGATTACCTCCTGGGTGCATTGATAGCCCTGATTGCTTGATTGCTTCTTTCTTCTAGAAATATTTTCCTCCCAGTGCTAGACATGCTACTTTGCAGAAACTTTTTGATTTTAAACAGGGAGAAGAAGAGAAATTGCCTGAGTCATGGACAAGGTTCTGTGCCTTGATTCATGCACATCCTGGATGTTCATTACCTAAAAATGAGCTTCTTGATATTTATTATAATGGACTAACTGATGATTCTAGGACATATCTAGATAGCTTTGCTGATTGTGTTTTCAAGAAAAGAACTCCTACAGATGTTGAAGAATTCATGACTAAGATAAGCAAGAATTATGATGATTGGACTTCAACTGGTATAAATACACTTGAGCCTATTACTCATGTACCAGTTGTGCCTGAACCAGTTCCAATACCAACACCAAAGAAGAGGGAAGTTATTGCATTAAATGATGAAGTGATGAAGGAAGCTAAGAAGTGTCTAAAGGAGAAAGGTATTAGAGCTGAAGATGTGAAGAATTATGTAAGCCAATTCCCCACTCATCAACTATTGAGGTACACTCTCTCCACTTTAATGAAGGTGATATTCCCTATGGTAAGCCTCCTAATCAATGCTTAGAGGAACTTGACACATTTATTGTTAAACAAGGTAATTTTAATAAACAAGTTCAGAATCATTTATTGGTAAACTCTAGAGCTATTAAAGAGTTGAAAGATATTGTGGAAAGAACTTCTAATGATATTAAAATGCTTTGTAAACACTTTCAAATGGTTCAAACCCAACTTGATCAACTTGCTAAGGTACAAAAGGATATGCTAGTTAATGCCTCAGGAGATAAACATGCTTATGGAATTAGAACTAGGAGTGGTATAGCTACTCAAGATCCTTTATATCCTGAAGGACACCCTGAAAGGATTAAGCAGGATTCTCAACAAGGTGAAAGTAGTGGTAGTCCTCGTAAGAGAAAGAAAAAGAAACATAAGATATTTGAGGAACCCCTTAAACCTGCTGTAGATCCCAATAGCATATTTGTCTCTGATGCTAAAACTAAGAATGGTAATGATAAAAATGATGCTCCTGGTAAGGATGAAGTTGAGGAAGAACCTAATAAGCACACTAAGAACACTAGGTACACTAAGGAAGATTTTATTGCTAAGAAACATGGTAGTGAGAGAGAACCTTGGGTGTAGAAACCTATGCCTTTTCCATGTAAGAAACACAAGTCAAAGGAGGAAGAACACTAAAAAAAGTTTTGTGAGTGGATGAAACCTTTATTCTTGCAAATTCCTTTGACTGATGCTATTAAGCCAAAGGAATTTATACTTTGCCTCTCTAATAAAAGGAAGATTCCTAATGAGGAGATTTATACTTTGCTTGCTAATTATTTCTTTAATGGTCCAAAGAAACTTGGTGATCCAGGTATACCAACTATTCCTTGCTCTATTAAGAATAATTATGTTAGGACTGCTTTATGTGATTTGGGAGCTGTAGTTAGTGTTATGCCTTTTTACAAAAGACTCCAGCTAGAAAAGTTGATACCAACTGATATATATCTACAAATGGCTGATAAGTTAACCACTATTCGTGTTGGTATATGTGAGGATGTTCCTATTCAAGTGGACATATTTCTTGATTTTAACTGATTTTGTTGTGCTTGAAATGCCTGAAGGTGATAATATGTCTATTATTCTTGGGAGACCTTTTCTTAATACTGCTGGTGCTGTCATTAATTGCAATCAAGGAAAAGTAACATTCAGTATTAATGACAAAGAGCTTACTGTTTATTTCCCCAATAAGGTTGCTAGAAGCTATTGCCTGAATTCCATTAAAAATATTGAGAGCATCAAGGTTGGAGAAATATATTGTCCCATTCCACAAGAAAATTTTGAAACTATTATGATTGGGACCATTTCTATCAAGTATGAGGTAACATAATCACCTTGTGGAATGCAAAGTTTTGTTTCATATAAGATTGTTTTGGTAACAAGACTTGATCAACCTTGTTAACAAAAGGATTTTTATGAACAGAATAATGCTTTCACTGTGGTTATTCTTGCTTTCTTTTATTTTTCTCCTTCCTAGTCTTTCCTTTCTTTTGCTGGCTTTGGTTTTGTTAGTTGCTTGCTTGTTAGAGTGTCTTAGAACTTCTGTAGTTTGGCTTTTGGTTTGCTTTTGCTTCTTCTAAAAACTGTTTTCTGCGAGAAAATCAATTTTCATACCCTGAAAATTGACCAAAAATAAAGTTTTCCGAAAATTCCAGAAAATTCAAAATAAATTTTCCCTCAAAGCCATCTTCTTTCTCTCTCTCCCAAAAAACACCGGAAAACTTTCTCAAGCTTGAGTTCTTTCTGTTCTTGCTCGGGATTTTCGATCTCCTTGCTCAGCCCCTCTTTGTTGTTGATTTTTGGAGGGATTGCTCCTTGGTATGTGCCTCCTCCACTTGTCCAATCAGATTTGTGATTGATAGATTGTATCTTGAGTTTTTTGCTGCTATAGGTGACAGGTTGTGTGAGCTTGCATGCTTATTCTATGCTTAGAGATTTCATTTTGATGCATGTGTAGCCCTCTAGCAAGTTCCTAAAGTAGTTTCTCATCATTTATCAACTTGGAAATCACTTGGTTTGATGTTTGTCTAAAAATTTCATAAAAGAGTGGACATGAACAACCACACATTTGGAGAGATATTTGAGGGTGATGCACCTAGGACGGCAAGGCCTTCAAGATCATCCTCTCGAGCCAGGCCCTCATACAATGAGGATCTCATCACTCCGCGATTCGGCGACGATGGAGATGAAGGGGATGATCACCCTTGCACCTTTCCTTGCCCAAACTTTTTGCAGGCTACTGGGATTCTTGATGATTTTACAACCTTGGTTCAGAGGGCTGGACTAACAAGACTTATGCAGATGAGAGCGTGCAATATGCTACGCTCACTAAAACATTTGTGGAGAGTTTCTCCTTTACTAACAGCATGTTCAATCCAGATGTTTCTTTCAAAATTTATGGCAGGTCTTACCATATGACATTGAAGAAATTTTGTGAGGCTTTGGGACTTGGTACAACTGGGTCAGCAAAGAATATTCCAGCTCAACCCGCTAATTTGTTGGAGCTCTACCGCGGGATAACCAATGATGATAACCGTAGAGCTCAACGTGGAAAGATAAGAAATATTCAGCTTCCAGCCATCAGGTACTTTGCTTACTATCTTGCCACTAATGTTCTTGGTAGGGAGAACACTAGTAATATTTCCAGCTATCATTTGTCTTTCTTAGCTGCTGCGCTCAACAATGATACTAAGTACAATCTTGGTTCCCTCATTGCTCGTCGCTTAACCGCTAAGGGACCCATTTATGGGGGAATTATTGCTACGCGTGTTGCTGCTGCCTTGGACCTTGTTGTTGATCCAAATGATATAGTTTTGGCCCCTCAGAGGCTTGATCTTGCTGCCATGAAGGCACATCACTTTGTCACCACTAGCTCTACCCTTCATAACTTGGTTTATAGAATGCTATTTATTGACGGGTAAGAGAGAGATCCCTCTCCCCCAAACCACGTTGTTCAGTATTTCTCAGGGACCTTTGTCACGCTCCAAGGAGGAGATGGATGACAAGCTGCGCATTCTTGGTTTCCATGGGCACTATCAGGAGGAAGATCCCTCATACGACCACATTGTACACTACACTGGGGAGTCCTCGAGCTCGTACCAGGACGAGGGAGCCTCCTCTTCATACTATGGAGGTGCACCTACTTGGGCACCATGGGATTGAGCCCCACTTAGGCCAAAAGCCTAAGCTTGGGGGGAGGTATACCGACATCACACTCATCTATATATCATGTTCGGTCGGTTCTTTGTATATCCATTGTTTCGCCTTGTTTTTGTTTCTGGTTGTTGCTTTCTCAAAAACACAAAAATACCAAAAAAAAATCATTGTTTCTCTTGGGTTGTTTCTTTGCTTTGGTTTGCCTTAAAGAAAAAATCCAAAAAGATTTTGCTTTGTTCGCGTTGCTTGGTTTTTTTGCTTCGCTTGTTTCTGCTTTGTTGGCTTGCTTAAAAAAACCGAAAACACCAAAAATATTTGTTGTTCTTCTCTGGTTTTGTGAGTTCTTTGCAGGGTTCAGACGTCCTCAGTGGATTTTGGTTTCATGTTATTATTCAAGTCACACAAGTGAATGGCAATAATGAAGATTAAGACAACTTGAGGTGTGGTAAGAAGCTGGTAACGAACTCTATTTGTTTTCATTTTTGTACATATACTCATCATTGTGAGCATGCTTAGTCTGTTCATTGTAAGGAGTGTGTTACTGATGGATGCTTAGTAGTTCTTGCTTGTCTTTGATTAGCTCCAGCTTGCTAATAATTTGTAGCATGTCATATGAATGTTTGCTTGCATTGTTTTATTCATATTTTGGTATGATATTGTGGTATCCTCCTCTGAATGTTTCATGTGAATCGACTTGGCACATGCTCACGCATGCATATGACTAAACAATAGTCAGTAAGCCTCGATGATTTATTTTGCCTCAGAGTTCTTGTATCACTTTCATGCCATAATTAGTCCTATTTTGTTGCAAGCATGATTATGAAAATTATTGCTCTCTCGTTTGTCGCTCCCTCTCTATTGCTAGCCTTCACTTGCACTGAGTATGATCTCTATGTGCATCCAACTCCCCAAAACCAATATTGCCAACTATGTCCACCATACCTACCTATTAGCATCGTTTGCTATTTCAGTGCATATTCTATATGCCTTGTTTTCTTCCAAAAAAATGTTTGTCTGTTTGGAGAAAGTTAGTTAGTAAAGCTCTCACGAACTTGATGTCACACTTTATTCCTTGCACTTAATAATCCTAAACCATTGTGACTTGTCCATGAAAGTTATATGCTAGCAAATTATATGCTAGGAGTTAGCAGAACCATGTTGTCACGGGGAACACTTTCAACACTTTTTGGATATTTTATCCAGTTGATACCTTGCTATTTTGTTTGCGGATGTCGACGGTGTGAAATAAAAGGGGAGATTGTGAGTTCATGGAGTGTATATATATGTGTTAGAGAAACGTCTGGACCGCTAGCCTAAGCCATGCCTAATCATGGTGGAAACTTGCAGCATCACCATAATGAGCATTCTATGAAGCATCCTCAATAAAAAAGCTATGCACATAGTAAATAAAAAGATCGTTGAGATGCTCATTGTCTTCTTGCCTTGTCATTTTGATCACGGGATAGCTCATGTATCATGTGCAAGGGGTACCCCGTTGGCGGTTCTCTATGATATGCATGTATGTACAATGACAAGAACTTGCAGGTAACCAAAGTTGAGTAGCATGTGGAGCGGCCCTCGTACTCAAGGGACATGTGATTTCCAGTTTATGGTCTGTCAAGCATATAACTCATATTGGACCTCACTTTCACCTTAACCATATGGATATGCCTATGATAGGGGCAATGGGAGCTCAAAGCTAATGAGTAACTTCCTTTCAGCATTAGGAAGCCTTTCAAACTTTTCAAAACCTTTTTCACTCCCTTGTTGAGTCACCACTTATTCTATGAGCACCTTCTTGAGAGCATAGTTGTCATTCTTGTGTTTGTTCCAAAACTTGGTTAATTATGTCATGACTTTGATGCTTGTATCTCTGATATTTTTACCTCTAGTCTTCACTTGAACTTCAGGGGTGCCTTGGAATTTATATTGTGTTCTACAAACAAAGGCAAGCGAGATACCACTCTATGATACCTTACTATGAGCATTGCAATGTTGCTTATGTTTATGTTTCATGCTATTTATTATTATTGAGTTGGTGTCTCTTCATAGCTTGCAATGATTATTTAGTAGACTTAGTTGCATACTTCTTATTATGAATGGTTTAAGTGTCTACTCCTGTGCTGAGAATATATACATCATATGAAGCAAATGTGTTCGTGAAAGTTCTTTTATCACACTCAGTTTTCAACTTAATTTCTTGAGGACAAGCAATAAGCTAAGCTTGGGGGGAGTTGATACGTCCAAGACGTATCTACTTTCCCGAACACTTTTGCTATTGTTTCTCCTCTAAACTTGTGTGATTTGGATACAACTAACATGGACTGACGCTGTTTTCATCAGAATTACCTTGGTGTCTTATTTTTGTGCAGAAAATCAACTATCAGGAAAAATCCCGGAAAATATGCCAAAAATCCTATTTCACCAGAAGACCCACGGAGCCATAAGATGAGACGAAGTGGAGGCCTGGGGGCCCACGCCCCTGCCAGGCGCGGGTGGGCCCAGCCTACTCCTAGGGGGTGCGACCACCCCAGGCACCCCCTCGGGCTCCCTCTTCGCCTATAAGTTACCCCTTGACCTAAAAACCGGGGGGGAGGGTCGACGTTTTTCCAGAAAGAGTTCTGCTCTGCCGTCACCATCAGAAACCAAGATTCAGATCCAGAAACTCCGTTCTGGCACCCTGTCGGGACGAGGAATTTGGAGAGGATCATCGCCATCATCATCACCAATGCCTCTCCATCAACCATTGATGTTTCCCTCATCCATGAGTGAGTAATCCCCCGCTGTAGGCTATGGGGATGGTAGGGATTGGATGAGTTCTATCATGTAATCGAATAAGATTGTTAGGGCATAGTGCCTAGTATCTATGTTAGTGCTATTTGACTTTGTTGCAACTTGTTGTGCTTAATGCTTGTCACTAGGGCCCAAGTGCCATGATCTCAGATCTGAACTTATTATTGAATCATTATCATAGTATTGTTTGTGATCTTATCTTCAAGTTGTGTACACATATCATTGTCCGGATCCAAAGGCCCCGAAGTGACAGAAATTGGGACAACCAGAGGGGATGACTATGGTGTGAGGATCACATGTGTTCACGGAGTGTTAATACTTTGCTCCGATGCTCTATTAAAAGGAGCACCTTAATTGCCAGTAGTTCCCTAGAGGCCCCGTTGCCACGGGCTGGCTGGACAGAAGATGTTGTGCAAGTTCTCATTGCGAGCACGTATGACTATATTTGGAGCACATGCCTAGGATTGTTTAGTACTTGGATGCTTATTCTTATTTATCTGCAATGCCCTAGATCTTGAAGTTACATGTTTAGACTCGTCCATGCAACGCCCGTCCATCCATCCCTATGCCTACCGCACTCGAATCTCATTGTTTACTGTTACTATTGCTCCTGTTTTGCTGTTGCTGTTGCTTTGCTATTGCTACATTCAAATTTTTTCTACTGATAAAATTCCGTGAGCAAGAACTATTTTCAGGTGCAGCTGAATTGACAACTCAGTTGTTAAGGCTTGCAAGTATTCTTTGGCTCCCCTTGTGTCGAATCAATAAATTGGGTAATACTACCCATGAAGACTGTTGCGATCCCCTATACTTGTGGGTCATAAAATGCCAAAGAAACATGTTCAATAAGATTAGGAGGAAAGGCAAGAGGTGAACCATGAGGCTAAGTGTTGATGAGCCTCATCACAAGAGCTGCATACAGAGGAGATTTCCTGAATAGTATGGCATGATGCATCTCCTCAAAAATGAAGTCCATGACATAAATTGTGAATCCATTAGCAGTAGGTCCAGCACAAACCACCTCGTGAGCATGATGGAGCAAGTTGACAAGGCCACAAAGAATAGCATCATCATTTCCAGCACTAGGAAAAATGGTGTGGAGAAAGATCCTTAACAACAAATTGTAGAGGTGCTTGAGTCCCTTGGATAGAGAGGTGCGAGCTTGCTTTTATTATCTCCAAGAGCAGCATCATGCATGCGGTGACCAACAGGAACATACATGCCACTAAAAGGCTAATGAATGGCTTGGGCAAAAATATAGAAGTTTGCGGTGTAGCGGAAGTTGCCAGTCATCCATGGCATAGTTGTAGCACCCCGGGTAAAACGACTACCAGAAAATCGCTCGTGTTTGTGCATCGTCATGATGCCACATTGCATTTGAGCATCGTCATGTCATTATACAAATTTTGCCTAAAACTATTTTTGAAAAGTCCCATTTTTGGTTTCTACAAATATCCCTCTCTTTATTCAAATGAGAAAGACCAGACCCTTCCCAGATATTTTGTTTATCTAACACTATTACAAAAGGTTTAAAAAATAAAACTATATATTAATATAAAAAGTTTTATAAAACCTGTGGGGGAGTCCGCCAGACGCAAGTACCAAAATCCCAGCAGCCAGCGAACTACCACCCTAAATACTAAAAACCCTGGACACTCTAAACCTAAACCCTAACCCCAGTCGCCACCACCCTTCCCCTCCCCGCCGCTAGAACCTCACCTGCCCACTCACCTACCCTAGCCCGATTTGGTCAACGAGACCGAACCCTCCATACCGCCAACCCTCTCTCTCCTGGAATTCCCTCTTTCCTGGCCCCACCCCGCCTCGCTCCCCTAGGTCACTCTCGCGTGACTGCCCTCACCAACCACTCATCGAGGGACCCACCCCGACGCGTTCGAGCCCCACCTTTCTCTCATCTCACTCCCTGGCCCACGCTCGCTACCGACAACCGTCGCCCGACCCCGTCCTCCTCGTCCTCTCCTCAACCCACGACACTGCACCCGCTTTTTCTCTCCTCCTGGTCGAGCGCTGCTGGCCTCCCTCCTCTCTCCTCTCCCCTCCCTGTCGCTCTCCAAGACGACCCAGAGCTACGCCTTCCTCGTGTTCCCTGTTGCCGCCTCCATCGGCCATGCACCACCTCTTCGTGCGCCTCCTCTGCGAGCCGACAATGACGGAAGCCATGCCACTGCCGCCTATCCGTCACCGTCGCCTCGGGAGCTTCCACCCCGCCTACGATCGGCACCAGGCCCGCCGCCCCCGTGGCACCTCGTCCTCGACCTTGTTTGTTGTCGTGCGCCCGCCACCAGCAGCCTCCTTCACCCTACCGCCACCTGTGGGGTCCCTTCCCTGATGACCCACGTGGTTCCCGTCCCATGTCCGGCCGCCATCCCTAACCCATCTGCATCCCCCGTCGCCTCAGGCCTGGAGCCGTGCCACCGGGCGAGCCCCTCTAGTGGATTCTTCCTGTAGGGGTTTGTAGCATGGAAAACAAAAAATTCTACCGCATGAACACAAACAAGCCAAGATCTATCTACTAGATTGTAGCAACGAGTCGATTAGAGTACTCACCCTCAAAGATTCCAAAGCGGTTAATGAGAGCAGATTCTCGTGGGTGATGTAGTCGTACACTTGCCGATCTCAAGATCGCGTAGATGATCCTTCCGACGCTGCGTTCTGGCAGCGCTTCCACAGTCGGTCACATGTTCGGTACTCGATGAAGACCTTCCTCTCCCTTGTTGTAGCAGGCAGCGGAGGTAGTAGTTCTCCCCTCGCGATTCCGGCAGCACGACGACATAGTGTTGGAAGTAGAGGAAATATCCTGCACGGCTTCGCCTAAGCCGGAGCAGGTTATGGTGGAGAATTAGGGTTTCCAGCAATCTAGGGTTTAGAGGGACGGAGAGGAGGAGGTGGAGTCTGCTGCATCTAGGGCGGCGGCGATGAGCCGGCGACAACGCGGCGGCGGTGCTGGGCGGCAGCGGCTGGCGACGGCGGCACTGGGGGGGGGGCGGCGGCGGTGTGGGGAGGGCTGGTGTTGTGTCTCCTTAGGGAACCCCCTCCCCTCTATTTATGAGAGGGAGGGCAGCTTGGGAGAGGGGAGTTTGAATCCTTCCCCAACTCCCTCTCCTAGTTGGCTTGTGGTGGAGGAAAAGAAGGATTGTTTCCTTCCTCCACCAGGATACATTGTCCCAGTTTGACTTTTCAAACTTGCCTTTTGACTTTCAATTTGGAGCTTTAATTTCTTTCTAACAAATGCCCAACCAAGTGACCTAGGACATGATTCAATCATTCCATACACTCATGACACATTCATGTACCCTTCCCCTTCCGGTCTGGTGAACCTTCTAAACCCTTCTAGATCATTCTGGTGAAAACACCGTAATTTTTCTCGAACTCCGGAATTGGACTTTCCTTATATGAATCTTATTCTCCGGATCTCCTCATGATATCCCGGA
The DNA here is from genome assembly GCA_910589765.1 of Avena atlantica. Taxonomy (NCBI): domain Eukaryota; kingdom Viridiplantae; phylum Streptophyta; class Magnoliopsida; order Poales; family Poaceae; genus Avena; species Avena atlantica. The sequence continues at coordinate 350,121,905 of OU342738.1, read as the reverse complement.
TCCCATCCGAGACTCTGAACAACATTCGGTCTCCCTACTTACATTCCATATCTACTAAACAACATCGAATCCTTAAGTGTGTCTACCTACGGTTCATGAATTATGCAGACATGACCAAGACTCTTCTTGATGCGAGATACACATCAATAACATGTATATCGGATATACCTTTCTTCTTGATGTTGTCGTTCTTCAAATCCTCCAAGTACTTAGGGAAATTCCGCTTCCAGTGACCTTCTCCCTTGTAGTAAAAGCACTCAGTGTCAGGCTTAGACCCAACATTGGTCTTCTTTGCCGGCGCGGTAACTTTCTTACCGCCCTTCTTGAATTTTCCCTTTTTATTTTAGACTTTCCTTTCTTCTTGAATATGGTGGTCTTATTGACCATCAACACTTTGTGCTCTTTCTTGATCTACTTCCGCAGACTTTAACATGGAGAAGAGTTTAGGCAACGACTTGTCCATCTTTTGCATATTATAGTTCATCAAAAAGTTCTTGTAGCTTGGTGGTAGTGATTGGAGGACACGGTGAATCCCCTAAGCATTAGGAATCAATATACCCAAGCTTTGACGCTTACATGCGTGCCCAGACATCTTAAGCACATGCTCATGGATGGAGCTGCCCTCTTCCATCTTGCAGTTAAAGAACTTTTCAGAAGCCTCATAGCTCTCAACTGCCGCGTGAGCCTAAAATATGATTTTTAGTTCATGGACAATATCATGTGGGTCAAAGTTCTCAAACCTTTTCTGAATCTCCGATTCCAAACCATACAATATAGCACACTGAACTGTGGAGTACTGATTCTTTCGAGCAAGGAAAACACTCTTCACCTCATCGGTAGCATCAACTGCAGGTGGGTCACCTAGCGGTGCATCCAGCACATAGGTAAAATTACTAGCATTGAGGACAATCCTCAAGTGGCGGAACCAATCCGTGAAGTTTCTTCCATTGTTTTTCAACTTTTGTTTCTCTAGGAACCCATTAAAATTGATGGTAGGGGCCGCCATTGATCTACAACATATTTTCAATAGTTTAGACTAAGTTTATGACAAATTGAGTCCTTAATTAATAGTTGAATTAATCTAGGTGAACTCCCACTCAAAACAATATCCCTCACATTGTTTTAGTGATCACACGAACCAAATCCACCACATCAAAACCGATCATCACGAGAGATGATGTAGCTTCAAAGGCGAACAATCAACATGTTCATGATATCTACTATATGATTCATGATTTACCTTTCGGTGATACGTGTTCCGAGACCATGTCTGTACATGCTAGGCTCGTCAAGATGAAACCTTAGATTCCGCATGAGCAAATCTAGCTTGCTCCCGTTGTATACACTCGCAGAATCTAACACACCCGATCATCACATGGTGCTTCGAAACAACGAGCTTTGGCAACAATGCCTACTAAGGATGAACACTTTATAACTTGATATTTTTGTGAGAGGGATCATATTATAATGCTACCATCAAGAACTAAGCAATACAAGATGCATAAAAGGATTAATATCACATGCAATTCAAAATATGTGATATGATATGGTCTTTCTTCTTGTGCTTCTGATCTCCATCTTCAAGCTAGAACATGATCTCCATCATCACCGGCGTGGCGTCAAGGTCAATGGCACCACTCCATGGTTGTCGTCCACCAGCATCAACTATTACAACTACTTTGAATAATAGACACGCAGGTCTTTAACATAAATTAAAAGACAACCATAAGGCTCCTTCCGGTTGCCGACTTACAATAAGGGACATTGCATACATCATATATAATCACAATCATGGCCATATCACATCACAACACACCCCTGCAAAACAAAGTTAGACGCCTCTAATTTTCTTTGCATGTTTTACGTGGTTTCAGGCTTTCAATAAGTCTCATTCTAACTTACGAACATGGACCACAACATTGATACTAGTATCGTCAATCACCCATTGTAAATTGAATCTTCACTATGTTGGGAGAAACAGGCACCCGCAAAGCCACTTATGCAATACAAGTTGCATGTCAAGCGTGGAGCAAGTTTCATGAACGATGTCATGTAAGGTTAGCCCGGGCTGCTTTATCCCACCATCCCGCAAGATGAAAAGTACACAAGAAGCAATCGACAACAAAAGCATCAAGACCCACAATGACCATTATGTTCTACTCGTGCAACAGATCTACATATAGACACGGATCTGATACCACTGTAGGGATTCGTAGCATGGAAAACAAAAAAATTCTACCGCATGAACACAAACAAGCCAATATCTATCTACTAGATTGTAGAAACGAGTCGATTAGAGTACTCACCCTCGAAGATTTCAAAGCGGTTAATGAGAGCAGATTCTCGTGGGTGATGTAGTCGTACACTTGCGGATCTCAAGATCGCGTAGACGATCCTTTCGGCGCTGCATTCTGACAGCGCTTCCGCAGTCGGTCACACGTTCGGTACTCGATGAAGACCTTCCTCTCCCTTGTTATAGAAGGCAGCAGAGGCTGTAGTTCTCCCCTCGCGATTCCGGCATATCGTTGGCGTGGTGTCGGAAGTAGAAGGAAGATCCTATAGGACTTCTCCTAAGCCAGAGTAGGTTATGGTGGAGAATTATGGTTTTCGGCAATCTAGGGTTTAGAGGGCCAGAGAGGAGGAGGTGGAGTCGATGGCGGCTGGCAGCGGCGCGGCGGCGGTGTGGGGAGGGCTACTGTCGTGTCTCCTTGGGGCACCCCCTCCCCTCTATTTATGAGAGGGAGGGAAGCTTGGGAGAGGGGAGTTTGAATCCTTCCCCAACTCCCTCTCCTAGTTGGCTTGTGGTGGAGGGAAAGAAGAATTCTTTCCTTCCTCCACCAGGATACATTGTCCTAGTTTGACTTTTCAAACTTGCCTTTTGACTTTCAATTTGGAGCTTTAATTTCTTTCTAAAAAATGCCCAACCAAGTGACCTAGGACATGATTTAATCATTCCATAAATTCATGACACATTCATGTACCCTTCCCCTTCCAGTCCGGTGAACCTTCTAGGCCCTTCTAGATCATTCCGGTGAAAACACCGGAATTATTCCTGAACTCCGGAGTTGGACTTTCCTTATATGAATCTTATTCTCCGGACCATTCTGGATATCCTCATGATATCCCGGATCCCATCCGAGACTCGGAACAACATTCGGTCTCCCTACTTACATTCCATATCTACTAAACAACATCGAATCCTTAAATGTGTCTCCCTACGGTTCGTGAATTATGTAGACTTGACCGAGACTCTTCTCCGATCAATAACCAATAGAGGAATCTGGAAATTCATATGGCTCCCACATATTTCTATGATTACTTTGTGATCGAATGAACCACTTACATACGATACCAATTTCCCTTTGTGTCGCGGTAGTTTACTTATCCGAGGTCTGATCGTCGGTATTTCTGCATACCTAGTTCAACCTCGTTAACGATAAGTATTATTTTGTCGTTCCTGTGATATGTGATCCCATGTGAGCCAGTCACATGCTTGCAAGCTAATTGGATGACATTCCACCGAGAGGGCCCAGAGTATATCTATTCGTCATATGGATGGACAAATCCCACTATTGATCCATGTGCCTCAACACATACTTTCCGAATACTCAATGCTACCTTTATAGCCACCCAGTTACGGTGTGGTGTTTGATGTCATCAAAGCATCCTTCCAGTGATGCTGATTCGCATGATCTCATGGTCGAAGGAATTAGGTTACTATGTATCAGAAAGCTTATAGCAAACGAACTATTGAAATGACTTGATCTTTATGCTACGCTTACCTATAGGAGTATATTCATCACACCATTCTCCTAATGATATGATCTTGTTGTTAATAACATCTCAATGTTCATGATCAGGAAACCACGATCATTTATCAACCAACAAGCCAATATTATAAAGAGGCTTTACTAGGGACTCTAATTAGTTTACAAATCACACAAGTATTAATGTTTCCGGTTAATACTATTATAGCATGAATGTAAACATTTATCATAAACACAAAGATATAATAATAACCACTTTTATTATTGCCTCTAGGGCATATCTCCAACACTTCCTCCTCTCCATTAACCGTTGTCACTGTAGGGGTTCGTAGCATGGAAAACAAAAAATTTCTATCGCATACAAACAAACAAGCCAAGATCTATCTACTAGATTGTAACAACGAGTCGATGGTATAACTTACCCTCGAAGATTCCAAAGCGTTTAACGAGAGCAGATTCTCGTGGGTGATGTAGTCGTACTCTTTCCGATCTCAAGATCGTGTAGACGATCCTTCCGGCGCCACGTTCCGGCAGCGCTCCCGCAGTCGGTCACACGTTCGGTACTCGACGAAGACCTTCCTCTCCCTTGTTCCAGCAGGCAGCGGAGGTTGTAGCACTCTCTTCGCGATTCCGGCAGCACAACGGCGTGGTACCGGAAGTAGAGGGGAAATCCCGCAGGGCTTCGCCTTAAGCCGGTGCGAGTATGGTGGATTATGAGAGAGGCTATTTAGAGGCTATTAGTGATCTAGTAATTAGACACACCAATTAGAAGGCTCTAAACCAATTAGAAGGCTCTAAACCGCTGGCTAAAGCAATTAGAAGCTCTAAACCAAAACGGCTCTAAACCGGAGATCTAGAGGTGAAAGTTGTGTGTCTCTAGGAGGAGCCCTGCCCCTCCTTTTATGGGAGGGGGGTCTTGGCGCGCCAGGGGAGGGAGGGAGTCCCTCCCCAACTCGGCCTTGGGCTGGGCGCCGGCCTGGAGGAGTCCTACTCCTCCTCCAGGTTGATTCCAACTCCTCTTGCTTGTTTCCCACAGTTTCTTGTTTTTGGCAGTTTGACTTTCAAACTGGACATTTGACTTTTCTGTTTCAGGATTCAATTTAATCCTATATTTGGGACAGCAAGAACACTTAGTACATGATGCAATCATTCCAATAAGTAATGACACATTCATGTACCCCTTCCCCCCCCCCCCCCCCCCCCCCCCGGAGTGCCGGACAATCCGGAACCTTCTAGAACATTCCCGATGAAAACACCGGAATCATTCCCGAACTCCGAAACGGGACTTTCCTTATATGAATCTTATTCTCCGGACCATTCCGGATCACCTCGTGATATCCCGGATCCCATCCGAGACTCCGAACAACATTCGGTCTCTTTCTCATAATACCATAACTACTCAAACAACGTCGAATCCTTAAGTGTGTCTCCCTACGGTTCGTGAATTATGCGGACATGATCGAGACACTTCTCCGAACAATAACCAATAGAGGAATCTGGAAATTCATATGGCTCCCACATATTTCTACGATTACTTTGCGATCGAATGAACCACTTACATACGATACCAATTTCCCTTTGTCTCACGATATGTTACTTATCCGAGGTTATGATCGTCGGTATCTCTGCATACCTAGTTCAACCTCGTTACTGACAAGTACTCTTTTCTCGTTCCCGTGATATGTGATCCCTTGTGACCAAGTCACATGCTTGCAAGCTAATTGGATGACATTCCACCGAGAGGGCCCAGAGTATATCTATCCGTCATGTGGATGGACAAATCCCACTCTTGATCCATGTGTCTCAACCAATACTTTCCGAACACTCAATGCCACTTTTATAACCACCCAGTTACGGTGTGGTGTTTGATGTCATCAAAGCATCCATCCGGTAAAGGTGATATGCATGATCTCATGGTCGAAGGAATTAGGTTACTATGTATCAGAAAGCATATAGCAATTTGAACTAATGAAATGACTTGATCTTTATGCTACGCTTATCTATAGGAGTATGTCCATCACATCATTCTCCTAATGATATGATCCTGTTGTTAATAACATCTCTATGTTCATGATCAGGAAACCATGATCATATATTAACCAACAAGCTAGTTTAACAAGAGGCTTTACTAGGGACTCTTATTTTAGTTTACAAATCACACAAGTATTAATGTTTCCGGTTAATACAATTATAGCATGGTATGTAAACATTTATCATAAGTGTGAAGATATGATAATAACCACTTTATTATTGCCTCTTGGGCATATCTCCAACAGTCACCAGGGCTCCCTCTCGCACCAGCAGATGCCGTCTGCAATGACCGTCTTTGTCCCCGCGTGTGGACCCCATCTCCCTCCAGCGCGTGTATGCCCAAGGGATTCCACGATCACCTGCTGCAAGGAAATGTTCATGAGCAGCGCCCATTTCCCCGCAGGAAACACGTCTACGGGTCCAAGCCACCGTCGCCCAGTGACAATTGTGTTCGTGGGTTTGTGTTAAAAGGAACCATCCGAGCACTCGGTGTTATGCGTCCGATCCCCATCATCCCAGTTTGACCTTGGCAAGATATACATCAGAATCGTGTACTCACGAAGTGACAGGATCTATAACACGGAACCGAAGATCGCCAAACCGGATGGTCGTCGACATAAAACGCCAAGAGCTTCTCCCATGGATGCGAAGACCGAACCCTTGGCACGCCAGGGTCTCCTCCCTGGAACCGCCAAGACCTCTATCACGGAAACCACAAGATCCACTTTCGGAATCCGAGATCCTGGTCTCGAGCCCGAACCCCCGTCTAACCCCCAAGGTCCCTGATACCGATGTGTGACCCCTTTTCCGAGACCAATATTTTTATAATACATAATATATCTTGTTGCATATTTAATTATTCATGCTTGCATCATATCATGTGGTTTGGGTTCTTTTAGCCGATTCACCTCATAATTAAATATGGAGACCATATGCGTGATTTTCTAGTCTTATATTGGCTCCATTTAAATTTGTGCATCGAACCGATGACATATTTTGCCTTGTAAAGACAACATTTAAATTGCGGGGTATCTAAACAATATGAACCTATTAATTAAATATCGGGACCCTGGTTCTGCTTAATATTGCCTAATTGCATTGCACCCTTGCCATGTCATACATTATACATGCATCATGTCCGATCTTCTGCCGTAGTATTAAATAGTGCATTCGGTGTTTCTTTTAATGCATTACTTCTTCACGAATTAGGCCAATGAGTTGATGCGAGTGTCGACCCGATCTTCAGATGAACCTTCGATAGTTTTCCCATGCGAGCAATCTCCCTCTTTCTACCTATATTACTTTTATAGTCTTTATTTCCTCCTGTTGATCTATTGTTATATGTGTTGTGATGCTTTATATTTGATACCCATGATATCCCTTGCAGCCTTTATATTTCCTTGGACACCTCCTATTACCTGATGTTTGGTAGATAGTCGGCCTTGCGTGTCATAGTCGCTTGCTCAGGTGTTGCTTCGTGTCATCAAGTACCACAGTTATTGAAAGTTTTCCATATGCTTTATGTTGAATATGATCATGACTATAATTACAACTTGATATTAAAATGTTGGGAATAGTTATAACTAGTGTAGAGGCACCGGTGGGCAATAGATGCTATTTGGTTTTTAACCGCTCACTGGTGTCCCATAGGACCCCGAGTACTTGATAATTGTTCCTTGACTATCACACTATCCACATGTGGGACCATGAATCCCCTTAGCGAGATCTTGAGTCATATCTTATTCTTGGGGCCACAAACTAGTTTGGGGTGTTATTACTATCATGTACTTATGCCATGCTTTACTGCTTTATTTACTATTGTTGCTCGAGGAGCGTTTACTACTGTACTGTTTTGGATCGCGGTACAATTTTGTGGTATCGACAAGCCTAGTCACACTTTTGGGTTCCCAGTTGTTTAAAGCCGTTCTCGCAAACTAGGTCAGTCACGAAGCCGACCAACTTCATAGCGGGTAGCTTAGCGGGGTGGCCCCCTGAATTATTATATGAATGTTGTGATTGCTTTGTCATGATGCCTCATTGGGTTTTCATTTGGTTTTTCCGAGGTTGATCGTGCGTGTGTTTCTATTTGTGCCCCTATAGGGTAAATATTTCTGAAAGTCGTGTCCGCGATTATGGACAAATTGGAGCACAGTATCTCGATCATATAAAACTATAACTATAGTGCTATCAATTTGACTTTGAGATGACTAGTAATCAGCTTCACTACAATGGAATGGCTAAATAAAAGTACCAAAAACTACTGGAATCGGGATGCCTCATGCTATATGTATCTGACTAGTAAGTATTGCAACTACAACGGAATGGTTAACTAAAACTGCCCACTGCTTATGATACCAGGATGACTCATGTTCACCATACCTGACTAGTAATCGCTGCAACTATAACGGAATGAATAAAATTGCCAACTCTGTGAGTTTCCTCGGAATGACTTCTTACCAGGATGGGTATGATTGGTGTTAGTATCAGGTTAGATCTGAATAGGTCTTTATTATCCCTCTCTGGTAGCTGCCAGCTATATCGAGTCTCTATAGATTGTTTAGTGCATGTTGCTCTGCCATTTCAGTCCACCATACCTATGTAGGAGAGAGCCGCCGAATTCTAAGTCTCGCCGTGTACTGGCCTCAGTACTGACCTCTCTCTTTTTCCCTTTTCCCTTTGTTGGTGCCCCTTTTGTTTAAGCAGGTTTGGGATCGACGTCATTAGCATGGTGATGGCGCCTGAGAGCGCTTCGTCGGGAAACCCCAAGAGCAAGGTGTGAAGAGCACAACAGCAAGTCTTCCCTCAGTAAGAAACCGAGGTTATCGAACCAGTAGGAGGAAGGAAACATATCAAAGGTGTTGCAAGCAACTTGGAGACCTACACAACACAAACTCAAGACTTTGCCCCAACGAACAGTTAGGTTCTCAATCTCACCGGTTGCTGTAACAAAGGATTAACTGTATGGTGTGGAAGGTAATGGTGGTTTGCAGAAAGTAAACAGGAACAATGGAAGATGTATCAATGGTAAAGATTGGACCGGGGTCCATAGTTCACTAGAGGTGTTCTCCTTAGATAAACAAACATGGCATGCTGGGTAAACAAATTACAGCAGGGCAATTGACAGGACTGAGCAAAGCATAACAATGCAATACTAGACATCATGATCCTATGAGATTCGATTGGGCAATACAACAAGAAATATAGACCGCCATCCAACTGCATCTATGACTAGAAGTCCACATTTGGGTTATCATATGAACCCCCTCCATTATTAAGTTGCAAGAAACAGATAACTGCTTTAAGCAAAGTGTGTAAGGTAAATAATCCATTTGTTCCATGAACATGGGACCGTTGTTTTCTCCCTAGTGGCAACAACACATCTACAACCTTAGAGAATTTTGTCACTACCCTTAGATTAAATAGAGGCATGAACCCACTATCGAGCATGAATACCCCCTCTTGGAGTCACTAGCAACTACTTGGCCAAGCTAGCTACTAACAACGTAGATCATGCAAGATCACAAACAACACAGACATGATAGAAACAATAATACAAAACCATTAATCAATCTAACATAGTAATCTCAATATCCATCGGATCCCCACAAACACAACATGCATGATTACAAATAGATGAGATCTTGATCATGAACGGACCTCACAAGATCTAGACATCAAAGCACAAAGGAGGAGATATAACCATCTAGCTACTACATGGACCCGTAGTCCAATGTCGAACTACTCACGCTTCATACCGGAGGCTGGCATGATGAATAAGAAGGCCTCCGGGATGATCTCCCCTCCGGCAGGGTGCCGGGAAGATCTTGAGATCCCACCGATCTAGGGACGATGGTGGCGGCGGATACAGACGGTTTCGTGGAATATTGATCGGGTCCTTAGGGTTTACGCATCGGGGGCTTCTTATAGGCGAAGAGGGAGGCCGAGGGGGTGCCCGAGGGGGTGCCCGAGGCGGCCGCACGCCCCCCAGGCGTAGGGTGGGCCCACCCACGCGGCCAGGGGGTGTGGCCCCCTTGAGTCCCTCCTCCGTCTCGTCTTCTGGCTCCGTGTTCCCCACGGTAAAATACCGACTTTGCCTTTTGTCCCGTCCAATTCCGAGAATATTGATTTTTTGCCTTTCTGGAACCAAAAACAGAAGAAAACAGGCATCTGGCATTGTGGCATCTTGTTAATAGGTTAGTACCAGAAAACATATAAAAACACCTCAACGTGTAGACAAAGCAAAGCAAAGTAGATACTAAACAAGCATGGAACATCACAAATTATAGATACATTTTCTGACGTATCAAGCATCCCAAGTTTAACTCCTACTTGTCCTCGAGTAGGTAAGTGATAGAAGAATAATTTTAAAGTTGACATGCACCATCAAAATCAAGATCAAACCATTTGTAAGCATTGAAAGCTGTGGATCAAAGAACTCTAAACATGAGCATGAAACATGGAATTCTAACAATAAGACAAAGTAACTATGCATGCAACATGAAAGGCTACAGTCAAAGATCATGAATAACATGCATTGAAAAATGTTTGTTTGTTTCACATACAGAAAAATGGCACAGTGGCAATCACCTTGTCCCTCATAGAGTAGCAAATAGATGCATAGGACACCTTCAAAGTTCATAAGAGTGACTAGATACAAATAGCACAAGAACAAGCAATATCAACAATATTCATCAATCAATAAGTTTTGGGACAATGCACATAGAACTAAGAATGGAAACTATGCTCTCTTAACTGGTGCCTAAAGGTAGAAGGTGGAGACTCAATATAATAGTGGAAGAAAGGCCCTTCATCAAGGGAAACAGGGATTTCAAGTTCCAAAAATTATGGTACTTCTTAGCTTTTAGCTCTCATTTCCCCTATCATAAGCATCTTGAAGTGATTAAGGTTAAAGTGAACAAAATATGGAGTATATGCTTGACAAAGTATAAGTTGGCAATCTCATGTCCCTTGAATATGAGGGCCGCTGCTCATGCTACTCAACTTTAGTCACATGTAAGTTCTTGTTATAGTAAGTACATCTGTATCATAGAGAACCGCCAACGGGGTACCCCTTGCACATGGTACGGGATCTATCCCATAACCAAAATGACAAGGCAAGCAGACAATGAGTATCTCAGCAATCTTCTTATTTACCATGGGAATATGGTGCTTTTTTCTCTCTTTCCTCTTTTCTAAATATGTCTCTTTTTTATAAGAAGAAAGCTTCATAGTTGTCATTATGGTGATGCTACAAGTTTCCACCATGATTAGGCATGGCTTAGGCTAGCGGCCCAGGCGTTTCTCTAACACACATACATAACTCCATGGACTCACAAGCTCCCCTTTCATTTCACACCGACGACATACATAGACAAAAGAGGATGATATCAACTATGTACAAAGTATAGGTGTGATGGCGCTGCGTCAACATGGAGCGCTTCGTCGGGAAACCCCAAGATAAAGGTATGATGCAGCACAACAGCAAGTCTTCCCTCGGTAAGAAAACGAGGTTATCGAACCAGTAGGAGGAAGGAAACGTCTCAAATGTGTTGCAAGCAACGTGGAAACCTGCACAACACAAACTCAATACTTTGCCCCAACTAACAGTGAGGCTGTCAATCTCACCGGTTGCTGTAACAAAGGATTAACTGTATGGTGTGGAAGGTGATGATGGTTTGCAGCAAGTAAACAATAATAGTGGAAGATGTATCAATGGTAAAGATTGGTCCGGGGTCCATAGTTCACTAGAGGTGCTCTCCTTAGATAAACAAACATGGCATGTGATGGTGCCCAGCACTTTTCATCGGATGCTTCGTTGGAAACCCCAAGAGGAAGGTGTGATGAGTACAGCAGCAAGTTTTCCCTCATTAAGAAACCGAGGTTATCGAACCAGTAGGAGGAAGGAAACGTCACACAGGTGTTGCTAGCAATGCGAAGACCTGCACAACACAAACTCAAGACTTTGCCCCAACGAATCAGTGAGGTTGTCAAGCTCACCGGTTTACTGTAACAAAGGATTAAACGTATGGTGTGGAAGGCAATGGTTTGCAGCAAGTAAACAAGTAACAACGGAAGATGTATCAATGGTAAAGATTGGACTGTGGTCCATAGTTCACTAGAGGTGCTCTCCTTAGATAAACAACATGGCATGAAGGGTAAACAAATTACAACAGGGCAATTGACAGGAACTGAGCAAGGCATAACAATGCAATACTAGACAAAAATATCCTATGAGATTCGATTGGGCAATACAATAATATACATAGACCGCCATCCAACTGTATCTATGACTAGAAGTCCACCTTCAGGTTATCATTCGAACCCCCTCAAGTATTAAGATGCAAGCAACAGACAACTGCTTTAAGAAAAGTGTGTAAGGTAAATAATCCGATTGTTCCATGAATAAGAGAACGTCGTTTTCTCCTTAGTGGCAACAACACATCCACAACCGAAGAGATTTCTGTCACTTCCCTTGGAAACTAGAGGCATGAACCCACTATCGAGCATAAATACCCCCTCTTGGAGTCACTAGCAACTAATTGGCCAAGATAGCTACTAACAACGGAGAGCATGCAAGATCACAAACAACACAGACATGATAGAATCATAAAGACAAAACCATTAATCAAACCAACATAATAATCTCAATATCCATCGGATCCCCGCAAACACAACATGCATGATTACAAATAGATTAGATCTTGATCATGTACGGAGCTCACACGATCTATACATGAAAGCACAAAGGAGGAGATACAACCATCTAGCTACTACATGGACCCATAGTCCAAGGTGGAACTACTCACGCATCATACCGGAGAGAAGGCCTCCGGGATGATCTCCCCTCCGGCAGGGTGCCGGGAAGAACTTCAGATCCCCCCGATCTAGGGACGATGGTGGCGGAGGCTACAGACAGTTTCGTGGATATTTGATCGGATCCACAGGGTTTCTGCATCGGAGGCTTCTTATAGGCGAAGGGGGAGGCCGAGGAGGCGGCCAGGGCAGCCAAACCCTAGCCAGGCGTGGGGCTGGGCCCACCCATGCCTAGGGTGGGTCTGGCCCCCCTGGCTGGCCCCTCCGGCTCCCATCTGGACTTCTTGTTCCCCACGGAAAGTACTTGACTTTGACGTTTGTCCCGTCCAATTCCAAGAATATTTCTTTACTAACTTTTCTAAAACCAAAAACAGGCATCTGGCACTTTTGCAACTTGTTAGTAGGTTGGTACCAGAAAACATGTAAAAAGCACCTCAAAGTTTGGACAAATAAAGGAAAGTAGATACTAAACAAGCATGGAGCATCAAAATTATAGATACGTTTCCAACTTATCAGCATCCCCAAGCTTACTCCTGCTCGTCCTCGAGTAGGTAAGTGATAAAAGAATAATTTTTTAGGTCACATGCACCCTCACAATAAAGATCCAACCATTTGCAAGCATTGAAAGATGGGAACAAAGAACTCTAAACATGTGCATGAAAGATGGAGTTCTAACAAGAGGACATAGTAACTATGAATGCAACATGACAAGCTACAAACAAAGATCATGAATAACATGCATTGAAAAACGTTTGTTTGTTTCACATGCAGAAACAGAGCATAGTGGCAATCAGCTTGTCCCTCATAGAGTAGCAAATAAATGCATGGGACACCTGCAAAGTTCACAAGGGTGACTAGAAACAAATAGCACAAGAACAAGTAATAACACAATATGCATCAATTAATAAGCTTTGGAACACTGCACAAAGAATGGCAACTATGCTCTCTTAATGGTGCCCAAAGGTAGAAGGTGGAGACTCAATAGTGGTGGAAGAAAGGACTTTTTGTAAAGGAAGTAGGGATTACAAGTTTCAAAAAGATCTTTCAAAAATTATGGTACTTGTTATCTTTCAGCCCTCATTGCCCCTATCATAAGCATCTTGAAGTGGTTAAGGTTAAAGTGGCAAAGCAGGAGTATATGCTTGACAAAGTATAAGTTGGCAATCTCAAGTCCCTTGAATACGAGGGCCACACCTCATGCATACTCAACTTTAGGTCCAGGTAAGTTCTTGTCACTGTAAGTATTTGCATATCATTGAGAACCGCCAACGGGGTACCCCTTGCACATGGTACAGGAGCTTTCCCATAACCAAAATGACAAGGCAAGCAGACAATGAGCATCTCAGCAATCTTTTTATTTACCATATGCATAGATTTTTATTGAGGATGCTTCATAGATAGCTCATTATGGTGATGCTGCAAGTTTCCACCATGATTAGGCATGGCTTAGGCTAGCGGCCCAGGCGTTTCTCTAACACAGGATACAAACTCCATGGACTTACAAGTTCCCTCTTTATTTCACACCGGTGACATCCATAGACAAAAGAGCATGATATCAACTGAGTACAACAAGGTACAAGTGCAATGTTGAAAACGTTCCCCGTGACAGCACGGTTCTGCTAATTCCAACTTATAAGTGCAAGCATATACAACAAAGTTGTCACAATAGTTCAAGTTTATTAGGGGCAAATAATAAAGTGTGCCATCAAGTTCGTGAGGGCTTTAATCACTAAGTTTTCACATAACAAAATAGTTTTAATTGGAAGATAGTTGAAAACAAGAATATACTTGGAATGGTGTAACACACCATGCATAGGAGTTTATAGTGGACACTTTGGAACAACTTGGTTTCTTGGGAGTTGGAAGCATGAGTAGATCTTACTCATACAAGTGGAGGCTAGCAAAAGACTGGGAGCAACCAACTAAGAGAGCAATAATGGCCAATATCATGCAATGCAACAAGGCATACTAATCAAAGCAAAGAGTGGTACCACAAGTCAAGGACTAAATGATCATAGAGTCTAGGGGTGACTTGAGTCATAACATGGTGTGAGCATGTGCCAAGTCAACCCAAGCAAAGCATCAAAGGAGAATACCACAATACTACGCTTTTGCATGCTAAAACAACGCATAATTTCTTCAAGGCACACTAAGCAATCCCAATTATTTGGAACAAGACATGCTACAGCAATAATCACTAAGCATAATGCTAAAACAACACCTAGCATGTCATGCTAAAGTCTAAGTCACAGTCAATGCAAGTTCCTCTTGCACTTCAAGCAAGAACTTACTACTCCTTTCCAACACCAAGCAACTTATATGCAAAACAACACAACGAGAACGGGGGTCCAAACTACTTAAGCGAACTAAACAAACTAAGCAAAGCAAATGAAAACTAAGACACTCCAAGAACAACACAACTATGCATGAAACAATATAAAACGAAGTGTCTAGACAGACCTGAGCTTTTTATTGATGAAGAAGGGGATGCCTTGGGAATCCCCAAGCTTTGATGCTTGTACCTCTTGGATATTTCTTTGGGTGAAACCATGGTGACATCCCCAAGATTAAGCTTTTGCCCATTCTTCATCTCATTGCATCATTCTCTCTCTACACCTGAAAATTTTCCTTTATACAAAACTTCAAACAATTTTCATTAGCAACATTAGTGTATTCAAAAGATATTAGACCTATGGCAAAGATTTGGAACAGCAAGGCTTTTCAATTAAAACACAAGCTACTGTAGTAACTCCTTCAAAAAGCTCAATTCACCTAAAGAGAACTCAAAAAGGATTCAATAAGAAGCAAATGCAAATAATGGAAGAAATCTGTCAAAACAGACCAGCAGGTAGAAACCGATTTTTTCGAACATCTTATGTTGCTCAAATAAAAAAGTGTTGAACTAACGAAAGTTATCTAACATACTGGGGGATTTATTAGTAAATTTGGAGCTCAATATGAGTTACAGAGCCTCCTCACGATTTTTTTTGGTGGAGGACAGAAATCTGTTTCGGGACAGCAACTCCCCAAATCTTACTTCCCTCTCATTAGAGGTCATTCTTGGCACAAAAAGCAAACAAAAAGGATAAGGAGGGGTCATTACTGAAGTAATAACTTCCAAGACTTAAGTAAAGACTTGGATTATCTCCCAACAAGTACTTTTCTTTAACGCCTTTAAGTTAGGCACAAGAAGCAAGAAGAATCAAGTATTTTCAAATGAAGAATTACCCCACTTGTTCCTTCTTTTCTTACCTTTCTTTTTCTCTTTAGGGAAGATATGATTGCTTACTCGAGGATCAAAGTGCATAATACCTTTTCCCACATTTATTACTTCTCCAAGGTGCTTCAGTAGGGATCTTCCAAGTGTGATATGTCCTTTGCCTACACATTCAATAACAAGATAATCAGTAGACACCAGTTTCCCTGAGATTTTTGTAAACACACCTTCAGCTATTCCAATGGGAAATATAGTGGCATTGTTGGTAATAGATATTTCCTCTCCTCCTTCAGTAAGCCCCCAAAGACTCAAGGAATCATAAATATCTTTAGGCATGAGGAAAAATTCAGACATGATATCACATCGATCATCAAAAAGTGTAGTATTTATAGAGACTTTGATTGTGGGAAACCACTTTGAAGGCTCAGAATTTATGGGAACATAATCATGGTAAGCCCTAAGCATGTGATAGCAACTATTCATAGCAGCAATACTAGTCTCAAGAGTGTTCAACCTGGCAAATATATTTATGAAAGAGGAATCAAACTTGCCAGGTGTGCCATAGATCATGATTAATTTCCTTATGGCATCAAAAGCGTCATCCTCAGTACATAGCAAAAAATCTTTCTCAGCCACAGCATCCAAAGCATATCTATAACGAAGAGCAATACCGCGGTAGAAACTATCAATAACCAATCTAAGGCTTACCTCAGGCTTGGTTTCCTTCTGGAAAGCAGAGATTCTAGACCAAGCTTCTTTAAAAATTTCTTCACTTTTTTGCTTAAAAGTGGATATTTCTACCATGGGGGAAATAAAGGTTGGTCCAAAACCCGACATGGCAGCAACTAGCGCAGGAACTATTTTTGTGTGTTTTGAATAAAGCAAGCAAACCAAACAAGACTATTTTTTTGGGTTTTTTGAAAAGAGTCAAACAAAACCAAGCAAAAGAAACAAAGCAAACTAAAAACAAAGTAAAGAGAAAGGAAGTGAAGGACTCCCCTAGTGAAGACGTCCTTAGCCTCCTCGGCAACGGCGCCAGAAAGAGCTTGATGGCGCCCAACACTTGTCGTGGGACGCTTCGTTGGAAACCCCAAGAGGAAGGTGTGATGAGCACAATGGCAAGTTTTCCCTCAGTAAGAAACCAAGGTTATCGAACAAGTAGGAGGAAGGAAACGTCACACAGGTGTTGCTAGCAACGCGGAGACCTGCACAACACAGACTCAAGACTTTGCCCCAACGAATTAGTGAGGTTGTCAAGCTCACCGGTTTGCTGTAGCAAAGGATTAAACGTATGGTGTGGAAGGCAATGGTTTGCAGCAAGTAAACAAGTAACAGTGGAAGATGTATCAATGGTAAAGATTGGACCGGGGTTCATAGTTCACTAGAGGTGCTCTCCTTAGATAAACAACATGGCATGAAGGGTAAACAAATTACAACAGGGAAATTGACAGGAACTCAGCAAGGCATAGTAATGCAATACAAGAC
Organism: Avena atlantica; assembly: GCA_910589765.1. Lineage (NCBI taxonomy): Eukaryota > Viridiplantae > Streptophyta > Magnoliopsida > Poales > Poaceae > Avena > Avena atlantica. The sequence goes on along the minus strand of OU342738.1, from coordinate 350,104,592 downwards.
AAAAAGATCCTATGAGATTCGATTGGGCAATACAACAAGATACATAGACCGCCATCCAACTACATCTATGACTAGAAGTCCACCTTCAGGTTATCATCCGAACCCCCTCTAGTATTAAGTTGCAAGCAACAAACAACCGCTTTAAGCAAAGTGTGTAAGGTAAACAGTCCACATGTTCCATGAATAAGAGACCGTCGTTTTCTCCTTAGTGGCAACAACACATCCACAACCGAAGAGATTTATGTCACTTCCCTTGGAAACTAGAGGCATGAACCCACTATCGAGCATAAATACCCCCTCTTGGAGTCACTAGCAACTAATTGGCCAAGATAGCTACTAACAACGGAGAGCATGCAAGATCACAAACAACACAGACATGATAGAATCATAAAGACAAAACCATTAATCAAACCAACATAATAATCTCAATATCCATCGGATCCCCGCAAACACAACATGCATGATTACAAATAGATTAGATCTTCATCATGTACGGAGCTCACAAGATCTATACATGAAAGCACAAAGGAGGAGATACAACCATCTAGCTACTACATGGACCCATAGTCCAAGGTGGAACTACTCACGCATCATACCGGAGAGAAGGCCTCCGGGATGATCTCCCCTCCGGCAGGGTGCCAGGAAGAACTTCAGATCCCCCCGATCTAGGGACGATGGTGGTGGCGGCTACAGATGGTTCCGTGGGTATTTGATCGGGTCCCCAGGGTTTCTACATCAGGAGCTTCTTATAGGCGAAGGGGGAGGCCGAGGAGGTTGCCAGGGCAGCCAAACCCTAGCCAGGCGTGGGGTTGGGCCCACCCGCGCCTGGGGTGGGCCTGGCCCCCCTGGCTGGCCCCTCCGGCTCCCCTCTGGACTTCTTGTTCCCCACGAAAAGTAATTGACTTTGACTTCTATCCTGTCCAATTCTGAGAATATTTCTTTACTAACTTTTTTGAAACCAAAAACAGCAGAAAACTGGCATCTTGCATTGTTGCAACTTGTTAGTAGGTTAGTACTATAAAACATGTAAAAAGCACCTCAAAGTGTGGACAAGTAAAACAAAGTAGATACTAAATAAGCATAAAATTATAGATACGTTTCCAACGTATCAGTATGCAGGGTAATTTGAAATTACAGCAGGGCAATTGACAGGACAGATCAAGGCATAACAATGCAATACTAGACAAAAAGATCCTATGAGATTTGATTGGGCAATACAACAATATACATAGACCGCCATCCAACTGCATCTTCGACTAGAAGTCCACCTTCAGGTTATCGTCCGAACCCCCTCTAGTATTAAGCTGCAAGCAACAAACAACTGCTTTAACAAAGTGTGTAAGGTAAACAATCCACTTGTTCCATGAACAAGAGACCGTTGTTTTCTCCCTAGTGGCAACAACACATCTACCACCGAAGAGATTCTTGTCACCACCCTTGGTAAATAGAGGCATGAACCCACTATCGAGCATAAGTACCCCCTCTTGGAGTCACTAGCAACTACTTGGCCAAGATAGCTACTAACAATGGAGAGAATGCAAGATCACAAACAACACAGACATGATAGAATCAATAAGACAAAACCATTAATCAATCTGACATAGTAATCTCAATATCCATCGGATCCCCACAAACACAACATGCATGATTACAAATAGATTAGATCTTGATCATGAACGGAGCTCACAAGATCTATACATGAAATCACAAGGAGGAGATACAACCATCTAGCTACTACATGGACCCGTAGTCCAAGGTGGAACTACTCACGCTTCATACCGGAGAAGAAGGCCTCCGGGATGATTTCCCCTCCCGCAGGCTGCCGGGAGGAACTTCGGATCCCCGACGATCTAGGGACGATGGTGGCAGCGGCTACATAAGGTTTTGTGGAGTTTTGATCGAGTGCCTAGTGTTTATGCATCGGGGGCTTCTTATAGGCAAAGAGGCAAGGCAGGGAGGCGGCCGAAGGGCCTACACCCTACCTAGGCGCGGGGTGGGCCCACCCGCTCCTAGGGGATGTGGTGGCCCTGGCTCGCCTCTCCGACTCGTCTTCTGGCTTCATGTCCCCCACATTAAAATATTGACTTTGGCTTCTGTCCCATCCAATTCCGAGAATATTGATTTTCTGCCTTTCTGGAACCAAAAACAGAAGAAAACAGGCAACTGACACTATGGCAACTTGTTAATAGGTTAGTTCCAGAAAAGATTTAAAAACACCTCAAAGTGTAGACAAAGCAAAGCAAAGCAAAGTAGATACTAAACAAGCATGGAACATCAAAAACTATAGATACGTTTCCGACGTATCAAGCATCCCCAAGCTTAACTCCTTCTCGTCCTCGAGTAGGTAAGTGATAAAAGAATAATTTTTGAGGTGACATGCACCGTCAAAACCAAGATCAAACCATTTGCAAGCATTGAAAGCTGGGATCAAAGAACTCTAAACATGTGCATGAAAGATGGAGTTCTAACAATAGGACAAAATAACTATGCATGCAACATGAAAGGCTACAAACAAAGATCATGAATAACATGCATTGAAAAACGTTTGTTTGTTTCACATACAGAAAACATGGCATAGTGACACTCAGCTTGTCCCTCATAGAGTAGCAAATAGATGCATAGGACACCTTCAAAGATCATAAGAGTGACTAGATACAAATAGCACAAGAACAAGTAATATCACAATATGCATCAATCAATAAGTTTTGGGACACTACACACAGAATGGAAATTGTGCTCTCTTAATGGTGCCTAAAGGTAGAAGGTGTAGACTCAAATATTAGTGGAAGAAAGGCCTTTCATAAAGGAAGCAGGGATTTCAAGTTCCAAAAAGAGCTTCCAAAAATTATGGTACTTGTTAGCTTCCATCCCTCATTGCCCCTATCATAAGCATCTTTAGGTGATTAAGGTTAAAGTGAACAAACTATGGAGTATATGCTTGACAAAGTATAAGATGGCAATCTCAAGTCCCTTGAATACGAGGGCCACACCTCATGCTACTCAACTTCAGTCACATATAAGTTCTTATCATAGTAAGTACATACGTATCATAGAGAACCTCCAACGGGGTACCCCTTGCACATGGTACAGGAGCTATACCATAACGAAAATGACAAGGCAAGCAGACAATGAGCATCTCAGCGATCTTTTTATTTACTATGTGCATAGATTTTTATTGAGGATGCTTCACAGATAGCTCATTATGTAGATGCTGCAAGTTTCCACCATGATTAGGCATGGCTTAGGCTAGCGGCCCAGGCGTTTCTCTAACACAAAATACATAACTCCATGCACTTACAAGTCCCTCTTTATTTCACATCGGTGACATCCATAGACAAAAGAGCATGATATCAACTATGTACAAAGTACAAGTGCAATGTTGAAAATGTTCCCCATGACAACACGGTTCTGCTAATTCCAACATATAAGTGCAAGAATATACAACATATATGACACTATGGTTCAAGTTTATTAGGGGCAAAGAATATAAAGTGTGCCATCAAGTTCGTGAGAGCTTTAATTGTAGGGGTTCGTAGCATGGAAAACAAAAAAAATCTACCGCATGAACACACAATCAAGATCTAATCTATGATCAAGCCAAGATCTATCTACTAGATTGTAGCAACGAGTCGATATAATACTAACCCTCAAAGATCCAAAGCGGTTAACGAGAGCGGATTCTCGTGGGTGATGTAGTCGTACACTTGCCGATCTCAAGATCGCGTAGACGATCCTTCCGGCGCCGCGTTCCGGAAGCGCTCCCGCAGTCGGTCACACGTTCGGTACTCGATGAAGACCTTCCTCTCCCTTGTTCCAGTAGGCAGCGGAGGTTGTAGCACTCTCCTCGTGATTCCGGCAGCATGACGGCGTGGTGTCGGAAGTAGGAGGGGAGATCTCGCAGGGCTTCGCCTTAAGCCAGAGCGAGTATGGTGGACTATGAGGGAGCCCTTGGCGACCTAGGGATTAGAGGCACCAAGGAGAGAGGGCTAGGCCGGAGGCTAGGGCAAGGGGAGATCCCCAACTCGGCGGCTAGGCAACCCCTAGGGGCGGCGACGACTTGGTGGAAGCCGGCGGCTAGGGCTAGGGTTTAGAGGAGAGAGGTGTTGGGAAGAGGGGCACCCCTGCCCCTCCTTTTATAGGTGGGAGGGAGGCGTGGTTGGGAGGAGGGAGTCCTCCTCCAACTCCTCCTCCTTGGCCGGCGGGTGGAGAGAGTAGGACTTCCTCCCTAAGTAGGTTTCCTACTCTCCCTCCACCAAGCAAACTTGCCGTTTGACTTTTCAAATTGGCGTTTGACTTTCAAACTAGGATTTGATTTCTTCCTTTATTTTGCCCAGCCATAATACCTAGTACATGATGCAACCATTCCACATTGTCATGACACATTCATGTACCCTTCCCCTCCGGGGTGCCGGACCTTCCGGAACCTTCTAGAACATTCCCGATGAAAACACCGGAATCATTCCCCAACTCCGAGACAGGACTTTCCTTATATGAATCTTATTCTCCGGACCATTCCGGATCTCCTCGTGATATCCCGAATCCCATCCGAGACTGCTAACAACATTCGGTCTCTTACTCATCATTCCATAACTACCCAACAACATCGAATCCTTTAGTGTGTCTCCCTACGGTTCGTGAATTATGCGGACATGATCGAGACACTTCTCCGATCAATAACCAATAGAGGAATCTGGAAATTCATATGGCTCCCACATATTTCTATGAATACTTTGCGATCGAATGAACCACTTACATACGATACCAATTTCCCTTTGTCTCACGATAGTTTACTTATCCGAGGTTTTGATCGTCGGTATCTCTGCATACCTAGTTCAACCTCGTTATCGATAAGTACTCTTTTCTCGTTCCCGTGGTATGTGATCCCTTGTGAGATAGTCACATGCTTGCAAGCTAATTGGATAAAATTCCACCGAGAGGGCCCAGAGTATATCTATCCGTCATATGGATGGACAAATCCCACTCTTGATCCATGTGTCTCAACCCATACTTTCCGAACACTCAATGCCACCTTTATAGCCACCCAGTTACGGTGTGGTGTTTAATGTCATCAAAGCATCCTTCCGGTGATGGTGATAAGCATGATCTCATGGTCGAAGGAATTAGGTTACTATGTATCAGAAAGCTTATAGCAAATGAACTATATTAAATGACTTGATCTTTATGCTACGCTTAACTATAGGAGTATGTCCATCACATCATTCTCCTAATGATATGACCCTATTGTTAATAACATCTCTATGTTCATTATCAGGAAACCATGATCATATATTAACCAACAAGCTAGTTTAACAAGAGGCTTTACTAGGGACTCTTTTATGTTTACAAATCACACAAGTATTAATGTTTCCGGTTAATACAATTATAGCATGGCATGTAAACATTTATCATAAGTATGAAGATATGATAATAACCACTTTATTATTGCATCTTGGGCATATCTCCAACAGTCTCCCACTTGCACTAGAGTCAATAATCTAGTTTTAAACCTTTGTGTATTCAACACCTGTGGATTTTTGGTGTCGTATGTACACGATTGCTAGTGGTCAACTGATCTCCGGATCTGACACTTCCAGGTCCGTGTGTAATTGCATGTCTTTGCGTCTCTACGCATCACTCATTCTCTAATGAGATGGCTTTGTACAAATTTGGTCCTTTGGTGTGACCTTTAGTTCTTTGGGGTTAAAACATGTTGATAATATTGTCGTACAATATTTCCTTATAGTATTATCCCTGCTGTGAACTACACCTAGTTTGATAACAAAATTGTTGACACAAATGCCCTCTTTTGCTGCTATAATAGCAGTTATATACTTAACCTTTTGTTGTAGTATCTGTCACAATGTCTTAACTTTGGAACTCATCCAAATCCATTATGGAACTTACTTTCCATCATATTGTGCCACCCTTAGTTTAGATTGAGATAAATTTAATTTGTACTTTGTGACAAAACTAGTATCAATGTAGTACTTTTACAATGAACTAACCATCTATTTGTCACTCTACAAAACAATATATTCTTAGTTCTTCCAAAAGATCATAAGAATATTCTTACCATCGTCCAATGATCATCTTATGAATCATTCTGGTATATGCTCACATCATTTAGAGCATAGGACATATCTGGATTTGTACATATCACAGTATGATTGATATAAATACTCTTTGTGATTTCATACATCAAGTATCAATCTATACTTGAATTTTTGTTTCACTTACCAAGTGTCAATACACTTGAATATATCATCAATATTGAACTCATTCAATCCTTTCTGTGCGACAAGAACCTTTCTTGTAGTTTCTATATTGAACTCATTCGATATATCATCTATGTACTTTCGGCACAACCATATTAGCGTCTATTGATGCCAAATATTTGGGTTTTGCCTAAGTATTTCATCGGGATGAAATTCTTAATATGTGTTAGTAAAAGATACATCATTTCCAATCAACAATATGTCTTCCACATAATGTATTAGAAACATGTCTTAGTGCTCCCACTTAATTTCTTGCAAATGCAAGCATCTTCATTGTCTCTGATGAAATTAAAATCTTTTAACAGTTTCATCATAGTGAAGATCCCAACTCCACAATGCTTACTTCAACCATTGAAGTTTGCATATGCTTTTTGCATCCTTTGAAATAACAAAACCCTTTGGACCGTGTTATGCACACGTCCTAGGTAAAAATTCTATTAGAAGAACTTTGTTTTGTTTATTCAACTACCACATAACAAAATTATATGTAGTGGTTGCTACATTAATCCGTCTAGACTAAATATCGCTTAATGAAAGATCAGATCTTGTCATAGTCAACTCTTTGAACATTGTCTTGAACTCTTTCCCGACATGTCGATAATTTCATAGATGTGAAACATCCATGTCTATTTCTTTATATATCCAAATACGACTGTAAGGTCTTGTACCTTTCTAGAGGGTCTTTCAAGTTCAAAGCTTGATCTCTCGTATATGGAACTATCACGGATTCTATGGCTTCAAGCCATTTGACGGAGTCAGGGCCCATCATCGCTTCTTTGCATGTAGTCGGATCATTATTTTCAAATAATGATTTAACTCTCAAATCTTGGTATTTGATTGTTTATCCGACCTACTTGTTTCAATAGGAACTTAGATCTCCGTAACCACAACCTTTGAGGCACGTGAGCCATGAGCATTGTTGCTACCTCCGGAACACTTTTCTGTCCTGCGCAACTTTGCACATATATCTAAGGTTCTTTTAACCTTATCAAAGTTCTATTGTCCTCCCAATTAACTTTTCACGAAAAAATCCTTCTCTAAGAAACTTGACGTTCTAAGCGACAAACATTTTTGTCTCCGATGTTATGGAGGAACAGTTATTCGAAATAAGATACAAAGATAGGTTCATCCGACTTTGGTTGCAAACATTTTTCTTATGCATAGCATACCAATGTTTAAGAAAGGACAACTTGGGTTTTATCCCAAACCATAACTTTATGTGGTGTCAATTCAACGGATTATGATGGAGCTTTTTTTAGTGGAAAACGGTAGTCTCTAAAGCTTTTAATCTTTAAAATATAATGACAGTTTTATGAATTACACCTTTGATCTTACCATGTCAAACAAGGTTTAATTACATATCTCGAACGCTCCATACTCTTATGGTATTTCGAAAAATGTAAATCCACGGAACGATTCCTTAAATCTTAGGTATTATGCTAAACTCGTAACTCAAATATCTTCCTTTATGATCTTATCATAAACTATTTATATTCTTGTTACAATGATTTTGCACTTCATCTTGAAAATCTTTGAACTTTTCAATTGTTTCATACTTCATCCTTATTAAGTAAATATTCATATATTTACTTAAATTTTCGGAGAAAGCATATGAAGTTGAAATCCATCGCTCTTGACTACACATAATGGACTTCATACAACAATATGTACAAGTTCCAATAAGCTAGTCATTCGTTCCCTTTTGGCCTATGAACGAAGTTTTAATTATCTCTAGGAAGGTTTCACAAGCGTCATTTGATCAAAAATCAAAAGACTCCAAAATTCCATCCACATGGAGTTTCTTCATGTTTTCTTTCCAATATAATTTAAACGGCGATGTCACTTCATAAGTGATCTTTCAATCAATTTGTCTTTCGATATTTTTAGCACTAGTTTTATGTATATGATTTCTCCAACGAGATTTGTGAATCATCCATCTTTTATGGATTACGGCAATTAATTGAACAACCCTTTTGTTCTCATAATACCCGATAAAACAAATCTTGAAGGCAAGCTTTGATGTTTAACGAGCAGCACAATAACCCTTTATTTTTTCTCGATGAACATCATCACATATTGTTTTGCTAGTTACTTAGGCATTGTAGTTCATGAATTCTGTTGTTTCGTATGACGATTCATACCAAACAATTCAGTATCCAATACTTAAGAACCACATTATTTAACAAGCAAAGAATACAGCCATAACACGTATATCCTCTATATACCCAAACTGAACAATTCTAGTCTTTTCTTTTCTGCCATATATTTATGAGATTCTCTTTCAGTATTTCTTTTCTGTTTGAAAGAATCTATCAATATCAATAGTGGAGCCATATACATGACACATAGTCCAAAGCATGTATAGTAAAATACCAATGTCTTTGGACTTTCACTTTGAAGTAGATCACCATCATCAAATGTTTGGTGTTCTTTCAAATTCCTTTCTTTAGTAATCTCTTGGTAAACATTTTACCTACATCAAATATTCACCTTTATCATGGAGTTATCCATGATCAAGCTACTTTAGCTTATTGCGGTGAATCGCGAGTATAATGTTGCTCTCCAAAACCTTTTGGAGGATTAGGACAACAACTGTCTCCAACCTTTTGCAAATTCTCATCAAATATGATAACATGACTTTTGCCATATTATACCCTATCATGTTGCAACCAAAACTTCGTTTCAGATATGTAAGGTTCCCAACCTTTAATAAGGTAGAGATCCCTGTGTTTACAATGCTAGTCCCTGGATCAATAGCTAGCATCCACAGTTAAGATGTAATATCAAGAAACAAAGGTCATAATACAACTTTATAACCAGGAATAAAATAATTCATTACATCTTACATAGCTCATTTGGCTATTACACTACATTGCAGCAGAAATATCTATAAGCATGGGGTCCTTCATCTTCAAAGTGCCACAGGCAATCATGTTGGTTGTAGACTTGTAATCCTATTCAACACACTTCACTAACATCAAACAAACCTGCAACATAATAAGTTGCAGCCACAAGGGCCAATACATTTGAATTGTATTGGCAAGCTTCACTACTATGTAGAATTAAGTGGATCCTATCATTACATGCATATTTGGCTAAGTAGGGTTTAGGCTCATTTGCAGAAAGCAATATAGTTTTATCCTATCTTTTGAAAATAGTTTTGATCTTTTGTCAAATCTTTCTGAACTTCTTGGAAAACTCCAAGTGCTTCAAATCCCTTGTTGTCACCATCAAGTTTTACTTTGAGAAATTGGAATGTCGAGATCTTCCATAGCTTCAGGCCTTAGTTGCTCAGAGGTGTCCATAACCGGGGACACGGCTAAGTACTTAGAATTTGATCTTCTGCAGAAGTTGTACACTTTACCCACATGACACAATCTCATCTTGATGCCACTAGTGGCCGCTGGATAAGTACTCACCGAGATGGAGTACTGGCAGATTGAGAATGTGACAAAGTCTTTCCATAGGAGTCCTCCCAATACACAATGCTAGCTTGTCATCTAGGCACCAATGTAGGGTTTCAAGTTCCCTTACACAATCCTAGTTAACCTGAAGATGCCAATGCATGGGTCTTCCACTATGTAGTTGACTAAGCCAGAGGCCATTTAGCATGTGGCTGTACACGGAAGCCACTGTACGAGAAACATGTTCAATCTCTAAGTCCCTGGGTGGTTTTCTTCTAGTGCACAACAAAAAGAGATTGCCATATAAACATGGTTCCCTTTTGTTGCCACCTTGTCCAAAAGCTTGAGTATCCTTATCCACCCAGGTGGTTCATTGAGTACTTGTTTTATTATATAAAACATATGTCTTTTCAACTCTTCATATAATCATAACATGTATCCCATCCCAATATATAGCAGGGCTAAGCATACTAGAACTACAATTGTTTCCACTAAGGAATGTATAAGGGTATCCTATTAGGATTTAGCATAGCATAAAATATAGAAATCCTTTTCATGCATGTTACAAAAATCCACTAAGTGTAATGAAAATCGTAGGACTTGGATGATAATGTCACTTGCCTTTTTAGTAGAGAATGTTGGTTCACTTCTTGATCTTGCAAATATCACACTCTTCTAATTCCACTACAATACAATCAAGCAAACACAAATTCAACTAGCATTCCAACCAATTTATCACACATAAAATAATAGAAACAAGGTCATGCATGCAAGCATGCAAAAGATAGTTTTATTTGCAAAAGTGGTTTCTACTAGGCTCTAAACATTATAAGGTTCAAAAGTAGTCATTTTCTAAAGTGGTAAAACCATTTGCAAAAGTTTTTATCTATAAACCATTTTTAAATCAAATCAATATTTTATGTGGTTGAAAATGCTTTTAGCAAAGCACTATTCTTTAAAGAGTTCACCAAATATATTTTAATTCTCAAAACTTGGTGTTTAGGGTTAGAAGGTTTGATTCAAAACATTTCCCAAAGGTTTTACTCAGAAATCATTTCTAAAACAAAAACAATATTTTTATTTGACTAGAAATGTGCTAACTCAAATATTTACTCCCTAACTTCACAAATTTCATTTTTAAATCCATAAGTGGGTTCCTAGGTTCAGTAGGTTCACAACAAACCATTTTTCAAAGATTTCACATTAAAATTATATCTAGAACAATTTTTATATTCATAATAAGCCTACACATGTTTCTACAATTTCAACCACTTTTCCAGAAGCAAATCATTAAACAAATTGCATGGTTGCAAAGTAATTGTTCTACTGATTCCATTGATATAAAATTTGCAATTTTTGGACGTGTGGATCAAAAGTTATGCAATTTACAATTTTGCAATTCAATTAGATTCTATTTCTGTTTTTAAACTAAACCTTGTCCACGTAGCTTGTTCTTATTGGCCGATACCGCTTCGGGTGGATCGAGCTCTCTGGACCGCAGGATCTTATTTAGATTGCATGGCGCAGATCAACTCGTACCCTTTCGTCTCGTTCTAATCTCAGCCAACGGATCCTGATCTAACGGATGTCATGCGATTGACCAAGAGTGGGCGGCGCTGGCGGCGGCGACTGGCGGCGCACGCTCGTGATGCGGCGGTGCCGGCGGTACAGGACGCAAGAGAGGTAGAGGGGGTGCTCACCGTGCTTGCAGAGACGTGCTGAAGCTCAACGTGTGGTCGTCTTGGCGAGGGGTGCTCAGATGCGACCGGGATTCCTCGCCGGAGTGCTTGTCTGCGTCGGGTTCCTCTGGTCATCGACGGGGGCGAGGCTAGAGGTCATGCTGAGGCAAAAGGAAGGGGGCATTAGATGCGTACGAGCATGGGGAGTACGGGAGTGTCAACAGGAGAGCTTGGGGCGGTCGGAGTTACCGGGGAAAGCTCGCAGGAGCAATGGCACACGGCGGTGGCGAGTTGAGCTTGTCCTTGCCGACGCTCTAGGGAAAGCGCGTGTGAGTGGAGCACACGGGCAGGTGTGCCTGGAGGTGGAGAACAGGCTCGTGAGTACTGGGAGGAGAGGGGCGGCTGGACGGCGCCGGAATTGGCCAGGAACCTCGTCGGAGCAGAAGGTTTCGAGCTCTCAATTCGCTCAGCCTGGGGGCAGAGAGGGAGAGGCGAGTGAGGGGAAAGGTAGATGAGACAGGGGCGTTTATCTTCGCATGATCACTAGAGGAATTAAGGCCGCCATCAACGCGAATTCAACTCCGTAATTACTCGGCTGCAACGGCAGGGGACTTGGTCGCGGGTGGAAACGAAGAACAGGCGATGTGGGGTCCATCTGACAGTGAGGGAGAGGGAGAGGGAGATGGGTCCACTGCTCGGCGTCTCTACGGGTTCTTTTCCTGGTGCAAAACGTTTGGCTGAGGGTGAGTTAGTTGGGCTGGCTATTGGGCTGCTGGGCCTGTTGGGTTCGGTTGGGTTTGATTCTTTTTTTATACAGAATGCCTTTTTCTTTTTCTATTTGAATTTCTGTTTTGATTTTATTCAAACAATTCAAACACCCAAATGAATTCAAACCTTTGTCAAACTTTGTGTATATTTTAATTCTGTTTAACAACACAAATCAAAGTCCAAAACAATTTATTTTTATTATTTTTTTAGGATCCATTAATAATTAAATAAAAAGACCTTAGTTATTAATTCAAATAGGATTTGATTTATTTTAAAACTTTATTTGAAATCTAAATAATATCAAAACCATTTTAGTAGGTTTTATTTGAAATATAAAACACTTGGAAAACTTATTTAAAATAAATTAACAAGTTTTAGTGTTTTATTTAAAATGGAAAAGCCTTTACTTTAATAAAATTGGATATTAATAAATCCTCATTATTTTATTTAAAAAAACCTTTACTCTTTTTATCAAATAGGAATATTTTATTTCAAAAGCTTGGCCAAGATTTAATTTAGCTCAATAAAATAATCTTTATTTATTATTCTACCTTTTCTTTTGAAAACTAAATCTTTTTATTAAAAGATCCAAAAATAGTGATTCTAAATATTTTAAGTTTATTGTTTATTTATCTTTTTAAATCCCTTCAGGATTTTATTTGATCAAAATAGGTTTTTGATATTTCCAAGTGTAATCAAAAAGTTTCTTCTCACCCTGAATTTCAACAAAGTTTTATTTTGTTTATTTAATTTTCACATTTCAAAATTTGGAAAATTTTGGGATGTGACAAGATATCACAATATCTTCCACACATCATGGTTTCTGAAACAACTCTTTCAGATCCTACATAACCTTGATATTAAGACAATTCTTTGAATATCAAGAATCATGGAGACAAAAATGATACTCATACACTAACTCTTGGAATTGTCACTCTTGATTTAATACCAATTATTAAACTTCATGGAGTAACCGGAACTTACTGAAAGTTTGCAATAGGACTTTTAAACTTTAGATTAACACTTCAAAACAATACGATACCAGTTCGTAAAGTAACTAACCAGAATTCTATAGTTCTATTATCTCAATTATAACTAAGCGCAAGGTGGTAAACGGATGCCAATGACTACAACAACTATGCAAATTCACTTTGATTTAATTTATGATAAATAGTGTTCAACTTTTAATTATATTGCTGTTGAACTCCCACTCAAAACAATATCCCTCGCATTTTTTTAGTGATCACATGAACCAAATCCACCACATCAAAACCGATCATCACGAGAGTTGATGTAGCTTCAATGGCAAACAATCAACATGTTCATCATATCTACTATATGACTCATGCTTTACCTTTCGGTGATCCGTGTTTCGAGACCATGTCTGTACATGCTAGGCTCGTCAAGATCAAACCTTAGCTTCTGCATGAGCAAATCTGGCTTGCTCATGTTGTATACACTTGCAAAATCTAACACACCCGATCATCACGTGGTGCTTCGAAACAACAAGCGTTAGCAACGCCGGAATTACTCGGCTGTAACGGCAAGGGACTTGGTCGCGGGTGGAAACGAAGAACAGGCGATGTGGGGTCCATCTGACAGTGAGGGAGAGGGAGAGGGAGATGGGTCCACTTCTCAGCGTCTCTGCGGGTTCTTTTCCTAGTGCAAAACGTTTCGCTGCGGGTGAGTTAGTTGGGCTGGCTATTGGGCTGCTGGGCCTGTTGGGTTGGGTTGGGTTTGATTCCTTTTTTTATACAGAATGCCTTTTTCTTTTTCTATTTGAATTTCTGTTTTGATTTTACTCAAACAATTCAAACACCCAAATGAATTCAAACCTTTGTCAAACTTTGTGTAGATTTTAATTCTGTTTAACAACACAAATCAAAGTCCAAAACAATTTATTTTTATTCTTTTTTTAGGATCCATTAATAATTAAATAAAAAGACCTTAGTTATTAATTCAAATAGGATTTGATTTATTTTAAAACTCTATTTGAAATCTAAATAATATCAAAACCATTTTAGTAGGTTTTATTTGAAATATAAAACACTTGGAAAACTTATTTAAAATAAATTAACAAGTTTTAGTGTTTTATTTAAAATGGAAAATCCTTTACTTTAATAAAATTGGATATTAATAAATCCTCATTATTTTATTTAAATAAACCTTTACTCTTTTATCAAATAGGAATATTTTATTTCAAAAGCTTGGCCAAGATTTAATTTAGCTTAATAAAATAATCTTTATTTATTATTCTACCTTTTCTTTTGAAAACTAAATCTTTTTATTAAAAGATCCAAAAATAGTGATTCTAAATATTTTAACTTTATTGTTTATTTATCTTTTTAAATCCCTTTAGGATTTTATTTGATCAAAATAGGTTTTTGATATTTCCAATTGGAATCAAAAGTTTCTTCTCACCCTGAATTTCAACAAAGTTTTATTTTGTTTATTTAATTTTCACATTTCAAAATTTGGAAAATTTTGGGATGTGACAGGCTACCACCCTTAAAATAAATCTCGTCCCGAGATTTGGGAAGGCTAGGGTTACAAATTGGCTTCAAGGCAACTAGGGTACTACCACCGTTAAAAATAAAGTCTCATAGGGTTACATTGATGGTTCACTTGACTATGGGTTCAACACTTGATATCCAGACAAGGAATCCTTATTTTACTCAACTGAGTTAACTAGTTCCTGACATCTACTTCTTCTATCTCTTCAAAGTTTCCATCCATGTCAATGTGGTTCACATGTCCTTTCTGGGTCACATTGGTGTCACTTCCATTGTCTCTTCTAGCATCCTTTTTCTTTTTCTTCTCAGGACAGTCTGATGCATAGTGTCCAAGTTCCTTGCAATTATAGCACTGCAACTGGCTAATGTCTTTCTTCTTGTAAGTGTCATGTTGGTTCTGACCAAGGTCATCTCCATTGTCAGTATCATTTCCATTATTCTCACTTCCATTGATTTTGTGGTGATACTGATGTGGTTCAGAATCTTCATTGCTCTTTTTAAATGAATGCTTCTTTTTTGATGATCCTGAGTGATTCTTGAGTTTATGCTTCCTCTTTCTGTTCTCAACTTGATTCATCTTGTTTTCTAAAATGGTGGCTTTGTCACAGAGTGATTGATAAGTTGGGACATAGGCAACAGCTAGCTGCAGGTTCAACTCATCTTTAAGTCCTTCAAGAAATTTCTCCTTTCTCTTAGCATCTGTATCAACTTCATCCGGTGCATATCGTGCCAGATTCTTGAATTCTTCAATATACTCAGCCACACTGAGGTGGTGCTGTTTCAGATTGTGAAACTCCTTTTTCTTCAAGTACATCACTCCAGGTGAGATGTGAGTTGTTCTGAATCCATCCTCAAAAATAGCCCAAGTTACATCTTCAAGGGGAGTGGTGATCTGAAAGTTGTCCCACCATGTTGTTGCTGGCCCTTCAAGCAAAAATGCTGCAAACCTAACTTTTTCTTCATCGGTGCAGCCAACAGTCACTAAGTCTTTGTTCACTGAACGTAACCAATCATTGGCTTCCATTGGATCAGTTGTTCCAGGGAACCTTGCAGGCCTAAGTTTCAGAAACTTGGTGAGCATATCAAGTGCTGGAGGATTATTTTGATTGCTGTTGTTGTTGTTGTTGTTCTGATTCTGTATGTATGTGGTCATCTCCTGCATAAGTTGTGTCTGATCTGCCATCATCCGCTGCATCTCAGGGGTGATGTTGTTGTTTTGGTTGGGGTTGGCACGACGAGGAGGCATCTGTTGGTTTGATAGGGATAAGTATTGGTGGATAGGTTTTTAAGAAGTTTTAACACACAACTCAAAAACAACCAAGTTCAATCAAACAATCAACAAGCAACTACCCACTTAACAACTTATGAGCTTAACTCATGAGTTGAAGGAAACAACAAGTTTTCTTGAAATAATTAACTTAGTATAGTCATACCTCATAGGTCAATATGATCCATACTCTAAAATGATACTAATGTCTTTTGGTAGGCAATCTAGTGTCTCTTGGTTTTCACTTGTAGTCCTTAGTGATGTCTAAGTTGAAGTCCTTGGTGAAACTAAAGTTGAAATCACTTGAAGATGTTGAAGTCATTAGAGTTGATGAAATCTTTTGCACATGGTGAAGTCTTTGGCCATGGGGTAGGCTTTATCCATCAAGTTGAGAAGGAAGAGATGTAGAATCAAAACCAAAAGGTTGAGGAAAGAGTTTACAAGATTGTTTGTAAATAAGTTTTGGAACAAAAACAACTCCTATTTTTCTAAGGGGTTTGTCCAATCCTAGGGTTACAATCCTACAGGCAACACAATGCTCTGATACCATCTATAAGGTTCCCAACCTTTAATAAGGTAGAGATCCCTGTGTTTACAATGCTAGTCCCTGGAGCAATAGCAAGCATCCACAGTTAAGATGTAATATCAAGAAACAAAGGTCATAATACAACTTTATAACCAGGAATAAAATAATTCGTTACATCTTACATAGCTCATTTGGCTATTACACTACATTGCAGCAGAAATATCTATAAGCATGGGGTCCTTCATCTTCAAAGTGCCACAGGCAATCATGTTGGTTGTAGACTTGTAATCCTATTCAACACACTTCACTAACATCAAACAAACCTGCAACATAATAAGTTGCAGCCACAAGGGCCAATACATTTGAATTGTATTGGCAAGCTTCACTACTATGTAGAATTAAGTGGATCCTATCATTACATGCATATTTGGCTAAGTAGGGTTTAGGCTCATTTGCAGAAAGCAATATAGTTTTATCCTATCTTTTGAAAATAGTTTTGATCTTTTGTCAAATCTTTCTGAACTTCTTGGAAAACTCCAAGTGCTTCAAATCCCTTGTTGTCACCATCAAGTTTTACTTTGAGAAATTGGAATGTCGAGATCTTCCATAGCTTCAGGCCTTAGTTGCTCAGAGGTGTCCATAACCGGGGACACAGCTAAGTACTTAGAATTTGATCTTCTGCAGAAGTTGTACACTTTACCCACATGACACAATCTCATCTTGATGCCACTAGTGGCCGCTGGATAAGTACTCACCGAGATGGAGTACTGGCAGATTGAGAATGTGACAAAGTCTTTCCATAGGAGTCCTCCCAATACACAATGCTAGCTTGTCATCCAGGCACCAATGTAGGGTTTCAAGTTCCCTTACACAATCCTAGTTAACCTGAAGATGCCAATGCATGGGTCTTCCACTATGTAGTTGACTAAGCCAGAGCCCATTTAGCATGTGGCTGTACACGGAAGCCACTGTACGAGAAACATGTTCAATCTCTAAGTCCCTGGGTGGTTTTCTTCTAGTGCACAACAAAAAGAGATTGCCATATAAACATGGTTCCCTTTTGTTGCCACCTTGTCCAAAAGCTTGAGTATCCTTGTCCACCCAGGTGGTTCATTGAGTACTTGTTTTATTATATAAAACATATGTCTTTTCAACTCTTCATATAATCATAACATGTATCCCATCCCAATATATAGCAGGGCTAAGCATACTACAACTACAATTGTTTCCACTAAGGAATGTATAAGGGTATCCTATTAGGATTTAGCATAGCATAAAATATAGAAATCCTTTTCATGCATGTTACAAAAATCCACTAAGTGTAATGAAAATAGTAGGACTTGGATGATAGTGTCACTTGCCTTTTTAGTAG
Source organism: Avena atlantica (assembly GCA_910589765.1). Lineage (NCBI taxonomy): Eukaryota > Viridiplantae > Streptophyta > Magnoliopsida > Poales > Poaceae > Avena > Avena atlantica. The sequence goes on along the minus strand of OU342738.1, from coordinate 350,086,788 downwards.
AGAATGTTGGTTCACTTCTTGATCTTGCAAATATCACACTCTTATAATTCCACTACAATACAATCAAGCAAACACAAAATTCAACTAACATTCCAACCAATTTATCACACAGAAAATAATAGAAACAAGGTCATGCATGCAAGCATACAAAAGATAGTTTTATTTGCAAAAGTGGTTTCTACTAGGCTCTAAACATTATAAGGTTCAAAAGTGGTCATTTTCTAAAGTGGTAAAACCATTTGCAAAAGGTTTTATCTATAAACCATTTTTAAATCAAATCAATATTTTATGTGGTTGAAAATGCTTTTAGCAAAGCAATATTCTTTAAAGAGTTCACCAAATATATTTTAATTCTCAAAATTGGTGTTTAGGGTCAGAATGTTTGATTCAAAACATTTCCCAAAGGTTTTACTCAGAAATCATTTCTAAAACAAAAACAATATTTTTATTTGACTAGAAATGTGCTAACTCAAATATTTACTCCCTAACTTCACAAATTTCATTTTTAAATCCATAAGTGGGTTCCTAGGGTCAGTAGGTTCACAACAAACCATTTTGCAAAGATTTCACATTAAAATTATATCTAGAATAATTTTTATATTCATAATAAGCCTACACATGTTTCTGCAATTTCAACCAATTTTCCAAAAGCAAATCATTAAACAAATTGCATGGTTGCAAAGTACTTGTTCTACTGATTCCATTGATATAAAATTTGCAATTTTTGGATGTGTGGATCAAAAGTTATGCAATTTACAAATTTGCAATTCAATTAGATTTTATTTCTATTTTTAAACTAAACCTTGTCCACGTGGCTTGTTCTTATTAGCCGATACCGCTTCGGGTGGATCGAGCTCTCTGGACCGCGGGATCTTATTTAGATTGCACGGCGCAGATAAACTTGTACCCTTTCGTCTAGTTCTAATCTCAGCCAACGGATCCTGATCTAACGGATGTCATGCGATTGACCAAGAGTGGGCGGCGCTGGGAGCGGCGACTGGCGGCGCACGCTCGGGATGCGGCGGTGCCGGCGGTACAGGACGCAAGAGAGGTAGCAGGGGTGCTCACCGTGCTCGCAGAGAGGTGCTGAAGCTCAACGTGTGGTCGCCGGAGCAGTGGAAGACGACGGTGGCGAGTTGAGATGCGTACGAGCATGGGGAGTACGGGAGTGTCAACAGGAGAGCTTGGGGCGGTCGGAGTTACCGGGGAAAGGTCGCCGGAGCAGTGGAAGACGATGGTGGCGAGTTGAGCTTGTCCTTGCCAACGCTCTAGGGCAAGCGCGTGTGAGTGGAGCACACGGGCAGGTGCGCCTGGAGGTGGAGAACAGGCTCGTGAGTAGTGGGAGGCGAGGGGCGGCTGGACGGCGCCGGAATTGGCCAGGAACCTCGTCGGAGCAGAAGGTTTCGAGCTCTCGATTCGCTCAGCCTGGGGGAAGAGAGGGAGAGGCGAGTGAGGGGAAAGGAAGATGAGACAGGGGCGTTTATCTTCGCGTGATCACTGGAGGAATTAAGGCCGCCATCAACGCGAATTCAATGCCGTAATTACTCGGTTGCAACGGCAGGGGACTTGGTCGCGGGTGGAAACGAAGAACAGGCGATGTGGGGTCCATCTGACAGTGAGGGAGAGGGAGAGGGAGATGGGTCCACTGCTCAGCGTCTCTACGGGTTCTTTTCCTTGTGCAAAACGTTTGGCTGAGGGTGAGTTAGTTGGGCTGGCTATTGGGCTGCTGGGCATGTTGGGTTGGGTTGGGTTTGATTCTTTTTTTATACAGAATGCCTTTTTCTTTTTCTATTTGAATTTCTGTTTTGATTTCATTCAAACAATTCAAACACCCAAATGAATTCAAACCTTTGTCAAACTTTGTGTAGATTTTAATTCTGTTTAACAACACAAATCAAAGTCCAAATCAATTTATTTTTATTCTTTTTTTAGGATCCATTAATAATTAAATAAAAAGACCTTAGTTATTAATTCAAATAGGATTTAATTTATTTTAAAACTTTATTTGAAATCTAAATAATATCAAAACCATTTCAGTAGGTTTTATTTGAAATATAAAACACTTGGAAAACTTATTTAAAATAAATTAACAAGTTTTAGTGTTTTATTTAAAATGGAAATGCCTTTACTTTAATAAAATTGGATATTAATAAATCCTCATTATTTTATTTAAATAAACCTTTACTCTTTTTATCAAATAGGAATATTTTATTTCAAAAGCTTGGCCAAGATTTAATTTAGCTCAATAAAATAATCTTTATTTATTATTCTACCTTTTCTTTTGAAAACTAAATCTTTTTATTAAAAGATCCAAAAATAGTGATTCTAAATATTTTAACTTTATTGTTTATTTATCTTTTTAAATCCCTTTAGGATTTTATTTGATCAAAAGCATCAACGTCCACAATGACCATTGTGTTTTACTCGTGCAACAGATCTACATATAGACACGACTCTGATACTACTGTAGGGGTTCGTAGCATGCAAAACAAAAAAGTTCTACCGCATGAATACACAATCAAGATCTAATATATGATGAAGCCAAGATCTATCTACTAGATTGTAGCAACAAGTCGATAGAATACTAACCCTCGAAGATCCAAAGCGGTTAACGAGAGCAAATTCTCGTGGGTGATGTAGTCGTACACTTGCCGATCTCAAGATCGCGTAGACGATCCTTCCGGCGCCGCGTTCCGGCAGCTCTCCCGCAGTCGGTCACACGTTCGGTACTCGATGAAGACCTTCCTCTCCCTTGTTCCAGCAGGCAGCGGAGGTTGTAGCACTCTCCTCGTGATTCCGGCAGCACGACGGCGTGGTGTCGGAAGTAGAGGGGAGATCTCGCAGGGCTTCGCCTTAAGCTGGAGCGAGTATGGTGGACTATGAGAGAGACCTTGGAGATCTAGGGTTTAGAGGCACCAAGGAGAGAGTGCTAGGCCGGCGGATAGGGCAAGGGGAGATCCCCAACTCGGCGGCTAGGCAAACCCTAGGGGCGGTGGCGACTTGGTAGAAGCCGGCGGCTAGGGCTAGGGTTTAGAGGAGAGAGGTGTAGGGAAGAGGGGCACCCCTGCCCCTCCTTTTATAGGTGGGAGGGAGGCGTGGTTGGGAGGAGGGAGTCCTCCTCCAACTCCTCCTCCTTGGCCGGAGGGTGGAGGGAGTAGTACTTCCTCCCTAAGTAGGTTTCCTACTCTCCCTCCACCAAGCAAACTTGTCGTTTGACTTTTCAAATTGGCGTTTGACTTTCAAACTAGGATTTGATTTCTTCCTTTATTTTGCCCAGCCATGATACCTAGTACATGATGCAACCATTCCACATTGTCATGACACATTCATGTACCCTTCCCCTCCGGAGTGCCGGACCTTCCGGAACCTTCTAGAACATTCCCGATGAAAACACCGGAATCATTACCCAACACCAAAACAGGACTTTCCTTATATGAATCTTATTCTCCGGACCATTCCGGATCTCCTCGTGATATCCCGGATCCCATCCGAGACTCCTAACAACATTCGGTCTCTTACTCATCATTCCATAACTACTCAACAACATCGAATCCTTAAGTGTGTCTCCCTACGGTTCGTGAATTATGCGGACATGATCGAGACACTTCTCCGATCAATAACTAATAGAGGAATCTGGAAATTCATATGGCTCCCACATATTTCTACGATTACTTTGCGATCGAATGAACCACTTACATACGATACCAATTTCCCTTTGTCTCATGATAGTTTACTTATCCGAGGTTTTGATCGTCGGTATCTCTGCATACCTAGTTCAACCTCGTTACCGATAAGTAATCTTTTCTCGTTCCCGTGGTATGTGATCCCTTGTGAGCCAGTCACATGCTTGCAAGCTAATTGGATGACATTCCACTGAGAGGGCCCAGAGTATATCTATCCATCATATGGATGGACAAATCCCACTCTTGATCCATGTGTCTCAACCCATACTTTCCGAACACTTAATGCCACCTTTATAGCCACCCAGTTACGGTGTGGTGTTTGATGTCATCAAAGCATCCTTCCGGTGATGGTGATAAGCATGATCTCATGGTCGAAGGAATTAGGTTACTATGTATCAGAAAGCTTATAGCAAATGAACTATATTAAATGACTTGATCTTTATGCTACGCTTAACTATAGGAGTATGTCCATCACATCATTCTCCTAATGATATGACCCTGTTGTTAATAACATCTCTATGTTCATTATCAGGAAACCATGATCATATATTAACCAACAAGCTAGTTTAACAAGAGGCTTTACTAGGGACTCTTTTATGTTTACAAATCACACAAGTATTAATGTTTCCGGTTAATACAATTATAGCATGGCATGTAAACATTTATCATAAGTATGAAGATATGATAATAACCACTTTATTATTGCCTCTTGGGCATATCTCCAACATTAATCACTAAGTTTTCACATAAGAAATACTTTTAATTGGAAGATAGCTAAAAACAAGAATATACTTGGAATGGTGTAACTCACCATTCATAGGGTTTATAGTGGACACTTTGGAATAACTTGGTTTCTTGGGAGTTGGAAGCATGAGTAGAGCTTACTCATACAAGTGGAGGCTAGCAAAAGACTAGGAGCAACCAACTAAGAGAGCAATAATGGCCATAATCATGTAGAGCAACAAAACATTACTAATCAAAGCATAGAGTGGTACTACAAGTCAAGGACTAAATGATCATAGAGGCTATGGTGACTTGTTCATAGTCAAAACATGGTGTGAGTATGTGCCAAGTTAACCCAAACAATGCATCAAAGGAGAATACCACAATACTATGCTCTTGCATGCTAAAACAACGCATAATTCTTTGAAGGACAGTAAGCAATCCCAATTGTTTGGAACAAGACATGCTACAACAATAATCACTAAGCATAAGTTTAAAACAACACCTAGCATGTCATGCTAAAGTCTAAATCACAGTAAATGCAAGCTCCTCTTGCACTTATCAAGCAAGAAATTCCTACTCCTTTCCAACACCAAGCAACTTATTTGAAACAACACAACGAGAACGGGGGTATAAACTACTTTATTCAAGCAAACTAAAGAACTAAGCAAACCAAACGAAAACTAAGATGCTTCAAGAACAACACAACATTGGATGAAACAATAAAAACAAAGTGTCTAGACAAACCTGAGCTTTTTATTGATGAAGAAGGGGATGCCTTGGGCATCCCCAAGCTTTGACACTTGTACCTCTTGGATATTTCTTGGGGTGACACCGGGGTGGCATCCCCAAGGTTGAGCTTTTTTTCCATTTTTCATCTCATTACATCATTCTCTCTCTACACCTGATTTTTTTCCTTCATACAAAACTTCACACAATCTTCATTAGCAACATTAGTACATTCAAAAGATAATAGACCTTTAGGTTTAGCTTTGGAACAGCAAAAAATTTCACTAAAAACACAAGCTACTGTAGTAACTCCTTCAAAAAGCTCAATTCACCAAAAGAGAACTCAAAAAGGAATCAATAAGAAGCAAATGCAAATAATGGCAGAAATCTGTCAAAACAGTCCAACAGGTAGAAACCGATTTTTTTCGAAAATCTTCTGTTGCTCAAATCAAAAAGTGTTGAACTAACTAAAGTTATATAACATACTAGGGGATTTATTCATAAATTTTCAGCTCAATACGACTTACAGAGACTCCTCACGAATTATTCTGGTGGAGGACAGAAATCTGTTCCGGAACAGCAACTCCCCAAATCTTACTTCCCTCTCATTAGAGGTCATTATTGGCACAAAAAGCAAAAAAAACGATAAGGAGAGGTCATTAATGAAGTAATAACTTCCAAGACTCAAGGAAACTCTTGGGTTATCTCCCAACAAGTACTTTACTTTAACGCCTTTAAGTTAGGCACAAGAAGCAAGAAATCAAGTATTTTCAAATGAAGAATTGAGATCAATACTTGCAAAGTCTTTAACTATGAGAGGTATCTCATCCAAATGAGTCTTGGAGGATCCCTTCTCATCTCTCTTTGGTTTACTACTTTCATCAAAAAGATTTTTAGGAACAATCCAATCTAAATTATTTTCAAAGGCTTCATGCATTCCAACAAGCTTAAAGGGTATGGGTATCTTAAATTCCTCTATAGGCTTGGTTTTATCTGAAGTACCGACAACATCTACGCATGAGCCTAGCATGGTAAAATGCTCAAAGACCTTTTTTGCTTCCTTAGCAACATCATGGAACTCTTTTAGTAAAGTTTCAAGAATAAATTCTCTCTTTTCAGCATTCTTTTCTTTCTTTAGTTTTAGGAACAAAATTTGCATCATCGGGTTAAGGCTAACAAACCTAGCCTCCAACATATGAACTAAATAAGCTGCATCAATCTCATAATTAGGAGAAAGCTCTGATATAGATTTATCCTCAATATCCTCATGTTTGCTAACATGATTAAAGAATTTTTCAATATTATCTTTCCCAATTATGGAGCCACTACCTATTGAAAGGTTTCTCAGGGCGAACTTGGGGAGCAACAAGGTGTTCTCAGCAGAGTCCATTTTGGCAAAGGTGGGCAAGCCAAAAACAGGAGCAGCAGCAGCTAGAGCAGGAACTAATTTTTTGTGTTTTTGAATAGAGAAAGCAAACCAAACTAGACTATTTTTTTTGAGTTTTTGAAAATAGGCAAACAAAACCAAGCAAAAGAAACTAAGAAAACTAAAAACAAAGTAAAGAGAAAGATTGAGGAGGAATCCCCTTGTGAAGACATCCTTAGCCTACCTGGCAACGGCGCCAAATAGAGCTTGATGGCGCCCAGCACTTGTCGTGTGACGCTTTGTTGGAAACCCCAAGAGGAAGGTGTGATGAGCACAACAACAAGTTTTCCCTCAGTAAGAAACCGAGGTTGTCGAACCAGTAGGAGGAAGGAAACGTCTCAAAGGTGTTGCAAGCAACATGGAAACATGCACAACACAAACTCAAGACTTCGCCCCAAGGAAGGCTAGGGTTACAAATTGGCTTCAAGGCAACTAGGGTACTACCACCGTTAAAAATAGTCTCATAGGGTTACATTGATGGTTCACTTGACTATGGGTTCAACACTTGATATCCAGAAAAGGAATCCTTATTTGACTCAACTGAGTTAACTAGTTCCTGACATCTACTTCTTCTATCTCTTCAAAGTTTCCATCCATGTCAATGTGGTTCACATGTCCTTTCTGGGTCACATTGGTGTCACTTCCATTGTCTCTTCTAGCATCCTTTTTCTTTTTCTTCTCAGGACAGTCTGATGCATAGTGTCCAAGTTCCTTGCAATTATAGCACTGCAACTGGCTAATGTCTTTCTTCTTGTAAGTGTCATGTTGGTTCTGACCAAGGTCATCTCCATTGTCAGTATCATTTCCATTATTCTCACTTCCATTGATTTTGTGGTGATACTGATGTGGTTCAGAATCTTCATTGCTCTTTTTAAATGAATGCTTCTTTTTTGATGATCCTGAGTGATTCTTGAGTTTATGCTTCCTCTTTCTGTTCTCAACTTGATTCATCTTGTTTTCTAAAATGGTGGCTTTGTCACAGAGTGATTGATAAGTTGGGACATAGGCAACAGCTAGCTGCAGGTTCAACTCATCTTTAAGTCCTTCAAGAAATTTCTCCTTTCTCTTAGCATCTGTATCAACTTCATCCGGTGCATATCGTGCCAGATTCTTGAATTCTTCAATATACTCAGCCACACTGAGGTGGTGCTGTTTCAGATTGTGAAACTCCTTTTTCTTCAAGTACATCACTCCAGGTGAGATGTGAGTTGTTCTGAATCCATCCTCAAAAATAGCCCAAGTTACATCTTCAAGGGGAGTGGTGATCTGAAAGTTGTCCCACCATGTTGTTGCTGGCCCTTCAAGCAAAAATGCTGCAAACCTAACTTTTTCTTCATCGGTGCAGCCAACAGTCACTAAGTCTTTGTTCACTGAACGTAACCAATCATTGGCTTCCATTGGATCAGTTGTTCCAGGGAACCTTGCGGGCCTAAGTTTCAGAAACTTGGTGAGCATATCAAGTGCTGGAGGATTATTCTGATTGCTATTGTTGTTGTTGTTGTTGTTCTGATTCTATATGTATGTGGTCATCTCCTGCATAAGTTGTGTCTGATCTGCCATCATCCGCTGCATCTCAGGGGTGATGTTGTTGTTTTGGTTGGGGTTGGCACGACGAGGAGGCATCTGTTGGTTTGATAGGGATAAGTATTGGTGGATAGGTTTTTAAGAAGTTTTAACACACAACTCAAAAACAACCAAGTTCAATCAAACAATCAACAAGCAACTACCCACTTAACAACTTATGAGCTTAACTCATGAGTTGAAGGAAACAACAAGTTTTCTTGAAATAATTAACTTAGTATAGTCATACCTCATAGGTCAATATGATCCATACTCTAAAATGATACCAATGTCTTTTGGTAGGCAATCTAGTGTCTCTTGGTTTTCACTTGTAGTCCTTAGTGATGTCTAAGTTGAAGTCCTTGGTGAAACTAAAGTTGAAATCACTTGAAGATGTTGAAGTCATTAGAGTTGATGAAATCTTTTGCACATGGTGAAGTCTTTGGCCATGGGGTAGGCTTTATCCATCAAGTTGAAAAGGAAGAGATGTAGAATCAAAACCAAAAGGTTGAGGAAAGAGTTTACAAGATTGTTTGTAAATAAGTTTTGGAACAAAAACAACTCCTATTTTTCTAAGGGGTTTGTCCAATCCTAGGGTTACAATCCTATAGGCAACACAATGCTCTGATACCATCTATAAGGTTCCCAACCTTTAATAAGGTAGAGATCCCTGTGTTTACAATGCTAGTCCCTGGATCAATAGCTAGCATCCACAGTTAAGATGTAATATCAAGAAACAAAGGTCATAATACAACTTTATAACCAGGAATAAAATAATTCGTTACATCTTACATAGCTCATTTGGCTATTACACTACATTGCAGCAGAAATATCTATAAGCATGGGGTCCTTCATCTTCAAAGTGCCACAGGCAATCATGTTGGTTGTAGACTTGTAATCCTATTCAACACACTTCACTAACATCAAACAAACCTGCAACATAATAAGTTGCAGCCACAAGGGTCAATACATTTGAATTGTATTGGCAAGCTTCGCTACTATGTAGAATTAAGTGGATCCTATCATTACGTGCATATTTGGCTAAGTAGGGTTTAGGCTCATTTGTAGAAAGCAATATAGTTTTATCCTATCTTTTGAAAATAGTTTTGATCTTTTGTCAAATCTTTCTGAACTTCTTGGAAAACTCCAAGTGCTTCAAATCCCTTGTTGTCACCATCAAGTTTTACTTTGAGAAATTGGAATGTCGAGATCTTCCATAGCTTCGGGCCTTAGTTGCTCAGAGTTGTCCATAACCGGGGACACGGCTAAGTACTTAGAATTTGATCTTCTGTAGAAGTTGTACACTTTACCCACATGACACAATCTCATCTTGATGCCACCAGTGGCCGCTGGATAAGTACTCACCAAGATGGAGTACTGGCAGATTGAGAATGTGACAAAGTCTTTCCATAGGAGTCCTCCCAATACACAATGCTAGCTTGTCATCCAGGCACCAATGTAGGGTTTCAAGTTCCCTTACACAATCCTAGTTAACCTGAAGATGCCAATGCATGGGTCTTCCACTATGTAGTTGACTAAGCCAGAGCCCATTTAGCATGTGGTTGTACACGGAAGCCACTGTACGAGAAACATGTTCAATCTCTAAGTCCCTGGGTGGTTTTCTTCTAGTGCACAACAAAAAGAGATTGCCATATAAACATGGTTCCCTTTTGTTGCCACCTTGTCCAAAAGCTTGAGTATCCTTGTCCACCCAGGTGGTTCATTGAGTACTTGTTTAATTATATAAAACATATGTCTTTTCAACTCTTCATATAATCATAACATGTATCCCATCCCAATATATAGCAGGGCTAAGCATACTACAACTACAATTGTTTCCACTAAGGAATGTATAAGGGTATCCTATTAGGATTTAGCATAGCATAAAATATAGAAATCCTTTTCATGCATGTTACAAAAATCCACTAAGTGTAATGAAAATAGTAGGACTTGGATGATAGTGTCACTTGCCTTTTTAGTAGAGAATGTTGGTTCACTTCTTGATCTTGCAAATATCACACTCTTATAATTCCACTACAATACAATCAAGCAAACACAAAATTCAACTAACATTCCAACCAATTTATCACACATAAAATAATAGAAACAAGGTCATGCATGCAAGCATGCCAAAGATAGTTTTATTTGCAAAAGTGGTTTCTACTAGGCTCTAAACATTATAAGGTTCAAAAGTGGTCATTTTCTAAAGTGGTAAAACCATTTGCAAAAGGTTTTATCTATAAACCATTTTTAAATCAAATCAATATTTTATGTGGTAGAAAATGCTTTTAGCAAAGCAATATTCTTTAAAGAGTTCACCAAATATATTTTAATTCTCAAAATTGGTGTTTAGGGTCAGAAGGTTTGATTCAAAACATTTCCCAAAGGTTTTACTCAGAAATCATTTCTAAAACAAAAACAATATTTTTATTTGACTAGAAATGTGCTAACTCAAATATTTACTCCCTAACTTCACAAATTTCATTTTTAAATCCATAAGTGGGTTCCTAGGGTCAGTAGGTTCACAACAAACCATTTTGCAAATATTTCACATCAAAATTATATCTAGAATAATTTTTATATTCATAATAAGCCTACACATGTTTCTGCAATTTCAACCAATTTTCTAGAAGCAAATCATTAAACAAATTGCATGGTTGCAAAGTACTTGTTCTACTGATTCCATTGATATAAAATTTGCAATTTTTGGATGTGTGGATCAAAAGTTATGCAATTTACAAATTTGCAATTCAATTAGATTTTATTTCTATTTTTAAACTAAACCTTGTCCACGTGGCTTGTTCTTATTGGCCGATACCGCTTCGGGTGGATCGAGCTCTCTGGACCGCGGGATCTTATTTAGATTGCACGGCGCAGATAAACTCGTACCCTTTCGTCTAGTTCTAATCTCAGCCAACGGATCCTGATCTAACGGATGTCATGCGATTGACCAAGAGTGGGCGGCGCTGGGAGCGGCGACTGGCGGCGCACGCTCGGGATGCGGCGGTGCCGGCGGTACAGGACGCAAGAGAGGTAGCGGGGGTGCTCACCGTGCTCGCAGAGAGGTGCTGAAGCTCAACGTGTGGTCGTCGGAGCAGTGGAAGACGACGGTGGCGAGTTGAGATGCGTACGAGCATGGGGAGTACGGGAGTGTCAACAGGAGAGCTTGGGGCGGTCGGAGTTACCGGGGAAAGGTCGCCAGAGCAGTGGAAGACGACGGTGGCGAGTTGAGCTTGTCCTTGCCAACGCTCTAGGGCAAGCGCGTGTGAGTGGAGCACACGGGCAGGTGCGCCTGGAGGTGGAGAACAGGCTCGTGAGTAGTGGGAGGCGAGGGGCGGCTGGACGACGCCGGAATTGGCCAGGAACCTCGTCGGAGCAGAAGGTTTCGAGCTCTCGATTCGCTCAGCCTGGGGGAAGAGAGGGAGAGGCGAGTGAGGGGAAAGGAAGATGAGACAGGGGCGTTTATCTTCGCGTGATCACTGGAGGAATTAAGGCCGCCATCAACGCGAATTCAATGCCGTAATTACTCGGTTGCAATGGCAGGGGACTTGGTCGCGGGTGGAAACGAAGAACAGGCGATGTGGGGTCCATCTGACAGTGAGGGAGAGGGAGAGGGAGATGGGTCCACTGCTCAGCGTCTCTACGGGTTCTTTTCCTGGTGCAAAACGTTTGGCTGAGGGTGAGTTAGTTGGGCTGGCTATTGGGCTGCTGGGCCTGTTGGGTTGGGTTGGGTTTGATTCTTTTTTTATACAGAATGCCTTTTTCTTTTTCTATTTGAATTTCTGTTTTGATTTCATTCAAACAATTCAAACACCCAAATGAATTCAAACCTTTGTCAAACTTTGTGTAGATTTTAATTCTGTTTAACAACACAAATCAAAGTCCAAATAAATTTATTTTTATTCTTTTTTTAGGATCCATTAATAATTAAATAAAAAGACCTTAGTTATTAATTCAAATAGGATTTAATTTATTTTAAAACTTTATTTGAAATCTAAATAATATCAAAACCATTTCAGTAGGTTTTATTTGAAATATAAAACACTTGGAAAACTTATTTAAAATAAATTAACAAGTTTTAGTGTTTTATTTAAAATGGAAATGCCTTTACTTTAATAAAATTGGATATTAATAAATCCTCATTATTTTATTTAAATAAACCTTTACTCTTTTTATCAAATAGGAATATTTTATTTCAAAATCTTGGCCAAGATTTAATTTAGCTCAATAAAATAATCTTTATTTATTATTCTACCTTTTCTTTTGAAAACTAAATCTTTTTATTAAAAGATCCAAAAATAGTGATTCTAAATATTTTAACTTTATTGTTTATTTATCTTTTTAAATCCCTTTAGGATTTTATTTGATCAAAAGCATCAACGTCCACAATGACCATTGTGTTTTACTCGTGCAACAGATCTACATATAGACACGGCTCTGATACTACTGTAGGGGTTCGTAGCATGCAAAACAAAAAAGTTCTACCGCATGAATACACAATCAAGATCTAATATATGATGAAGCCAAGATCTATCTACTAGATTGTAGCAACAAGTCGATAGAATACTAACCCTCGAAGATCCAAAGCGGTTAACGAGAGCAAATTCTCGTGGGTGATGTAGTCGTACACTTGCCTATCTCAAGATCGCGTAGACGATTGTAACACCCTCAGAATCGGACCTATGCAAGTTTGAGCAAAATTCGCCGAACCCGCATAGAAACGATTCAAAGGTGCCCACCAGGCACTTTCGTGCGGGTGGAAAACGAAGTAATAACATTACACAACAGTCCTCGATGGGACCCACAGAACAGATATATATAACAGCGACTCCAAGAGTCAAGAATACAGATATAATATACAAAGATCCAAATCACCTTGAAAACGATAGAGCGTCCAGCTACGGACAAGATGCAAATGGGGCTAAGAGCCCTGAAGAATAACCAATGGCGTCCATAACCCTGCCCAGGCCAAGCCGGAAGGGTAACCCTGCTAACGGCGTCGATCTCAAAACCTGCTTAACAAAAGGGGTGCCGACAAAGGGCAAAGCAGAAAACAAAGAAGGAGCGTCAGTACTGAGGCCAGTACACGGCGAGGCTAGAATTCGGCGGTCCTCGCCTACATAGGTATGGTGGACTGAAGCGGCAGCGGCAGTATGCACTAAACAACCTATAGAGACTCGATACACTGGCGGATATCAGAGAGGGATAAGAATGGCCTAACCGGATCCAACCTGATACTATCATCAAACAAACCCATCCTGGTGTTTCCCCCTCGAGACCAAACGAGGAAATCAACCGAGGAACTCACACAGTTGGCAGTTTTACTTATTCAGTTATAGTTGCGGCACTTTACTAGTCAGGTTTAGATAATCGTCCTGATAAAGTAAACAGTGGGCACTTTTATTTAACCATTCCGTGATAGTGGCAACAATTACTAATCAGGTACAGATTGCATGACGTAAACCCAAAACCCAGCAGTTGTTGGTACTTTTATTCAGCCATTCCGTTGTAGTTGCAATACTTACTAGTCAGGTACAATTGTCGCAAGCGACAACCAAACAAACAATTGTGGACAGTATTAATTAGCCATTCCATTATAGTGAAGCTGATTACTAGTCATTACAAGTCAAATTTATAGCAGTAAACTTTAGTTATGCTTGTCTATGATCGAGAAACTGTGCTCCAAGTCGTCCATATCCGCGGACACGGCTTTCAGAAAGTTTTACCCGGCCGGGGTGCACCAATAGCAACACACACTCGATCAACCTCGGAAAAACCAAATCAAAACCCAACGAGGCTTTCACGACAGAGCAATCGCAAGATTCAGAAATATTTCAGGGGGCCACCCCTTAAGTAGAACCCGCAACGGAGTAGGCAAGCTCCGAGACGGCCTCAAGGTGCTGGGTAGACGGCTGTGAACGACTGGGAACCCCAAACGGGGCTTGTCGACACCGCGGAATCGTGTCCCGATCCTAAACAGTACGGTGTGCAGTACCTCGCACAATCGTAAATAAGGCAGTAAATCATGGCATAAGTACAGGATAGTAATAAAGCCCCAAACTAGTTTGTGGCCCCAGGAAATAAGACGGAATCAAGCTCTGGCTAAGGGGGGTCCCATATACCTCCCGGATGTGGATAGCGCGATAAATCAAGGAACAGGAATCAAGTACTCGGGGTCTCACGGGACACAAGTGGGCGTTCGGAAAACCAAATATTATCTATCACCCACCGATGCCTCTGCTTATTCAATTTTAGTTGTTAAACAGAAATTAAAGTGACGATAAGTAAAGCTAGAATCATCTCCAACAACAACATGCGGCAATACATCAACAACTGTGGCATTTGACGACACGCGACAAAACTTGAGCAAGCGACTACGACGCGCAAGTCCAACTAGCTACCACACAACAGGTAATAGGATGTGTCCAAGGCAATATAGGGCTGCACGGTAGATCACGGGTACGGAAACTAAAGCATCGCAACACAGATAGCAATAGATCAACAGGAGGGAATAAATACTATAAAGTAAGATAGGTAGAAAGAGGGAGATGCTCGCCTGAAAACATTGTCGAGGGTTCAACCGAAGATCGGGACGAAGCTCACATCAACTCAACGGCCTTATCCGCGAAGAAGCAAAACACTAGAAAAACACCGGATGCAATATTTAATACAACGGCAGAAGATCGGCATGATGCATGTATGATGCATGGCATGGCGAAGGTGCAATGCAATTAGGTCAAATTAAGCGGAACCGGGGTCCCGACAATAGTTAGGTGGTTCATGTTATTTAACTACCCCGCAGTTTATATGTTGTTTAACAAGGCAAGATTGCAACATTGGTTCGCTACACAAATTTAAATGAGGCCAATATAAGGCTAGATTTGCCCGCATATGGGCCCCATATTTAATTATTAGGTGAATCGGCATAAGGCCCCCAACCCAATGAGATGTATGCGAGATGACAATTAAATATGCAACAAGTTGTTATGTTATAAAATAGGGTTCGAGGAAAAGGGGTCACACATTTAGGGTTCTCGCCGATCTTGGGGTTCCGGGGTTCGGGGTTCGACAGGGTCCAGGGTCCAGGGTTCGACGGAACGTTCTCGGATAGCGGGGGTAGATCTTGTTGCATCGGGGTAGATCTTGGGGCATTCTCGGTGGTCGACCATGTTGTCGGTCTTGTCATCCGGGGTGAAGTGCTTGCCGGTCTCGTGGCGATCTTTGCGTTCTCCTGGTTCGGTCTTGGCGTCCGAGGGTAGATCTTGGCGCTCGGAGTCCAACTCCGGGAGGGAGAACTTGGTGTTCCGAGGGGAATCTCCGGGTCATCGGCTCCAAAAGTTGAAAATGTTCTTGGTTTGGTGCCGGGTGTCTTCGGGTACCGTGTCATCGGGTTCCATCTCGCCTGGTCGTCGAAACACGCAACACGCAGATCTTGGCGACAAAAGGCATCGGGGCTTGAGACGGTCTTGTCGTTCCATGTTCTCGGGCACCGGATTCGTGAGGGAGACATGCAGTACACGATGAAGATTTTGTTGCGGTTCTCGTCTTTGGGATCGATGGCGACTTGCGACGATATCCTCGGAGCAGACCACACGCAGGAACCCGTCGAGGTCACGCTGCGGCCAGGGCAACAGGTAGGCGGCGACGGGTGGCCATGGCGTTCGGGGACAGCAGGCGCGACGGAGAGAAACCACGCCGGCGGCGCTGGGCGCGGGCTCGGGGCGAGCCAACAGGAGACGAGGCCGGCGGTCGCGGGACGGCTCGGGTCGGCGGTTGACGAGGGGGACCGGAGGTCGACGGCGGCTGCAGCGACGGCCGGAGGGGGCAGATGGATGCGGCGGTGACGGCAGGGGCGGCCCGCTGCGGGGCGCCGCGGGGCGTCGAGGACGGAGGCGACGGGCGGCGTCCTGGGGAGGAGGCGGCCGGGCCGGGCGCTGCGGTGGCCGCAGGCGGCGGCGGCGGCAGGTTTGGGGCGGGTAAGCTCGGGGTCGGCCGCGGCGTGCGCAGGGTGCCGGAGGGCGGTGCGGGCTCGCGCGACCGCGGCGGAACGGCGGAGGGTTGGCCGGCGCGGCGCCGGCGCGAGGCGGGGCCGGGCGGTGAGCCGGAGGAGAGGGAGGGAGGAGGAGCTGGGGCTGCGGGGGCTGCTCGGGGAAGGGAGCGCACGAGAGAGGGACGCTCCGGGGAAGAAGACTGGGGCCGACCTGAGGTGGACCAGGCGTGGGACCCAGGCGGCCAGGGCGGGGCCCGGTGGCCGGGAGAGCATGCGGCTGGGGGAGGGCAGGCGCGCGGGTGTGAAAAATGTGTGGGTTGGCAAGTGGGGTCCAGGGTGGGGAGAGGGAGAGAGAGTGGCTGTGAGGGAAAAGGGGTGGGCTAGGACAAGTGGCAGGATTGGATAGGTAGAGGGAGGAGGAGGGGTGAGGTGGCGAGAGCCCATTGGCTGGGGTGATGTGGCCAAGGGGTGGGGTAGAAAACTGGGTAGCTCTAGGATTTAGATGGGCGGGCAGGTTTGGACCGATTTATATTCCAGGGGGTGGTCGTTCGGGTCGGAACGGCCCGTTCGACTGCCCCCGCAAAAATAATTAAATAATTTTATTTAATTGAATTGGGCCGTTTGAAAACCGATAGCAACAAAACAAAATAGTCCGGAGATCCGGGGTTTGGCGTTTTAATAAAAGATGGGGCGTTTGGAAAACAAATCGGGGTTTGCAAAATAGTTTTTGACAAACAACATGCGACGATGACGATGCAATGCACAAATTCAACGCGATTTTCTAGTAGTGGTTTTGCGGGATGCCACAATTCGACACCACTAACAATGGATCTCGCCCTCGAGATCCGCCTCATGGTACCGGAAGGAAGGTCGGCGTCCTGCGTCTTCTCGCTTCGTGTAGATCCTCGCGACACCACTAACAAGAGTTCGTTGTCCGTGATCGTCGAGAGAACACTCCGGAAACAAAAAGGTCGAAGGTAGAGGTATCAACAATAAGCCACCCCTAACTTCCGTGGACGGAGTAAAACTGCTGGATCCACTGATTCGATGTACAAGAGCGAATGATAAGAGTAGTGGTATGGTAGCTACTCCATCCCGCACCCAAACCATTACTCTGCACACGAATAGGCGGATTATGCAACCAACTCTCGGAGTCAGACTGAAGATCTCGACAAGCGAGGTTCGGAACAACGGAGTGATGCAGACCCTGCAGCGGATCTGGCATAGATGAGGTCGTCGCATCGGAAAACACCGGATAGCACAAACAAAGAACAAAGGATGATACCACCGCAGACGGATTCATCAGGCAGCTTGAACACCGGAGGGTGGAACACCGTTATCAAAGAAGGAAGTGAAACCCTGAAGGTACGACGGAACCCAACCACGAGAAATCCTAGACTCGAAGCCAAGATAAGAGAGCAGATTCAAAACACGTCGAGATAAGAGGGGATCAGCAGAGGGGTAAGGAGTAAAATCAGACCTAATCAGAACTACCCAACCGATTTTTCAAAAATAGTTTTGACACTCTACTCCGGCCGTTAGCTAGGTTATCCTACAGGCTGGACTTGTGGGGTATCGCAACTGCTGAGCTCTGATACCACTCTGTAACACCCTCAGAATCGGACCTATGCAAGTTTGAGCAAAATTCGCCGAACCCGCATAGAAACGATTCAAAGGTGCCCACCAGGCACTTTCGTGCGGGTGGAAAACGAAGTAATAACATTACACAACAGTCCTCGATGGGACCCACAGAACAGATATATATAACAGCGACTCCAAGAGTCAAGAATACAGATATAATATACAAAGATCCAAATCACCTTGAAAACGATAGAGCGTCCAGCTACGGACAAGATGCAAATGGGGCTAAGAGCCCTGAAGAATAACCAATGGCGTCCATAACCCTGCCCAGGCCAAGCCGGAAGGGTAACCCTGCTAACGGCGTCGATCTCAAAACCTGCTTAACAAAAGGGGTGCCGACAAAGGGCAAAGCAGAAAACAAAGAAGGAGCGTCAGTACTGAGGCCAGTACACGGCGAGGCTAGAATTCGGCGGTCCTCGCCTACATAGGTATGGTGGACTGAAGCGGCAGCGGCAGTATGCACTAAACAACCTATAGAGACTCGATACACTGGCGGATATCAGAGAGGGATAAGAATGGCCTAACCGGATCCAACCTGATACTATCATCAAACAAACCCATCCTGGTGTTTCCCCCTCGAGACCAAACGAGGAAATCAACCGAGGAACTCACACAGTTGGCAGTTTTACTTATTCAGTTATAGTTGCGGCACTTTACTAGTCAGGTTTAGATAATCGTCCTGATAAAGTAAACAGTGGGCACTTTTATTTAACCATTCCGTGATAGTGGCAACAATTACTAATCAGGTACAGATTGCATGACGTAAACCCAAAACCCAGCAGTTGTTGGTACTTTTATTCAGCCATTCCGTTGTAGTTGCAATACTTACTAGTCAGGTACAATTGTCGCAAGCGACAACCAAACAAACAATTGTGGACAGTATTAATTAGCCATTCCATTATAGTGAAGCTGATTACTAGTCATTACAAGTCAAATTTATAGCAGTAAACTTTAGTTATGCTTGTCTATGATCGAGAAACTGTGCTCCAAGTCGTCCATATCCGCGGACACGGCTTTCAGAAAGTTTTACCCGGCCGGGGTGCACCAATAGCAACACACACTCGATCAACCTCGGAAAAACCAAATCAAAACCCAACGAGGCTTTCACGACAGAGCAATCGCAAGATTCAGAAATATTTCAGGGGGCCACCCCTTAAGTAGAACCCGCAACGGAGTAGGCAAGCTCCGAGACGGCCTCAAGGTGCTGGGTAGACGGCTGTGAACGACTGGGAACCCCAAACGGGGCTTGTCGACACCGCGGAATCGTGTCCCGATCCTAAACAGTACGGTGTGCAGTACCTCGCACAATCGTAAATAAGGCAGTAAATCATGGCATAAGTACAGGATAGTAATAAAGCCCCAAACTAGTTTGTGGCCCCAGGAAATAAGACGGAATCAAGCTCTGGCTAAGGGGGGTCCCATATACCTCCCGGATGTGGATAGCGCGATAAATCAAGGAACAGGAATCAAGTACTCGGGGTCTCACGGGACACAAGTGGGCGTTCGGAAAACCAAATATTATCTATCACCCACCGATGCCTCTGCTTATTCAATTTTAGTTGTTAAACAGAAATTAAAGTGACGATAAGTAAAGCTAGAATCATCTCCAACAACAACATGCGGCAATACATCAACAACTGTGGCATTTGACGACACGCGACAAAACTTGAGCAAGCGACTACGACGCGCAAGTCCAACTAGCTACCACACAACAGGTAATAGGATGTGTCCAAGGCAATATAGGGCTGCACGGTAGATCACGGGTACGGAAACTAAAGCATCGCAACACAGATAGCAATAGATCAACAGGAGGGAATAAATACTATAAAGTAAGATAGGTAGAAAGAGGGAGATGCTCGCCTGAAAACATTGTCGAGGGTTCAACCGAAGATCGGGACGAAGCTCACATCAACTCAACGGCCTTATCCGCGAAGAAGCAAAACACTAGAAAAACACCGGATGCAATATTTAATACAACGGCAGAAGATCGGCATGATGCATGTATGATGCATGGCATGGCGAAGGTGCAATGCAATTAGGTCAAATTAAGCGGAACCGGGGTCCCGACAATAGTTAGGTGGTTCATGTTATTTAACTACCCCGCAGTTTATATGTTGTTTAACAAGGCAAGATTGCAACATTGGTTCGCTACACAAATTTAAATGAGGCCAATATAAGGCTAGATTTGCCCGCATATGGGCCCCATATTTAATTATTAGGTGAATCGGCATAAGGCCCCCAACCCAATGAGATGTATGCGAGATGACAATTAAATATGCAACAAGTTGTTATGTTATAAAATAGGGTTCGAGGAAAAGGGGTCACACATTTAGGGTTCTCGCCGATCTTGGGGTTCCGGGGTTCGGGGTTCGACAGGGTCCAGGGTCCAGGGTTCGACGGAACGTTCTCGGATAGCGGGGGTAGATCTTGTTGCATCGGGGTAGATCTTGGGGCATTCTCGGTGGTCGACCATGTTGTCGGTCTTGTCATCCGGGGTGAAGTGCTTGCCGGTCTCGTGGCGATCTTTGCGTTCTCCTGGTTCGGTCTTGGCGTCCGAGGGTAGATCTTGGCGCTCGGAGTCCAACTCCGGGAGGGAGAACTTGGTGTTCCGAGGGGAATCTCCGGGTCATCGGCTCCAAAAGTTGAAAATGTTCTTGGTTTGGTGCCGGGTGTCTTCGGGTACCGTGTCATCGGGTTCCATCTCGCCTGGTCGTCGAAACACGCAACACGCAGATCTTGGCGACAAAAGGCATCGGGGCTTGAGACGGTCTTGTCGTTCCATGTTCTCGGGCACCGGATTCGTGAGGGAGACATGCAGTACACGATGAAGATTTTGTTGCGGTTCTCGTCTTTGGGATCGATGGCGACTTGCGACGATATCCTCGGAGCAAACCACACGCAGGAACCCGTCGAGGTCACGCTGCGGCCAGGGCAACAGGTAGGCGGCGACGGGTGGCCATGGCGTTCGGGGACAGCAGGCGCGACGGAGAGAAACCACGCCGGCGGCGCTGGGCGCGGGCTCGGGGCGAGCCAATAGGAGACGAGGCCGGCGGTCGCGGGACGGCTCGGGTCGGCGGTTGACGAGGGGGACCGGAGGTCGACGGCGGCTGCAGCGACGGCCGGAGGGGGCAGATGGATGCGGCGGTGACGGCAGGGGCGGCCCGCTGCGGGGCGCCGCGGGGCGTCGAGGACGGAGGCGACGGGCGGCGTCCTGGGGAGGAGGCGGCCGGGCCGGGCGCTGCGGTGGCCGCAGGCGGCGGCGGCGGCAGGTTTGGGGCGGGTAAGCTCGGGGTCGGCCGCGGCGTGCGCAGGGTGCCGGAGGGCGGTGCGGGCTCGCGCGACCGCGGCGGAACGGCGGAGGGTTGGCCGGCGCGGCGCCGGCGCGAGGCGGGGCCGGGCGGTGAGCCGGAGGAGAGGGAGGGAGGAGGAGCTGGGGCTGCGGGGGCTGCTCGGGGAAGGGAGCGCACGAGAGAGGGACGCTCCGGGGAAGAAGACTGGGGCCGACCTGAGGTGGACCAGGCGTGGGACCCAGGCGGCCAGGGCGGGGCCCGGTGGCCGGGAGAGCATGCGGCTGGGGGAGGGCAGGCGCGCGGGTGTGAAAAATGTGTGGGTTGGCAAGTGGGGTCCAGGGTGGGGAGAGGGAGAGAGAGTGGCTGTGAGGGAAAAGGGGTGGGCTAGGACAAGTGGCAGGATTGGATAGGTAGAGGGAGGAGGAGGGGTGAGGTGGCGAGAGCCCATTGGCTGGGGTGATGTGGCCAAGGGGTGGGGTAGAAAACTGGGTAGCTCTAGGATTTAGATGGGCGGGCAGGTTTGGACCGATTTATATTCCAGGGGGTGGTCGTTCGGGTCGGAACGGCCCGTTCGACTGCCCCCGCAAAAATAATTAAATAATTTTATTTAATTGAATTGGGCCGTTTGAAAACCGATAGCAACAAAACAAAATAGTCCGGAGATCCGGGGTTTGGCGTTTTAATAAAAGATGGGGCGTTTGGAAAACAAATCGGGGTTTGCAAAATAGTTTTTGACAAACAACATGCGACGATGACGATGCAATGCACAAATTCAACGCGATTTTCTAGTAGTGGTTTTGCGGGATGCCACAACGATCCTTCCGGCGCCGCGTTCCGGCAGCGCTCCCGCAGTCGGTCACACGTTCGGTACTCGATGAAGACCTTCCTCTCCCTTGTTCCAGCAGGCAGCGGAGGTTGTAGCACTCTCCTCGTGATTCCGGCAGCACGACGGCGTGGTGTCGGAAGTAGAGGGGAGATCTCGCAGCCATGATACCTAGTACATGATGCAACCATTCCACATTGTCATGACACATTCATGTACCCTT
This sequence comes from Avena atlantica, assembly GCA_910589765.1. Taxonomy (NCBI): domain Eukaryota; kingdom Viridiplantae; phylum Streptophyta; class Magnoliopsida; order Poales; family Poaceae; genus Avena; species Avena atlantica. Next base: position 350,064,700 of record OU342738.1, on the reverse strand, counting down.
CCCCTCCGGAGTGCCGGACCTTCCGGAACCTTCTAGAACATTCCCGATGAAAACACCGGAATCATTACCCAACACCGAAACAGGACTTTCCTTATATGAATCTTATTCTCCGGACCATTCCGGATCTCCTCGTGATATCCCGGATCCCATCCGAGACTCCTAACAACATTCGGTCTCTTACTCATCATTCCATAACTACTCAACAACATCGAATCCTTAAGTGTGTCTCCCTATGGTTCGTGAATTATGCGGACATGATCGAGACACTTCTCCGATCAATAACTAATAGAGGAATCTGGAAATTCATATGGCTCCCACATATTTCTACGATTACTTTGCGATCGAATGAACCACTTACATACGATACCAATTTCCCTTTGTCTCACGATAGTTTACTTATCCGAGGTTTTGATCGTCGGTATCTCTGCATACCTAGTTCAACCTCGTTACCGATAAGTACTCTTTTCTTGTTCCCGTGGTATGTGATCCCTTGTGATCCAGTCACATGCTTGCAAGCTAATTGGATGACATTCCACTGAGAGGGCCCAGATTATATCTATCCGTCATATGGATGGACAAATCCCACTCTTGATCCATGTGTCTCAACCCATACTTTCTGAACACTTAATGCCACCTTTATAGCCACCCAGTTACGGTGTGGTGTTTGATGTCATCAAAGCATCCTTCCGGTGATGGTGATAAGCATGATCTCATGGTCGAAGGAATTAGGTTACTATGTATCAGAAATCTTATAGCAAATGAACTATATTAAATGACTTGATCTTTATGCTACGCTTAACTATAGGAGTATGTCCATAACATCATTCTCCTAATGATATGACCCTGTTGTTAATAACATCTCTATGTTCATTATCAGGAAACCATGATCATATATTAACCAACAAGCTAGTTTAACAAGAGGCTTTACTAGGGACTCTTTTATGTTTACAAATCACACAAGTATTAATGTTTCCGGTTAATACAATTATAGCATGGCATGTAAACATTTATCATAAGTATGAAGATATGATAATAACCACTTTATTATTGCCTCTTGGGCATATCTCCAACATTAATAACTAAGTTTTCACATAAGAAATACTTTTAATTGGAAGATAGCTAAAAACAAGAATATACTTGGAATGGTGTAACTCACCATTCATAGGGTTTATAGTGGACACTTTGGAATAACTTGGTTTCTTGGGAGTTGGAAGCATGAGTAGATCTTACTCATACAAGTGGAGGCTAGCAAAAGACTAGGATCAACCAACTAAGAGAGCAATAATGGCCATAATCATGTAGAGCAACAAAACATTACTAATCAAAGCATAGAGTGGTACTACAAGTCAAGGACTAAATGATCATAGAGGCTATGGTGACTTGTTCATAGTCAAAACATGGTGTGAGTATGTGCCAAGTTAACCCAAACAATGCATCAAAGGAGAATACCACAATACTATGCTCTTGCATGCTAAAACAACGCATAATTCTTTGAAGGACAGTAAGCAATCCCAATTGTTTGGAACAAGACATGCTACAACAATAATCACTAAGCATAAGTTTAAAACAACACCTAGCATGTCATGCTAAAGTCTAAATCACAGTAAATGCAAGCTCCTCTTGCACTTATCAAGCAAGAAATTCCTACTCCTTTCCAACACCAAGCAACTTATTTGAAACAACACAACGAGAACGGGGGTCCAAACTACTTTATTCAAGCAAACTAAAGAACTAAGCAAACCAAACGAAAACTAAGATGCTTCAAGAACAACACAACATTGGATGAAACAATAAAAACAAAGTGTCTAGACAAACCTGAGCTTTTTATTGATGAAGAAGGGGATGCCTTGGGCATCCCCAAGCTTTGACGCTTGTACCTCTTGGATATTTCTTGGGGTGACACCGGGGTGGCATCCCCAAGGTTGAGCTTTTGTCCATTTTTCATCTCATTACATCATTCTCTCTCTACACCTGATTTTTTCCTTCATACAAAACTTCACACAATCTTCATTAGCAACATTAGTACATTCAAAAGATAATAGACCTTTAGGTTTAGCTTTGGAACAGCAAAAAATTTCACTAAAAACACAAGCTACTGTAGTAACTCCTTCAAAAAGCTCAATTCACCAAAAGAGAACTCAAAAAGGAATCAATAAGAAGCAAATGCAAATAATGGCAGAAATCTGTCAAAACAGTCCAACAGGTAGAAACCGATTTTTTTCGAAAATCTTCTGTTGCTCAAATCAAAAAGTGTTGAACTAACTAAAGTTATCTAACATACTAGGGGATTTATTCATAAATTTTCAGCTCAATACGACTTACAGAGACTCCTCACGAATTTTTCTGGTGGAGGACAGAAATCTGTTTCGGAACAGCAACTCCACAAATCTTACTTCCCTCTCATTAGAGGTCATTATTGGCACAACAAGCAAACAAAAAGGATAAGGAGAGGTAATTAATGAAGTAATAACTTCCAAGACTCAAGGAAACTCTTGGGTTATCTCCCAACAAGTACTTTACTTTAACGCCTTTAAGTTAGGCACAAGAAGCAAGAAATCAAGTATTTTCAAATGAAGAATTGAGATCAATACTTGAAAAGTCTTTAACTATGAGAGGTATCTCATCCAAATGAGTCTTGGAGGATCCCTTATCATCACTCTTTGGTTTACTACTTTCATCAAAAGGATTTTTAGGAACAATCCAATCTAAATTTTTTTCAAAGGCTTCATGCATTCCAACAAGCTTAAAGGGTATGGGTATCTTAAATTCCTCTATAGGCTTGGTTTTATTTGAAGTACCGACAACATCTACGCATGAGCCTAGCATGGTAAAATGCTCAAAGACCTTTTTTGCTTCCTTAGCAACATCATGGAACTCTTTTAGTAAAGTTTCAAGAATAAATTCTCTCTTTTCAGCATTCTTTTCTTTCTTTAGTTTTAGGAACAAAATTTGCATCATCGGGTTAAGGCTAACAAACCTAGCCTCCAACATATGAACTAAATAAGCTGCATCAATCTCGTAATTAGGAGAAAGCTCTGATATAGATTTATCCTCAATATCCTCATGTTTGCTAACATGATTAAAGAATTTTTCAATATTATCTTTCCCAATTATGGAGCCACTACCTATTGAAAGGTTTCTCAGGGCGAACTTGGGGAGCAACAAGGTGTTCTCAGCAGAGTCCATTTTGGCAAAGGTGGCAAGCCAAAAACAGGAGCAGCAGCAGCTAGAGCAGGAACTAATTTTTTGTGTTTTTGAATAGAGAAAGCAAACCAAACTAGACTAATTTTTTGAGTTTTTGAAAATAGGCAAACAAAACCAAGCAAAAGAAACTAAGAAAACTAAAAACAAAGTAAAGAGAAAGATTGAGGAGGAATCCCCTTGTGAAGACATCCTTAGCCTACCCGGCAACGGCGCCAAATAGAGCTTGATGGCGCCCAGCACTTGTCGTGTGACGCTTTGTTGGAAACCCCAAGAGGAAGGTGTGATGAGAACAACAACAAGTTTTCCCTCAGTAAGAAACCGAGGTTATCGAACCAGTAGGAGGAAGGAAACGTCTCAAAGGTGTTGCAAGCAACATGGAAACATGCACAACACAAACTCAAGACTTCGCCCCAACGAATCAGTGAGGTTATCAAGCTCACCGGTTTGCTGTAACAAAGTATTAAACATATGGTGTGGAAGGTAATGGTTTGCAACAAGTAAACAGGTAACCGTGGAGGATGTATCACTGGTAAAGATTGGACCAGGGTCCATAGTTCACTAGAGGTGTTCTCCTTAGATAAACAACATGGCATGAAGGGTAAACAAATTACAGAAGGGCAATTGATAGGAACTGAGCAAGACATAACAATGCAATACCAAACAAATAGATCATATGAGATTCGATAGGGCAATACAACAATATACATAGACCGCCATCCAACTGCATCTATGACTAGAAGTCCACCTTCAGGTTATCATCCGAACCCCCTCCAATATTAAGTTGCAAGCAACAGACAATGCTTTAAGCAAAGTGTGTGTAACATCCCAGCATTAGAGCCTAGAAATAATTTGAACCCAGATATGTGCATTGCATTCATGCATAGAAAATCCAAATAATTTTTGTGCTTTTAAACAAAACTTGTCAAAGTGATTGAAGCTTCTCTTAGCTTGATGTAATTGAAGTAGATCATCAAGTTTACTGCGATAAGTTTCAATAAGACCTTTGCTAAAATCTCATTTTAGGTAAGAGATATTTGATCTAAGGGTATATCAAAATGTACCATAAGTTAAACCTTAATATAATATGAATTATATTTGATCATTAGGTGATCATATTATAGTATTCTTTATAACCATTCATAAGTACCTAGTTAAGGATATAAAACAAATAATAAGAATGTAAACACTATATCTTAAATTCCATCTGCATACATTCTGAGAATCATAGTAACCCTAATCCTAAAAACTCTTTTGATGAGTTGGAGTTGGAAAGAGATTAAGTCTAGATCATCCACTATTGTTCATACAATCCTTATGGAACTTATCTCAATATCTGTTGTTCATCGATGCTGGATAATTCCCCATTGATTCATAACTTCTTTAACTATTAGTCTTTGATATATTATTTGAGCTTATCAGAACATCTACTTGAATATTTTAATGAGGGCATAGTCCATTAATAACCTTAATCCATTATAAGATATTAAGAAGATAATTTCCAGACAATAAAAGGTAGGATTGATAAAGCCCTGCTTAGTCAACTAAGAACTTCAGTAATAAATAATTAAAGCATTATAAAGGTAATGTTTTGACCACCAACATGGAATGCTTATATTTAGTATGGGTAATACTGGTGGGTTTAACATGATTGGAACCTTAGTAAAGATAAGTGATCCTAGATAAGTCTTGGCAAACCACATAAATATAATTCAGGGATTGAAGTGTAAGTCGTAAGAGTTTAGTAATTATAAGATGGTGTTATTCAACTAAAGCTAGTATAGCATAGAGTCATAAAAAGTGGTGTTCTTCACCTTTAAGGATAGTTTACTTTAGATAAAGATTAGTGATGGAGGATTAAGGAAGATTGGGAGTAGAGTTTGAAGAAAACTACTGGTGGGATGGAAGATTATCAACAGTAAAATAGTAGATACAACCAAACAAGGATAGGAGAAAGCTATGAAGTGTCTTTATATCAAATTCATGGGATTCATCCATAAGTTTAGAAGAATGATATATTGAATAAGAAGATTTTAATAAGTAAGTCCATCAAACTAATCATGGTGATGGATAGAAAGAGGTATTATATCTAGGAAAGGAATCCCTTAATTAGAAATCCAAGATTGTGAAATATAGATATATGTTACAAATCATTTTCCTATTTAATCTTGGTAAGCAATCAACCCTAAATCTCAACTCAAACATAATATCCATCTTATACCATTGATCCATCATTTGATGTCTATAACACTTATAGAAATATTCTCCTATAGCAAATTACATAAGCATATCTTTGTTAATTCCAAACATCCTAACTATATGTGCTTAAGTATACTCACTTCTATAAAACACTCTAATTCCAACTTCCTATTAAAAAGGAAGATTTCATCAAAGACTATATACATAAGGCAATATGCTCAGCCATTAAATCTTAACTCTTAAAAGTAATTTAAGCTTATACAAAACCCTAAAGCCAAGGGTAGTACTCATAATTCAAAACCCTAAACTTCTTTGTTTATCACATACATTGCTATTTTCCAACTTAATGGGAGTAATAATCATCATATCAATGTCTTTATATTTCCTGCATCAAAGAATGGTATAGAATCATTATACATATATATAAAGTTTCTATTCAAGCTATAAGCTCACTAAAAGTTGAGTTATAAACAGATAAGAATATATCATTCAAGAAATCCCTAATTAAAAATAGAAGAGAAAAATAATAAGAAGAAGTTTCTTCCAATTATTAAAAAAGAGTTCTTATTGAGTAAATAAAAGAAATATAAAAAGAAGGCATAATAAAAGTTCACAAAGGTTACCAAATATATTTTAATATTACTGCAAATATCCAGCAAAAAAATCATACAAATAAATGTTCAAAATATAAATCAAATTCAAACCTGATTAAGAAAACAGAAAATAGAAAAAAACAAATAAAAACTAAACATGGCCGCAGCCCAACACCCTACACCTATCTGACGCCTATGTGCAGCCCATAACGGCCCAGTAACCAGCCCTGTCCTTTTCCATCTGAGACTGACAAGTGGGGTCAGGAGAGGACCACGGGTTGAGCTAAAGAAATCGCCAGGGGGTTATCCATAAAACGGTCATCGTCGTCACCGTCACGCACACAGGCAGCTCGCTGGCGGAGCTCGTCACCGCCCGATGCCATCATCGTCGTCATTGCGCCAAGATACTCGTCGCCGCTGCCAGGAAGGGATAAGAAGGCCACCGCGACGCATCGCCTCAATCCCTATCTCCAATCCCTCCTTATCCTCTCAAATACGAACGAGACCGAAACCCTAGCTCACCGAAGCCATCTCTCGCCGTCGAACCACGTCACCCCACACCATTCTGAGCCTTCATGGAGAAGCGCCATCCTCCGTAGATCCTCTGGGTAGAAGCTTGCATCAAGGGGAGCACTGGAGCGGGTGAATTTGGTCGTTTTCATTCGCAGTAGTTCGTCGGAATCCTCGTCGGGAAGCTTGATTCTGACCACGCCTATCCTCGCCAACCACTCAATCATCATCAGGGTGAGTTCCTGAATCTTCCAGCATCCTTGAATCGTTTGATCTCGTTGTAAATCGCCGTTTCACTGTAATCCATCGTCGGCCACCGTCGGAGCTCGTCGGAGCTGAGGCTCCGACGACCATTTCTGAGCGGCGCTGCCACTCTTAGGTTTAGTAGGTTCCGCTGATTCGAACTAAGCTAATCTCGCTTGCTAGGGCACCGTAGATCGTCGCCGGTGACCACTCACCGACGGCGGTGGTGATGCTGACGCCATGCTTACCTCATGATCGAGCCATGTCAGCCGTTTGACTAGTATTTGCCTTGCGTGGTGGATGACATGGCCCAGGGCCCACATTTCATCGATAGTGAGTAGAGAGGAGGTGAGTAGCAAAAGCATTTCTAAGATCTGAAAGCTGAGGTGGACAATGGCCCACTAGTCAGTGACTGGGGTAGCTCTGGGTTCGGTGTAAAATGTTTAGAAATAAATAAAATGTTATAATCCAATTAATATTATTCCAAAAATTTAATAAATGATTAAATCTTGTTTAATTAATAAATTTTGATTTATAATTCAGAAAAATGTGAATAATATATGAAAATTTGTAGAAAAATAAAATCTACAACTTAAACTTATTATCAAATATTATTATGATGATTATTTAAATAAATATTATTTAATAAAAGTTTTATAAGTAATAAAACTTTGATAATTCATATTTTTATAATAATAAATATTAATAATAGTAATAAAATACCAAAAATCTTAGAAAAATAAGAATTCTAATTTAAAACTATAATCATGTATTATTATTTCACTTGATTAAATATTTATTATTTATTAAGTAATTATAAAAGTAATAAGAATTATAAAAATCATATCTTATTGTTTATAAATCACAAAAATAAATATGATATACCAAAATGATCACAAAAATATTATTTACATGTTTAAAATCTAATAATGTCCTTTTGAGGTAAAAAGAAAATTAAATATTTTAATAACTCAAATTTAAACTTATTTACTTCATTAATAATTCATATAAAAAATAATAATAAATAAAAATTTATTAATATTCCTAAAATGAGTTAAATAAGTCTAATAAATATTATCTTAGATATTAATAATCTAATGCCATAATGGTTTAAAACATTATAAATGTTCTTATTTTAGAAGAATCTACAACCTTAAATGAAGATTATCTCTAAGAAAAAATTCCACTAATAATAAAATCCTTAAAGAACAAATTGTGAAAAATCAAATCTTCTCTAAACCATATTAATCACCAAATTACAAAAACTACTACAACACTATATAAATCCATAAGTAGTTAAGTAATATTTTGTTGGGTTTATAAACTATACTCACTTATCTATAAAAGATAAATGATATTACTCCATACTCAAATCAAGAAACCATTACTCAAGTAACAGAATAAACATTCTTAAGTAACATAAAGAACATATTTCAGATATACAAGATACCAATGTATAAGTACGATACTTTCAAATCTATCTATACTTTAAAGTTAACTTTAGTCTACAAAATCTTAATATAACACTATAAGCATTATTATATGTTTTATAGTTAACTTTGGTCTGAAGTAGTTAAACTATAAAGCAATGCAAGCCAAACCATTTAAGCAAACAAATAACATCGACCACCACTAACTAACCACAAAGTTTGTTTAGACCTTAGAAGAGAAACCTTTTCTTCGAAGGTTATCCTTTTTGCCACTTTAAATAAGAAACCTTGTATAAGTAATCCTAACTAGTATGTCATAAGTATGTATACTTTACTTCTACATATGTGTTGTTTACAACCACTCATAAACTCTAATAAAAGTACAACTATGAAATTTATCCAAAAGGACCACACATTCCAAAGTAACCACTATCGGAACCCAAACCCTAGGACAACGTTATTCCCAGGATTTGCGCTTAGAACGTGCATCACATTACTTATGCATAAAAGCATATTGCTTCTTTAAACATTAGTCCTTACCAGACCAATGATGCTGATTTCAGATTTTGGAGCTTATACCGACTCGAAGACCGTGAGTGCATAATCTTGCAATCACAAAAGGCAAGTTCACACTTGCTCATGTCCTTTGATTATTTTCTGTAATGTATTTTAAAAATCCAGTGTTGTCATCACCTGCATTTGAAAAAGGACAGAAAACACTATTTTTAATAAAAATGAGAACTATTGATTACTGATCCAGGGTGATCAGCTAATCTATTAAATCTGACAATTGGGATACCACTGTTCAGAACTATATCACCTAGGACTTAACAACCAATGTCGTCAGTGATTCTTGCGCCGTATATTACGCGTTGACCATGAGATTTGGAATGGGACGGAGAAGTCGGTTGTATCTTCTTCCTCTCGCATGAAGCCGGATGTGAAGGTCGTGGCTTTTATCCTTGTAGCATGCATATTAATTGGTAATTCGTAGAGGATATGCAGCATATGGGTGGGAACCCTCATCGTCCCATGATAGTTCTGGCATCTAACGGTTTGTACAAACCATTGCCGTAATTCTTTATGTGGGCATGGTGTACACCAAGGAGGCATGCGAGGTCGCGAAGGGGGCAGTGATTGGCTTGGATCATCTTCTGGGCCCCACATCATGGAATTGTGGACGGGAATAAGCTGCCCGGTTGTGCAACAAAGAGTTGATCTCTCATGGGTAAAGTAACGCACCTCTGCAGAGTGTAAGAACTATAACTTTTTACTCCCTATTCCGGCAAGGAGCTGCGAACGCGGCGGGAAAGGGACTCCATGAAGGTTCTGGTAAACCCGTGAAGGCTGACGGACATAGCTTTTCAGAATAAAAGCAACCTTTGAAGAAATGTTTATGAAAACTTGCATTGCCTACGACCTATGGTCTGTGGCTGTAGTTATAGTGCATAAAACACTCCTTTTCTAGTGAATTTGCTGAGTACGCTCATACTCAAAGTATCTTCTTAACCCTTGATAAATTCTGAAGCCATTAAAACGATGTCTGCATCAAGATATGCTCCAGGACTTATCAAGACCAGCTAAAGCTCTTCAATGAAGACTAGGAAGACAACATATATCTCAACTCAAGTGAAGACGAAATTACTTATTAGCTAGAAATACAATCTCTAGCCAAAGAACCTACCTCTGTAGTGCATTGAAGTAGCAGCAATGCCAATTCCTTAGTTAAATACTCATTTTAATAGTATAATAGTTTGGCGTTATTTATCTTTGATTCTTCTTCGTAGGAGGTTCTTTCTCTCTCTTTAACTTAGAATGTTCTCTGGATCTTATGTAAAGAGTGACTTGTAACCTTTAAGCCATGTTTTGGACCCGCTGTGTTTCTGTTGTGCCATTCTGAGGGGTGTAATACTAGTGAACGGTGTTTCATTGGTGTTATGTCAACGACTATAGTATACTACATCATGAAGTGGTATGCTGAGTCACCGTAGTGTGTAAGGTAAACAATCCGCTTGTTCCATGAACAAGAGACCGTTGTTTTCTCCCTAGTGGAAACAACATATCTACAACCAAAGAGATTTCTGTCACTTCCCTTGGAAACTAGAGGCATGAACCCACTATAGAGCATAAATACCCCCTCTTGGAGTCACTAGCAACTACTTGGCCAAGATAGCTACTAACAGCGGAGAGCATGCAAGATCAGAAACAACACAGACATGATAGTATCAAATAGACAAAACCATTAATCAATCTGACATAGCAATCTCAATATCCATCGGATCCCCGCAAACACAACATGCATGATTACAAATAGATTAGATCTTGATCATGAACGGAGCTCACAAGATCTATACATGAAAGCACATGGAGGAGATACAACCATCTAGCTACTACATGGACCCGTAGTCCAAGGTGGAACTACTCATGCTTCATACCGGAGAAGAAGGCCTCCGGGATGATTTCCCCTCCGGCAGGGTGCCGTGAAGAACTTTAGATCCTCCCGATCTAGGGACTATGGTGGCGGCGGCTACAGAAGGTTTCGTGGAGTTTTGATCGGGTGCCTAGGGTTTCTGCATCGGGGGCTTCTTATAGGCGAAGAGGCGAGGCTGGGTGACGGCCGGAGGGCCCGCACCCTACCCAGGCGCGGGATGGGCCCACCCGTGCCTAGGAGGGTGTGGCGGCCCTGGCTTGCCTCTCCGTCTCGTCTTTTGGCTTCGTGTCCCCCACGGTAAAATATTGACTTTGGCTTTTGTCCCGTCCAATTCCGAGAATATTGATTTTCTGCCTTTCTGGAACCAAAGAAAACAAGCAACTGGCACTGTGGCAACTTGTTAATAGATTAGTTCCAGAAAAGATATAAAAACACCTCAAAGTGTAGACAAAGCAAAGCAAAGTAGATACTAAACAAGCATGGAACATCATAAATTATAGATATGTTTTCTATGTATCACCATCCTCCTCATCATATTAAGGGTTCCCTCTTTTGGACTTGGCCTTGGTGCGAGGAGAACGATGAGAGTGAGAGCCACCTATGAATATAGAGGAATGGGGAAAGCATGAAGGTAAGCATATATGTCCTGGAGTCAAACAAAAGCCTCGAACCCTTGTTGGATGTGTCAAAAATAAATCACACCGGAATCGCCGGTCTGTTCTGGAGCACATCAGAGTCTTCGGTCCAAGAGACCGGAAACTCCGGTAAAAATCCATTAAAACTATTTAAATTATTACAGTAAATACATACTGTAAAAGTTAGATCTAATTAGATATTAATATTCTACACAATTTTATGAATCCATTGATACATTATTTATTAAATTTGGACTTATAGGTAATTTCCTATGAATTTATTAAGTTTAATACAATTTCTCTAATTTTAATTCAATTTCAATTATGAGGGAATATTCCTTGGGAATATGCTACGCTGACTAGGCTTGACTTTGCTGACATGGCTGCTGACCTGGCGTTGACGCGGCTGGGGGATGAGGACGACACGTGGCAGGCTCGGGTTGGGCGGTACCGCTTTGGGAACGATCTCATCTGGTGCGTCCAGACGAGATCGGACAGTGGGGAATGTGTGCTTCCTGCTTCGCTGGGTGATCGACGACGAGCGGCGGCAGAGGCTCAGGTGGCGATGTCTCTGGTGGTAACCGACAATGGCGGGGTACGTAACAGGGTGCGTCTTGGTGAAGAGAGTATGGAAGAGCGGTCGACGACGTCGTGTGCTTCCCATAGCAATGGCAATCGGCGTACAAAGGCGGCGACAGATGCGGAGCTCTGGCGAGCAATCGCGGAGGCGGCAGTGACTTGCGAAGAGGGAGACAAGGTCAGGTAGATGCGGTACATCGAGGGGAAGAGGATTAGAGGGGCGGGAGGGTGAGGTAAGGCTCAGAACCTTGGGTTCCCGATTAATCTGGAGCGACAATGGCGACAAGACGGCGATCTCGACGGGGCGGCGCTAGGGTTCATGTTTTGGGGGGGACGAGACAAGGAGGGGTGTAGGGCTATTTATGGAGGGGGTGCCATGCGCAATGGCAAAGGATTCGATCGAATCATAACCGAATCAGGGGGAATACCATGGTGGTGCATTCGCATGTTCGTTAGGGACTTCGGGTCGGAGGAGGGAGACGGTGGCAGGGCCCATGCATTAGCGAGAGGGGCAGACGCGGGTTGGCGGTTGCTTGCGGACGCAGAGGCGTTGGGCCGGCCCAGCGGCGGCTGCGTGCTGCGTGCTACTGTGTGGGGTGGGGTGGGCAGTAGGTAGGGCGGGGCTAGGCGGGCCGGGCCAGGGTGGTTTAGCCGGTAGGCTAGTTAGCTTCTTTTTTTGTTTTCTTTTTGTATTTTCCATTTGTTTCTTTTTCTCATATCTCTCTCATATGATCTCCAAATGGGTTGAAACTTGTTTCCAAAATTTTCAAATATTGAGTAGATCTTAATGAGCTAATATTTAACAATATTTGGCGTCTTAGCAATAGTGATTTTTATAAAGCCTGTTTAATTCCCTTTAGGAACAAAGTGGCACATAGGATTTTAGGGTTTTAGGTATTTACTTCAATTTGAATAATATTCACTATGCCAAATGCAATGCAATGCTCATGAATGATATGTAACAATATTTTTTTCTAGTCCCAATTTCTAAAATCTTGGGATATGACATCTATAGTTTGCATAGCGGAATACTTAGCATTAATACAAGTTAGTTGAGTTTGAAGTTGCACATGGGCTTCAAAAAGACTTGAGAATTTGCTCTCCAAGGCTTTGTGCTCCTCTTTGAGTTTCTCAAGATCCTCTCGACTCCTATCATGACCATCACCAAACTCAACTTTCTCATTCTTAAGAACTTTAACAAAAGCTAGAGCATGATCATGTTCTTTAGTGAGCAAAGACATGGAGATATTATGGTCATCTACTATCTTGGATACACTTTCCTCAAGATTTATTCTCATATTTTGCTCATCTTCAAAACTTTGTATAAGTAAGGCAATTTCATCGGCGGCCTCTCTTTCATTTTTACTTAGCAAGTCAATTAGTTCTCCCTTTTCATCTAGAAGATCCCTAGAATGATCAAGTTGACTTAGCAAAGCATCAAAGCAAGTTTTAGTCTCTTCATCCAAGGTGGCAATGAAATCACACATGTCAACCATTTCTTTCTTTATCTCAAGACCTTCAAGATCAAGTGAGAAGGGTTCACTTGAGATGGGTTTGGAAGTGGGCTTACCTCGGTGGCCTTGGCCATGATACACTTTTGGTTTGAGGAGATGATGTTCTCGTTCTGGGAGTCGAAGAGGGACAATCATGGAGTACAATTAGTGTCAATAGCGGCGACTCCCACAATCTCACCACCTTGAGCTTCATCATCATTCGTACCCGAAAGGTATTCTTCATGAACCACCATATCCCTTTCCTTGTGTACCACATTCTTGTTGGTGAAGTTTTTGTTCAAAGGATGAGGAGGTCTTGACTTGATCTTGCGGATAAGACGACCACCATTGTCTTCTCTATTCTCAAAGGCACATGCAACCACAAAGTGACTCTTGTCATTGCAATTGTAGCACGATCTCACTTTAGGGACCTTGTTTGTTGAGTTGAATCTTTATTTGTCGCTTGACCTTGACTTCATGCTCGCCTTGATCCAAAAGTCTCTTGAGGCAAGTGGAAGATTCTTGTTGAAGGCATACTTGAGGTCCCCTTGAGACGACTCACTAGTGTCATCTTCATCATCAACCTCCACTACCTTGGCCTTCAAGGCAAGATTCACCCTTTGGAACCCAAAAGCACGAGAACATGTGGATTCCGCATTATTCTTGGCAATGGTCATGTCAATCACTTCATTCAAAACTTCTTGGGACATCATCATGTGAAACTTGCTTATTCCCTTGATAGAATTGATCTTTTGTTCTTCAAATGGAAAAAGGGCTTGCACAAACTTCCTCTTCATGAACTTGTCATCAACATAGGTAGCACCAAGGTCCCTCATGGTGCAACAAAGGACCTTGAGCCGCCGATACATGTATTTGGGAGTCTCGTCATCTTGCATAGCAAATCCATTAGACTCATTGTTGATCTCATTAAACTTGGAGCTTTGGATGCTTGCATTTCCCACAAATAGCTCGGTGAGATGATCCCAAGATTCTTTGGCAGTGGAGAATTGCAGAATGTAAGCAAAGTCCTTCGGAGTCAATGCCTTTTGAATCATGCCCAAAGCGGTGACATTGAGTTGCTTGTCCACCACCTCAGCTCGAGTCAACTTCTTTGGGTGATATGGAGAGAAGCCTTCTTCCACAATCCTCATTAACTCAATAGAAGAGCTGGAAATATGAGATTGCATTAGATATTGTCAGTTGGAGAAATTTGAAGTATCTAACATGGGTGGTGCTCCTTGAGGTATGATATGTGGCATGGGGATTGGTGGCTCCAGAGTGTACTTTGTAGGTGGGGGTTGATGACCCACAGGTATAGGGGATCGCAACAGTCTTCGGGGGTAGTATAACCCAATTTATTGATTCAACACAAGGGGAGCCAAAGAATACTTATAAGACTTAACAACTGAGTTTTCAATTCAGCTGCACCTAGAAATAGTCTTGCTCACAGTAGTTTATCAGTAGTAACAGTTTTGTAGTAGCAATAGCAAAGTAACATCAGCAGTAAAACAAAGGCAGTAGTAACAATAGTAGCAAACAGCAGGATAGGAGTGCGGTAGACATAGAGATGGATGGGCGTTGCATGGACAAGACTATTCATATAACTTCAATATCTAGGGCATTTGCAGATAAATAAGATAAAGCATCTAAGTACTAAACAATCATAGGCATGTGTTCCATATATAGTCATACGTGCTCGCAATGAGAACTTGCGCAACATCTTTTATCCAGCCAGCCTGTTGCAGCGGGGCTTCAAGGGAATCTACTGACAATTAAGGTACTCCTTTTAATAGAGCACCGGAGCAAAGCATTAACACTCCATGAACACATGTGATCCTCATATCACAGTCATCTCCTCCGGTTGTCCCAATTTCTGTCATTTTGGGGCCTTCGGTTTCGGACAATGATATGTGTACACAACTTTCAGATAAGATCACAAACAATACTATCATCATGAATCAATAATAAGTTCAGATCTTCAGATAATTTACTACCTAGGAGGGTAAATTTCTTAAAACCACCCTGATTACATTTGGCGCAAAATCAAATTTTCTTTAACTAATAAAATGGATTACATGATGTCTTTGTTGCCTCGTATAAGATTATATCTTCACTGTTCTATTTTTAAGTTTAGAATAGATAATATTCTTCGATCTGTTTGAATGTGTAATAGAAGACGACTAACAAACAAAAAATAGTGAACCGCTTTTTTCCTATGTGTTCTTGGCGGAGGCGATCTAGGAAGCCTTCGGCCACCGACATCACCAACGTTGGTTCCCATGCCATCCCTCGCTCGGCTAGAGGGTGGGGGACCTCGGATGGGATGATTGGTCCTCATAGAATCTTCGAGTTCTTTACCTCCGGTATAGGGCGTCGGTGGCGGCAAGAATAAAGGTCCTTCGGCATGCCCCAAATCGTGTTTTTTTCTTGAAGGAGTGTCGACATGCTGGAGTTTAGAGTCGATCGTCAAGCATTAGAACTGGCGTGTTAAAGGTTTGTCTACGGCGGCGACATTCAGTGGAGAGGATGGTGTCACAACATATTGGTGTTCCCAAGTTCCGCCTTCGCATGATGAAGCTCAGCCAGGTACGACTTCGTCAAGGAACCTGTGAGTCTGGTGTTCCCCTTCTCCGTCTAGCCGGAGCTAGAATTATCTCCCGCCCCTTATTGGTACTACCTTATCTGGGACGGCGAATTTTCGAGATTGTGGTCACCGACATCTTCTGGTCTACGTCGACGACTTCCCGGGTGCTGCTTATACAAGTGTCTGGGTTTTTCAAGATTTCTAAGACACGAGCTTTGCTACGCCGGAGGCCCAGAGGCGGCTTCGAGCTTTGCTCACGGGCGTCGTTGATGGATGCAGAAGGAAGATGGTGCTAAACTTTTTAAGAACTTATGTTTTTTTGTGAGGATGCTTGTAAGGGTTGTTTTCAGATAATATATGGATTTGTGCCTTTTCTGCAAGAAAAACAAATAAATATAATTAATCGACATCTAGAACCCACCTGACCCCCGCAGCCTGCGGCGGCCCTTACCAGGCGTTGGGCTCAAATCCATATGAACTGGGTGGCACGTCAAACGGGCCAAGCATAAGAAAAAACTCGCTCGTGGCGGGCCTGTAGCATCCTAGAAATTATTGGCCTCGCGCTCGCTACACGCCTACGACAGAATGGACGAAAATAACCCTAAAAAATAACAATCTTACGAAATGAACTCCGGCCAAAAGAAATTCACGGAACTAACCCTTTTTGCAACGCCATACAACATGGCGTCGCACCTTGAAGAGCGGCGCCATTACGCCTGGCGCCGCGCACCTGCCAGCGTGGAGCCCCGCGGGCCCGGTCCCGATAGTGCGGCGCCTTGTAGCGTGGCGCCGCACTGTGCAGTGCGGCGCCGTTGCGCCTGGCGCCGCACTTTAGGTCTTGTACCACCGCGCGAGCCAGCCCTCCCCGACCCGGCTCATTCCTCTCACCCACACAGGCACTGCAGCGGCGGCGGCGGCTGCTACATAGGCACAATTTTTGCGTACTATGAGTCCTCCACCCGTAGACCAAGAGCTAAGGCGTGAACCTCCCTTGACCCAAACATTGAGCCCGATTTCAAGACACCAAGATGATGATTGTGGGGGTGAAGATGAAGATGACAATGATGATGTTGAACTCCACGACAACAATATTGGAGATTTAGAGAAATATATCACACAAGATGACATGGACCATGACCTCCCGTATTCTCGAGGCTATGCATCGCACTCGGATGATGATGGTCCCGAATAAGAAGTTGACGAGGAGGGGTTCACGGCTAGAGAGGCTGAAATCCACCATACCGTATTGGGTCGGGACCATCGGGTGCCTTTTTTCGTGATCTCAGTCTCGCGGATGAAGCCACGGTTGATGGTGGCAAAGGCATTGTGCTCGGACCAAGGACAAGTTCTTACCGGGATGGCAATGAAGTGAATAGTGGCTTTTGCAAAGGATCAAGGTTCAGGACCTTGTTGGAATTTAAGCAATGGATAAAGGACTTCTCGGTGAAGCATCATCGTCCTTACACGGTCGTGCACTCGGACATCAAGAAGCGTTACACGGTGAAGTGTGAGGAGGAAGGATGTCCTTGGATAGTGCGTGCAAGACCATTCAGGGAGGTCCTGATTGGCACATATCTAGTTGTGTATCAACTCACATGTGCCGAGGCCCGGTGTTGGATGGGAAGGATGCGAAGAACGAGCACCGGCAACTCACCTCCGAGTTCCTCGCTTATAGGCTTTCCAATGACATCGCGTCGTTTCCAATAATGACCATCAAGCAGGTTATAGAGTTTGTGAAAGCCCTCTTTCACTACGAGGTGAAGTACGGGAAGGCATGGAAGTCTAAGCAAGCCGCATTCAAGATGTTGTACGGTGATTGGGAGGAATCTTATAACCGAATCCCAAGGTTGTTGTTAGCGATGGCCAATGCTAACCCCGGCATGGTTCATGTGGTTGAACCTTATGGGAACAAGACAAGGGTTGTAAACGGGAAAACCGTCCGAGTATTTGGCCGTGCATTTTGGGGTTTTGAGCAATGTGTCCAGGCTTTTGAACATTGTAGACCGGTCATCTCTGTTGATGGCACCTTTATGACCAGACAATTCAAAGGCACTATCTTGATTGTAATAGCCAATGACGTGAACAACCGGTTGATTCCTTTGGCATTTGCTTTGGTGGAGGCAGAAAGTAATGATAATTGGGAGTGGTTCTTCTATCTTTTGAGAGCCAAGATATTAACCCCTCAAAGGGAGATATGTGTCATCTCTGACCGTCATCAAGGATTTCTCAATGCTGTGATGATTGATATTCCCGGCCATGCTCCATTGCACCATCGTTGGTGCATGAGACACTTTTGTTCAAACTTCTATAGGGCATGCAAGATCAAGGATTTGTCCGATGATTTACAGGATTGTTGCCTCGCTTTAACGGAACGTCGTTTCTCTAACTTGTACAACAAATTGCTAGTCAACAAAGAACTCAATGCCGGTGGTCGCGAGTGGCTCAATAGGCTTTGATGACGGTGGCCGGAGGTATGGCCAAATGACAAGCAACATGGCAGAGGCATTTAACAAGTTGCTAAAAGGTGTCCGTGCATTGCCCGTCACGGCAATAGTCCGATATACATTCGACATGATGAATGGGTATTTTCTGAAATACTCACATGAAACGGACCGACATATTGCGGGGGACAACAAGAACAAGTACAAATACAAGTTCCCTCCGAAGGTTGACGATTCGATGCAATTTCAGACAAGGAAAGCGGATTCCCAAGTTGTCACGCAATATGACAATGACGAGCTAATTTACCAAGTTATGGAGCCCGGAGGTACAACGGCTGATGGTGTCCAACACGGAGGCCGAGCTTTCAAGGTCTCGCTCAAGACCTGTGAGTGCACATGTGGAAGGCCATCATTGCTTCATCTTGCGTGCTCGCACTTGCTCGTGGCGTCTCGCAGACGGCATTTGGATTACAATAATCCGCTCACGGTGCGAGAGGCTGAGTTCTCTATTGAGACTACTAAGAAGACATGGGCTCCTAGATTTCATCCATAACTGGACCAATCACAATGGCCGGAGTACCATGGAATTCAACTATGGCCCGATCCAAAATGGAAGGTTGTTGGACGTGGAAGACGCAAGACAAAGCGATTTAGGAGCGACATGGACAGATGGGGACGTGGTGGTGGTCGGGAAACGGGCAACGAACAATTCCAAGAGCCTCGTGAGAGAGCCCGGTGTGGAACATGCAATGGTGAAGGGCACAATGCAAGAAAGTGTTCTCAAAGGAAAAGAGCAAAAGGAAATCAAGGAAGTAGTAGCCAACTAAGTAGTAGCCAACAAGCTCCAAGTCAACCAAGTAGTAGCCTATGTTCTAGACTTTGAGTATGTAACCGGGAGTCATGGACTTGTATGTGTCAAGATTTGCTCGAGAACCTTGTTATTTTATGAACTCGTGTTATTTCATGAACTTGTATGTTCTAGACTTTAAGGGCTCGTGTGATCATTTTCCCTCGAAATAAAAACACGAGAAACTCGTGTTCTGGCAGCATCTTCAAAGTGCGGCGCCGTCTATTTTCGAGCGCATGTGCGGCGCCACGCTCGACGGCGCCGCACATTGACTTAGACGTTTCCTGGGCTGTCTTGCACCATGTGCGGCGCCAGACGTCGTGGCGCTGCACCTTTCTGACTAGTGTCTGTCTGTTCCTGTTGTTCTGTTTGAGTTGGTTTTCGAGCTGGTTTGTTCGATGTTGTTCGAGCATGTTTGTTCCAAAAAGACAACAACCATTGAAGTTCACGACAACCATTCAAGTTCACGACAACCATTCAAGTTCACGACAACAACATCCAAGTTCACGACAACATCCAAGTTCACGACAACAACCATAAGTACTGAGTTCACGACTACAACCATTCAAGACAAAGTGCAACATCTACTCTACTTCCCATGGGTGGTCTTTGCCCCTTGGCCCCTTCTCGTGGGCATCTTCCTCCTCCTCGGGTCATGACACGGTGAGGCTGGTGATACTCAACAGCCCACATGCACACCATGGGACAACGCATTAGCCACAGACGAGATTCTCTGAGGCAAATAGTGTTAAGGCGATAGTCCTCCGGAACACCAAAGCGGTCCCCTCGACCGTATGGCTCCCACGTCACCTGCATCATACCACACTCATGTCAGGGTCAAAGATTACAAATTCAAGACATATAATTGACCGCACCCGCGGAAATTACCTGATCCATGGTGATCGTGTCAAACTCGTTGGTGTACCTCTTGTACGCCTCCAGTGGGTCCGTTGGCGGTTCGGAGACCACATCCCACTTGTAAGCCCACGTGGGGAGAAGGTAGTTGTTGCCGTTATCAATGTAAGGATTGAATGACAACAATCTCGTCCGTCCAATGGAGAAGCGTTCCCAGCTCCACACAGAAAGAAGGAGCAAACAACCACCAATCCCTGAATCGGCAGAGCTCCTAAGGCAAGCGTCATCCAGCTGCAGATGAAGTGAACAACCATTTGGTAAGAACAATTTTTTTTGAGATAGTGCAGAAATATACAACAACATTTGTAAAATAACTCATTACCTGACGGTACAACGAGGCCAACGCCGCAGAACCCCAACTGGTAGAGTCGAAAAAAATCAGCAACTTGAGCCAATGCCACTGAGCACGATCCCCACTTCTGTCAGGAAACAGAGTCCTCGTGATAATGTACCACACATACATATGAGTGTATGTCTTGATCGTCTCCTCATCGGCATCCTCGGGGCAAATCTTGAAATTCTGGATGATCCAAGTAAAAGTAGCCCCGGCAGCGACCCTCAGTTTTCCCCCTTCTTGATCCTTCCCTATAAGGGAGACCATCTCCTCACGCCACCCGTCTGAATTCGAGGACATGCACACAGGGTTTCCCTCGATTGGGAGTGCTAGGATCATGCTCATGTCCTGCAAGGTGATCGTAGTCTCACCGGTCCTAAGGTGAAATGTGTGCGTCTCCGGCCTCCATCGGTCCACAAGCGCGGTGATCGCAGCAGGGTTGAAGGCCGGTGTGGACCGAGTGACCATGTGCATAAAGGGGAGGAGTCCTAGCTGTTGGATGTACGGAGTGTACCGTGCATCATAAGGCATCTTGCCGGACGAGACCTCGTGATACCTAAGTCGAAGGGGTTGAAGCTCCTGCAAACATACAATGGCAAAATATTAGATTTCCATCTAAACAAACATGGCATCTTGTTTGACTTGCATTGAAGTTTTTAGTACCTGTCTCTTCTCCGACATCTTGTAGGCACGGTGTTAAACATCATAGTGAACATTGTTTAGAAGGGGGTTTAGAGCCATCCTATATATTCAAAACAATAGAGAGAATAAGAACAATTATAAAATGTCCATCTTATAGTTCTAGCATCTAGAATTGCAAGCTAAATCAACCATCTTATAGTTCTAGCATATAGTTCTAGTTTTTGTCCATCTTATAGAGACATCCTACATATTCATCCTACTCTACCTATAGTTCTAGCATCTAGAATTGCAAGCTAAATCAACCAACTAGAGTTCTACCATATAATTGTAAGATAAATCAAAACACCAACTAGAGTTCTACCATGTCTCCATCTTACTCTAGCCATATGGAATTGCAAATATGAACAAAACACCTAACATATACTTGTAAGCTAAATCAACCAACTAGAGTTCTACCAAAGAGTACTATGCCATATCTAAACCTACATCTCAAATAAGCATTGCAATGATTCATATAAATTTCAAAATCCAAGGAAATGTAGGGTTTCACCCGATTTTACAAATAGAGGATAAATTGGAAGAAATTTGCGGATGAATTTGCTAGGATATGTGAGAGAATACCTGGGGAGAGATTGGGAAGGAAGTTTCTTGGGCTATTGCTTCGGATCTAGTCGATTTGAGTGGGGGAGCGCCGAACCCTAGCCGCCATGCCTTCTCTGTTTGTGGGGGCTGGAGAGGAATGAGGGTCGGGGCCTGGGGCTGGCGTCGCGCTGGTACAAGACCTAAAGTGCGGCGCCAGGCGCAACGGCGTCGCACTGCACAGTGCGGCGCCACGCTACAAGGCGCCGCACTAGCGGTACCGGGCCCGCGGGGCTCCACGCTGGCAGGTGCGCGGCGCCAGGCGTACTGGCGCCGCTCTTCAGGGTGCGGCGCCACGCTATATGGCGTTTTCGTGAATTTCTTCTGGCCAGAGTTTATTTCGTGAAATTGTTATTTTTTTTAGTTTATTTTCGTGCATTCTGCCTAAGCCTACACGCGTCGCCGTAGCTCGGACGCACGCGTCGCTCCGAGGGCCATCCCCCCGGGCTCTCCGTCGCACCTGGTCGTGGTCGGTCGGGCGCGCGCGGCACACGAGCACCGCCCACAGCGCGGCCCGCGCGCGCGCGCGTGCAGGACGCCTCGCCGTCCAGCCAGCCACGCGTTCGCCCCCACACGTCAAGCGCAAATAAAGAACTGAAAATTAATACATGCTCGTGTTGTCGTGTCGAGATGATCACTTTGCTGCAGGGATCCAAGTCAACGGACGTGGAGCGGTGTGTGAACAAGGAAAAGGCCTCGGAGGTCGGAGCGTCGGGGCTTCTTCCTTGCAAGTAACCGCTGGCGTGTGCTTGAATTCCAGCCAGCAGCGGGCCAGTTGTTCTTCTAAGCAAAAGACAACGGGAAGCATCACTGTCACTGATTGTTTCTTTTTACACATTGATGATGATGATGATATACAGACGGCCGATCCAGTTCCTTCCTTTTATAAGAAAAAAAAATGCGCTACATGTTCCACGAGGAGTTGTAGACGTCCATTTCACCCAGCAGCAGCTAGTGAACGCCAGACCAAGACGCGTGGTGTGGACGTACGTTGACTAGTTACACCGGACGCTAGCTCTGTTTAATTTGGCACAGCACGATCAATCGTCGAACTCATACCACACCTACGCAATGCAACCACCCAATGAGGCCAGACCCGCCACAGCACGCACGATTAATTAACAAGAACTCGCACAATGTACGTACGAAGACTCCGGCGTAGAATGATCGCACGACCGAGTGCCGTATTTCGATCATCCACGACGCGATTGATTATCATCCCACTAGTTTAATCCTATTTTATCATCCCACGAGATGGCGAAACGCCTCCCGTGATTTGCTCGGACAAGCAAGCAATAGCAAGAGGAGCCGTGGTACGAAACGGCCGTAGCACGTTAGCAGCCGGCAGCCGCAAACGGCAGGAGGACATCTTGGGCGCCACCCAACCGCAAGCAACGACGGGACCCTGGCGCGCCCACTTGGCGACAGCTGGCACTCGGGGGTCCCACGCTTCCGTCCAGTGGTACAGTACCGCGTGGCGTCCCCGCCCCCAGCTTACTCGTGGGCCCCGCGCAATAATTCGCTCCCCGCCTGTGCCCGATAAAGGGCCGAGCCCGGACGACGCGAGTTAACGCGCACACGACCAGCCAAAGCGGGAGCCGCGCGCCCACGGCCGAGTTATTTTTTGTAGCGCTTCTCGTCGCAGCGGAAGCCCACCGGCGCGGAGGAGCCGCCACCGCCGAAGCTACGGTCCTGGAAGCCAGGAGTTGGGTGGTAGTCGACGCTATGGAGCTGGGGGTAGAAGGGCGGCAGGAGGAGGAGGAGGAGGAAGAGGTGGCGTGCGAGTGCTGCGGATTCACGGAGGAGTGCACGGGGCCCTACATCGCCGGCGTGCGCGCGCGGTACGGCGGGAGGTGGATCTGCGGGCTGTGCGGGGACGCCGTCGCGGAGGAGATGGGCCGCTCCTCGCCGCCCCTCTCCCCCGCGGAGGCGCTCGACCGCCACGCCCGCGTGTGCGGCCAGGGCCGCCTCGCGTCCGCGCCGCCTTCGCCAGGCGACGAGCTCATCGCCGCGCTGCGCCTCCTCCTGCGCCGCAGGCTGGGCTCGCCTTCGCCGCCCAGGATGGTTCGCTCCACGCCCAGCAGCCCGAGGCGCGACGCCGCCGCCGCCGTCGTCTCCGCCGCTGCCGTGGTCACCGGGCCCGGCGCAGGTGGTGGCTCGCTCGCGCGCACGGAGAGTTGCTTCGCCGCGCTCGTGGAGTAGGAGGAGAACCGGGTCCGAGGAGATCAGGATGAAAACAAAAAACAAGGAATGGTAGTCTTTTCTCTAGTTTCATTTTGCAATTTTCCTCGTGCCTTTGTGAATGCCACCATGTAATCTCGTTTCTACTAGCTTCTAGTTTAGGACGCGGTAGTGGTAAGAGGAACAATAAAATCTGTACAAAGTACTATATCAAAATCGACTATATATAAAAGTGGAAGTAATTCCATGTTTCATCCTGCAGTTTCATTGTTCAGTTTTGACATCCTGAGCTTCTGCTTAAGTTCAGGCCTATTCTGTTCTCCACCGGATGAGTCTGCATAACAATGCACCTCTTCTCGCCAAAAAGAAAATACTAACAAAAAGGCGCGGTAGTTTTGTCCCAATCATCTGATCTGAATAAGAAGGTGGAACACTGAACCAGACCATCTGTTCCGTTTCCTATCCGGTGATGATAAATGGATTCTGATTCGCAGCAGAGGCACAAGATAGAGCAGGATAGCTGGATCACTTTCTTCTTTTTGTCTTAGATGAGCGAGCTTGATCACTTTCTGGTTCACGGATGAACTTCCGGTTGGCAACAGAACTGAATTACGGTATGGAGCAGGCCAGCCGATTTGTTTTCAACTGCAATAGTGTAGTTATTAAGCTTTTTTTTTACAGCGCATGACACACGTGCACTTGCTCAAGATAGAGCCTCGCGCGCAATCAGGGTGCCACTGCCACAGAGCTCTGTATCTGTCCAGCGCCATCTCGATCGTTCCCATAATAAACCTTCTTAGTTTAGCTGCTAATCAGACAAACATAACCACGGACGTTACTGTTAGAGCCGACTACTAGGCTACTATAACACGCTACATGTTGACGTACGTGTCACCTACGTGCTCATATTTAATAGCGAGAGCAGACTTAACACTGAAGTGTATCCGTCCGTGCAGACAAATATCTTCTCCACGCAACTGTGGATCAGTGCACCTAATCAGGACTCTGTCTCCATGTAATCTCGTCACCAAGATATAAGTAATGCGGCAGCATCAGCAGCTGCAGTAGCATATTTTTCTTTTCTGGGTAAGATGCTGTAGTAGTAAAAGAGTGGATGGAGTGTGTGTTAGTGGTCGAACGCCATGATGGATCCACATCAGCATGGCCCCGTCGATGTGGACGCGGAATACGGATCAGCAATCACACTGGAATAATCCGTCGTGGCCATTTCCTGCCACTTTTTACTCTTTTGTTTTGATTTGGAGAGCATGGGCGTGGCCCGGAGAATGTCTCCTCTCCTTTAACTCAAACAAGTGATCGAAAGAATCGGTTGGAGGATTTTTCAGCCGCGTCCTCCAAAGACATCTTTAAAGGCCTTTTGCTCGCATCAAATGAGAAGATGTGGCAGTTGCGCGTCCACCTTGCGCGCAAGGTGTTCGCCGTTTGCTTCGGTAGGCTTCATTTTATGGTCGTTGCCTCTCTCGCCGCCACTAGGTTGATTGGCGATTTTGTTGGTTGGTTCATAGACATGGACAAGGACGACGAGTTGTTGATCCATGCATTGATGAAGGATGAAGCTGCAACGAACTTTGGTGAACACGAGCACCTCAAGATCCTATCTTGTCTTCTACAATTACAAGCCAACGAGATGAAGAGGCCTGCTACACGCTGTAGAGGTTGGAAAGTTGGGAGAAGGAAAACAAAGCCAAGGGAGAGGGTGAAGGTGTTAGATGTATATATCTGTATATTGTATTTCCCCCATATGTTAGGGGGCTTCCTGCATATTTGCCATGTACCTGTACTATATATTGTGGCCTTTGGCTCCCAGAGAAATACAAGTTGCATATTCCTAACATGGTATCAGAGCTAGGTTAGCCTCCTCCTACTTGCAACTTCGTCGATATAGCCGCCACCGTTCCTGTCGCCGACGGTTTTGCCGTCGTCGTCGCCGCCGGTTGCCGCCTTGTTCCTGGCCGTCATTGCCCGTTTTAGATCGGTCTGCACCGCCCGTCTCCGTTTCGTCTCC
Source organism: Avena atlantica (assembly GCA_910589765.1). Lineage (NCBI taxonomy): Eukaryota > Viridiplantae > Streptophyta > Magnoliopsida > Poales > Poaceae > Avena > Avena atlantica. Next base: position 350,038,777 of record OU342738.1, on the reverse strand, counting down.
AAATCGAATAGATCTCGCTGCAGAGATCGGTTCGATCTTGCTGCAACCGCCCGTCGCCTGCCTACTTCACCCGACGGGCTTCCTGAAGAAGACACAATAGGTGTATGTGTCGGGAAAGAGAAGAAAAGAGATATCTTCCACCGGGTAAGTGCCAGCGGTGGGACGAGGATAGAAAGGACGCGTCTCCTGCCTACTTCACCCGACGGGCTTCCTGAAAAAGACACAATAGGTGTAGAAGGAGGTGTGTCGGGAAAGAGAAGAAAAGAGATATCTTCCACCGGGTAAGTGTCAGCGGTGGGACGAGGATAGAAAGGACGCGTCTCATCAAAAGTAACATCACGAGAGATACGCATCCGACGACCAACAGGGTCCCAACAGCGATAGCCCTTATGCTCATCACTGTATCCAAGGAAGACACACTCAACAGACTGAGCGGTCAGTTTGGTGCGTTCGCGAGGAGCAAGGAGAACATAGCAAACACAACCAAACAAGCGAAGCATGGAGTAGTCTGAAGACTGTCCAGATAGGCGCTCAAGAGGGATACCACCCTGCAAGGCAGCAGAAGGCTGAATATTGATGAGGTAAGCCGACGTAGCGACAGCCTCAGCCCGGAAGTGCGGCGGGAGAGAAGAAGCAATCATCATAGCGCGAGTGGTCTCAAGAAGATGGGGCGATGCTTATGCTCAGCAACGCCATTCTGGGGATGTGCGCCAGGACAGGAGAACTGAGCAAGGGTGCCCTGCTCAGCAAGAACACCTCGCAACATCTAGAGATATACTCACCAGTAGAATCAGCACGAAAAACACGGATGGGGGTAGAATACTGAGTACGGACCATGGCCGCAAAACGCTGATATATGGAAAGCACTTCACTGCGAGAGCGCATAAAATACAACCAAGTGTACAGAGAAAAATTATCGATAAATAAAATGTAGTAGCGATGGCCCCCTTTCGAAGCGAAAGGAGCCGGACCCCAAACATCGGAATGAACTAAATCAAAAGGTCGCTGAGATACAGACGCGCTAGTAGGATAGGGAAGCTGAATCTGTTTACCCAACCTACAGCCCTGACAATGCAAAGACCCATCTCCTGAGACAGACCCCAGAAGACCACGATGAACTAATGACGACAGGCGAGAGTCACAGAGGTGACCAAGACGATGATGCCACTGCTGAAAGGAACGGGTAGCAGAGGCGATGACCGGAGAAGAACTGGCTGATGAAGTGGCAGCGGAAGGAACACGAAGCCAGTATAACTCCCAAAGTCCGGAAGAGTCACGGCTGCGAGGGCCAGCTCCAACCAGGGCCTGTGTGCGATGGTCCTGAACAACACAAGAATCAACATCAAGAATGACGCGACAACCAGAATCAGTAAGCTGGCTAGCAGAGAACAGATTCATCTTAAGGAAAGGGACATGCGAAATATCAGGAACAGAAAAGGAAGAAGTAGAAAGGGTGCCTCGACTAGAAACAGGAAGAGAGGTACCATCAGCCGTGAAGACACGGACAGGAGAAGGGAGAGAACGAAGAGCAGACAGAAAAGAAGACTCAGAGGTCATATGAAAGGAAGCTCCAGAATCCAGATACCACGGGGACATACCTGACTGTGTAGAAGGGGGTGGTCGCGTAGTGCCGAAAGAATCAGTCACAGAACTAGCAGTGCCCGTCGAAGAAGAGCCTGTAGCAGCAAGCAGACCGCGAAGACTCCTGATAATGTCCTGATCAGAGAGAGCAACTGCTGAAGACCCGGAAGGAGCCGACTGCCCACGAGCCTGGTGCTGCTGACGTAAACTGGGGTCCCATGTATAACAGGTGGCCCAAGTGTGGTCATCCCTATTGCAGTAAGAGCAGTGACGAAGAGAACCACGACGACCCTGACCACGAGCCTGCTGGTGCTGACTCTGACCCTGAGGCTACTGGTGCTGAAGCTGACCCTGACCCTGACCTGGAGGAGTGGATAGTATCGGCGGCGGCAGCACAGGGGACCGCGGCTGAGTCGAGGGAGCATACGACAATGGAACACCACGAGTAGCAAGCACAGACGGAACCGCAAGAAGACCAGCACCACGGAGACGGGTCTCCTCAGCCCGAAGCTCAGAAAACACCTTAGAGAGCGGAACACGACCACGAGCATTCAGCTAAGCACGCCGGGGCTCAAACTCCTGGCGAAGCCGAGACAGAAACTCATATATGCGGTGAAACTCCAAATCCGAGCGCACAATCTGGCAGCACGAGCATGTGTCACAAACAGCAGTACGGAGAGAATCAAGCTGACGCCAGATAGCAGCACTCTGAGTATAGAACTCATCAATAGTGGAATCACCCTGCTGAAGAGCATGCTCCTGGCGAACCACAGACAGGTAAAGAGCATCCCCAGACGGCTGATAGCACTGACGAAGATGTGCCCATTGAGCGGCAACAGTAGGGAGACTCATGAACTCAGCTGCATACTGGGGTAGAACATTGGAGGTGAGAACAGCAGCAGCATGAGCATCCTCATCAACCCACTGAGTGTAGGCAGTCAGAGCGTGGCGATAGGTCTCGAGATCAGCAGAGTACTGTTTGAACTTCAGGTCATAGGCAGCAACATCACTATCATCGGCACTCTGAGCAGCATCCTTGGCCTCTTGAGAAGCATCAGCACCAAGAACAATCGGCGTCGGTGGAAGAGGAGCCACATGAGCAGGGGGCACAGCGGACAGGAGACCTCGCCGGAGAGCACACCCCAAAGACGGAGACCGCGCATGTGAACGCGCATGAAGGCAGCGAAATCAGGATAATTCGCGCCATCGAAGATCACCGGGCAGCGAGGAATCGCAACATAGCCCGATGCAGAAGACATCTCTCTCTTTTTTTTAACTCTCAGATCTAATCTGGAACAGACGGAAACCAACTGTCAGATTCGACGAAAATCAACTGGCAGATCCAATGAGCGAGCTGGAATCCGGCGCAGTCGTCAAGCAGCGTGGAACAACAACAGGTCGCGTGCTGCAGCAGCAGCAGGTCGCGTGGCGCAGTCGTCAAGCAGTAGCAGGTCGCGCGAGGACCCCCGCGTGGAGCAGTACTGCAGGGCATGGAACTCCAATCTGAGCAGTACAGGAGGACCCCCGCGCGTGGAGTTCCAGGACGTGAGCAGTGCTGCAATACGTGGGCGGTGGCTACAGCAGGAGAACCAAGACGTGGTCCTGGGCGTTGAGTTCCAGGACGTGGAGTCCCACGCGCGCGAGCCAGCAGGAGAACGGGCAGGAGATGGTGTCGAGGCGGGTGCAGAAAGCAGGCGGGTCCCGCGTGGCGTCAGGCAGGAGACGGGCGGGTGTGATGTGCGGGTGCAGACCGACGGGGGGAGTTGGCGAGCCTCGGGAAGCCCGTCGGATGAAGTAGGCAGGCGACGGGCGGTTGCAGCAAGATCGAACCGATCTCTGCAGCGATATCTATCCGATTTGGAGACGAAACGGGAGACGGGCGGTGCAGACCGATCTAAAACGGGCAATGACGGCCAGGAACAAGGCGGCAACCGGCGGCGGCGACGACGGCAAAACCGTCGGCGACAGGGACGGTGGCGGCTATAGCGACGAAGTTGCAAGTAGGAGGAGGCTAACCTAGCTCTGATACCATGTCAGGAATATGCAACTTGTATTCCTCTGGGGGCCAAAGGCCACAATATATAGTACAGGTACAGGGCAAATATGCAGGAAGCCCCCTAACATATGTGGGAAATACAATATACAGATATATACATCTAACAGAAGGGTCATTGCATGCTCCACGCGAATATTTTGCTGACGAAGCAGCGTATATCTGAAAGGATTTTTGGCTGCGCTATAGGATGAACAAGGAGTTGTTCATATAGATTCTTCATGGCGTGCGAGAATGGATGACTGCTTCGTGCCGAAGAAAGACTACACTGACATGGATGGTTTCTCATCAATTAAAAAATGCACTTCTTCAATGAGGCTGCATGCATATGAAGCCCCTAGAGATTGAAAAGATGAGTACATTCGCATGAGTGGGTCCATAGCCATTCACTACGTGTATAGATTCTGAAGAGCGGTGATGGAAAAGTTCAGGCAAGACTATTTGAGAGGGGTAAATAAAGCAGAGACTACTAGGACCATGACAGAAAACGCATCGAGATGCCCTTGGATCCTCGAAATCATCGATTGCACGCACTAGTCATGGAAGAACTGTCCATTTTCTTGGCATACTCGAACAAAGGGCGAAGGGAGAGTGTAGTGTGGTACTTGAAGTTGTGCCAGACCAAAAGTTATGGATTGGGCATGCTTCCTTTGGCAAGGTGGAATCTCACAATGACATCAACGTGCTGCAATGCTCATCGGTGTTTGCAAGACTAGTTGAAGGCCATGCACCATCTTGCAACTATGAGATCAATGGTCGTGCATATACCAAAGGGTGCTACCTAGCTCATGGTATCTATCCGGGATGGTCGATATTTGTGAAGACAATCCCCGAGCCTCTAGGTCAGATGAAGTCTTAGTTTTCTTCGCCCCAAGAGAGTTGCATGAGGATATCGAGCATGCATTGATGTGCTCCATTTTCAATTTGTTGTTGTCCGATACCGTGCTCTTACTTGGTCTCAACATCATATGTGGGAGGTGATGAAGCATTATTGATCATGCACAACATGATCAACGAGAGTGAGCATAAGTACCCATTGAAAACTGATCATCCCTGTGAGTGTCAGGATCCTCTTGCCATTGTTGATCTCTAGGTATCGATGGAGTTTGTAGATTTTCTCGTCATGCATGCAGAAATCCATGACTTGGATGGTCATGAGAAACTGCAAAATGAGCTCATAGAGCATTGGTAGAGCCTCAAAGGAGGAGCCGCTTGATCAAGTGAACTTCAATTTATTTGAGTTGTACTCCCTCCGTTCAGAAATATAAGACATTTTAGCTCTGTAAAATAAATGTATCTAGACGTCTTTTAGTGTATAAGTTCACTCCAAACCTTTACGAACATATACAATAAATGACATGCATTCAATTTACAAAGCTAAAATGTCTATATTTCTATTCGGAGGGAGTATGAATTATTTTATTTCTATTTTTAAATATTGTAAAACTAATTTATTATGCATGCAATCTTGACGAGATTATTGAAACGTGGTTGAAGTTTAAAAAGGTAATAATTTTTTTGCAATCAAAAAAGGTAACAATTTTTTTGCAATCAAAAAAGGTAACAATTTGATGGCATGCTTGGCAGCCCTGGGTGAGAACGAGTGTGCCCCAAATGCGATAACATGCACATGCACCCCTAACCGAACGATTTGGCATTACTGACGGACGTCATTTAGGGGACGCGGTTAGAGACGCTCTTAGCCACGCAGAACGACCTCACCTCACCTCAACTCACCCCTCTCTCTCTCTCTCTCTCAAATTAGCTTTGCAGACTTGAAAGAGATGACGCCACCTTTAGGGTTGGAAAACAGACAACCCGTAAACCGGCATGTAGATATATATATATATATATATATAATAAACATATACTAATCTCAAATCCTTCTTTTTACAAATTTAACTTTTAGCACATGTACATGCGAGTCTATATGCGGGCACTTGCTTGCAACCCTAACCACCTCGATCTGTGGCTAGAGACAAATAACAGGTCGAATGAACTTCCCATTGTTGCTAGTGTATTGTTTTCCAGTTAGTTTCTCACCAGGCAGGAGGGTCCATCTCAAATGTAGCAACTTTGCAGTGGTGTGCATCCGTGGCCAGAGAAGACGAGAAGAGCCTCATAACCGGTCCCCTGTTAGTCCAACTTAGTTCACTTGTGACCTAGGTACACGTGAGCCGCGCCAATTATTGGAGGGTTTAGCCCTTAATTAACTACCCCTCTCACAGTGATCATCTCTACCTGCAAATAAAGCAAACTAGTTTTAATTAACTGTTGCATAGAAGATTTGCTCTGGCTTTCCGAACTGTGTGAAGTTTGGCACACTATTTTAAGAAGATGCTCGTGCTCCTGCTGTTGACTCGGAACATGACAAGACAGACAAAAAGAGGTTGATGCCCTTCCACTAGACGTGCCAAGAGAATGAGCGGAAAGCGTGAACACAATAATTGGCGGCTAGGGTAGGGGTGGGCCGCAGCCCCCTCGCACCTGTCCCGTTCATGCGCACTCGAGTGAGTTTACCGAAGGAAGGAATCATCAGAGCCTTCGATATTTTCCCTTCCGGCCGTCCCTAGGAGACACGAAACACTAGCGCCGTGACCAGCCTCGCCTAGCCCGTGATCGGAACGGGGCTCCCTCACGAGCTGTTCTACCAGATGCCGTTTCGGCATTTGCCAAATAGGACGGTGGACATCGTACAGCGATCTCTCGAATGCAGCAGAAACTGCGTGAGAACTTGAGGAAGAGGGGCAGCAGAGACGTGTGAGGCCGGTCGAGCTCCTGTGCCCACTGCACTGCGGCACTGGCCATCCGAGGAGCAGGGCATGTGTGATCTGATCGCCGGTCATCCATCCATCCGTCCATCCGTCCGTCGGAGACTCAGAGGTGATGTGAAAACTAGGAAAATGATGGATCGTTGTACGTGAGGCTGGAGCACAGGCCAGCGCGGGACACATGCCCAACCCCAACCGACGCGGAAAACGTGATGATTTCGGCGTGTCCAGGGCTCGATAATTTTAGGCTGCATCATATGCTGTGTGCAGCTCACACAAGCAACCGGTGGCCGCCTCAGCTCGACGGGCAGTTGGGCACTCGACGATTAAGATCACGGTCGCCATCGATTCGAGTAGTACGATCCAAGCAAGGAGACGTACTGCTATCTACAGTCGAGAGCCTGTTGCCGACGGACAAAACCACGATCGCGAGATTGACGACGACTGAGACTGGCTGAAAGGAACCGAGGAGAAAGTAACAGGGTTTCATGTTCAGTCGTTTTTGCTGTTTATGACCTGTACCGCTAGAGCAGTGAACGCCCAGCCCCGCGGAGTAGTACACCAAACTGTACCGGACTCGTGAGTTTGGTGGTCGAAAAGATGCTCGACGAGTCGACGTGACACGCAGGAGCGACAGTAACCCTGCAGAGTCTGATTGCACGGCGAATTAGGCAGCACATTCGCAGAAAAAAAAAAAGAGAATTAGGCAGCCTTTCCTCCGTTGCTGCACGTGCTAATAGAGGCCTTCGGTTCCATTTGCTGCACGTGCAAATAGAGGCCAAAGGGGCACAAGACAATGGGCTTTTGCAAGGTTTGGCAGAAGATTTGCTAGATGATGGGATAGATGTCATCCACTATGAGGGTGAAACCCTTTTCTATTTTTGAAAAATTGATGGCCTTGAAAATCAATTTTCACATAAATGAAATTAATTGTTTTGAATCAGCTACTTAGAAGCAAAAAGGAGTATACAATTAGTTTTTACTTGCAAAACTGATATTTCCCTTTTAAGTACCTTGGGCTGCCTATGCATTACAAAAAACAAGCAATGGTTGGAAGGATTCAGAAGATAAAGTTGAGAAAAAATTGTTTCTTGGAAAGGAAATCTAGTTTCCATTGGAAGTAGATTAATTTGGTTGAAGCTTGCTTAAGTAATGTTCCAGGTTATATGATGCCATTTTTTAGAGTGCCTAAAGGCGTTGTTAAAAGATATGACTTCTTTCGAGACATGTTGCTTTGGCAGGAGAGGAGAGGAGTTAGAAAATATCACTTAGTCCGTTGGTCAGATGTGACCTAGGGATCCAGGAGGACTTGGAGTATCTAATATCCAGGTTAAGAACACTAGGTTACTTTGTAAGTGGATTTGGAAATTTGGAAACGAGGATGGGCTAGGGAAGGAGACGATTACAGCAAAGTATCTAAAGAAAAATACTTTGGCTCAACGTAAATCATCTCCTACCCACTCTCATTTCCGAGCTGAGCTTATTGTTGAATGGATACAGATGCCGCCGAGAGGGGGGTGAATAGGCGGTTTAAAACTTTTTCGAGAGTGGCTCAACAAAGGCAGAAATAAACTATCGTTTACTTTATCAAGCACAAAACTTAGAACAACTAGAGTTCACATATGTGCATCAACAACTTATGCTAAGCAAGACAAGTAACTATGTGATAGCAAGATATAGACTTCAAGAACGAAGGCTATCATAAAGTAATGTGCATAAGTAAGAGCTCGGGTATAGAGATAACCGAGGCACGCGAAGACGACGATATTTTACCGAGTTCCTCCCAACATGGAGTACGTCTCGTTTGGAGAGGGGGTGGTATCAAACCACCAACACCACAAAACGCCTCCCTTATTCTCCTGTGAATCTCACCCCAACGGGATCGATCCACGTTTCCACTATCGGTGCACTTGTCGGTGGCAATCCGGAACCTCTCACAAGGTTGGGGCACCTCTTCACAACTCAATTGGAGGCTCCCAACAAACAAGCTTGGGTAAAGCTTCACAACTTAATTGGAGGCCCCAAGTAATCCACAACCCTGCAAAAACAACCAAAACGTCTAGGGTTCTAAGAATCCAAGAGTAAAAAGCTTCTCACCTTTCACTCAATCGAATCCTCATCGAGAACTTAAACCGATGCACCAAATGCAATGGCGAGAACACAAGAAGTGCTCAAATCCTTCTCTCCCAAATTCCACCAAAGCTACAAAAGCTTGTGGCAGAATAAGAGAGGAACAATGGAGGAAATCTACAAAAGACTCCAAGATCTAGATCCCAAGATGTTCCCCTCACTTAAAGGAGAGATTGATTGGTGGGATTGTATATCTAGATCTCCTCTTTCAAATCCCTAAAGTATATGCAAGAATCAAGGGAGAGATTGAAGGGGAGAAAGCTCAAGAGGGTCAAGAATGGAGGAAAAGACGCAAAACCCGAGCCCAGTCCATTGGGGAAGAAGGGCCCTTTATATAGGCCCACTGATTTCTGACCGTTTTCTGCCCGTTGGGGAATTTCCACACCGGTGACTCTGGTCTGGAGACCGGAGAATCCGGTCTACACCGGAGACTCCGGACCATCTCCTGTATGTTTCTGGACCACCATACAGAACGTGCCAGCTGACTTGGGGAAACCTCCTCCGGAAATTCTTCAAAGACTCCGGTCTCTTGTAGACCGGAGACGCCGGTCTGTCCACACCGGAGACTCCGGTCTGCATGAACACACTGGAGAATCCGGTCTCTCTTTGGTCCACACCGGAGACTCCGGTGTTTGCACACCAGAGATTCCGGTCTGGATATTCCATCAACCTTTTGTTTCAGCTAGGGAAGATAGAACCAAACAAGAGGCAAACTTCAAATGGCGATATCTAGAGTTTGGAAACTCCGATTGACCCCGAAACCAATTTTGTTGGAAAGGGGACGACAAGAGCTACCCAACTAAAACATTTCATGTATTATAATGTGAGATGCCTCCCTTGTTGAGAAACCAGAAAACCTCAAAGATCAAAAACGCAATAAGATATATAAGGGAAATCCGTTTTTGATGAACTAGAGCTTGTTATGAATATTACCACAAGCTCTAGAACCTCACATGGATAAGATCCAAATAACAACCAAGAAAGGATGATGCTAAGTATGCAAAGGTTTGAGATCTCTCGAAAAGATATGATCAATTTACTCACTTGAGAGCCCCTCTTGATAGTACGGTTATCTATCCTATAAACCGGTCTCCCCAACTAACACCACAAGACCGGTAAGAAGAAAACACTATCAAGATCATACCTTTGCCTTGCGCATATTCCACTTGATCTTGATGTAGACAATCCTGTCCTTCTCAAGATGGAACACCTTTCTTGATTGCTCTTGCACGCACTCGCTTGATAAAGACTTGCAAGTTTCTCCCCCATATGACACGGGGAAACATTTACTTTGACCTTGTCTTCATCGATCCATGATCACCTAGGATGGCATGCTTCAAGCATGAGATCTTCTAGATATGACACATATTTAACTTTCATATCATTTCTTCTTTTCTTCATTATGGCGATGCCTTGAAGGTACACCAGAGATATTATCCATCTTATTCTTCAAGACATACTGTCCATAGGTTCAGCTCTCCCATGACCAATCTCCGGATCATTTCTTGATCAACACTCGATATTCTTCACTTTCTTCTACCTTGAAGTCAATACATGCTCCAAGTGAATCCAATGGACAATTCCTACAAGTGCAACTTGATACAAGCATTAGTCCATATACATTGTCATTAATTACCAAAACCACACATGGGGGGCCTGTATGCTCTTTCAATTGTTGTTAAAAATATTTATAGTTGTCGTCAAATTTTTTTGGAGACGGTCATGAGACAAGATTTTGGGATGATAATTGGATAGGGCATAAACATCTTTATTTACTAGACTCTACAATCTAACTTTTAGTCAACATATTATTGTTCATACGTTTTTACTAAAAGGTTGGTCTTGTCTAAATTTTAAAAGTTTTCTTAGATAGGAAATGTTGATGATGTGGGAGAAGCTGTATGAGATGTGTGTTGATGTAATCCGTATAGATTTAAGTGGTTGTTGACTAAGTCCGGTTCTTTTTAGTCAAGTCAATGTACATGTACTTGATGACTAGCGGAGTAGATTTTTCCTTCAAGTTTATATGGTCCTTGAATATTTCTTTGAGAATCAAAGTTTTTTGCTGGTTGGTAGTGAAAAATTGAATCTTTACTAGAGATAATTTAAAAAGAAAGGGGTGGAGAGGGATAGAGTTGTGTGAATTCCATGGTGCAACACACTAGAGCATATGTTCTTCTCTTGTATGTTGGCTAAGTACATGTTTAATATCTCATGTGTTTCGTTGGGAGTTCACTCGAAGCATACGTCTTTCGATGATGTATACCAGGGATGGTTTGTCGCCTCGTCTGGTAGAGATAAAAATATATTTATAATAGGACAATTGTTCTTTTTTTTTAATGGAGGCAAAAGATTTGCCTCATTTAATTATAAGGAGAATAGTTTTGACAAGTTACAACTATGTCAAATGCCACATGCTCATTACTCACCCGTTATTATAAAACTCAATTGTTTGGCACTCAGCTTTTACCCAAAGTCTAGCCTCCTCTTTAATAATTCTGAGTAGAATGGGAGGTGGTGCGGATTTTTTGTTGAACACTCTTGCGTTCCTCTATTTCCAAATTGTCCAACTCACGAGCATGGTGATGGAGGCCATGGCCTTGAACTTACATGCAAGCTTCGTCCACAAAGTTTCAATGTTGAGGTCCGCCATCCATTCACATTCATACATCCTAAGATCTGTTAGTCCTAGCCATTCCTTGACCATAACCCATAGCCTCTTTGAGAATCTAGAATGGGACAAGAGGTGAGTCATCATCTCTTGAGTTTGCTTACATAGAAGACAAAGGCCAAAATTTTCCCATCCTCGATTTTCAAGTCTATTTGTCGTCCAATGCCTATTTTGGATTGTCAACCAAGCAAAGAACTATATCTTTGGGGATCCACGCTTTCCACATGAGTTTGTTCATGTTTGTAAGGGTGGCACCGAAGAATTGGTCCTTGTAGGCCAATGTTGAAGAGTATTCTTCATTACTTGTGAGGTTCCAAACAATTGAATCATCAATCTCCTCAATGAGTTGCGTGTCTTGGAGCTCCGTCCATAGCAGAATGTACTCATGAATATGTGAAATAGTTAGGTTTGCGTCCATCTTAATCTTGGAGATCTAAGCATTATCTTGCAAATCATGCGCTACACTCCACTTCTTCCTCGTGCAGACTTAAAAAATAAGGGGTGCAATGTATTTTGGTTTCTTCCTGTTAAGCCACGGAGACTCCCAAAAAAGAGCAATTTTCCCATTGCCAGTATTTATGGTGCTTGCGTCTTAGAAGAGGCTCATATCCATATCACTACAAGGGTTTCCCAGGCCAATCCAAAGTTTCTTGCAGTCACCCCACTCAAGCCAAGGCCATCACAATCTTAGAGTCGTAGCAAACTTATCAAGATGCAAGAATCCCCAAACCTCCATGGCGAGTTGGCCGACAAACCGTCTCCCAATTTATTTTGCACTTTCCACCAGAGATCTCCCTAGTGCCCGCCCATAAGAAGGCGCTCTTAATCTTGTTTAGGCTTTGGAAGCAACCCGACGAAATGTTGAGCGGGTTGAGGTGGAAAATGGCTTGGGAAATAAGTATGGACTTGACAAGATCCCCACGTCTGGCCGCACTATTTTTTTGCATCCCAAGTAACCAATTCTCCCGTAGTTTTGTCCTCAAGGGGTTGGAAGTTGACCCTTTTGAGTTGCCAAATGGAAAGAGGGAGGTCCAAGTATTTGATAGGGAAGGATGTACGATTCACCAGCAAGTCTCCAAGCACTTCCTCGATGTCGATGTTTTTGCATCTTATTGACACCACCGAGCGTTTTTGAAAGTTTGTTTGTAAGCCGGTCACCTCGCCAAACATTGAAAGGATAGATTGTAGGTGTTGGATATCCTCCTTCTCTGGGACAAAGAAAAATCGCTCCTTTTTGAACTTTATGGAAAATAAGGAATAATTCCAACTAATATAGTTCTTTACTTATGCCACTTCTTGATTGAATGGGCAATTTTGCAGAAAAGCGCACTACAAAGACTGGGCCAATAAAATGGCAAAGGTGGCACATGAAGCCTATAGTCGCCGACATGGTTGTGTCCTGACATATTGAGGCTCCGCGACCAGCGGGGATGACAATTCATGAGTTTTATCACTGTCTTGTAATATGCTATAGGCAATTCTCAGTATATTTTATTATGTCGAGTTTGTGTTTTGGGGTATTGTTCTTGTTTTCAGACGTTTTGGCAGCCGGACAGTACGTCTTTACTATCGTTCTGGTTTAGTAAAGTACGGAGGTTGTTCCAGCTTTACATGAACAGAAATGCTGTAGTAATTTGGAGACTTCTCAATTTGAATATGAATTTGGGGGCCGTGTGGCCCCTTTAATCAAAAAAAAAAACTTAGTTGGCATCTTGGTTTCTTGCACCGATGGAAGACGGCATTGAACGAAGAACTGCATCAGCTGGTCACCGTAAGTAGACACAGGGTTTAACTTTACGCACTGCTGGATGAAACGTACATGAGGTTCAGAAACAGACGTGGCACACCATGTAGTCCAGTTAACTGAACATCTGAAGCGTGAGAGTGAGATGCTGCCTAGCTCTGTTTCGAAACAAACTGAACTGTTCCATCCACTTGAAATCATACGACTACACGAGTTGGCGGAACAAAAGAGAACTACTATCAGTCTATCGCCACTGAGCAGCACGCATGTAGCTTCATCTGATGTAGGCAACATGGCCGAACCTGACCGCCGGAACCGAGCGTCCGAATGTCTTCCGGGCCGTATGGACAAGGCCCCTCAGGATCACCTTCAGCTTCATGCCGTCCTCCGCCGACCGCGGTCTCCCCGCCGATGCTGGCTCTTCAGGGTCCTCATCGACCGCGACGACCTTACCTCCCTGAAACTGAAAGCAAGACATCCGCCGCTGGGGACGCCGAGTGCGACCGCCGGAAGCAGTACCCAGGGTGGAGAGGCGAGAGGTTGATCACAGTGTGCGGGCCTGCAGAGCCCTCGGCTTTAATTTATAGGCGGAATTCAAGTACAGAATATATATGACGCAAGCAGGATAGCATGGATGCTCTAGCTAGCCCGGTCAAGAACCAATGGGGTTCCGGGGTCGGCGGCGTGCCGAACGGGTCGCCGGCTGCTCGGCTGCATCCGGGGACAAGGAGAGCGACCGGCGGTGTACTATACTGCTCTGCGCTCTATCTTTGCTTGCTGCCTTGCTGGTCTCTGCGATGGAGACAGTAGAATATACTAGTAGCAGTGCGTTTCCGGCTAGCTAGCACTAGCAGATTGTGGTGCCGAGTCCAAGCACAATTAACTGCACAAGATTTCCTTCGCGCCATTTTGTTGGTTTTGAATGCAAATCAAGGGCCGAGGATGCCAAGCACAAGATCCCAACTTCTTCTAGTAGGCACAGGTTTGCACAACTGCAATTCCTCGAGGTTTACTTACAGAGATCCCATATTGCACACTTGCAACGTGTAGGCTTCGTTCAAAGACAAACACACCTCCAATGGAACTCCCTTTCTATAGATTATAATAGCTCCACTTATGGGCCATACTCTGCATCTCACTGGAATAATAAAAATCAAAGAGGAGAAAAAAAAAACCACCAGCTGGGACAGAATTACGTACAGGGATGCATGTGCAATCCTAGATCCTAGACAAGCTGCAGCACCTCACTCTCGTATGTACAGTACATGGGCGCGAATGCGCGCAGCGAGACCGTGCGCGCGCCGGCGTTCACGCCTTGTCCTCCGCCGGCAGATGCCACACCCAGAACTCCTCCTTCTGTCCAGCCCCGCGCTTCCTGGGGCTGCCCTTCGGGGACCGGAGCCTCCGCCGGTGGTGGATTCCCACGTCCCTCGCCGCCCTCGGCCTCTCCACCTTCTTCTCCTCCTCCTCCGCGGCCGGCTCCGGCGCGGCCACGAAGAGCACCACCGGCCCGGCAAGCACGTCCTCCGTGACGGCGACGGAGAGCAGCGGCTCGAGCGCCTCCACGACGGCCGACATGTCCGGCCGGTTCTTGGGGCTGCCGCTCAGGCACTGGTGCGCCACCGCCGCCGCCTTCTGGGCGGCCGCGACCGGGTACCGGCCCTCCAGCGCCGGGTCCATGATCCGGCGCGCCAGCCTGAGCGGGTCGCGCAGCCCCGGCCGCGCGTACTCCACCAGGTTCTGCTCCCTGCTGGGCCGCGACTTGTCCACCGCCCGCCGCCCCGCCAGGATCTCCAGGAGCACCACCCCGAAGGTGTACACGTCGCTCTTCGCCGTCAGGTGGCCCGTCATGATGTACTCCGGCGCCGCGTAGCCGTGGGTGCCCATCACCCGGGTGGACACGTGCGTGTCGTCTCCCACCGGCCCGTCCTTGGCCAGCCCGAAGTCCGACAGCTTCGCCTTGTGATCCTGCGTGTAAAATGCAACAGCAACTTAGCTTTGAACATTTAGGCCTTTGAAGGCCCATGTGAATGAACGGGCCGGAAAATAATAATTGGCTTACCGAGTCGAGGAGGATGTTGGAGGCCTTGAAGTCGCGGTAGATCACCGGCTTCTCGGCGTCGTGGAGGAACGCCAACCCTTTCGCGGCGCCGACGGCGATGTTCAGCCGGGTCGACCACGGTAGCGGGGCAGGTACATCTGCAAGGCATCATCACAGAGAAAAAACCATTTCAATATTCGAGATGAAGCTTGTCTGATTTCTCAACCAATAGTTCAGTATGAATACTACATTGGACAAAGAAATGTCGATGTTCCGACAGTGTTTGTCTCTTCTGCACTTGCGTAGGATTTGGTTAATCTTTTCCCGATTTTCCAGGAATTTATATGGATGTGAAGATAGTCAATGGTTAGGAGATTCCACGATGATGACTATTGACTAAGAAGAATCGATCTCAATCAGTGAGGTTGGGAAAATGCAGCGTGATAGATTAATCGCGACACCGATCCTGCAACTATCTCCGGCCGTGACCTCACTTGCTTCTGATGACCCCCAATCTACCTTCTGGTGCAAGCTGGGGGAGGGTATGCTTCAGATCCCAGTCAAATTTAGTTGGTCAGAACGCAGAAAATCTTGGAAGGTAGCTCAGGAAAACCAGGTCGCCCTGCAACTAAACAAAAAAATTGGTGGTACTTGCCAACTTGATAGGCTTTTAAATTCAGAGTTGTTCCTCTGAGTTTTTCTCATCTGCCAAGTCAATGTAGGCAGGTCAACCGAGTTTATCACGAGAGGCTAGAGCTACAGCATTTTCCACGGTTATTAGGTGCTACTCCTCCTCCTCTTCATGCTTAATTAATCAGAGTGGTTCATATATGATCGAGACAGAGCAGTAGTATCAGATCAGATGTAACTAAAATGCAGTGATGAAGAGCACGTACGTTTGTCGAAGAGGTGGTTCTCGAGGCTGCCCTGCGCCATGTACTCGTAGACGAGGAGGCGGTGCTCGTCCTCGCAGCAGTACCCCACCAGCTTCACCAGGTTGGGGTGCCGAAGCTGCCCCAGGAAGATCACCTCTGCCTGCACATGAATGGATTAGCACGAGTCACATCCATCGGTTTCAGTTCAGGGACAGCATCCATCCATCGGTTTTATTGTACTGTATATTATAGGCACGTCACCGGACTTCATCCGGCCGCCGCCGGCCGGCTGCCGGAACTGTCACATCGCTCAACAAACCTAGCTAGCTCCCCGGTTTTCTCCTGCCAGTTGCCACACACGCGCGTCGCGATCTTGATGTCAAGATATTTTTATGTCTGTTTAGCTAGCGCTGAACGCTACCGGTTGGGAATAACACTAGATCAGGAAATAATAACGGATATTAGGGGAACAGAGATTTTACAGAAATGATTGAAGGGGTCCTTAACGTTACATGCTCATTTCAGGAAACTAGCTTAGCTTAACTTGCCTACAACCATTGCTTGTTGCTGCGGGTTACAGGTTTCGTCCCTTACAAAATTGGATTGGGCTACATGCTAAGAGTGACTGATCATAAATTATCCATTTCGATATAATTTCTGCCTCGGTACCTTTTTAATTACAACTGCCTATAGAGTTGAAGTTACAGTTGCCTATAGAGTTACTCAATGTTGGACCAGGTGTAAGGATTGTATATTCAGTGATCCTTGTAAGGAAACCCTTAATAACCGTAGCTAGATAGCTTGTTGGTTAACGGCAAAGGTCACTCTTCTACTGTAAGCAAGAAATCCAATCTTATTCCCACAAGCCCAAGCGTTAGATCGTCGTCAGATTTAATTGGGAACTCTTCCATGAAAAGCTAGCTGCCGCAGCCGCACACTAGGTACTACTACTAGCAAGCTGTTAGCCTGTTACTATTGCACACGCAAAGGATTAATGGAGTGATGAGGACACGTGGAGCGCGGACGTACCAGCCATTCCTTGTGGCCCTGCGCGCCCTCGGGGTCCCAGAGCTTGACGGCGATGGCCTGCGCCTGCTTGAGCCCCGGCTTGTCGACGAAGCCCTTGTACACGGGCCCGAACCCGCCCTCGCCGAGGAAGTTGTCGGAGGCGAAGTCGCGCGTCGCGGCGCGCAGCTCGGCCACGGTGAACACGTGCAGGTTGGAGCCCACCAGGGACACCGACAGGTCCTCGTCCGCCGCGCCGCTCAGGTCGGTGAACGACAGCCGCCGCATGCCGCCGCCGCCGGAGCCGGAGCGCGGGCGGACCTTCTTCCGGCCATCCGTTGCCGTGCCGCCGTCGCCGCCGAGGCAGCCGCCGAGGAGCGACCTCCACGGCGACGATGACCTCTCCCTGGAACCAGCCTTAATACTGTCGCTCCTCATCGGGGCAGCTAGCTGGCTATCTTGTCCTGCGACGTCGTCGGCGCGTCGCATATACCGCCGCCGGCCGCCGAGCGCGTGCACGGAACCGCTCCACCTGCCGTGTGTGTGACAAGCTCGCGATCAGATGTGTGGGTCGCGGGAGAAAAGGGAGGGGAGAGAGGGGCCGATGATGCTTCGAGCGAGTTGTGGCCGTGTGGGGTGTTGTGGCGAGGCCGCATCTGCTGCTGGTTGGGCCTTGGGCGGGATATATAGGCGCGACCTTTCTCGGGCGAGCTTGCGGCCGGCTTGGCTAGGATGACATGGCGGTATTGTGTTTGACTCTAGCTTAGAAGGAAAAAAAATAATGTGATAATTAGCTGGAGACTGTAGTTTTATACAGATGTGTTCCCGTCAAGTGTCATGGTGCGGATTTCACTGTGGATTGACTATTTCATTGGGATTTTTGAATGGGATCGAGGAAGGCGTGCCTGCTGCAACTTTGCCTACACCTACCCGCACTATAGCTTGCGAATTAGCAAGAGTATGCATGACTCGACTCGTGACATGCAAGAGTAGTAGGTATTACTTGTGTTTGATTTGGTATCTTCTGATTCTGGCAAATGTAGAAGAAATCAGCTAAGTGCTTAATTATGTCAGCAATTCACCGACTTAGTGGTTAACACCCCCTTTTTCAATAAAGTTTGCTTCACAATGGTCTGGCATCTTTTTTCCTTTTCTTTTCTTTTCGGGGTAAAACATGAGCTTTATTAATCAGTGAGAGTTACAGAGGACTGTGTTTGGGCAACTGAAAAACATCTTTAGGTCCGGAAAGCATTTGACGGATCGTTTTGCTTTTACAAAGAGACGCTCTCTATCTTATCTTAATTAGCTAAGTTCCTGATATCATGAAGCCAGTGGAGGGAAGATGATATGTCTGGTAAAAGGATCTAGAGGTGTCGACCGGTGGGTGCAATCCATCTTCACAATAATCGTAAGGGTCTCCGATGAAGTGCCAATCGCAAGACTTCAACACACGCTATTAGGTCCGCTTCAACTAGTGCTTCATAGTCATTTGGGAAATGGCAAGAAGTGTAGATCGAGAAGCCATCATCCTCGTCTCGCAATGCCATTCCTACAGCTGCGGTATGGTCCTCAGTATGATCCATCGATCGAGAGCTTCCCCAACCCGAAGGGGGTTTAGTCTAGGGTCAATCAGATCCTTTCTTCATACGATTTTGGTACATCCATTATCTATTTCTCCCCCTAATCATTTTTTCATTTGATTTCACGAATCAGCTTCACATAATTACGCACAAAGCACTTATATCATTTGATTGATGTAAGCGGTTTATATTGTATAGCCTAATTCCTCGCATATCATGCCCGCCAAGCAACCAAAAAAAGTAGTATGATCAGGGACCTTCAAAAGCAAGATTGGAACCAATGATTCGGTGGTTTAGGAGATATGCATCTGATGGAAAACTCCATAAGTTCCCATTTCCTCCCAAAGAGTGTGTCGGCATGGAGACACTTAAAGAGTGTACGATAGACATCCTCATAATCTGATCCGCAAATATTTCATCTTCCAGTTACTCGCATATTGCGCCTTAATTTGTTCTCCTTCGTCTCTAAGTCACTGGAAGCTACTCTCCATGTAAATTCTTTAACCTTTTTGGAGGGACAAATGCTTGACAGATTTTTTCCCAACAAGTGTTATTTTCATTAGGCTAAGAGCTTGCGGAAGCCATGGCGCACTAATCCGGTTGGGCATTGATGCCTAGCCTATAAGCATCATGGAGGCAGAACATCCCAAGTATTTTCGGTTGCCATCTGAATCCTTGAAATGCTGGGATTGTTTGATCTTCAGAATAGCCTCGACATCTATTAGTAGGGTAATATTATGTACCAAGTATGTATAAAAATTAACACTCGCATTAATAAGTTTTGAGACCCTTTGAATGCTCATGTTACCCTCTAGGGAAAGAGTTTTACAGTAAAAAAAAACAGGGATCCAATTATCCCGCCAATCTCTGACATTATGTCCGTTGCCAACTCTCCGAATTAATATATTTTTCAAGAATTCCATTCCATGAAAGTTTGTCAAGTAGAGGAAGAGTTACCCAAAAAGACAATGTAAATCAACTCCCCATTGGTGGTAATAACGAGCCTTGAGTGCCTGTCAACACAAGCTCTTGTCGTAGATCAGCAAACGCCATGCTTGACATGCGAGAAGGACTTGATTAAAATTCACATGTCATGAATTCACATCCTTCCATGATGCTTTGTTTTGTTTAATTTGGACCAACTTATCCAATGAGTCTCTCATTTCCCATGCCTAGATCCCCAATTCCGCACAATCTTGGTAAGATATTCACACACCATGATTGGGAGTTTGAAAAGACCCATAACATATGTTCGTATAGCTTCATCTATGGCATTCACGAGTATTTCCCTTGCACTTTGTGCCAACAGGATACCCCTCAATTCAGTAAGCATTTTTTTTACTTAATCTTGATTGCAGGTTTTAAAGTTGTCTCCATGCATGTAGTCATCTACTCCCTCCGTTTCGGTTTACAAGTCCTACGCGTATATCTAGGTTATCAATTTGACCTATATAATTTGAATTATATAATATAAAAATTATATCATTGAAAATACAAAGTCTAAAGTTTTTGGTGATATATTTTTGTAATATATACATCATACTAAGTTGCTCAATTTGGCGACATAGAACTACGTGCAGGACTTGTAAACCAAAACGGAGGGAGTAGTATAGGGAGGCCTAAGTATTTAACTTAAAACTCATGTTGCTCCACATGCTATAGACCGGATCACCGTTTGTGTATTGTGTGGGCAAGAAGCACTAAGCAATATGGAACATTTACTTGGCTTAATAAATTGTGTCAAGTGCATGACACATAGATACCCAACTTATTTATCACACATGGTGCCTTCTCCTTTGTGGCTTTGAAGAATATTATTCTATCATCAGCAAATAACAAGTGAGAATCAACAATCCATCTATCAAGTTGATATCGAAATTGACAGTTCAATCAACTCAAAGATTTTGGCCAATCAGCTATGCAATGTCTTATACAAGGTGGTGTCTAAATATCTGGTAAATAGGCTTCGGTCTCTATCGGGGGTGCTATTTCAGCAAATCAAAGCTCATTTATTCCCAGGTGTATGATTAAGGACAATGGTCTTCAAGCCTTTGAAAGAATGCATTATATAGAGCATGATACTACTATTGACTTCTCATTTTGTTCATACAAGCTTGATTTATCAAAAGCCTATGATAGAGTTACACGGAACCTTCGGGAGAGTGCAATGCATACAATGAGGTTATCTCACAGGTAGATAGTGGACTATAGTTTGTGTTACCATGATGAAATACTCGGTTAAATTTAATGAAACCTTATTGGAAGTAGTTTTTTTTTCCTACTCGTGGTCTAAGGCAAGAGAGTCCCCTATCTCCCTTCCTTTTTCTTGATTTCTGGATGATGGCTTAACGATGCTTTTCATGAATGAAATGGAGCATATCAGGATCACACCAATTAGGGTGTGTTGGATATTCACTAGCTTTTCCCCTAGCATCTAATCTTGATTAATTTAGATTTGACAGACCGGTAACTCCTTGGTTTTATGTCAAAATTAGCTATTTCTTGTTTTATAACTTTATTAGGGTTTGTACTTCACGATCTCAGCTAAATATGGCTTTGGTTTCGTTGTATTTTTAAATCCCTCAAGGTTTAAATTAATGAGTGTCGAGCGTTTGATACATGCTTGCCTATGTTGTGGAACTTGCGGGAATGTCGGTCGGAGGGGAAGGGTGCAAGACGTACGAGTCTTTCTCGATGGCATCGATGTGCTTAAGCACTTCTTCGCATTTTGTCCTCCTCCGCCACTTCTTTCCTTGTTTCACAACCAAATACACATGCCTATAGGCCGCCTGGGTTATAGTGATTCGGTTAGCTAATGGTTAACTACTATACCTATATTAGCTATTGGATGATTCTACCTGACATCAATGGCCAACTCCCAATAGAAGGGAAGGTTCCCTCGGAACAATTATTTTACTTCAAGCTATCTTGGATCCTTCTTAACCTTTAAAAGGAAAAAATCCCGTAATAAAATGGTATGATGAAAAAAATTCAAAAGGGGTGTGGAAAAAATGACAAGAAAATATTGGAACATCAATTCAAAAGAGATATACATGACAATATGCATGGCAATAAGATATAGCCAACTCTACTGTTGTCCTAGCTGTCAAAAAAAAAAGACTACTCTCTAAAGAAACCATTCCCTCCGTTTAAAAATATAAGATGTTTTAGGTTTGTAAAGAAGATATATCTAAACAGACTAAAAGATGTCTAGATATATCTTCTTTACAAACCTAAAACGTCTTATATTTCTAAACTGTACGTGTCAATTGAGACCAATCACCCGGCCCCGCCCATCCCTATACAGAACAGAACCATGTCCTGTGTTCGCGATCCTTCGATCCTGTTCAAAATTCCCCACCTCGTCGACCCAAATCAAGCAAAATCCGAGTTTGGACAATTAATCGCACTCTCGCGCCCTAGCTAGCTAGGGGAACGAGGAGGCAGTTTGGACCATGTAGCTCACACTCACTCACACGCGATGCATGATTCCTTACCTAACCCAGGACCAGTAGTGTAGCATGCTAGCTAGCTATTCGCGCGTACTACGTGATTTCAGTCGACGCGCGCGCGCGCACGGGGCGATGCACTGCATCCACACGCCGCGCCGACCCGTCTGAGCCAAGAGAACGGCTACGTCGTCGACCATGTACTGGCAAAGCTCCGATCCAGCGGCGAGAAAAAAAGGGTGCTGGTGGACGCGCCGAAAAGCGGCTCGTTTCCGCGGCACCCCCGTACATACATACGCTAGTGGTAGTGGTAGCAAGTAAAGCTATCGCGGCCAGTACGTTGGTATTGGTACTCCCTCTCCCTCGGTCCGCGCTCCTTTTAACCAAAGAAAAACGGGACATAGCAGAGAGTTCGTCTGCTCCTTTCGGCGCTAGCTCTCGCTCGCTCGCCACATCCGATCGAGAATGGCCCATGCGTGAGACGCGGCGGCGGCGGCGGCGGAGTGCCCCCAGATATACTACTACTGTCGTCGCGGCGCTTTGATTTTGTACTTGCTTTGCTTTTCTCCTCGAGATCGACAGTTGCCCAACCAAACACAACTTTTTTTTCCATAAAGAAAAACAACACAATTAAGCTAACCTGAAAAAAAATACTACGTGCGCGCACACAACTTTTCTTAGGTGACGGACGCATCCCATATCGTTATAGGACTCCCGGGTCGCCTCGCGCGGGGCGGCTCCGGAGGCAACAAACCCTAGAAAAGCCCCGCCCCGATCTCCTCTCCCTCGGCCGCTGCCGCCGCCGGCGGCGGCCGCGCCTGGCCGTCGAAGACGGTGGGCGAGGGAGGCGCTCCCCCGACGGATCCCCTTCGCGTGGAGGCGGATCGTCACAGGGGTGGTGAGGGTGGTGTGTGGGAGGCGGCGAACCTTGGCGGGAAGGCAGCGGCGACGCGGGGAAGGTGGCTCGGCGGCGCGAGGCAGCATGGAGGGCGGCAGGCCCGTCCAGAGTGCTGGCGCGCAGCGGCCGCTCGTCCCCCGTGCTGGCGGCTTGTCCGATCTTCCATGGCGGCGGAGTGGGGCGATCTGGTGGTGGAGGTGCCGGCGATGGAATTCCGTTGGAAGACCTAGATCGGCTATCCAACCCTAGTTGCCTCCTCGATCCGTTCTCCTGGAACCGGCCGGCGGTGTGGGGATCGCTGTGTCGGATCTAATAATGGTGGTGGTCCTTTGATTTCCTTCACACGATGACGAAGATCTGCTTGATGTCTGCCCTCGTTGATCTGGTCTGGAGAGGCGGGTTCCGGAAGGCTCCGCCGGCGAACTCCCATGGGCGTATCATGCCTAAAGATTGCTGGATCGGAAGGTATTCGGTCGTGCGCACCTTGTTTTTTGGCCGTTTGGTTTCAGCGGAAGCGTTGCGAAGCTCTGCTGTTTGTTCCCACCAAGTACCATTCTTAGTGCCATGGTGAAGTCAGATGCGGAGAATGTCAGTAAAGCGGAATATGAGGGTAGCAATGGTGATTTTTGTTATTGTGGCGACGGCGATCTGGCTGCGTGATCTGGGACTCGTTGCAGCGACTGTTGGTGCGGGAAGACAACACAGGGGGAGTTCCCAGTCTTATCTTGCAGGGTGAAAATCCAAGGTCTGGCCTTAACTGGTTGTGCCTGGCAATGACCTTGTTGAAGACATTGTTTTGTGAGCAAGGACTTTCTCCAGGGTGAAAACCTATGATCTTTGATCGGGCAACGACGGCGCTTGGACACTGTTTTCTTCTTGAAGGCGTTGTTATTGGAGTGGGGACTACTGGTGTTGTTCTGATGGTGTCACTGTTTGTTGCTTTGAGGATTAGTTCTCTGTAGCGGGATTTTTTTTTTGTAATTCTTCTTTCTTTTTTATGGGCTGTGTGTATCCGTAGAGCCGCTAGGACATGCGTTGTTGCAGAGGCCGGATGTAATTGGTATCCCGTGATATTAATATATGCTCTTTTCTAAAAAAAAAACTTTTCTTAGGTAGCACAGTTAAGCTGTGCGTGCCTGCGTGCGCGCCGATCAGGATTCAGACATCCGGATCCCGTAGGTCGTGCCTTCGCTTTTCTTCTAGCTAGTCTAGAGAAAAAGAGATAGGGTCGGAGGGAGAGGTATCTCTGGTGTGACGACGATGATGCGTGCGTTGGGATCAGTCGGCCGCTCGATGGACGTGGTGAGTTGGCACACCAAGTCGGGACCTGGTCATGACGATGATACTACTACGTTTACTGGTCGAGAGATGAGATGTCCGAGCGAGCAGGCCGCCTACGTTTACCTCGACCAGTAGTGACCAAGCCAGTGTCGGGTTCTGATAGGCCGTAGCGCAATGTCAACGTGCACCTCGTTTCCGCGAAGCAGCCCCCCTCCGGCCTCTTTGCAAGACAGCTCCCGTGTCGTCCTCGTAGGATCCGCATAGTTTTCGACCTCTCCCTCCGGCGTCACACTACGTACGTACGTACGTAACATACGCTCACACACACGGGTCTCTCTCCCCCGCAAAACAAAACAAAAAACACGGGTCTCTCTCACACAGCATTGTGTGTGTGTGCTGAATTTCTCTTCTTTTTCTTCTTCTCCATGGCAGGTGAGATCGAGTGGGCAGCTGATAGTCAAACTAACGCTCATGCACGCGATGCGTGCCTGCGGAGAAACAATCCTTGCATGCATCCTTTTGACTTCTCGCGGCATATATATACACACATAAATATAGTACTATACTATCTGTGTGTTAGTTACGAAAAAATCAAACCAAACTTAGCTAGTACCCACTCTTTTCCAAAGTAGGACCCACCATATGGTTTCTGTTCAGACTTAAACTTGATAAAGTTTCATCAACTATATAGGAACAATTGTGACCTTTTATAATCTTTAAGTCTGTATTGTTAGAACCAGTATGTTTTAATGCTATGTATGTTTTGTATTACCTCCTTCACGGTTTGCAGGGCGCTCTACAAAAATCTCACGGACCTAGGCGTAAACGTATTGGCTGAAAATTAGGCCTATTAATGAGCGGTTAAGGCGCATGTATTGGTGGGAGATTATTGCATGCATAGGAAGTTGGAAGGAAAACTGTCACATTAATCGATAATTAATTTTTATACGCCTAGGAACATTGTAGTTTTGGAAATACCCAAATTTGATTAGACGCCCTGCAAACCGTGAAGGAGGGAGTATTGTAGATGTCCATATTGTTTTCTAAAGAAAAATGCATTTTGCTATCTGTGTTAGTTATGAAAATCAACCAAACTTAGCTAGTACCCACTCTTTTCCAAAGTAGGACCCATATGGTTTTTGTTCAAACTTAAACTTTATAAAGTTTTATCAACTATATAGAAACGTACAATTGTGACCTTTTACAATCTTAAGTCTGTATTGTTAGAACCAATATGTTTTAATGTTGTGTATGTTTTGTATTGTAGATGTCCATATTGTTTTCTAAAGAAAATTGCATTTTGCTACCACAATTGAGTCTAGGGTTTCAAAAAAACTACTGTACCACAATTTAGAAAAATTTCAAAAAAACTACCACATCGAAGTCTAACTGTCGCAAAAAAAAACTACCACTTCTGTGTAACCCTTGTCTCCGTCCTTGTTGATCGTGTTTCTGAAAGGTCTGGCCCACCTATGTGCTGACGTGGCATGGAACATCAGTGTGAGAGAGACACATAGATTGGTTACATATTTTTGGATCTATTTGCAAAAGGATGTGGGACCCACTTGTCAATCCCTCTCCTCCTCTCTCTCTCTCTGTCAAGTGGAACCGTCGTGGTCATCCCTAACCTCCAGCCCCGGCTGCTGTCGCACGATCTCCATCGTTTTCGATCTCTCCGGCGTCACACTACGTACGTACGCTCACACACGGGTATCTCTCCCCCGCAAAAAAAACACGGGTCTCTTTCACACAGCATTGCGCGCGTGCGTGCGCGCGCGCGCGGTGCGTGCGTGCGTGTGTGTGCTGAATTTCTCTTCTTTTGCTTCTTCTCCTTGGCAGGTGAAATGAATAGATCCAGTGGCAGCTGATAGTCCAACACTCATGCACGCGATGCGTGCCTGCGGAGGAATAATCCTTTGCATCCTTTTGACTTTCTGGCTGCTTATACACTCATAAATATACTACTCCCTCTTTTCCAAAATAGGGCTCATAAACAATTGTGAACATTAAGACAATTGTAAATATTTATATTCTTTTCTATATAGACAGTCAAAAACTACTAAAATTTTGACTTTGACCAAATACCATATGCATCATAAATGTTGGAGAGGTGAGAGTACATCACCACTACATGAGACTTGATCACTTAAGATCCAAGCCTATGTACATCTCGATCCATCGATTGCGTTTGATACCTTGAGAAATTATTAATAGTGAACTCACTAGACTTTTTTTTTTGCCGAATGGTGAAATCACTTCACAACAGAGAAGAGAAATCATCTGTTGTCTCCTCAGCAATGAACATGTACTAAAACCTCCGTCGTCGTAAAGTCACCAGCATGGTAATGATGCTGGGCATGTGGAAGTTCTCATTATTTCTCAATGTGCCATTTGTTTTCAACGAACTGAACTTCAAACGGTGTTTCCTTTATCCTCCTTAATACGCAAACTTACCAGCAAACTGGATTTCTAGCTGCCTCCTCTGGTGAAAACGAACCAGTAAACATATTATTAGACCTAGGAAAATCAGAACTCGTCGAACAAAACAAACCGATCGAGTACTACTATACAAATCATCACTTTATCAGATGACCTATGGAGAGATTTTGCACCCTTGCTGATTGATCGATCGGATCGATCGATGACGGCGACCCTGCTGCAGCACCTGAATGCGTCTGAGAAATTAACAAAAAAAAACTCTCCTCACTTGTACGTGGACGACAAATTAACTTGAAGTTAACTCCACCGTGTGTCCCCGCCCGTTCTAGAAACTCTTGCGACCACGATATATACAGATCCTACGCATGCAACACAAAGTAAGCGACAGGATAGCTTCGGGAGATCCGGGGTAGGCTCGCCGTCTCCCTCCATGAAGAAGAGGCTCAAGCGTACGTCACGAGACTGCTCCCTACCAGCCGCTTGCACTACGACATGTATAGCTTCCACCGCCACATATATCCATTTACATGTGTATCCTTCCTGTGCAATCCTTTGCTTCCTGTGTTTGGAAGATAGACGACTAGCACTGCTCCGGAAGGTACAACCACAGCCCTAAGATGTTAGTAAAGCATGATTTGTGACCCTGATGGCATCTCGCACCCGATGGATGTGGATCATATGTGTTTAGCCAATCACTCGAGAAAGTATTCTAGATGATGCCTGCATGCATGCACGCATGTCTCTTGATTGATTAGTTTAACTAAGCGGAGGGAGAGGTGATTATATAAAAAACGAGTAAGGTCATGTGTCGTCTATATAGGGCTCTTGACCATGCATGCATGGTTCTTGAATTTTGATAGAATTAATTTAATAGAGATGTGATTAAGAAAGGTTGGGGGTGAGAGGTCAAGCGTCATCTATCTAGGGGTGCTTGACATGTATCCCTCAAAGTCTGTTGGTGATGGGTTCATGTTTGCTCCCGGACATGGGATCACATTTAAGTTCTTTAATGTGGGGCATATATACATGCATTAGGCTAGGATATGGTTGGTGATGATTCCTCAATATCCCTGGAGATATGCGTGTATCTCTGTCGGTGTACAGGTACAACACAGATGCCCGTTGATTAATCTGTCGGCTGCAAGCAAGCAATATGTTCTGCAGGAGAGCTAGCTAGCTAGCTTCAATACTTTGTACTATAATTAGAGACTATCTTAAGCTTGATTTAGTCAACCATCATCCATAGCATATACACTGAACTGAATCCGGACCATTTCTTTTGGGAGCACGGACTTCTCTTCAGTGGGCAGATTACTTGACCTTTGAACATACAAGAAAAGGTATTATATATACTGAAAACCAAATCCTTAAAATAGTCTTAGTTAACCAATTTATACAATGATTGTAATCAATCATGATTGATTCTTATTTTCTTTATTAAGCAGATCCATCCATCTTTACCATATATAGTCATTAATTATTAGTTTTCTATGCCAGTGCCTCCTCTTCGTATCCTACATCAGATCAGTAACATGATACAGTATTGCAGACCAACAACCTCATGGTAGGTGTGTGGGGCCGGGTGATCAGGACCCCAAGGCAACTCCACTCTGAACTTTAGAAAAGACAATTAGCTCCACATTCCAATCTATAATTTCACAACTAGCTACTTGCTAAGCCAAGTCTACGATTGAGCTTACGCCACTACCAGAATTTAATTTTTTTACCGAGTGGCAAAACACGAGGCAAAGGCGTCCCAGAAATCGGCAAAACATTTGCTGAGTTCCAGGCGATATACACTTGGCAAAAATAAAAAGGACACGGCAAAATTGGAGGAGCTCCGGATTGGAGGCTGGAGGAGATTTCTCTTCTATATTGTCGAAACAAAAAAAATGCAAAGGTCCGCTCAAAGAAAAACGAGACCTGGGCATCCTTAATTTGTAGATTCCAATGATGCGTGAATATAGGGGGGAAAGTAGGTCTAAGAAAAGAAAAAGGGTAGGATTTTAGGCCGTATGCTCTTGAAGTTCTGCGCACCAAAGATTCTTTCATTGCACCATAGGAAAAAGCATAGAATATTTCCAATAGGTTGGAGTCAATATTTGCAAAATAGTCTTGGAATATTTTTGTAGGATTCGATCCTGTAAATCTCAACCCACACAGTTTTTTGGTAAAGATTTCAATTTTTTCTAAATTTTTATATTCAAATCCTATGAATCAAATGGTGCCAAAATGGACTCTGATCGGAAGGCGGCGTATTGGGGCCAGTTCGTCTTGGTGAGTGCACCATTTGTCTCTTGTGTAATTTGTATGATTCAGGATGTTCAACCATTTGGCATATCTATATTCTGATTGGTATGTGGTTCTATTGGAGTTGGCAGTGGTGCCATATCTGCTTGGCATTTTCCTGTGGGAGGAACCCCTTTCCAGCTGTGGAACAAAAGCAATTTGTTCACATTGACCTTTTAAGAGGCTGATAAAGTGAAAATAAAGTTATAAGAACACGACCCCGGACCGCCGAGTTTGACAGGGCAGACGTCCCCACACATACACATTGGGAGAGCATAAGCTTCTCTTTTGCATTTGGACAAGGAAGAATTGTATTCCACTAACTGGCGTATGTGTGGCCAAATCAACCAACGAATCTGCAACCCTGAAACTACATGACCACATGGATTTGCAAGGGAGAATACCACTTGGCACATGGCAAATGCGTATAGATAGCCACAGCGTCTCTAGCACGAATTTCTGTTCCTGGCCATACCCAAAGACTCAGACCATGCCAACCTTTGGCGAGAGTCTGTCGGCCTTCCCAGCCCCGCCTAACAATGTTGTAAGTTGGCGAAGACAGGGAAGGAAGCCAGATCCACCAATCATGCAGTTCGTTTTCTTTCAAACATCCAAAATCTAACAGGATGGGCGAGGCAAAACTTCATATTCGATGCTTTCCGTATCACTACTGGATGACACAAGACATAATGACGCAATGATACTACGCTCATACTATTATAGAATCTGTACAACACCCCCAACTGATTTAGTAGGGGTGGAAACCGCAGCAGATTGGGAAAATTTTGGTACACGACAGACAACAGGCGGTGTGACAACTTCTGTCAGCAAAAACACAGCCCACACCCACGCTTTCTATCCCAACTGCTAGCTCACTGCCGATTGCCTTACAAAATTTGAAGCCCAGGTAGTAGAACAACAAAATAATCACTATGGGGAGAAATCTCAAAACGAATAAATGGAACCCTGTATTTTCTCATCAGAACTCTTGGGTCATATTCCCTGCATCTCACTGACACGCGGTGAACAGCAGCCATAGTCTTCAAAAAATGCTCCCGCAGTATACATCTGCAAGCATAAAAGGGCAAATTCAAATTATATGCAGCCAGCACAAACTAAAATGTGGATTGATGGGAGAAACTATGTGCAAATAATTTGTTTTGTTGCAAGATGGAAAAAAAGAAGAGAATGCAATTGCAATCCACCTAGTTGAAAACTTGATACAGACATTATGACCAAAAACTTTTAGAAAGGTGCATTTGGGATTTATGCTCCTAGAAACCTCCACAGGTTACTATGGGAATGGAAGTACTGACCAAAACATAGTCTTCCAAGAATAGAAAATAGAAGGTGCATGTGAAATGCAAGAAAAATACCTTCCAATCTCAGAAATGGCAGCTTTATATACATTGCTGATACAACTAGCCTGCAAAATTTAATGAATTTAGCCAAGAACAGAAATGAAAGCATAGTGGCAAAAAAGATAGGGAAAACACATCGTAGATAAGTCAGAAATAACTACCTATACTCAAATCATGCAGCTGAGGAGTCTTCTACTGGCAACAGATTGCAAATGAATCCAATGATGCTTGCTATCTGAATACAAGACTCCCATTCTGCTGTTGTCTTATTTTCTCGATAAGTGATTGATAGAATGACCTGAATGCTTTTGTATCATTTCCCTGTTCAAAAAGAGTATTACTATTACCAAAAGGAGTAGTCTATGACAAAGTGAAGATTGAAGATTTAATTTGCTACTGAGATCAGGAGTTTGTGAACTATGACAGCATCCACTACTACTCCACCTAACAAAGAAACATCCATCCCAGAGTAATAGGACAAAAAAAGATGACATCATTGACTTATCACTGTTATTATGAAGTCTCAGTTAAGAGAACCTTTCCAAGCAACAGGTCAAACAAATGATGACTAGACCTTCCCATACAGGTGAGCCTGAACCTAACTAGAGCAATGTGGAATCAACCCTAACTGGATATAAAAGGACACATCAGGCAACCAGTCCTAACCCGATAGCCACTAGAACTTGGTTGCCAGCCCTAGGGGTTCAAGCAATCAATCAATAAACTCTAGTTTCCCTCATAACCTAGAGTACAAAACTCTAGCCCCACTATTGTCTCCAACCACACCAATTATGGAGCCCACGGGCCAGCAATCATCCCCAAGCCATGAAGTAGGCCCTGAGATCCAAGGATTTTCAATCGCCATTACCGTGAAGTCACAAGTTAAGAGCTAAATACTCACCATGACAATACAACTCACAGTTCATTTAATTTTGAGTTGCTGCGTGATACTGATAACAGTTTCCAAACTTAAATGTCATCCTTATGGCACATCCACCAATTTGAAAATAGCTCATGAAATTACCCGCTTAACTTTGCGGCTATCAAGCTATGTAATACAACTCATATGTTTATAACTTGCAATATGTCCATGAACTAATGTAAAAGGGGCTGTTTGGTTGTGCTTATTTATGGCTTTTCGCTTTTGGCTTATAAGCCACAAAAGCACCTAAATAGGTGCTTTTTATTTTGGATTTTGGCTTATACCATCATACTACTATGTTCAGTTAAAAGCCAAAAGCCAAAGCCGAAAGCACCTATTTTGGTGCTTTTGTGGCTTATAAGCCAAACTCTAAAAGCTAGATTTAAGCCCAACCAAACAGGCCTAAGTCGCATTTGCTATGCACTCTAAAGCCTGTGACTGAAGCATAAGTTGTATTTGTTGTACTAATGTAATATGTGTAAGGTTGACATATATGTCTGATTAATCTGCAGAGTTAGAATCTACTCCAACAAGATAATTGGTGTAGAGCTGTAGATTCTTCTATTTTTCTCTAAATCAACAAGAAAATTTCTAGGAACTTTTTACAGATCAGTGTGTGAATTTTCAGTCCAGAGCAGAGGGGTTCCTTGGATCCACCATATGTTTATAGATACAAATATAGATTACAAAACAGAAACAAAACAAGGTCAAGATAATGAGCATACCTGTAACTTTTGGTAGTACTGTTCGGCTAGGTCCGGTGGGCAGTGAGCTTCTGGAAGACCTTTTGCTACAAAATTTACAACAAAGTCCTCCCCAAATCTTTCATACATAATCTTTTGAGCCATCACAATTTCACCAAAGAGAACAAGCTACAAGAAATAAACCGATTAGATGAAGCTTTTGAACATAAAGAATTTATCAGTATATCAGCATACAACAGCATGCAGATTTTAACTACGGTAATGATGTTAAATGATTGCACAGAGTTCTGAACAAACAAACAAAACATACATAGATACTGGTGCTCTATGGAACCCATGTTGCAGTTGATTCGATTAACCAATATAACTGTTTGAACTGCATTAGTGCATGCTCAGTTTGGATACCAAGCACTCTAATTATCAATTCCATCCTCATGAAGTAGTAAAAGCACTTGCCTGGGATGGCTAAATCATCATTTCGTTTTGGCACAACTCTATCAGTACAGGAAACTGAATAGCTAAGAGTTACAATCCCTTGCATAATAGCAAAGTTTACAGATTAGCTTCAAATTCAGTGCAGATAAATGTGTACTCTCTTTTCGCCAAATCCCAACTTGATATAGTGTGCAGCTGTGAATTGAAATAACATAAATTTAGCCTATGAGGTACATTGCCAATTTTCTGGAACTTATCACTGGGGATAACTTTTCCACCCTCTACATTGTCCACCACCAGTCCCCACAAGGGAAACGATCCAAGCTGGTGAGGTAATCTCTAAGGATGGTCCAGTTAGAAAATTGGATATATATTAAAAGGGCATGTGGCTAACAATAATTTAATATAACTCACTGCACTTTATAATGTCACGAAAATAGAGGTTTCATACCACTGTTTTCTTAGCAAGCAACCTTTAGTTAGTCAAAGAGAGTCCGTGACCCACAAGGTGGGAGATTAAGAAATCAAGGGGATCATCCCTACAAACACCACTGATACCTGAGAATCTACAACTTAAACTAAAACATGGGCAGCTTGATTTGTCACATAAGAAGTGCAATTTTTAGAATTTTTCTTACTATGGCGGAACCAAATATTTATTTCCATGAGTTAAAAATCCGAACATACTTAAGAAAGCTGATATGTCCTACAGGACTACAGACTCAATACGAGGAAAAACAAGGTCGTCTGAACTTTATATTGTCATTATCTCTTGTAAACCTGATGTTAGGCAGCGGCCAGAGATCTAATTTACCTAGTAATGCAATATACTAATAAGAAACTATCACCACTGAAAGGTGCAGTATTTCACAAAATGTGATGCCTATAACTCCAACCAACATGGGCTTTACTAAGGCTATTGAAATTCAAATAGAGCCAAAGAAGATCTGCCAAAATAGTGACACAAAGGTTTACTTTCAACACAGCAAGTACAAGGATTGCAAGATTATTACCGTATTTGCATCACGCAGATCAAATGATTTGTCAAGGACACTGTATAAACAGCAACCAGTAGCAAACTTCTCAATCATGAACACTCGGAAGCCAGGAAGCTGTTGAAACAAGAAAGTAACATAACAAGAACATATGAGATTTATGAGTCCAGGTACTAGATAGACACTGAACGGCAAAAGATCTAAAGAAGCAACCTTATCGTCAGCTTTGGACGTAGTGCACCAGTCTTTTATGAGTCTGATAAAAATCTGCACACAGGCCTAGCAAAACCATAATCAAGGTATAAGTGAACCTTGGAAGTTGGGAGCATAGTTATATTTCCACTCGAACAGGACAAAAAGAGGACATATCAATAATAAGAAAGATAGTATACAGCAAGATAACTAGCATCCTCACCTTCCGAAGTAGGATATCTTTATGACTGCATGATGTATACAAAAGCAACTGCATTATAGTCTCCAAATACTGCCTACAGGTAGGAGCAAGGAGAATTGTAGACAAATCATGTGTAACCATCCCATGCAAGAATGTGTATAATGTCCTCTGGAGCTCCTGCAGTTCTCGCATTTCCTGCAACATTAAGAAATGATTACAGCATATAAGCAACCATACAATTCATTCAGCACTCGAAAAGTCTTGCCATTTAAGAAAGAAAAGACACATGGCAGAATAAGCAAACTAGGTAGAATTTATAGGTAGGAGCAACAAACCAGCTGGGAACAAAAGCAACACAAGCTGAGGTGTTGTATAATACAACATCATTGTTATTATATTCGCATCATTTGCTTATATTCATGGAGTAACGAAAATAAAAAACAGCAGGCTCCAAATGCAGTTTCAGGAGCTGGATGAATAATTTAGTCAAGTGGAATGGCCACTGAAGCCACTGCAAGTTTGTATCACCGAGTACAATGACTGAGATACCAGTTCTGGGAAGCAAATAGAACTTTTTATGTTGGTAGGTAGTTTGCCAGATGTTAGCTGGAGTTACACCATCAGCAAGAAACAAAGTAGAAAAGCAATACAACACCACGAGTGACAAAGAGGTTCATGCAGCACATCCCTATATCTGATACATTTAGAAGGCACTAGACCACTAGTACTTGGCATTCTAGGATCGGAGACAAATACAAAAACAAGAATCTACAAAAAGTGCAAAAGTTTCTAGATGTGATTAACTTTACCTCAGTATTTCCTGCAGGGCCAGTTGAAAAGGCATCTTGTGACAGTATCAAAGATAAACGACTTGCAATAGTGGGAAAGACATCCTCCAGTATTCCGCTTGCTGAAGAATTAAACTTGCCTACTATCTGGTTTATCAACACAAGGAATTCCACCATATCCTTTGCCTGTATAAGAAAAACAATGATGTGAGCAGCCCAGTGGAGCAAAGTAAATTTGCTGTGCTTCTTTTTTGAATAAAAGAGTACACTAATGACAGAATAGTTCTTGAAATAATAATATGTAGTTAATATGAAGTTCAACGGGTACGCAAAAGAAATCCATGCAAGTATACCCAAGAGATGAGAGTAACTGAGAAGATAACTGTGTAATGTCATCATCCTAATCATGTTGGGTTCTCTGCTGCTGTTTGGCAATTTCCTTTCCTTTGGAACATCAATAAACAACTTAATGTTTTCATTACATTTTATATACCAGTAGGATCATTCCCACGCCTTTCCTCACAGAAATACTTCTCAAGACTGAACTGTTACTAAGAAAAAAAATTGAAGTGCTACAGGTACTAGACATCAGCAAAGAAGCAAAGCAAAGAACCAAGAAGAGTTCATCTCAATTCAATATATGAAATACCTCGTTATCAACCAGCAACTGTCTTAGTGCGACTGGAATACATGGAAGCACCGAAATTCCTAATATCTCGATCATGCGGTGCAGAAAGGATATGACCTGCACTTGCACAAGTTCGAAGTGGTTAATCATCCAAACAGAACTAAGGAAGATCTTAAACGAACAGGTTCAGATTTACCTTTGATCTTAGGGGCTTCACGTTAGGAAATGAAACAAGGACTTGTAAAACAACATCAAGGGTCTGACAACAAAATGGTAGAAAATATCGCATCAGAAGAACAGCAATACAAAGACCATGGATATGTAGATTATTGATGCGGACTGATCAAGGATTTAGCAAATGTTCTCCATTTGCCACTTGCATATGCTACTTAGTGACAAGCAAACATCACGAAACAAAAGCTGAAGAGAAAATATGGAAGTACAGAATGACAGAGTTTACCTTTTTGAACATGACCCCGATTGTTGGCCTGCTTACCATCACGAGACGTTCATTAAAGCCCTGGAACAGACAACAGCGGAATCGAGTAAGGATGTGGTACAAATGGCTTGCCATGTACAGAACTAAGAATTAACACACTGAGTAAATCAGGACTATATTAGAAAATAAAACATGACAAAATTACCATACATGGCAACAACTTATCCCCCACAATACATAAAGTGGTATTTGCCATTTCTTATTAGGTGTACAAAGCATACCTTGGTGAGCATATTCAATGCAACAACAATTTGTTGAAGACTCATCGCTCTTGGTGATGATTCTTCAAGTCCTTGTGCTTTGGCACCCACTACAAGCGACTCAATCTGGAATAGATTTTCAATTACAACAGTGAGTTTTGCCTTTCCTAGAGAACAAAAGCCATATTGCGCAAAAGGGGAACAATCACCTGATGACAGAGAGGATTCAGCAAAGCTGTCAAGCACTGAACCTGCTTCTCTGGTGATACCTCTTCAATACCAATCAACAACCCAACAGCCTGAAATAGGAAAACATGTCATTGGTCCAAGTTCAGTATTCCCAACTACAGAACAACATGAACAGCTGGGTGCAAACTAAGTTGGGTTATAGAGACAAATGGACAGTGCACCTCAAAAATTTGGCTGCCATCCTCTGAGCTGGAGAACTTTGTCTCTTTATTTGCCCAGTCCATAGCAGTGAATTGTCCTAGGACATCTTCCAAGCTCTATTAATTCACAAACATAAACAGACTCAGATATAGAATAATAAACTAGATGATGTGTAGATCTACAAAAAAGGATAAGTAAAGACCTGCAAGATGGTATCCAAGTAAGGCACTAGCTTTGCCTTCAATAACTTGACAGCTTTCATGAACAAATATCCTGCTCGGCGGCTCACATTGGAATTCTGATGGTGTATGCCACGCTCATCCAAGAAAGCGGCAAGAAGATGTGGCACATACTGTACATTGTCTTGCGTGAACTTGATGTAGCGGGTAACTGTCTCAAGATACACCGACGCAACTAGACGGTGTGTGTGGCACGAGAATCTCGCAGAAAGGAGCATGGGCACAAGCTCCCCAAGCATCCCAGTCCCCATACGGATCTCTTCCTCACCCACTATTTCCCCCAGCCGGTACAACAGGGTAAGAGTGACCTCAACATCCTCGACGGTAGCTTCTGCAGATGAGAGTGCTGTCACAAGTAACCCCTTTATGAACTGCTGTGTGGCAGCTGGCGCCACCCGACAAATGTTCCTGAACAATGCCACTAAATCCTTCCGTTGCTCCGCCATCAGGTCCTCCTCCTCCTTCCCGATCTTGTCAAGCACATCAAGATGGCCCCTATACACTGGATCGTACAACATTTGCTGCCGCACCACCTCTAAGATCTGTCCCAAGTGCCCTAGCTGCTTCTCTGATGGAGCCTTCATTAAACCCACATACTCAGCTAAGAACTCAAGCACGGAACCAGAATCAACATCCTCATCATAAGCGCTCTCTGCCGCTGAAAATACGTCCAGTAGGACCTGTTCGAGCATTTCCAGTGCCGCGGCTCCATCAGCATCACTAGGACCAAGCTTGCGATAACATTCAAGAGCCTCAGCAGCATAAGTCGTCACCAAAGTCGCCATCTTTAACCCACTGTCTGGGCTACCAAGCCCCTGCTGTGCAGACAATAGTGACCTCAGCAACGCGACCTTTGCCCTTGCATCCATCCTCTTTGCAGCCACAGCAGAAAGACACCCCACGGCTGCAGCAGCAAGTGGAGCAGCAGTTCCAGGGGACAGCGCAATGTCAAATAGAAGAGGAACGAACACATCGTTTGCGACAAGGGCAACATCGATCCAGGAGATGCACCTGCGTGCCGCATCAAGGGCCACAGCAGCAGTTGGGGGGTCTGTAGCGCGGAGAGACCCAGCAGCGTCGTGCCAGTGGCGCGCGATCTGGGGCACGCACTGTGCCCGCATGGCGTCCTTGACTCTGCAGGCGTCGGCAGTCTCATCGGCGTTGCGGGGGTAGTCCTGGGAGAGCAGGTCGTCGTCTAGGGAGATGAGGACGCGGGCGAACATGTCCGTAGGGCCTGACTGCGGCGGCGACGGAGGGAGGAGGTCGAGGAAGTAGGAGGGGTATACATGGGGGTAATCTAGGCGGATGAGGAGGGATATGAGCTGGGCGAGCTTGTTGCGGAGGAAGGGCGGGGAGGCGGCGTTGGAGGAGGAGGCGAGGGAGAGGAGGGAGGAGCGGAGCAGGGCGAGGTCGTCGGGGAGGGCGATGCGGCGGCGCAGGAGCGCGTCGTGGAGAGACTGGAGGCACCAGAAGTGCACATGCGCGTGCGGGGAGGAGGCGAGGCCGGAGAGGCAGAGGCGGAGGAGCGACGACGGCGGGGACTCGTCGCGGGCGCGGGCGCAGAAGGCGAGCGCCTCCTCGCGGACGGCCGGGGAGGCCCCGACCGCGGCGGGGGAGTCGGAGGCGAGCAGGATGGCCTTCTCGAGGTCGTCCATGGAGGCGCGGAGGAATCTGAGTGGAGGGGGCGGACACGGGGAAAGAGAGGGGGCGGAGGCGGAGGGGGGTAATATAACAGGGCAAGAGGAAGGGGAGAGGGTTTGCTCGCTCCTTTCCTTCTCTTGCACAAGTCGAGTCGTGGGTGGTTTTTTCTCCTTGTTTTGGGTTTATGGGCTGATTTTTGGGTTTAGACTTTAGAGAGGGTTTTGTTCCCAGAAGATTTTTTCACGAGGATGGTAAGCAATACTGTAATACTGCCTCCGTCCCACAATATATGTCTTAGATTTTTCAAATTTTAAATAAATCTATATACTAAGATTCATTTAAATTTTAACAAATTTGAAACATCTATTTTGAACGAAGAGAGTAGTTTTTTTCATATTCTACAGGTATTATTGTCTTTCAAGGATGCATTTTGTTGACACGTCCGTGTGTATGGATAATTACTTCTTCCGTTTGATAATGTAAGCCTTTTAGAGAACTGTTTTAGCTTAACAAAGCTTATATTGTGAAATGAAGGGAGTATTTGGTTATCATTCATTCAAGATTCTATAAGTAACGGATTTATTAAACTACTACATGCAAATAGACGTCACACAATATACATTGTTGGCATCTGCTCTTTTGTCAATATAAGAAATCATTCTTGCAACTTATTACCCTAGTGGATTAATTTATGTTGATAACTATTGATTGGGGTGTTTCGGTTGCAGCACATGGAAAACATGAAAAAACTATAAATATTAAGTACATATCATAGGTGTCATGAAGACGTAAGATTTTTTTGAAGAAGTATAAGCTCTTGTTGTTGGAGATATGCCCTAGAGGCAATAATAAAAGTGGTTATTATTATATCTTTGTGTTTATGATAAATGTTTATATTCATGCTATAATAGTATTAACCGGAAACATTAATACTTGTGTGATTTGTAAACTGAATTAGAGTCCCTGGTAAAGCCTCTTTATAATACTAGCTTGTTGGTTAATAGATGATCGTGGTTTCTCGATCATGAACATTGAGATGTTATTAACAACAAGATCATATCATTAGGAGAATGGTATGATGGACATACTCCTATAGATAAGCGTAGCATTAAGATCAAGTCATTTCAATAGTTCATTTGCTATAAGCTTTCTGATACATAGTAACCTAATTCCTTCGACCATGAGATCGTGCTAATCACCATCACCGAAAGGATGCTTTGATGACATCAAACACCACACCGTAACTAGGTGGCTATAAAGGTGGCATTGAGTGTTCGGAAAATATATGTTAAGGCACATGGATCAAGAGTGGGATTTGTCCATCCATATGACGGATAGATATACCCTGGGCCCTCTCGGTGGAATGTCATCCAATGAGCTTGCAAGCATGTGACTGGCTCACAAGGGATCACATATCACAGGACAAGAAAAGAGTACTTATCGGTAACGAGGTTGAACTAGGTATACAGAGATACCGACGATCAAACCTCGGATAAGTAAACTATCGCGAGACAAAGGGAAATTGGTATCGTATGTAAGTGGTTCATTCGATCGCAAAGTAATCGTTGAAATATGTGGGAGCCATATGCATTTCTAGATTCCTCTATTGGTTATTGATCGGAGAAGTGTCTCGGTCATGCCCGCATAATTCACGAATCGTAGGGAGACACACTTAAGGATTCGATGTTGTTTAGTAGATATGAAATGTTAGTAGGGAAATTGAATGTTGTTCGGAGTCTCGGATGGGATCCGGTATATCACGAGGAGATCCGGAATGGTTCGGAGAATAAGATTCATATAAGGAAAGTCCAATTCCGGAGTTCGGGAATGATTTTGATGTTTTCATCGGAGAGGTTCTAGTAGGTTCTAGAAGGTTCACCGGACCAGAAGGGGAATGGTCCATGAATGTGTCATCGGTAAGTGGAATGATTGGATCATATCTGTGGCATCCCGTAAAAACCACTACTAGAAAATCGCGTTGTTTTTGTGCATTGCATCATCATGACCGCATGCTCATGTCATCATGTCACATTGCATTTGAGCATCGTCATCATCTTGCATTTGCTTGCATAAAACTATTTTCGAAAAACCTATTTTTGTTTTCTAAACGCCCCGTCTTTGTTCAACACGCAAAAACCCGGGTCTCCGGATTATTTTGTTTTGTCTGCTACCGGTTCGCAAAAGTCTGTTTGAAATAAATAAAACATTTAATTATTTTTAGTGGGGCAGTCGAACGGCTTCGACCCAGTCGACCACCCCCAGTATTAAAACGGTCCACCTAAACCAGCCTACCCGAAATCCTTTTCCCACCTAGTCCTAATCTACCCACCCCTCAGCCACCTCACCCATCCAATCAGTGTACGCCACGTCACCCTGTCCCCAACTCCCACCCAACCAGACACCGCCACCTCACCCCACTCCCTCCCTCTTCCCTGCCCACACACACTCAGCCCACCTCCCCGACAACCCCCTCGCCCCTGGTCCCACCCATGCCTGATCCTATCTTCCCGCGCCCTGGCCCCTGCCCGCGGGACCCACCCGCACCAACTCTCTGGCCCACCCGCACCGCAGCCTCCTCCCTCCTCCTCTCACGCGCCCCGCGTCTCCATCCTCTCACCACCGACGCTGCCGTCCGCCTCCCCTCTGCCTCTTCCTCCCCTCTCCTCCGCCAGCCGCGGCCGCCTCCACCGTCCTCCCGCGCCGTCAGGCCCCCATCGCCACCGCTCTTCCACCTCCCTCTCTCCTCCCCGCTCGCACCGTCTGTCCCGCCACCGCCTTCTCCTCCACCGCCGCTCGCCGCCCTCCCTCTCCTCTCTGCGTCGCGCCCGGCCGCGCCCTTCCCCGTCGCAGGCCACCCCCTCCCCCTCCTCTAGCTCGCCGCCGACGCGCCGCCCCGGCGACCCTCACCCCGCGCCTCACCACGCGAGCCCCCCCCCCCCCCCGCCGCCGCGCCGCGCCCTCCACCACCGGCCGCCTCGCCTCCCCCTCGCCCCCTCTCCCCTCGTCGGCTCGCCCCGCCGTCGGCCTCTCCGGTGACTCCTCCTCCTCGAGCCCGCGCCACCCCGGCCCCGAGCTCGTCCCGCCGGCTGGCCTCCCTCCGGGCGCCGCCGGACCCCGCCATCTCCTCTGCGCCGCCAACCTCCTCTGCAGCCGTCGCCAACCCTCTGCGCTCCACCATGCCCTGGGCTTCGCCCCGCCCTCTGCCACTGGCCCTCCTTCCCGAGGACCCTGCAGCGCCCTCTGCCCCCTCTGGGCGCCGCGACCTCCCCCCAGCAGCGGGCTCTCGCTGCCCAGGCGTCCCTCTCCCCGGCCGTGCACCTTCGTCTTCGTCATGTGTACCTCATCGTCACCATCGGGTTGCCCATGTACCTTTTTCCTGGAGGTGTTTGGTGTTGCCGATGGGCCGTTTTTCTATTTGAGAGTGCACTCGCGCATCCGGCAAGGCCTCCGACATGGGCCCACGTTCGCCACCGACGAGGAACCAATGAGTGTCGGCAGCCAAGATCTTCCTCACGGCTCGCCCCAGGACCTTCGTCCTGGATTCCAAAGCCTTTCCCGGTGTTCGGAGCCTCGCACCCCGTCGAATCCCCCAAGATCGTCTCTCGGACGCCAAGTGCTTCGGCCCAGAAAAACCCGACGACCCGACCAAGATCCGAAGACCGAACCCGACCCGCCAAGTTCTTCAATCAGATCCGAGGACACCGAGACCCGGGACGACAAGTCCTGCTTCCCGGATGCGACAAGACCTACCTCCGTTTTCCGAGAACGTTTCCGTCGAACCCTGAACCCCGAACCCCGGAACCCCAAGATCTGCCGAACCCTAATGTGTGAACCTTCTCCCGAGCCCCTATTTTATAAATGCTAAATATAAAACCTGTTGCATATTAAATTTTCATTGTCATACTTGCATGCATCCTTGTCTGTGGTTTGGGGGCCTTATGCCGATTCACCATATAATTAAATATGGGGCCCATATGCGGGCAAATCTAGCCTTATATTAGCCTCATTTAAATTGGTGTAGCGATCCGGTAACTTATTTTGCCATGTTAATACAACATTTAATTTGCGGGGTAGGTAAATAACTTGAATCGTTTAATTAGTTGTCGGGACCCCGGTTCCGCTTAATATGACCTAATTGCATCGCACCTTTGCCATGTCATTCATCATACATGCATCATGCCCGATCTTTTGCCGTAGTATTAAATATTGCATCCGGTGTTTATTCTAGTGTTTTGCTTCTTCGCGGATAAGGCCGTTGAGTTGATGTGAGCTTCGCCCCGATCTTCGGTTGAACCTTCGGCAATGTATTCAGGCGAGCATCTTCCCCTTTCTACCTATCTTACTTTTATAGTATTTATTCCCTCCTGTTGATCTATTGCTATCTGTGTTGCGATGCTCTAGTTTCGTACCCGTGATATCCCTCGCAGCCTTATATTGCCATGGCCACCTCCTATTACCTGTTGTTTGGTAGATAGTTGGACTTGCGCGTCGTAGTCGCTTGCTCAAGTGCTGTTGCGTGTCGACATGTACCACAGTTGTTGGAGCCTTGTCGCATGTCTGATGTTGGAGATGATCACGGCTTTACTTATCGTTCACTTTAATTCCTGTTTAACAACTAAAATTGAAGTAGGTAAGCAGAGGCACAGGTGGGCAATAGATGTTATTTGGTTGTTAACCGTCCACTTGTGTCCCGTAGGACCCCGAGTGCTTGATACCTGTTCCTTGATTTATCGCGCTATCCACATCCGGGAGGATTATGGGACCCCCCTGAGCCAGAGCTTGATTCATACTTATTTCCTGGGGCCACAAACTAGTTTGAGGTTTTATTTACGATCATGTACTTATGCCAAGCTACTGCTTTATTTACGATTGTGCGAGGAGCACACTGTACTGTTTAGGATTGTGACCCGTTTACGCGGTATCGACAAGCCCAGTTTTGGGTTCCCAGTCGCTTACAGCCGGCCCCACAAACCTTGAGTCCGTCTTGGAGTCAGCTAGCTTCGTTGCGGGTGTACTCAACGGGGTGGCCCCCGGAAATATTTCT
Source organism: Avena atlantica (assembly GCA_910589765.1). Taxonomy (NCBI): domain Eukaryota; kingdom Viridiplantae; phylum Streptophyta; class Magnoliopsida; order Poales; family Poaceae; genus Avena; species Avena atlantica. Next base: position 349,995,730 of record OU342738.1, on the reverse strand, counting down.
GAATCTGGTGATTGCTTTATCGTGAAGGCCTCGTTGGGTTTTGATTTGGTTTTTCCGAGGTTGATCGAGTGTGTGTTGCTATTGGTGCACCCCGGCCGGGTAAAACTTTCTGAAAGCCGTGTCCGCGGTTATGGACGACTTGGAGCACAGTATCTCGATCATAGACAACTATAACTAAAGTAGTGCTATAAATTTGACTTTATAATGACTAGTAATCAGCTTCACTATAATGGAATGGCTAAATAAAACTGCCAACAATTGCTTGCTTGGGTTGTCGTTTGCGACCATTGTATCTGACTAGTAAATATTGCAACTACAACGGAGTGGCTAAATAAAAGTACCAACAACTGCTGGGTTTTTGGGTTATCTCATGCTATTTGTACCTGCCTAGTAAGTGTTGCAACTATAATGGAATGGTTAACTAAAACGGCCCACTGCTTATTTTATCAGGATGATTATCTACACCTGACTAGTAATTACTGCAACGATAACCGAATAAACAAAACTGCCAACGGTGTGAGTTCCTCGGTTGACTTCCTCGTTTGGTCTCGAGGGGGAAACCCTAGGATGGGTTTGTTTGAGGGTAGCATCAGGTTGGTTCCGAACAGGTCTTTCTTATCCCTCTCTGATAGCCGCCAGTTGTATCGAGTCTCTATAGGTTGTTTAGTGCATGCTGCCGCTGCCGCTCATCCCACCATACCTATGTAGGCGAGGACCGCCGAATTATAGTCTCGCCGTGTACTGGCCTCAGTACTGACGCTCCTCTTTTTCCTTTGCCCTTTGTCGGCACCCCTTTTTTTAAGCAGGTTTTGAGATCGACGTCGTTAGCAGGGTTACCCTTCCGGCTTGGCCTGGGCAGGGTTATGGACGCCATTGTTTATTCTTCAGGGCTCTTAGCCCCATTTGCATCTTGTCCGTAGTCGGACGCTCTATCATTTTCAAGGTGATTTGGATATTTGTACAATAAATCTGTATTCTTGACTCATTGAGTCGCTGCTGTATATATATCTGTTCTGTGGGTCCCATCGAGGACTGTTGTGTAATGTTATTACTTTGTTTTCCACCCGCACGAAAGTGCCTGGTGGGCACCTTTGAATCGTTTCTATGAGAGTTTGGCGGGAATCGCTGAAACTTGCATAGGTCCGATTCTGAGGGTGTTACAATATCCTAGGTCACTTGGTTTGGACATTTGCAAGAGAGAATTAAATCTCTAAATTGAAAGTCAAACGGGAGGTTTGAAAAGTCAAACTGGAACAATGATTTCCTAGTGGAAGAAGGAAAGAGTCCTTCCTTCAATCCAACTTGGGTTTGGATTCAAACCCTCCCCTCCCAAGGATTCCCCCCCCCTCATAAATAGAGGGGGAGGGCTGCCCCAAACACACACCAAGCCAGCCCTCCCCACCCTGTGCGCCGTCGCCGCCGCCGGCCCGTCGTCGTCGCCCTAGCCGTCGCCGACTCCTCCCCCTCCACTCCGGCCTTCTAAACCTAGATCGCCGGGAAACCCTAGATCCACCATAACTCGCACAGGCTTAGGCGAAGCCCTGCGGGATCTTCCCTCTACTTCCGACACCACGCTGTCGTGCTTCCGGAATCGCGAGGGGAGAACTACAACCTTCGCTGCCTGCTGGAACAAGGGAGAGGAAGGTCTTCATCGAGTACCGAACGTGTGACCGACTGCGGAAGCGCTGTCGGAATGCAGCGCCGGAAGGATCGTCTACGCGATCTTGAGATCGGCAAGTGTACAACTACATCACCCACGAGAATCTGCTCTCGTTAACCGCTTTGGAATCTTCGAGGGTGAGTACTCTAATCAACTCGTTGCAACAATCTAGTAGATAGATCTTGGCTTGTTTGTGTGCATGCGGTAGAAAAATTTTGTTTTCCATGCTACGAACCCCTACAGTGGTATCAGAGTCGTTTCTATATGTAGATATGTTGCACGAGTAGAACACAATGGTCATTGTGGGCGTTGATGCTTTTGTTGTCGATTGCTTCTTGTGTACTTTGCATCTTACGGGGTGGTGGGATGAAGCGGCCCGGGCTAACCTTACATGACATCGTTCATGAGACTTGCTCCACGCTTAACATGCAACTTGTATTGCATAAGTGGCTTTGCGGGTGCCTGTTTCTCCCAACATAGTTAAGATTCAATTTAAAACGGGTGATTGGCAATACTAGTATCAACGTTGTGGTTCTTGTTCGTAAGTTAGAACGACACTTATTGAAAGCCCCAAACCACGTAAAACATGCAAAGAAAATTAGAGGCGTCTAACTTTGTTTTGCAGGGGTGTGATGTGGTGTGGCCATGATTGTGATTATATATGATGTATGCAATGTTCCTTATTGTAAGTCGGCAACCGGTAGGAGCCATATGGTTGTTTTTTTATTCCGTTAAGACCTGTGTGTCTATTATTCAAAGTAGTTGTAATAGTTGATGCTGGTGGACGACAACCATGAAACGGCGCCATTGACCTTGACGCTATGCCGGTGATGATGGAGATCGTGTTCGTGCGCATGTGATGTTAATCCTTTTATGCATCTTGTATTGCTTAGTTCACGACGGTAGCATTATAAGATGATCCCTCAAGCACAAAAAAATCAAGTTATAAAGTGTTTATCCTTAGTAAGCACCGTTGCTAAAGCTCGTTGTTTCGAAGCACCACATGATGATTGAGTGTGTTAGATTCTGCGAGTGTATACAACATGAGGAAGCCAGATTTGCTCATGCGGAAGCTAAGGCTTGATCTTGACGAGCCTAGGATGTACATACATGGTCTCGGAACACAGATCACCGAAAGGTAAAGCATGATTCATATAGTAGATATGATGAACATGTTGATTGTTCGCCATTGAAGCTACATCAACTCTCATGATGATCGGTTTTGATGTGGTGGATTTGGTTCGCGTGATCACTAAAACAATGTGAGGGATATTGTTTTGAGTGGGAGTTGTAGAGGTCCCAACCTGAAAAGGTAGATCCCTCCTGTGTTTTACAATGCTAGTCCCTGGATCAATAGCTAGCACCCACAGTTAAGATGTAATATCAAGAAACAAAGGTCATAATATAACTTTATAACCAGGAATAACATAATTTTATTACATCATACATAGCTCATATGGCTATTACAATACATTGCAGCGGAATAAATATAGTCATGGGTCCTTCATCTTCAAAGTGCCACAGGCAGATGTTGGTTGTAGACTTTGTAGTCCTAGTCAATCAAACAATCTTCATATAATAAAACAATCAACCTGCAACATTACAAGTTATATCCACAAGGGTCAATACATTTTGAATTGTATTGGCAAGCTTCACTTTTATGTAAATATGAGTGGATCCTATCAATACATGCATATTTGGCTAAGTAGAGTTTAGGGCTTATTTGCATAAAGCAACATTTATCCTATCTTTTCAAAATGGTTTTGGTCCTTTGTCAAATCTCTTTTCCAAGTTCCTTGAACTCCTTGGTAGAAACTCAAGTGTTCAAGTCCTTGTCAAAATCCCTTGAGCTACTTGGTAACCCCAAGTGCATCAAGTTTTTATCAAAATCTCATGAGTTCCTTGGTAACCCCAAGTACATCATGCTCTTGAGCACCTTGGTAACCCCAAGTGCAACAAGCTTAACAAAATCTCTTTGAATTCCTTGGTACCCCCAAGTGCATCAAGTTTTTATATTAGAAGTTGGAATGTCGAGATCTCCCATGGTTCAAACTTTAGTTGCTCAGTATTGTCCATAACCGGGGACACGGCTAAGTACTTAGATTTTATTAACTTCTGCAGAAGGAGTACACTTTACCCACATGACACAATCCCATCTTGTTGCCACCAGTGGCCTACTGGATTAGTGCTCACCAAGATGGAGTACTGGCAGACTGAGAATGTGACGAAGTCTTTCCAAAAGGTCCACCCATACATCATTGCTAGCTTGTCTTCAGTCCCCATGAAGCATTCCAGATCCCCATGTCCGGTAACTAAAGACAATGTATGGGTCTTCCTAATGTAGTTGACTAAGCCAGAGCCATAATAGCATGTGGTTGCACACGAAAGCCACAATTGGAGAAACATGTTCAATCTCTAGGTTTCCTAGGTGGTTTTCATTTGGAGCACAACACAAAGTGATTGCCATAGACATGGTTCCTTTTGTTGCCACCTTCTCCAAAACTTCAGGTATCTTCCACCTAGGTGGTTCATTGAGTCCTTGTTTTATTATGTAAAATACAAGTCCTTTTCTTCAACCTTTGTAAAATCTCAACATGTATCTCTTTTCAAAACATAGCATGGCTAAGCATGTACAACTTCATTATTTCCCTAAGGAGTGTATAGGGAATCCTATTAGGATTAGCATAGCATAAGTATAAAACATTTTCATGCATGTTTACAAAACCCACTAAGTATAATGAAAGTAGTAGGACTTTTGTATGATAGTGTAACTTGCCTTTTTGGTAGGGAATGAGGGTTTACTCCTTCATTTTGCTAGTCTCACACTTTGCTAAAATTCTATACAAGTCAATCAAGCAAACACCAAATCAACTAACATTCCACACCAAAATCAAACAATATTCCACACACACAAGTAATGGAAACTAATTCATGTATAAGTATGCAATGATTGGTTCTATGGTAAGGATGGTCTCTACTAGGTTTCTAAACTTTGTAAGTTCCAAATTGTTCATTTACCAAGATGGCAAAGTCATTTGCAATTTGGGTTTTATCTCAAGACCATTTTAAAAATCCATTCATCATTTTATGTGGTGAAAATTATTTTTATTACCTAAAACTTTATGTTTTTCACCAAGTGAGTTGCTCTTGGCAAAGCTTGGTGTTTTGGGTCAGTAAGTTTGGTCCAAAGCATTTTCACAAAGTTTTCCTTGCAAAAACATTTCCATAGTAAAATCAATAATTTTATATGGCTAGAAAATGGCTAAATTAAATAATTCAACCTAAATTATACCATAATAATTTTTAACACCAAGGGTTGATTCCTAGGGTTAGTAAGGTCACTATAAATCATTTTGCAAAGATTTTGTCATTAAATTCAATTTTAAACAATTTTTATACTCTAAACAAGCTCACAAAAGAATCTGCAAAAACAAGCAAACAATCATTTACTATTTTCCAAACTAAGGCCATGGTTGTTTAGGTCTTTCTCTCCTGAATCCAACGACATAAAATTTGTAATTTTTGGACGTGTGGTTTGAAAGTTACAAGGGTTTGAAAATTACAAACAAATCTGTTTTCAATTTCTGTTTTTAAACAGACAGGTGACACGCGGCGTGTTCTTACTGGTCGATACCGGTTCGGTCGGATTGATCCCTCTGGATCGTTGGATCTTAGTGGAATCGCACGGCTCTGGTTGATCGATACCCCTTCGGTTAGTCGTTCTATCCAAGCCGGTGGATCTGCATCCTACGGTTCCTATCGCTTGGCCAAAAAGCAGCGGCGCTGGCGGCGGCGTCTGGTGGCGGAGCGGTCGGTCGACAACGGAGGCGACGCTACAGGAGGTGAGGAAGAAGGAGGGGTTGCTCACCGGGCTCGTGAAGTGACGCTGATGCTCAACTCGCTTGCGGTTTGTCAGGGGGCGCACTGGTTCAGTCGTGATTTCTCGCCGCAGTTGAGGACGGCGTCGGGCGCGTCAGATGGTCGTCGTGGACGGCGTTGTGGATCACCTCAAGGCGAAATGACGACATGGTTAGATGCGCAGGAACAAGACAGAGTCGGGTGCGTGAACTAGAAGGCGCGGGGCGGTCAGATACTACCTGTGGGCTTCGCCGGAGAGGAAGCAGACGGTGGCGACGGTGGTCGTTGTCGAAGGCGAGGTTACAGGGTACCCGCGGTCGAGTTGGATGCACTAGCAGATGCGCCTGAGAGTGGAGAAGCTGCTAGGGTGCTTAGGGATGCAAGGGACGGTGGGGTTTCATCGGAATCATCACCGGAACATCGTCGGAGCGGCGGCAGTACAGAGAGAATTGGAGGCAGCCTAGGGGCAGAGTGGAGGCGGTGTCTCGGGGAAAAGGAGGAGGAGGAGCAGGCGGTTAAATGGGCGTGGCCGCGACGAGGAATTAACGCAGCGTTAAGGCGAATTGATGCCGCGAAGTTACAGCAGGAAACGGTGACGAGGAGGGGAAGAACTGGTCGCGCGGGTGGTGAAGGAGAACAGTGGAAAGGGGGTCCAGCGGTCAGTGGAAATAAAAGAAAGGAGGAGGTCCACCTGTCATACTCAGTGTGGTTCAGGAACAGGGTGCGAATCGTTTTTCTCGCAGGGTGAGGGACTGGGCTTTTTCCTGGGCTTGTTGGGCTGCCTGGGCTGGGTTGGCCAATCTCCATTTTTTTTATTCTGTAACTTTTTCCTTTTCTTTTTCTGATTTCTGTTTTGAATTTCCAATCAATTATTCATCAAATCAAACAACACTCAAATCAAATCAAACAAACAACAAACTTTTCATTTGAATTTTGTTCTGTTTATCAACATAACCCAAATCCAAAGTAAAATAATATTTTTATATTTAATTTAAGATCCATTTAGTAATTTAAAAATGGATCTTTAGTTATTTAATAAAATAGGGTTTGATTTATTTAAATAAAATTTCCATTTGAAATCCAAATGCTTCCAAAATCAAACTAGTAGGTATCATTTGGAAGTAAATAATACTTGGATACTTGTTTCAAACAAAATATTATTTTAAGATCCAATATTAGTTGAATAAAACAGGCCAAGGTTTATTAATCAAATGGAATTTGATTTTATTAATAAAATCTTTATTTGAAACCCAAATATTTCCAAAACCATATCAGTGGGTTTTATTTGGGAAATATATAATACTTGGAGATTTGTTTAAAATAAATAACATCTTATTTTAGGGTTCATTATTAATTAAATAAAATGGTCCTTAGTTAATATATCAAATGGAATATCTTTATTTTGAAAACTAAAACCAAAACACTTTTGTTAGGTTTTATCTGAGATTATAAAATACTTGGGAAACCTATTTAAAATAATTTAACAAGTTTTGACGTTTTAATTAAATTGGTAAAACCTTTTATTTAAATAAAGTTTGGATATTAATTCCTTTTTTTTAATAAACCCCTGTTGTTTTCTTTCAAACTAAAAGTTTTAATTCCCAAGGTTTGGTCAAGGTTTACTTTGGCTTTATAAAATATTCTTTATTTATAAACTTCTATTTCATTTGAAAACAAATCTTTTTATTTGATTGTTTCAGAATACTATTTCCAATTGTTTTTTTTATTATTTTTCCTTTTATGAAATGTTTATCTTTTTAAATCCTTTTTGAATTTTATTTAATTCAAATGGGTTTGAGGTTCCATTTTAATTCAAAAAGTTTCTTCTGGCTCTGAAAATCAATCAAAGTTTTTATTTTATTCATTTATTTTCACATTACAAGATTTGGAAAATCTTGGGATGTGACAGGCTACCACCCTTAAAATAAATCTCGTCCCGAGATTTGGGAAGGCTGGGGTACAAGCAAGTTCAAAACAACTAGGGTTCTACCACCCTTAAAAAATTTCAAACAAAAATTACATATTGGCCTTCTTGGGTCCTGGAAATTTCTCTAAGTTAAACTTTTGTTTTGTTCCTATGCTTGACTCATGGACCAAGGTTGAGTTTCTCCATAGGCTTGTTCAACTTGTTCTTCATCCTTTCTGGATAATTGCTTGCATAATGTCCTGGATTCTTGCAGTTGAAGCAATGAATGTCCTTGAGTTCTTTGTGTTGTTCTTGTGGACAAGTGGCTACATAATGGCCTGGTTCTGTGCAGTTGTTGCACCACACTTGGTCAATCTCTTTATTCTTCTTGTTCTCTGGGCATCCACTGGAGTAGTGTCCCATTTCCTTACATCTACGGCATTGTGCAAGGCTCATGTCTTGCTTTTGTTTCTTAAATTTCTTTAGTCCTTTGAATTGGGTTGTCTTGTTAGGAGGTAGGAGTGGTCCTTTTCCTTTGGTAGACTTGGATCCTTCTTGTTTCCTTTGTTCCACCATGGCATAGATGGGACATTGGCCAGGAATATGATCACTTCCTTCACAAAGGTAACAAGTGGCTTGAGAGGTAGGGCATTGTCCAACAGGATGATCTTGTTCACAATTGGGGCATTGTCCTTCATGCTCCTTGGAAGTATGATCCTTGTCTCCACATATAGTGCAAGCTGGGTCTCCATCTAGAATAACATTCTTGTCAGCCTTGTTATCATAGACTTCTTTGGGGTAGTTTTCCTCCATGCTGATCATTTGGTTGGTCACCTTAAGCATTAGTTGAGACCGCTCTTCCAAAAACTTTTGTAGTGCTGGATCTTTATCACTATTGTTGACTATGAACTGAGCTGTCAGTTGATTCAACTGGTGTTGGGTTGCTATGAGCTCCTTCATGTTGTCAGCTTGGTTGGTGTTAATGTCATCAACCTTGGAGTCTTTTGGGGTAGTCATCTGTTTGGGTTGAAGGGAGGTTAGAATAGGCAAGATATTTCTAAGGAAGTATTTCTAAACACACCCATTACAAATCACACAAGCAATGTGCAAGCAATCACAAACCAAACATTCACAATCAACTTTTGCACTCAAACAACAAGGTTCAAGCACTTACTTAGGCAACAAAATATTTTCGTTACACCACATAAGTTGGTGGTTTGACTTAACTAAATTATGGTGGTCCATCTATGTGGTTCACTTGTGATCTTTCCTTCCTTCTTGGTTGATTCTTCTTGTATGAGATCATGGTTTCCTTGAGAAAAACTCCTGGTCACAATACTTCAAAGTTGTTGATGGTTTCTTCTTATTTTGCATTCCCTCAGTCTCTAATTCTTAAGTAAGATTTCCTTGTCTCACTTGTGGTCCTTAGTAGTTTCCATGTTGGAAGTCCTTGGTGAACATGCTGAAGATGTTGAAGTCATTAGAGTTGAAGATGTTGAAGTCATTAGAGTTGAAGAAGTTGAAGTCATTAGAGTTGAAGAAGTTGAAGAAGTCCTTTACACATGGTGTAGTCTTTGGCCATGGGGTTGGTTTTTCCATCAGGTTTGAAATAGAAGAGATGTAGAGTTGAAACCAAAATGGTTGAGGAAAGAGTTTACAAGTGTTTTTGTAAATAAGTTTTTGGAACAAAATAACTCTTATTTGTCTAAGGGTTTTTGTCCAATCCTAGGGTTTACAAATCGTACAGGCAACACAATGCTCTGATACCATCTGTAGAGGTCCCAACCTGAAAAGGTAGATCCCTCCTGTGTTTTACAATGCTAGTCCCTGGATCAATAGCTAGCACCCACAGTTAAGATGTAATATCAAGAAACAAAGGTCATAATATAACTTTATAACCAGGAATAACATAATTTTATTACATCATACATAGCTCATATGGCTATTACAATACATTGCAGCGGAATAAATATAGTCATGGGTCCTTCATCTTCAAAGTGCCACAGGCAGATGTTGGTTGTAGACTTTGTAGTCCTAGTCAATCAAACAATCTTCATATAATAAAACAATCAACCTGCAACATTACAAGTTACAGCCACAAGGGTCAATACATTTTGAATTGTATTGACAAGCTTCACTTTTATGTAAATATGAGTGGATCCTATCAATACATGCATATTTGGATAAGTAGAGTTTAGGGCTTATTTGCATAAAGCAACATTTATCCTATCTTTTCAAAATGGTTTTGGTCCTTTGTCAAATCTCTTTTCCAAGTTCCTTGAACTCCTTGGTAGAAACTCAAGTGTTCAAGTCCTTGTCAAAATCCCTTGAGCTACTTGGTAACCCCAAGTGCATCAAGTTTTTATCAAAATCTCATGAGTTCCTTGGTAACCCCAAGTACATCATGCTCTTGAGCACCTTGGTAACCCCAAGTGCAACAAGCTTAACAAAATCTCTTTGAATTCCTTGGTACCCCCAAGTGCATCAAGTTTTTATATTAGAAGTTGGAATGTCGAGATCTCCCATGGTTCAAACTTTAGTTGCTCAGTATTGTCCATAACCGGGGACACGGCTAAGTACTTAGATTTTATTAACTTCTGCAGAAGGAGTACACTTTACCCACATGACACAATCCCATCTTGTTGCCACCAGTGGCCTACTGGATTAGTGCTCACCAAGATGGAGTACTGGCAGACTGATAATGTGACGAAGTCTTTCCAAAAGGTCCACCCATACATCATTGCTAGCTTGTCTTCAGTCCCCATGAAGCATTCCAGATCCCCATGTCCGGTAACTAAAGACAATGTATGGGTCTTCCTAATGTAGTTGACTAAGCCAGAGCCATAATAGCATGTGGTTGCACACGAAAGCCACAATTGGAGAAACATGTTCAATCTCTAGGTTTCCTAGGTGGTTTTCATTTGGAGCACAACACAAAGTGATTGCCATATACATGGTTCCTTTTGTTGCCACCTTCTCCAAAACTTCAGGTATCTTCCACCTAGGTGGTTCATTGAGTCCTTGTTTTATTATGTAAAATACAAGTCCTTTTCTTCAACCTTTGTAAAATCTCAACATGTATCTCTTTTCAAAACATAGCATGCCTAAGCATGTACAACTTCATTATTTCCCTAAGGAGTGTATAGGGAATCCTATTAGGATTAGCATAGCATAAGTATAAAACATTTTCATGCATGTTTACAAAACCCACTAAGTATAATGAAAGTAGTAGGACTTTTGTATGATAGTGTAACTTGCCTTTTTGGTAGGGAATGAGGGTTTACTCCTTGATCTTTCTAGTCTCACACTTTGCTAAAATTCTATACAAGTCAATCAAGCAAACACCAAATCAACTAACATTCCACACCAAAATCAAACAATATTCCACACACACAAGTAATGGAAACTAATTCATGTATAAGTATGCAATGATTGGTTCTATGAAAAGGATGGTCTCTACTAGGTTTCTAAACTTTGTAAGTTCCAAATTGGTCATTTACCAAGATGGCAAAGTCATTTGCAATTTGGGTTTTATCTCAAGACCATTTTAAAAATCCATTCATCATTTTATGTGGTGAAAATTATTTTTATTACCTAAAACTTTATGTTTTTCACCAAGTGAGTTGCTCTTGGCAAAGCTTGGTGTTTTGGGTCAGTAAGTTTGGTCCAAAGCATTTTCACAAAGTTTTCCTTGCAAAAACATTTCCATAGTAAAATCAACAATTTTATATGGCTAGAAAATGGCTAAATTAAATAATTCAACCTAAATTATACCATAATAATTTTTAACACCAAGGGTTGATTCCTAGGGTCAGTAAGGTCACTATAAATCATTTTGCAAAGATTTTGTCATTAAATTCAATTTTAAACAATTTTTATACTCTAAACAAGCTCACAAAAGAATCTGCAAAAACAAGCAAACAATCATTTACTATTTTCCAAACTAAGGCCATGGTTGTTTAGGTCTTGCTCTCCTGAATCCAACGACATAAAATTTGTAATTTTTGGACGTGTGGTTTGAAAGTTACAAGGGTTTGAAAATTACAAACAAATCTGTTTTCAATTTCTGTTTTTAAACAGACAGGTGACACGCGGCGTGTTCTTACTGGTCGATACCGGTTCGGTCGGATTGATCCCTCTGGATCGTTGGATCTTAGTGGAATCGCACGGCTCTGGTTGCTCGATACCCCTTCGGTTAGTCGTTCTATCCAAGCCGGTGGATCTGCATCCTACGGTTCCTATCGCTTGGCCAAAAAGCAGCGGCGCTGGCGGCGGCGTCTGGTGGCGGAGCGGTCGGTCGACGACGGAGGCGACGCTACAGGAGGTGAGGAAGAAGGAGGGGTTGCTCACCGGGCTCGTGAAGTGACGCTGATGCTCAACTCGCTTGCGGTTTGTCAGGGGGCGCACTGGTTCAGTCGTGATTTCTCGCCGGAGTTGAGGACGGCGTCGGGCGCGTCAGATGGTCGTCGTGGACGGCGCTGTGGATCACCTCAAGGCGAAATGACGACACGGTTAGATGCGCAGGAACAAGACAGAGTCGGGTGCGTGAACTAGAAGGCGCGGGGCGGTCATATACTACCTGTGGGCTTCGCCGGAGAGGAAGCAGACGGTGGCGACGGTGGTCGTTGTCGAAGGAGAGGTTACAGGGTACCCGCGGTCGAGTTGGATGCACTAGCAGATGCGCCTGAGAGTGGAGAAGCTGCTAGGGTGCTTAGGGATGCAAGGGACGGTGGGGTTTCGTCGGAATCATCACCGGAACATCGTCGGAGCGGCGGCGGTACAGAGAGAATTGGAGGCAGCCTAGGGGCAGAGTGGAGGCGGTGTCTGGGGGAAAAGGAGGAGGAGGAGCAGGCGGTTAAATGGGCGTGGCCGCGACGAGGAATTAACGCGGCGTTAAGGCGAATTGATGCCGCGAAGTTACAGCAGGAAACAGCGACGAGGAGGGGAAGAACTGGTCGCGCGGGTGGTGAAGGAGAACAGTGGAAAGGGGGTCCAGCGGTCAGTGGAAATAAAAGAAAGGAGGAGGTCCACCTGTCATACTCAGTGTGGTTCAGGAACAGGGTGCGAATCGTTTTTCTCGCGGGGTGAGGGACTGGGCTTTTTCCTGGGCTTGTTGGGCTGCCTGGGCTGGGTTGGCCAATCTCCATTTTTTTTATTCTGTAACTTTTTCCTTTTCTTTTTCTGATTTCTGTTTTGAATTTCCAATCAATTATTCATCAAATCAAACAACACTCAAATCAAATCAAACAAACAACAAACTTTTCATTTGAATTTTGTTCTGTTTATCAACATAACCCAAATCCAAAGTAAAATAATATTTTTATATTTAATTTAAGATCCATTTAGTAATTTAAAAATGGATCTTTAGTTATTTAATAAAATAGGGTTTGATTTATTTAAATAAAATTTCCATTTGAAATCCAAATGCTTCCAAAATCAAACTAGTAGGTATCATTTGGAAGTAAATAATACTTGGATACTTGTTTCAAACAAAATATTATTTTAAGATCCAATATTAGTTGAATAAAACAGGCCAAGGTTTATTAATCAAATGGAATTTGATTTTATTAATAAAATCTTTATTTGAAACCCAAATATTTCCAAAACCATATCAGTGGGTTTTATTTGGGAAATATAGAATACTTGGAGATTTTTTAAAATAAATAACATCTTATTTTAGGGTTCATTATTAATTAAATAAAATGGTCCTTAGTTAATATATCAAATGGAATATCTTTATTTTGAAAACTAAAACCAAAACACTTTTGTTAGGTTTTATCTGAGATTATAAAATACTTGGGAAACCTATTTAAAATAATTTAACAAGTTTTGACGTTTCAATTAAATTGGTAAAACCTTTTATTTAAATAAAGTTTGGATATTAATTCCTTATTATTTTTTTTAAATAAACCCCTGTTGTTTTCTTTCAAACTAAAAGTTTTAATTCCCAAGGTTTGGTCAAGGTTTACTTTGGCTTTATAAAATATTCTTTATTTATAAACTTCTATTTCATTTGAAAACAAATCTTTTTATTTGATTGTTTCAGAATACTATTTCCAATTGTTTTTTTATTTTTCCTTTGATGAAATGTTTATCTTTTTAAATCCTTTTTGAATTTTATTTAATTCAAATGGGTTTGAGGTTCCATTTTAATTCAAAAAGTTTCTTCTGGCTCTGAAAATCAATCAAAGTTTTTATTTTATTCATTTATTTTCACATTACAAGATTTGGAAAATCTTGGGATGTGACAGGAGTGCACCTAGATTAATTTTACTATTAATTAGAACTCAGTTTGTCATTAACTTAGTCTATTGCAAATATGTTGTAGATCAATGGCGGTCCCTACCATCAATTTTAATGTGTTCCTAGAGAAAGAAAAGTTGAAAAACAATGGAAGCAACTTCGCGAATTGGTTTCACAATTTGAGGATCTCAATGCTGGTAATTTGACCTATGTGCTGGATGCACCGCTGGGTGACCCACCTGCAGCTGATGTTACCGATGAGGTAAAGAATGTTTTCATCGCTCGGAAGAATCAGTACTCCACAGTTCAGTGTGCTATCTTGTATGGTTTGAAATCAGAGCTTCAGAAAAGGTTTGAGAACCATGACCCACATGATATTGTCTATGAACTCAAAATGATCTTTGAGGCTCACGCGGCAGTTAAGAGTTATGAGGCTTCTGAAAAGTTCTTTAACTGCAAGATGGAAGAGGGCAGCTCCGTCAGTAAGCACTAGCTTAAGATGTCTGGGCACTACTAGAAAAACGCCTATTCGTGGCGCACCTGAAAAGGCCTTTTGTGGCGCACTAGCAGTGCGCCACGGGCCTCGCGCTACGGCTATCTCGTAGCCGTGGCGCACTGCATGGTGCGCCACAGTTATATCGAGATAGGCGTGGCGCACTACCAGGTGCGCCACGGGTAGGGGTACATGTGCGCCACGGATGTTTTTTCAAAAATCAAAAAAAATGCAAAAAACACCCTCGTTTTGAATTGCAAAAGCAATCGGGTCCGCATCGCCGCCGTCGTGTCGCCTCGCCGGCAGGGAGGTGGTCGTGGCCACGACCTACCACCGCAGGGAGGTGCGGGAGGTCGTGGCCTTGCTACTCCTCGCCGGCATCGAGGAAGAGAGGCAGTGAGGTGTGGCTGGAGAAGGGAGGAGGTTGCCGCAAGGAGAAGGAGGTCTTCGGCGGTCGTCGGAGCTCGTCATCGCTCTTCGTGACTGCAAGGAGTAGGAGGCGAGGAGGAGGCCGCAAGGAAGGAGGTCGTCGCCATCATGACTGCAAGGAGGAGGAGAAGGTCGCCGCCGCCATCGCCATCGTCACTGCCACGGCAAGGGAAGGAGGAGAAGTAAAGGAGGAGGAGGAGGAGAAGAGAGAAGGAAAAGGAGGAGGAGAAGAGAGAAGAAAAAGGAGGAGGGAGGAGAATGAAAAAGAGAAGAGGGAGGGAATAGGGGTAGGTGGGCGGGGTGGTGATTCAAATTTGAATCCCGCCCAAGATTATCCGTGGCGCACTAGGTGGTGGTGCGCTACGGGTAAGTTGCCTCAATTTTTTTTCTGCAGCAAAAAATCTTGTTTTTGCCATAACTTTTTACTCTTTTCGAATTTTGAGATTCTAAAAAATCGCTAAACGACCTAAAGGCATTGCAAGCGGATCTGGAATCTCGTTCTGGTCATTTTGGTATATTATACGTTTTTTTTCGATATCATATGCAAAAGTTACGGCCTTTTTACCGTGGCATGATTTTTTTTTGCAAATAAAGTCGAAACTCATGTTTGTTAATTTTACTAGAAGCTATACCACATTACCTACCTAAATATGAAAGGATTTAATTTTTTGAAGTGTTTATTATTTTCTTTTATTTTTTGCAAAGTCTAAAAAGGCGATCCACGGGGTGGGGGGGGGGTGGGGGTGGTGGTGGAGTTGGTGCAGGATAGTTAGGCGTAGGGCACTAGGGCAAGGTGCCCTACTACTAAGTTTATACATCCGTGGCGCACATGGCATAGTGCGCCACAGATGTGTCTGGCCGTTTCACGGCAGAGAGGGGCATGCGCTTAGGCGTAGCGCACCCCCTCCATGTGTGCCACGGTTTACACTAACAACCGTAGCGCACCTACCCTATGTGCGCTATGGATGTTTGGCGTGCGGCCAACAGGGCCCTGGCCCACACATATCTGTGGCGCACTATGGTCATGTGCGCCACGCTTATGGCAGTTAGCCGTAGGGTACCTATGGGCAGTGCGCCACGCCTATTTTACCCGTGGGGCACCACTAGCACGTGCGCCACAGATGTGTGGATTACCTATAGCCGTTTTCCTAGTAGTGGGGCATGCAAGCAAGCTTAAAAGCTTGGGTATAGTGATTCCTAATGCTTTGGGGATTCACCGTGTCCTCCAATCACTGCCACCAAGTTACAAGAACTTTGTGATGAACTACAATATGCAAAACATGGACAATTCATTGTCTGAACTCTTCTCCATGTTAAAGTCTATGGAAGTGGAGATCAAGAAAGAGCACCAAGTGTTGTTGGTAAATAAGACCACCAAATTCAAGAAGCAAGGCAAGTCTAAGAAAAAGGGAAACTTCAAGAAGGGTGGTAAGAAAGTTACCGCGTCGGCGAAGAAGACCAAGGCTGGGCCTAAGGCTGATACTGAGTGCTTTTACTGCAAGGGAGAAGGTCACTAGAAGCGGAATTGCCCTAAGTACTTGGCGGATTTGAAGAACGGCAACATGAAGAAGAAAGGTATATCTGATATACATGTTATTGTTGTGTATCTCACTAGTACTCGTAGTAGTGCCTGGGTATTTGATACTGGTTCAGTTGCTCACATTTGTAACTCGAAACAGGTGATGCAGAATAGACGGAAACTAGCGAAAAACAAGGTGACGATGCGCGTTGAAAATGGATCAAAGGCTGATGTGATCGTGGTCGGCACGCTACCTCTTCATCTATAATTAAGATTAGTTTTATACTTAAATAATTGTTATTTGGTGCCTGCGTTGAGCATGAACATTATATCCAGATCATGTTTATTGCGAGACGGTTACTTGTTTAAGTCCGAGAATAATGGTTGTTCGATTTATATGAGTAATATGTTTTATACACATGCACCTTTGATAGATGGTCTATTCTTATTCAATCTCGATTGTAGAAATACACACATTAATAACATTGAAGCTAAACGTTTGAAATTGAGCGATAACTCGACTTATATGTGGCACTATCGTCTTGGTCATATTGGAGTGAAGCCTATGAAGAAACTCCATTCTGATGGACTTCTTGAATCACTTGAAAGATGCAAAGCATGTCTGATGGGTAAAATGACTAAGACTCTATTTTCTGGTATGATGGAGCCAGCTACGGACTTATTGGAAATCATACATACCGATGTGTGTGTGGCCCAATGAGTGTAGCATCGCGCGGTGGTTATCGTTATGTTCTTACCTTCACGGATGATTTGAGTAGATATGGGTATATCTATTTCATGAAACATAAGTCCGAAACTTTTGAGAAGTTTAAGGAATTTCAAAGTGAGGTAGATAATCAACATAACAAGAAGATTAAATTTCTACGATCTGATCGTGGAGGTGAATATCTAAGTTACGAGTTTGGCGAGCATTTGAAGAAATGCGGAATACTTTCACAATTGACACCGTCGGCAACACCACAACGTAATGGTGTGTTCGAACATCGTAATCGAACTCTCTTAGATATGGTTCGTTCTATGATGTCACTTGCAGATTTACCACTATCGTTTTGGTGTTATGCATTAGAAACAACCGCACTCACTTTAAATATGGCACCATCTAAATCCGTTGAAACGACACCGTATGAATTATAGTTTGGGAAGAAACATAAATTGTCGTTCCTTAAAGTTTGGGGTTGCGAAGCTCATGTAAAGAAGTTACAGCCCGACAAGCTTGAACCCAAAGCGAAGAAATGCGTCTTCATAGGATACCTGAAGGAAACTATTGGGTATACCTTCTATCATAGATTCGAGGGCAAAATCTTCGTTGCCAAGAATGGATCCTTTCTAGAGAAGGAGTTTCTCTCGAAAGAAGTGACTGGAAGGAAGGTAGAACTCGACGAGGTTGTTGAACCTTCTCTCGAACTTGCGAATAGCGCAGCACCGGAAGTAGTTCCTATGGTGCCTACACCAATAAGAGAGGAAGCTAATGATATTGATCATGAAACTTCAGTTGAAGTTACTACGAAACCTCGCAGGTCAACAAGAACTCATACCACTCCTGATTGGTATGATCCCGTTATGAGTGTCGTGTTGGTGGACAACACCAATGACCCTGCGACATATGAGGAACGATGATGAGCCTAGATTCCAATAAATGGCAAGAAGACATGAAATCCGAGATTGTATCCATGTACGAAAACCAAGTATGGACTTTGGTGGACTTACCGGATGGCCGGAAGGCTGTCGAGAACAAATGGATTTTCAAGAAGAAAACAAATGTTGATGGTAATGTTACTGTCTATAAAGCTCGACTTATCGCAAAAGGGTTTCGACAAATTCAAGGAGTTGACTACGATGAGACTTTCTCATCGGTAGCAAAGCTAAAGTCTATGAGGATTTTGTTAGCAATCGCTGCATATTATGATTATGAGATATGGCAGATGGATGTCAAAACAGCATTCCTCAATGGAGACATTGATGAAGAGTTGTATATGATGCAACCCAAAGGTTTTGTCGATCCTAAAGATTCTAACAAGGTATGCAAACTTCAATGGTCCATTTATGGATTGAAGCAAGCATCCCGAAGTTGGAATCAACTTTTGATAAGGTGATCAAAAGTTTTGGTTTTATACAAACTTATGGAGAAGCTTGTATTTACAAGAAAGTGAGTGGGAGCTCTGTAGCATTCTTAATACTATATGTAGATGACATATTGTTGATTGGGAATAATGTAGACCTTCTTAATAGTGTCAAGGATCATTTGAATAATAGTTTTTCAATGAAAGATCTTGGCGAAGCAGCTTACATATTAGGCATAAAGATTTATAGAGATAGATCAAGACGCCTAATATCATTGTCACAAAGTACATATTTGGACAAAGTTATAAAGTGGTTTGGAATGGAAGATAACAAGAAAGGGTTCTTGCCCATGTTGCCCAATACGACCTTGAGTAAAACTCAAAGTCCTGCAACGACAGAAGATAGAGAAAGGATGAGTAAGACTCCCTATGCCTCAGCCATAGGATCTCTTCTGTATGCCATGCTATGTACTAGACCCGACATTTCATATGTTGTTAGTTTAACTAGTAGTATCAAAGTGATCCAGGAGTGGACCATTGGACAGCCGATCGAAAACATCCTTAAGTACTTGAGAATAACTAAGGATATGGTTCTTTCTTATGGAGGTGATGAACAACTCGTTGTTAATGGTTACACCGATGCTAGTTGGAACATCGATCCGGATGATTCTAAATCTCAATCTGGATACTTATTTACTTTGAATGGTGTAGCAGTTAGCTAGAGGAGTGCAAAGCAAAGCGTTGTGGCGAGATCTTTAACTGAATCGGAATACATAGCTGTTTCGGAGGCTTCACAAGAGGCGATATGGATGAAGGAGTTCATTACAGAGCTCGATGTGGTTCCAAGTGTGTTGGACTCAATGTCTATCTACTATGATAATATGGGCGCCATAGCCAATGCGCGACAACCAAGGTCACGCAAGAAGCTGAAGCATATCAAGCTACGTTTTTACGCTATTCGAGAGCATGTCCAAGATGGTGACATAAACATTTGCAAAGTACACACAGATCTGAATGTGGCGGACCCGTTGACTAAACCTCTCCCGAGGGCAAAACATGACCAGCACCAAACCGCCATGGGTGTTCGGTATATTACCATGTAATCTAGATTAGTTGACTCTAGTGCAAGTGGGAGACTGTTGGAGATATGCCCTAGAGTCAATAATAAAAGGGGTTATTATTATATCTTTGTGTTTAGATAAATATTTACATTCATGCTATAATAGTATTAACCGGAAACATTATTACTTGTGTGATTTGTAAACTGAATTAGAGTCCCTGATAAAGCCTCTTTATAATACTAGCCTGTTGGTTAATAGATGATCGTGGTTTCTCGATCATGAACATTGAGATGTTATTAACAACAAGATCATATCATTAGGAGAATGGTACGATGGACATACTCCTATAGATAAGCGTAGCATTAAGATCAAGTCATTTCAATAGTTCATTTGCTATAAGCTTTCTGATACATAGTAACATAATTCCTTCGACCATGAGATCATGCTAATCACCATTACCGAAAGGATGCTTTGATGACATCAAACACCACACCGTAACTGGGTGGCTATAAAGGCGGCATTGAGTGTTCGGAAAGTATGTGTTGAGGCACATGGATCAAGAGTGGGATTTGTCCATCCATATGACGGATAGATATACTCTGGTCCCTCTCGGTGGAATGTCATCCAATGAGCTTGCAAACATGTGACTGGATCACAAGGGATCACATATCACGGGAACGAGAAAAGAGTACTTATCGGTAACGAGGTTGAACTAGGTATGCAGAGATACCGGCGATCAAACCTCGGATAAGTAAACTACCGCGAGACAAAGGGAAATTGGTATCGTATGTAAGTGGTTCATTCGATCACAAAGTAATCGTTGAAATATGTGGGAGCCATATGAATTTCCATATTCCTCTATTAGTTATTGATCGGAGAAGTGTCTCGGTCATGTCCGCATAATTCACGAACCGTAGGGATACACACTTAAGGATTCAATGTTGTTTAGTAGACATGGAATGTTAGTAGGGATATCGAATGTTGTTCGGAGTCTCAGATGGGATCCGGGATATCACGAGGAGATCCGGAATGGTCCGAAGAATAAGATTCATATAAGGAAAGTCCGATTCCGGAGTTCGGGAATGATTTCGATGTTTTCATCGGAGAGGTTCTAGAAGGTTCACCCGACCGGAAGGGGAATGGTCCATGAATGTGTCATGGGTAAGTGGAATGATTGGATCATATCCTAGGTCACTTGGTTTGGACATTTGTAGAAGACAATTAAAGCTCTAAATTGAAAGTCAAACGGGAGGTTTGAAAAGTCAAACTGGAACAATGATTTCCTAGTGGAAGAAGGAAAGAGTCCTTCCTTCAATCCAACTTGGGTTTGGGTTTGGATTCAAACCCTCCCCTCCCAAGGCTGTCCCTCTCATAAATAGAGGGGGAGGGCTTCCCCAAACACACACCAAGCCAGCCCTCCCCACCCCGTGCGCCACCGCCTAGCCGCCGCCAGCCGCCGCAGTCGCGCGCCCATCGCTGTCGCCCTAGCCGCCGCCGACTCCTCCTCCTCCAGTCTGGCCTTCTAAACCTAGATCGCCGGGAAACCCTAGATCCACCATAACTTGCACCGGCTTAGGCTAAGACCTACGGGATCGTCCCTCTACTTCCGACACCACGCCATCGTGCTGCCGAAATCGCTAGGGGATAACTACAACCTCCGCTGCTTGCTGGAACAAGTGAGAGGAAGGTCTTCATCGAGTACCGAACGTGTGACCGACTGCGTAAGCACTGCCGGAACGCAGCGCCGAAAGGATCGTCTACGCGATCTTGAGATCGGCAAGTGTACGACTACATCACCCACGAGAATCTGCTCTCATTAACCGCTTTAGAATCTTCGAGGGTGAGTGCTTTAATCAACTAGTTGCTATAATATAGTAGATAGATCTTGGCTTGTTTGTGTGCATGCGGTAGAATTTTTTTGTTTTCCATGCTATGAACCCCTACACTTGCTAGAAATCTTGTAGAATTACAGCGTTTGAAAGCATACCTTGTGAATATGTAGTATTTATTCAAAGTCCTACAAATCTTATAAAGTTCAACTAAGAAACCATTTAAACCAAAAATGCCCTAAACCTTTCGCGTGGGTGATGATTGCAAGAGCACATACACAATGTAGCTTGTTTGAAGAGTATCGAACCACGAAGAACTATTTGGTTAATATCTTAATGCCCCTTGTCACTATTTATCAAGGAATACTTATAAGCTTCCCTTCATATCAATATAGCTAGTTTTTGAAGTAAGATTGTTTTGTGTGTAAAGTAAAGACTAAAGAGTAAAGCAACAATAAGTCGGACGCGATGTAAATGGTAATGAAACTGCAGTAAGACGGAGTGTTCTCGAGGATTGTAAGGTCCACCTCTAGCATTGGTATTAATCATGATTAGGATAAATATGTCTTTATTCATCCCTAATAACCGCTGCGATGATCGTAAGCAAGCCACATCGATCCCTCGCAATTAAGGGTTTTCCCATAAATATTTATATGAGCGTAGTGAATCTCTCCTTATCCCCCTTGATCATATGAATAGGATCCTTGCACGTTATGTCACTTGGCACTGTACGTACTACCATATACCTAAAGGTAATTCCATCTACAGTTCTGAAGGCAATGGTCAACTTCACATAATATCTAGAAAAGAACCAACACATAATCATAAACCAAAGTTATAGATCATCTCTATTTTATATCATAATATTGCTAGGGTTTTTCCATCTCTCTAAGAACAGCATGAACTACTCATTCATGGAGACAACCAATAATTGATTTATGAAATGGATACGAATAGATGGATGATAACAAGTGCAAATCCACATCAGTAATTAGAATTAAAATAAGATATAGTAAATGAGATGGGAATGGCGATGGTGATGAAGATGTAGCGGTTGATGATGATGGTGATTGATTCCTTGGCCTCCGACGATCCGTGCAGCAGCAAGGATGATGCCCTCTGTAAGTTACCCCTCCAGATCCCTTCTGGAACTGGTGTCTCTGAATATCGGATCTTAGATCCGTCTTCACGTGGTGAGATTATTTGATAAGACAAAGCGTCCGCCACATGGTACGGGTGCGATGTACGGGGAGTCGGCTCGTACCGACACTCATTAAACCTTCTGGAGCTCCTCTTCGCGATGTCTTTTCTCCTAGGTGCGTGGTAAATCATAATAATGTCTTTTATTGCTTCAGAAATATCATATTTTCTTTCAATATGACAACTCAAAATGGTATATTCATCAATGCCTCAATATTTTGGGATCCTGTGAAAATATGCATAAAAGGTGCACAAGAGTGACGTAAAATACTAAAAAACTACTACTACTACTTATACAGAAACATAGGGTAAATATGATTAAAAAATGCACTCATTAACTTCCCCGAGTAAGATAGGATCTTCAAAAGACATGGTCATCATGTTCATGAAGCTCGAGCTGTTAAAATACACGAGGCATTAAAAACAACAGTTATAATATCAGATGTAGAATCAGATTGTGAACTTTATCACACTTCCGCATATCAAATGACTTAGAGGCTTCCACGCGTTTGTACTAATAGTTCATACGAAGATTAATTATTAGCATATCATACAATCATCAAGTTCAACCAAACGAGTTTGCGAGGTGACCTCAAACATGTTTAGAACTTCGCACATCCAAATGGTATTCAAAACTATGGATGGTTGATGGCGCTGCGTCAACGTGGGAGCACTTCGTCAGGAAACCCCAAGAGCAAGGTGTGATGCAGCACAACAGCAAATCTTCCCTCAGTAAGAAACCAAGGTTATCGAACCAGTAGGAGGAAGAAAATGTCTCAAAGGTGTTGCAAGCAACGTGGAAACCTGCACAACACAAACTTAAGACTTTGCCCCAACTAACAGTGAGGTTGTCAATCTCACCGGTTGCTGTAACAAAGAATTAACTGTATGGTGTGGAAGGTGATGATGGTTTGCAGCAAGTAAACAATAATAGTGTAAGATGTATCAATGATAAAGATTGGACCAGGGTCCATGGTTCACTAGAGGTGTTCTCCTTATATAAACAAACATGGCATGCTGGGTAAGCAAATTACAGCAGGGCAATTGACAGGACTGAGCAAGGCATACCAATGCAATATTAGACATAAAGATCCTATGAGATTTGATTGGGCAATACAATAAGATACATAGACTGCCATCCAACTGAATCTATGACTAGAAGTCCACCTTTGGGTTATCATCTGAACCCCCTCCAGTATTAAGTTGCAAGCAACAAACAACTTCTTTAAGCAAAGTGTGTAAGGTAAACAATCCACTTATTCCATGAACAAGAGACCGTTGTTTTCTCCCTAGTGGCCACATCACATCTACAACCTTAGAGATTTCTGTCACTTCCCTTGATTAAACAGAGGCATGAACCCACTAGCGAGCATAAATACCCCTCTTGGAGTCACTAGCAACTACCTGGCCAAGATAGATACTAACAACAGAGAGCATGCAAGATCACAAACAACACAAACATGATAGAATCAATAAGACAAAATCATTAATCAACTGACATAGTAATCTCAATATCCATCGGATCGCCGCTATCACAACATGCATGTTTACAAATAGATGAGATCTTGATCACTCACAAGATCTAGACATGAAAGCATAAAGGAGGAGATACAACCATCTAGCTACTACATGGACCCGTAGTCCAAGGTGGAACTACTCACGCTTCATACCGGAGACTGACATGATGAAGAAAAAGGCCTCCGGGATGATCTCCCCTCCGGCAGGGTGCCGAGAAGAGCTTCATAACCCCCCGATCTAGGGACGATGGTGGCGGCGGCTAATGACTGTCTATGCATAGCCTGTTGGGAACCCCAAGAGCAAGGTGTGAAGCAGCAGGCAACAAGTTTTCCCTCAGTTGAGACCGAGGTTATCGAACCAGAAGGAGGAAGGAAATGTCATACAGGTGTTACAAGCAACGCGGAGACCTGCACAACACAAACTCAAGACTTTGCCCCAACG
Organism: Avena atlantica; assembly: GCA_910589765.1. Classification (NCBI taxonomy): domain Eukaryota; kingdom Viridiplantae; phylum Streptophyta; class Magnoliopsida; order Poales; family Poaceae; genus Avena; species Avena atlantica. The sequence goes on along the minus strand of OU342738.1, from coordinate 349,971,492 downwards.
AAATGAGGTTGTCAATCTCACCGGTTTGCTGTAACAAAGGATTAAATGTATGGTGTGGAAGGTAATGGTTTGCATCCAGTAAACAAGTAACAATGGAAGATGTATCAATGGTAAAGATTGGACCGGGGTCCATAGTTCACTAGAGGCGCTCTCCTTAGATAAACAACATGGCATGAAGGGTAAACAAATTACAGCGGGGCAATTGATAGGAACTGAGCAAGGCATAACAATGCAATTACTAGTCAGAAAGATCATATGAGATTCGATTGGGCAATACAACAAGATACATAGACCGCCATCCAACTGCATCTATGACTAGAAGTCCACCTTCAGGTTATCATATGAACCCTCTCCAGTATTAAGTTGCAAGCAATAGACAACTGCTTTAAGTAAAGTGTGTAAGGTAAACAGTCCACATGTTCCATGAACAAGAGACCGTTGTTTTCTCCCTAGTGGCAATAGCGCATCTACAACCAAAGAGATTTCTGTCACTTCCCTTGGAAACTAGAGGCATGAACCCACTATCGAGCATAAATACCCCCACTTGGAGTCACTAGTAACTACTTGGCCAAGGTAGCTACTAACAACGGAGAGCATGCAAGATCACAAACAACACAGACATGATAAAATCATAAACACAAAACCATTAATCAAACCAACATAATAATCTCAATATCTATCGGATCCCTGCAAACACGACATGCATGATTACAAAGAGATTAGATCTTGATCATGAACGGAGCTCACAAGATCTATACATGAAAGCACAAAGGAGGAGATACAACCATCTAGCTACTACATGGACCCATAGTCCAAGGTGGAACAACTCACGCATCATACCGGAGAGAAGGCCTCCGGGATGATCTCCCCTTCGGCAGGGTGCCGGGAAGAACTTCAGATCCCCCAATCTAGGGACGATGGTGGCGGAGGCTACAGACGGTTTCGTGGAGATTTGATCGGGTGCTTAGGGTTTCTGCATCGGGGGCTTCTTATAGGCAAAGGGGAAGACCGAGGAGGCGGCCATGGGTGGCAAACCCTAGCCAGGCGCGGGGCTGGGTCATGACCCAAAATTATAAGGGATCGCAATAGTCTTCGCGGGTAGTATTACCCAATTTATTGATTCGACACAAGGGGTGCCAAAGAATACTTGCAAGCCTTAACAACTGAGTTGTCAGTTCAGCTACACCTGGAAATAGTTCTTGCTCACAAAAGTTTATTAGTAGCAATAGTTTGGTAGTAGCAACAGCAAAGCAACAACAATAGCAACAACAACAGTGAAACAGGAGCAATAGTAACAATAACGGTAACAGTAGGATTCGAGTGCGGTAGACATAGGGATGGATGGATGGGCGTTTCATGGACGAGTCTAAACATGTAACTTCAATATCTAGGGCATTGCAGATAAAGATTAACAAGCATTCAGGTACTAAACAATTCTAGGCATGTGCTCCAAATATAGTCATACGTGCTCACAATGAGAACTTGCACAACATCTTTTGTCCAGCCAGCCCGTGGCAGCGGGGCCTCTAGGGAACTACTGGCAATTAAGGTACTCCTTTTAATAGAGCACCGGAGCAAAGCATTAACACTCCGTGAACACATGTGATCCTCACACCAGAGCCATCCCCTCCGGTTGTCCCAATTATTGTCACTTTGGGGCCTTTGGATCCGGACAATGATATGTGTACACAACTTCCATATAAGATCACAATCAATACTATCATAATGATTCAATAATAAGTTCAGATCTGAGATCATGGCACTCGGGCCCTAGTGACAAGCATTAAGCACAACAAGTTGCAACAAAGTCAAATAGCACTAATAGAGATACTAGGCGCTATGCCCTAACATATCTTATTCGATTACATGATAGAACTCATTCAATCCCTACCATCCCTAGGCCTACAGCGGGGGGTTACTCACTCATGGATGAGGGAAACATCAGTGGTTGATGGAGATGCATTGGTGATGACGATGGCGATGATCCTCTCCAAATTCCTCGTCCCGGCAGGGTGCCAGAACGGAGTTTTTAGATCCGAATCTTGGTTTCTGGTGGCGACAGCGGAGCGGAACTCTTTTAGAGCTGCCTGGGGTGGCCTCACCCCTCCAGGCGCGGGGTCAGGTGGGCCCGCGCCTAGGGTGGGTCTGGGCCCCCAGGCCCCCTCTCAGTCTCCCCTTCTGGCTCCGTGGATCTTCTGGTGAAAAATAGTTTTTGGCATATTTTCCGGGATTTTTCCTGATAGTTGATTTTCTGCACAAAAACAAGACACCAAGGTAATTCTGCTGAAAACAACGTCAGTCTGTGTTATTTGTATTCAAATCACATAAGTTTAGAGGAGAAACAATAGCAAAGTGTTCGAGGGAGTAGATACGTTTTGGACGTATCAACTCCCCCAAGCTTAGCTTATTGCTTGTCCTTAAGCAATTTAGTTGAAAACTAAGTGCGATAAAAGAACTTTCACAAACACTTTGCTTCATATGATGTAAATATTCTCAGCACAGGAGTAGATGCTTAGACAATTCATATTAAAGAGTATGCAACTAAGTCTACTCAATAGTCATTGCAAAGCTATGAAGAGAAACCAACTCAATAATAATAAGTAGCATGAAACATAAACATAAGCAACATTGCAATGCTCATAGTAAGGTATGATAGAGTGGTATCTCGCTTGCCTTTGTTTGAAGAGCACAATATAAATGCCAAGGCACCTCTGAAGTTCACATGAAGACTAGAGATAAATATATCAGAGATACAAGCATCAAAGTCATGATATAATTAACCAAGTTTTGGAACAAACACAAAAATGACAACTATGCTCTCAAGAAGGTGCTCATAGAATAAGTGGTGACTCAACAAGGTTGTGAAAGCACGCACTAATCGACCTGAGATCGCCCATCCAACGCTCAACTTTTTGGGACTCAGTTTGCGGTTTTGTGAAGGTTTGAAAGACTTCCCAATGTTGAAAGGAAGATACTCATTAGCTTTGAGCTCTCATTGCCCCTATCATAGGCATCTTCATGTGGTTAAGGTGAAAGTGAGGTCCACTTTGAATCATATGCTTGACAGACCATAGACTGGAAATCCCAAGTCCCTTGAGTACGAGGGTCGCTCCGCATGATACTCAACTTTGGTCACCTGAAAGTTTTTGTCATTGTAAATACATGCATATCATCGAGAACCGCCAACTGGGTACCTCTTGCACATGGTACAGGAGCTTTCCCATAACCAAAATGACAAGGCAAGCAGACAATGAGCATCTCAGCAATCTTTTTATTTACCATATGTATAGCTTTTTATTGAGGACACTTCATAGATGCTCATTATGGTGATGCTGCAAGTTTCCACCATGATTAAGCATGGCTTAGGCTAGCGGCCCAGGCGTTTCTCTAACACAATGTATAAACTCCATGAACTCACAACCTATCCTTTTATTTCACATCGTCGACATCCCTAAACAAAAGAGAAAGGAATCAACTGGATGAGATATCCAAAAAGTGTTGAAAGGGTTCCCCGTGACAGCACGGTTCTGCTGACTCACAGTATATAATAAGCAAGCATATAACTTTCATGGACTAGTCATAATGGTTCCAAATTATTAAGCGCAAGGAATAAAGCGTGCCATCAAGTTCGTGATAGCTTTACTAACTAATTTTCTCAAAACAAACAAACATTTATTTTGGAAGAAAACACGACATATGGAATATGCACTGAAATAGCAAATGATGCTAATAGGTAGGTATGGTGGACACAGCTGACAATATTGGTTTTGGGAAGTTGGAAGCACAGGTAGAGCACATACTCAGTGCAAGTGAAGGCTAGCAATAGAGAAGGAGCGACAAACGAGAGAGCAATAGTTGTCATAATCATGCTTGCAACAAAACAAGACTAACTATGTCATGAAAATGATACAAGAACTCTGAGGCAAAATAAATCATCGAGGCTTACTGACTATTGATTAGTCATATGCATGCGTGAGCATGTGCCAAGTCGATTCACATGAACAGTCAGAGGAGAATACCACCATGTCATACCAAACTATGAATAAAACAATGCAAGCAAACATTCATATGACATGCTACAAACTATTAGCAAGATGGAGCTAATCATAGACAAGCAAGAACTACTAAGAATCCATAATGACATACACCTTACACAAGCAGGCTAAGCGTGCTCATTATGATGAGTATATGTACAAAAAATGAAACAAATAGAGTTCGTTACCAGCCTCTTACCACACCTCAAGTTGTCTTAATCTTCATTATTTCCCTTCACTTGTGTGACTTGAATAATTAACATGAAACCAAAATCCACTGAGGATGGCTGAACCTTGCAAAGAACTCAACAAAACCAAAGAAGAACAACAAATATTTTTGGTGTTTTCGATTTTTTAGAAACAAGCAAACAAAGAAAACCCAAACAAAAACAAATCAAACCAAACAAAGCAAAATCTTTTTGGATTTTTTCTTTTAAGGCAAACCAAGGCAAAGAAACAAAGAAACAAACCAAGATAAACAACGAAAATATTTTTGGTATTTTTGGGTTTTTAGAAAGAAGCAACAAAAACCAAAAAGAAAGTGAAACAATGGATATACAAAGAACCGACTGAACATGATATATAGATGAGTGTGATGTCGGTATACCTCTCCCCAAGCTTAGGATTTTGGCCTAAGTGGGGCTCAATCCCATGGTGCCCAAGTAGATGCACCTTCGTAGTATGTCGAGGAAGCTCCCTCGTCCTGGTACGAGCTTGAGGCCTCCCCTTTGTACGCATGGGGGTTGTATGATGGTGCTTCCCCCTTATAGTGCCCATGGAAATTCAGAGAGCGCAACTCGTCATCCATATCCGCCTTCGAGCGTGACCAAGGTCCATGAGAAATACTGAGCAAAGTGGTTTGGGGTAGAGGGATCTCTCTCTCTCTTCCCCGTCAATAAACAACATTCTATAAACCAGGTTATCAAGAGTATAGCTAGTGGTGACAAAGTGGTGCGCCTTCATGGAAGCAAGATCAAGCCTCTAAGGAGCCAAAACGGTATCATGAGGATCAACAGCAATGTCCAAGGCAGCAGCAACACGAGTAGAAATAATACCCCCATAAATGGGTCCCTTAGCAGCTAAACGACGAGCAATGAGAGAACCAAGATTATACTTGTCCTCACTATTCAGCGCAACAGCTAAGAAGGCCAATTGATAGTTGGAAATATTACTAGTGTTCTCCCTACCAAGAACACTGGTGGCAAGATAGTAGGCAAAATACCTGATGGCTGGAAGTTGAATGTTCTTTATCTTCCCTCGCTGAGCTTGACGGTCATCATCATTTGTTATTCCTCGGTAAAGCTCTAACAAATCAGCGGGTAGAGCTTGAATCTTCTTTGATGACCCTGTTGTACCAAGTCCCAGGGCCTTGCAAAATTTATTCAATGTCATAGAATGAGCCCTACCATAAATTCTTGGAATCCTTGCCCTTCTAGGTGAATCACTCTCAAAAATGTCACCAAAGGTGGTGGTCCATGACTTCCCTATTCTGACATTTTTAAACAACCATCAAACCAAGTGATTTCTAAGTTGATAAATGATGAGCAACTACTATAGTAACTTGCTAGAGGACTACACATGCATCAAAACAAAGTTTCTAAGCAAAGAACAAGCATGCAAGCTCAAACAACATGTCACCTATAGCAGCAAAAAACTCAAGATACAATCTACCAATCACAAATCTAATTGGACAAGTGGAGGAGGCACATACCAAGGAGCAAACCTTCCAAAAATCAGCACTTGAGATGGGATGAACAAGGAGATCGAAAATCGCGAGCAAGAACAACAGGAACTCGAGCTTGAGCAAGTTTTCCGGTGTTTTTCGGGAGAGAGAAAGAAGGTGGCTTTGAGGAGGCAGCCCGGAGGGGCCCAGGTGGGCTAGACCCCCCCCTAAGCGCCACCAGTGGTGGACCCGCGCCTGCCACAAGTGTGGTGGTCTGGGGTGGCCCCTGGGTCACCTCAGGTGCCACTCTGCCCCTTTTTTCGAGGAAAAAATATTTTAAATTTTCTAGGATTTTTTGGGAAACTTTATTTTTGGCCAATTTTCAGGGTATGAGAATTGATTTTCTCGCAGAAACAGCTTTTCGAAAGAAGCAAAAGCAAACCAAAAGCCAAACTACAGGAGCTCTAAGAAACTCAAACAAGCAAACAACTAGCAAAACTAAAGCTAAAGCAAAGACTAGGAAGGAGAAAGGAAAAATAAAGCAAGTATAACAACAGTGAAAACATTATTTTGTTCATAAAAATCCTTTTGTTAACAAGGTTGATCAAGTCTTGTTACCAAAATAATCTTATATGAAACAAAACTTTGCATCCCACAAGGTGATTATGTTACCTCATACTTGATAGCAATGGTCCCAATCATAATAGTTTCAAATTTTTCTTGTGGAATGGGACAATATATTTCTCCAACCTTGATGCTTTCAATATTTTCAATGGAATTCAAGCAATAGCTTTTAACAACCTTCTTGGGCAAATAGACAGTGTGCTCTTTGTCATTAATATTGAAAGTTACTTTTCCTTGATTGCAATTGATGACAGCACCTGCAATATTAAGAAAAGGTCTCCCAAGAATAATAGACATATTATCATCTTCAGGCATTTCAAGCACAACAAAATCAGTTAGAACCATGCAATTATGCGCAGCTTGAACAGGAACATCCTCACATATACCAACAGGAATAGTAGTTGACTTATCAGCCATTTGCAAAGAAATATCAGTTGGTATCAACTTTTCTAGCTGGAGTCTCTTATAGAGAGAAAAAGGCATAACACTGACTCCAACTCACAAATCACACAAAGCAGTTCTAACATAATTATTCTTTATAGAGCAAGGAATAGTTGGTATACCTGGATCACCAAGTTTCTTTGGAACCTTACCATTCAAGGAGTAATTAACAAGCAAAGTAGAAATCTCCTCATTAGGAATCTTCCTTTTATTAGAGACAATATCCTTCATATACTTTGAATAAGGAGGCAACTTAATAGCATAAGTCAAAGGAATTTGCAAAAATAAAGGTTTCATCCACTCACAAAACTTGTTGTAGTGTTCTTCCTCCTTTGACTTGTGTTTCTTACCTGGAAAAGGCATAGGTTTCTGCACCCAAGGTTCTCTCTCTCTTTACCATGTTTATTAGCAATAAAGTCTTACTTTGTGTACCTAGTGTTCTTAGTGTGCTTCTCAGGTTCTTCCTCACCTTACTCCTTATCTGGAGCATCATTATTATCATTACCACTCTTAGTTTCAGCATTAGAGACATATATACTATTAGGATCTACAGTAGGTTCAAGTGGTTCCTCAACTATCTTATGTTTCTTTTTCTTTCTCTTACGAGGGCTACCACTATCCTCACCTTGTTGGGAATCCTGCTCTATTCTTTTAGGGTGTCCTTTAGGATATAAAGGATCTTGAGTAGCTATACCACTCCTAGTTCCAATTCCATAAGCATGTTTATCTCCTGAAGCATTAACTAGCATATCCCTTTGCACCTTAGCAAGTTGATCAAGTTGGGTTTGAACCATTTGAAAGTGTTTACAAAGCATTTTAACATCATTAGAAATTCTTTCCACAATATCTTTCAACTCATGGATAGCTCTAGAGTTTTCCAATAAATGATTCTGAACTTGTTTATTAAAATGACCTTGTTTAACAATAAAAATGTCAAGTTGCTCTAAGCATTGATCAGGAGGCTTACCATAGGGAATATCACCTTCATCAAAGTGTTGGAGAGAGTGTACCTCAATAGTAGATGAGTGTGGAATTGGCTTATATAATTCTTGTATAGGAGGTAGATTCTTCACATCTTCAGCTCTAATACCTTTCTCCTTTAGACACTTCTTAGCTTCCTTCATCACTTCATCATTTAATACAATAACTCCCCTCTTCTTTGTTGTTGGTGTTGGAACTGGTTCAGGAACAACTGGTTCAGGAGTAATAGGCTCATGTGCATTCAACTCAGTTGAAGTCCAATCATCATAATTCTTGCTTATCTTAGTCATTAATTCTTCAGCATATGTAGGAGTCCTTTTCCTGAAAACACAATCAGCAAAGCTATTTGGGTAGGTCCTAGAATCATAAGTTAGTCCATTATAATAAATATCAAGAAGCTCATTCTTAGGTAATGGACATCCAGGATGTGCATGAATCAAGTCACAGAATCTTTTCCATGACTCAGGCAATTTCTCTTCTTCTCCCTGTTTAAAATCAAAAAGTCTCTGCAAAGCAGCATGTCTAGCACTGGGAGGATAATATTTCTGGAAGAAAGAAGCAATCAGGGCTATCAATGGAACCAAGAGGTAATCTATTAAACCAAGCCCTAGCTTCTCCTTTTAGTGAAAAAGGGAAGATCTTAGCAACAAAGTACTTGCGCATCTTAAAATCATCAGAGAACAAAGCAATCATAGTAGAAAGCTCATTCATATGAGCCACATCACTCTCATTTTCAGTCCCACAAAAAGGTTCTTTCTCAACAATATCTAAATAAGATAAATCAAGAGAGAAATCATAGTCTTCATCTTTAATATCTATGGGAGAAGTGGCAAACTTAGGATCAGAGGACATCTTAGGCATAATAGTATGTCTAGCAAGGAGACTCTTAATAACACTAGTACCACGTGTGTTTCGACACTATTCAACAAAATCATCAGTGAACTCAATGTAACCATCATTAATATCATAATTCTCACTAGCCTCAGGTGAGCTAACAGGTGTAACAATGTCTTCACTAGGAGTTTTGGTATTTCCTAGACCAGCCATAGTAGCATCTAGAAAAGGACCTAATGAACCACTCGCATCAAGCACAGTAGAAGTAACATCATGAGTATCAAAAGCAATTTCAGACTCAGCAGTAGTAGCAGTGTGTGTAGCATGTGTATGTGGTGGTGGTGTGACAAGCTTACTTATAACAGATGGTGAATCAAGAGCAGTAGAGGTGTTTAGGAATGTACCTCTTCTCATAGTGGATGGTAAAATAGGGAACTTTCCATCATGAGACTTCCCCATGATGAAAGGAGTAGCAGTGAACAATAATAGATCCAAGCAAACTTATAAATAAAGCTATGCTCCCCGGTAACGGCGCCAGAAAATAGTCTTGATGACCCACAAGTATAGGGGATCGCAACAGTCTTTACGGGTAGTATTACCCAATTTATTAATTCGACACAGGGGGAGCCAAAGAATACTTGCAAGCCTTAACAACTGAGTTGTTAGTTCAGCTGCACCTGGAAATAGTTCTTGCTCACAGAAGTTTATTAGTAGCAACAGTTTGGTAGTAGCAACAGCACAACAACAGCAACAGTGAAACAGGAGCAATAGTAACAGTAACGGTAACAGTAGGATTCAAGTGCGATAGGCATAGGGATGGATGGACGAGCGTTGCATGGACGAGTCTAAACATGTAACTTCAAGATCTAGGGCATTGCAGATAAAGAATAACAAGCATACAGGTACTAAACAATCCTAGGCATGTGCTCCAAATATAGTCATACGTGCTCGCAATGAGAACTTGCACAACATCTTCTGTCGAGCCAGCCCGTGGCAGCGGGGCCTCTAGGGAACTACTAGCAATTAAGGTACTCCTTTTAATAGAGCACCGGACCAAAGCATTAACACTCCGTGAACACATGTGATCCTCACACCACAGCCATCTCCTCCGGTTGTCCCCATTATTGTCACTTTGGGGCCTTTGGATCCGGACAATGATATGTGTACACAACTTGCAGATAAGATCACAAACAATACTATCATAATGATTAAATAATAAGTTCAGATCTAAGATCATGGCACTCGGGCCCTAGTGACAAGCATTAAGCACAACAAGTTGCAACAAAGTCAAATAGCACTAATAGAGATACTAGGCACTATGCCCTAACATATCTTATTCGATTACATGATAGAACTCATCCAATCCATACCATCCCCAAGCCTACAGCGGGGGATTACTCACTCATGGATGAGGGAAACATCCGTGGTTGATGGATATGCGTTGGTGATGATGATGGCGATGATCCTCTCCAAATTCCCCGTCCCTGCAGGGTGCCAGAACGGAGTTTCTGGATCCGAATCTTGGTTTTTGGTGGCGACGGTGGAGCGGAAATCTTCCTGGAAAACTATCGCCCCCCTGGGTTTTTAGGTCGAAAGGAAACTTATAGGCGCAGAGGGAGGCCGAGGAGCTGTCTGGGTGGCCTCACCCCTCCAGGCGCGGGGTCAGGTGGGCCCGCGCCTAGGGTGGGTCTGGGCCCCCAGGCCCCCTCTTTTTCTCCCCTTCTGGCTCCGTGGATCTTCTGGTGAAAAATAGTTTTAGGCATATTTTCCGGGATTTTTCCTGATAGTTGATTTTCTACACAAAAACAAAACACCAAGGTAATTCTGCTGAAAACAGCGTCAGTCCGTGTTAGTTGTATTCAAATCACATAAGTTTAGAGGAGAAAAAATAGAAAAGTGTTCGAGAAAGTAGATACATTTTGGACGTATCACTAGGCCCACCCGCACGTGGGGTGGGTCTGGCCCCTCCGGCTCCCCTATGGACTTCTTGTTCCTCACGAAAAGTAATTGACTTTTACGTTTGTCCCGTCCAATTCCGAGAATATTTCTTTACTAACTTTTCTGAAACCAAAAACAGCAGAAAATAGGCATCTGGCACTGTTGCAACTTGTTAATAGGCTAGTACCAGAAAACATGTAAAAAGCACCTCAAAGTGTAGATAAGCAAAGCAAAGTAGATACAAAACAAGCATGGAGCATCAAAAATTATAGACATGTTTCCAACGTATCAACATCCCCAAGCTTAACTCCTACTCGTCCTCGAGTAGGTAAGTGATAAAAAATTGTTGAGGTGACATGCACCCTCACAATAAAGATCCAACCATTTGCAAACATTGAAAGTTGGGATCAAAGAACTCTAAACATGTGAATGAAAGATGGAGTTCTAACAATAGTACATAGTAAGTATGCATGCAACATGGCAAGCTACAAACAAAGATCATGAATAACATGCATTGAAAAACATTTATTTGTTTCACATGCAGAAAACATAGCATAGTGACAATCAGCTTGTCCCTCATAGAGTAGCAATAGATGCATAGGACACCTGCAAAGTTCACAAGGGTGACTAGAAACAAATATCACAAGAACAAGTAATATCACAATATGCATCAATTAATAAGCTCTGGAACACTGCACACAGAATGACAGCTATGCTCTCTTAATGGTGCCTAAAGGTAGAAGGTGGAGATCAATAATGGTGTAAGAAAGGCCTTTTTGTAAAGGAAGCAGGGATTACAAGTTTCAAAAAGAGCTTCCAAAAAATATGGTACTTGATAGCTTTCAGCCCTCATTGCCCCTATCATAAGAATCTTGAAGTGGTTAAGGTTAAAGTGGCAAAGCTGGAGTATATGTTTGACGAAGTATAAGTTGGCAATCTCATGTCCCTTGAATACGAGGGCCACACCTCATGCATACTCAACTTTGGGTCCAGGTAAGTTCTTATCACTGTAAGTATTTGCATATCATTGAGAACCGCCAACGGGGTACCCCTTGCACATGGTACAGGAGCTTTCCCATAACCAAAATGACAAGGCAAGCAGACAATGAGCATTTCAGCAATCTTCTTATTTACCATGGGAATATGGTGCTTTTTTCTCTCTTTCCTCTTTTCCCAATGTGTCTCTTTTTTTATAAGAAGAATGCTTCATAGATGTCACTATGGTGATGCTGCAAGTTTCCACCATGATTAGGCATGGCTTAGGCTAGCAGCCCAGGCGTTTCTCTAACACAGGATACAAACTCCATGGACTTAAAAGTTCCCTCTTTATTTCACACCGGTGACATCCATAGACAAAAGATCATGATATCAACTAAGTACAAAGTACAAGTGCAACGTTGAAAACGTTCCCCGTGACATCATGTTCTGCTAATTGCAACTTATAAGTGCAAGCATATACAACAAAGTTGTCACAATGGTTCAAGTTTATTAGGGGCAAATAATAAAGTGTGTCATCAAGTTCGTGAGGGCTTTAATTACTAAGTTTTCACATAACAAAATAGTTTTTAATTGGAAGATAGATGAAAACAAGAATATACTTAGAATGGTGTAACTCATCACGCATAGGAGTTTATAGTGGACACTTTGTAATGACTTGGTTTCTTGGGAGTTGTAGGCATGAGTATAACTTACTCATATAAGTGGAGGCTAGCAAAAGACTGGGAGCAACCAACTAAGAGAGCAATAATGGCCATAATCATGCAGTGCAACAAAGCATACTAATCAAAGCAAAGAGTGGTACTACAAGTCAAGGACTAAATGATCATAGAGGATAATGGTGACTTGTCATAGTCATAACATGGTGTGAGCATGTGCCAATTCAACCCAAGCAAAACATCAAAGGAGAATACCACAATACTATGATTTTGCATGCTAAAACAACACATAATTTCTTCAAGGCACACTAAGCAATCCCAATTGTTTGGAACAAGACATGCTACAACAATAATCACTAAGCATAATGCTAAAACAACACCTAGCATGTCATGCTAAATTCTAAGTCATAGTCAATGCAAGCTCCTCTTGCACTTCAAGCGAGAACTTACTACTCCTTTCCAAACACCAAGCAAACTTATTTGTAAAACAACACAGTGAAAACGAGGGTCCAAGCTACATTATTCAAGCAAACTAAACAACCTAAGCAAAGTAAACGAAAACTAAGACGCTCCAAGAACAACGCAACTGTGCATAAAACAATAAAAATGAAGTGTCTAGACAGACCTGAGCTTTTTATTGATAAAGAAGGGGATGCCTTTGGCATCCCCAAGCTTTGACGCTTGTACCTCTTGGATATTTCTTGGGGTAACACCATGGTGGCATCCCCAAGCTTGAGATTTTGTCCATCCTTCATCTCATTGCGTCATTCTCTCTCTACACTTGAAAATTTTCCTTCATACAAAACTTCACACAATCTTCATTAGCAACATTAGTGTATTCAAAAGATATTAGACCTCTGTCAAAGCTTTGGAACAACAAGGATTTTCACTAAAAACACAAGCTACTGTTGTAACTCCTTCAAAAATCTCAATTCACCTAAAGAGAACTCAAAAAGGAATCAATAAGAAGCAAATGCAAATAATGGTAGAAATATGTCAAAACAGACCAGCAGGTAGAAACTGATTTTTTCGAACAACTTATGTTGCTCAAATAAAAAAGTGCTGAACTAACGAAAGTTAGCTAACATACTGGGGGATGTATTTGTAAATGTTGAGCTCAATACGAGTTACATATCCTCCTCACGATTTTTTTTGGTGGAAGACAGAAATCTGTTTCGGGACAGCAACTCCCCAAATCTTACTTCCCTCTCATTAGAGGTCATTCTTGGCACAAAAAGCAAACAAAAAGGATAAGGAGAGGTCATTACAGAAGTAATAACTTCCAAGACTCACGGAAACTCTTGGGTTATCTCCCAACAAGTACTTTTCTTTAACGACTTTAAGTTAGTTACAAGAAGCAAGAAGAATCAAATATTTTCAAATGAAGAATTGCCCCTCTTGTTCCTTCTTTTCTTACCTTTCTTCTTCTCTTTAGGGAAAATTGATGTCTACACACTTCTATTCTTTTAGACAGTTGTTGGGCCTCCAAGTGTAGAGGTCTGTAGAACAACAACAAGTTTCCCTTAACTGGATTACCCAAGGTTTATTGAACTCAGGGAGGAATTAGTCAAAGGTATTCCCTCTCAAGCAACCCCGCAATCAAGATACAAGAAGTCTCTTGTGTCCCCAACACACCTAATACACTTGTCAGGTGTATAGGTGCACTAGTTCGGCGAAGATATAGTGAAATACAAGTGGTAACGGTGCCAGAAAAGAGCTTGACGGTGAGGTAAAGACTAAAGCATGCAAACATGCAATAGATCTAGTAGCAAACGGTGTTTCAATGTTTAGAAACAAGGCCTAGGGATCATACTTTCACTAGTGAAAACTCTCTCATATAAATATCCTCTCTTCATGATACTACTCTTAACTCTCCGGTTGGACACTCTAATCCATGGTAGGGCTATAACAACACACCTCAAAGTCTGCCTTCCCCAATCTAGATAACCCCACACTATCACATTGAGCGCTAGATGGTTCCAACAAACACCACAATTTCATAGAGACATCCAACTCCAAATATAACTCATAACAAATATTCAATCTAGCCAAAGTGCCACACACGGTATGCCCGCTATCACTTTCACACAAGTGGGGGAAAAGCATAGATCTATTAAAGCACAAAGGGTATTTATGTAGACTCAAACCTAAGTGCCACCATGGCGTGCACGCTGTCACTTTTACACGCATGGCGAGAGCAGATATCTAATGAAGCACTTGAGTAGCAAGGTAGATCTACTTGATTACAAAGCTCATGATCACAATATGACCATGCATAGAGAGAGAGAGATGAACACATAGCTACCGGTAGAGCCCTTAGCCTCGAGGAAGAACTACTCCCTCCTCATCATGGGAATCAACAACAGTGATGGATATGGTGGTAGAGATCGATGGAGATGGCTCCGGGGGAACTTCCCCGTCCCGGCAGGGTGCCGGAACAGAGACTTTTTGTCCCTCGAATCTCCCCTTCGGCGGCGGCGGCACTACAGAGGTTTTCATCGATTTCTTCTGAATGCCCTAGGATTTCTTATAGGCGCAGGAGTCAAGGTCGGTGGGGGTATAGGGGGCCCACACCCCCTGTAGGCGCCTCCAGGGCTTGCCCGCGCGTAGGGGGGTTTGGCCACCCTATGGCCCCCCTCCGGCTCTGCTTCGTGGTTCCGTGTTGCTCCGGGAAAATAATAACTTTGGCTTTTGTCCCGTCCAATTCCGAGAATATTGATTTTCTGCCTTTCTAGAACCAAAAAAAGAAAAAATAGGAAACTGGCACTATGGCATCTTGTTAGTAGGTTAGTTCCAGAAAAGATATAAAAATACCTCAAAGTGTAGACAAAGGAAAGCAAAGTAGATACTAAACAAGCATGGAGCATAAAAAATTATAGATACGTTTCTGACGTATCAAGCATCCCCAAGCTTAACTCCTGCTCGTCCTCGAGTAGGTAAGTGCTAAAAATAATAATATTTGAGGTGACATGCACCCTCACAATAAAGATCCAACCATTTGCAAGCATTGAAAGCTGGGATCAAAGAACTCTAAACATGTGCATGAAAGATGGAGTTCTAACAATAGGACGTAGTAAATATGCCTGCAACATGAAAGGCTACAAACAAAGATCATGAATAACATGCATTGAAAAACGTTTGTTTGTTTGTTTGTTTGTTTGTTTGTTTGTTTCACATACAGAAAACATAACATAGTGGCAATCAACATGTCCCTCATAGAGTAGCAAATAGATGCATAGGACACCTGCAAAGTTCACATGGCGTGACTAGAAACAAATAGCACAAGAACAAACAATATCACAATATGCATCAATCAATAAGTTTTGGGACACTACACACAAAATGATAACTATGCTCTTTTAATGGTGCCTAAAGGTAGAAGGTGGAGATCAATAATGGTGTAAGAAAGGCCTTTTTTGTAAAGGAAGCAGGGATTACAAGTTTCAAAAAGAGCTTCCAAAAAATATGGTACTTGTTAGCTTTCAGCCCTCATTACCCCTATCATAAGAATCTTGAAGTGGTTAAGGTTAAAGTGGCAAAGCTGGAGTATATGCTTGACGAAGTATAAGTTGGCAATCTCATGTCCCTTGAATACGAGGGCCACACATCATGCTACTCAACTTTAGTCACCTGTAAGTTCTTGTCATTGTACTATTTGCATATCATTAAGAACCACCAACGGGGTACCCCTTGCACATGGTACATGAGCTATCCCATAACCAAAATGACAAGGCAAGCAGACAATGAGCATCTGAGCAATCTTCTTATTTACCATGGGAATATGGTGCTTTTTTCTCTCTTTCCTCTTTTCTCAATGTGTCTCTTTTTTTATAAGAAGAATGCTTCATAGATGTATGGTGATGCTGCAAGTTTCCACCATGATTAGGCATGGCTTAGGCTAGCGGCTCAGGCATTTCTCTAACACAGGATACAAACTCCATGGACTTACAAGTTCCCTCTTTATTTCACACCGGTGACATCCATAGACAAAAGAGCATGATATCAACTGAGTACAAAGTACAAGTGCAATGTTGAAAACGTTCCCCGTGACAGCACGGTTCTGCTAATTCCAAAGTATAAGTGCAAGCATATACAACATAGATGACACAATGGTTCAAGTTTATCAGGGGCAAAGAATATAAAGTGTGCCATCAAGTTTGTGAGGGCTTTAATCACTAAGTTTTCACATAACAAAAATACTTTTTAAATTGGAAGATAACTAAAAACAAGAATATACTTGGAATGGTGTAACACACCATGCATAGGAATTGAAAGTGGACACTTTGGAATAACTGGGTTTCTTGGGAGTTGGAAGCATGAGTAGAGCTTACTCATACAAGTGGAGGCTAGCAAAAGACTGGGAGCAGCCAACTAACAGAGCAATAATGGCCATAATCATGCAGAGCAACACAACATTACTAATCAAAGCATAGAGTGGTACTACAAGTCAAGGACTAAATGATCATAGAGGCTATGGTGACTTGTTCATAGTCATAACATGGTGTGAGCATGTGCCAAGTAAACCCAAACAAAGCATCAAAGGAGAATACAGCAATAATATGCTTTTGCATGCTAAAATAACGCATGATTCCTTCAAGGCACATTAAGCAATCCTAATTGTTTGGAACAAGTCATGCTACAGCAATAATCACTAAGTATAAGGTTAAAACAACAACTAGCATGACATGATAAATTCTAAGCCACAGTCAAAGCAAGATTCTCTTGTACCACTATAGGCATGAAACTTTCTACTCTTTTCCAACACCAAACAACTTATTTGAAACAACTCACAGAGATAATAATCAATAAAGATCAGTGAGCTTGTCTCACAAATCCACAAAGAATAACTAGAAATTTCTAAGCTGAAAGCACAAGAAAACTAAGCCGGAACGCAGTTCTAACAAAAGTGAACACTCACAAAACAATAAGAGTGAAAACTAGTGTGTTCTAGGCAATGGAAACAGAGTGTGTCTGTCTCCAAAAAAAGTGTGGTGTAACCAACCAACTTACTCAAGCAAACTAAGCAAACAAAAACCAAAAACACGCTCCAAGAAAAACACAATTGTGCATGAAACAATAAAAACAAAGTGTCTAGACAGACCTGAGCTTTTTATTGATGAAGAAGGGGATGCCTTGGGCATCCCCAATCTTTGACGCTTGTACCTCTTGAATATTTCTTGGGGTGACACGGGGTGGCATCCTCAAGCTTGAGCTTTTGTCCATTCTTCATCTCATTGCATCATTCTTTTTCTACACCTGAAATTTTTCCTTCATACAAAACTTCACACAATCTTCATTAGCAACATTAGTGTATTCAAAAGATAATAGACCTTTGGGTTTAGTTTCAAAACAGCAAAACTTTTCACTAAAAACAAAATCTACTATAGCAACTCCTTCAAAAAGATCAATTTCCCAAAAAGAACCCAAAAAGGAATCAATAAGAAGCAAATGCAAATAATGGCAGAAATCTGTCAAAACAGACCAACAGGTAGAAACTGTTTTTTCGAACATCTTCTGCTGCTCAAATAAAAAAGTGTTGAACTAACGAACGTTAGCTAACATACTGGGGGATGTATTCGTAAATTTTCAGCTCAATATGAATTACAGAGACTCCTCACGAATTTTTATGGTGGAGGACAGAAATCTGTTTCGGGACAGCAACTCCCCAAATCTTACTTCCCTCTCATTAGAGGTCATTCTTGGCACAAAAATCAAACAAAAAAGGATAAGGAGAGGTCATTACTGAAGTAATAACTTCCAAGACTCAAGAAAACTCTTGAGTTATCTCCCAACAAGTACTTTGTTTGACGCCTTTAAGTTAGGCTTGATAGTTTGAGAAGATGCTCACATAAGAAATATTGATTGAAGTAAAAGAGGGCATCAAGAAACAAATTCAAAACACATTTAAGTCTAACCCACTTCCTATGCATAGGAATCTTGTAAAGGAACAAGTCATGAAAGCACAAAGCAACAAGCATAGGAAAGCAAAACAAGTGCAACTTCGAGACTTTCAACATAAAGAGGGGAAACTTAATATTTTTGAGATACATAAGACCATGTTTCCCTCTCTCATAATAACTTTCAGTAGCATCATGAATAAAATTAACAATAGAACTATCACATAAAACATTCTTATCATGAGCCACATGCATATAACAATATTACTCTCCACATAAGCATAGTCACTCTTATTAATTGTAGTGGGAGCAAATCCAACAACATAGCTATCACTATTATTCTCATCACCATAATCATCAAATATAGGAGGCATATTGTAGTCACAAATAATTTCCTCCTAAATAGTAGGTGGACTGAAAATACTCATCATTATAATCACCATAAATTTAAGGTTTGGTATCATCATAAGCAATCGAATAGCTATCTTCCAAAGCTGGGGGACTAAAAAGATCATTTTCATCAAAACTAGCTCCCCCAATCTTAGACTTTTCCATAGCATTAGCAATAATGGTGTCCAAAGAATTAATACTAATAACATTGCTATTATCATGCAAATAAAGCTCCATAGGTTTTTTAATTTTCTCTTCAAACACTCATGTCCTAACTCAAGATAGATACTATAGATCTCTCTAATTTTGTTATTGTTTTCCATTAAGCCTAACTAGTTAAAACAAGAAACAAAAAGAAAAGATTGCAGAATCTAAAGGAAATAACTTCGAGCACACACACCGGAGGATGTGAGTACCTTTTACCTTACCTCCCCGGCAACGGCGCCAGAAAATAGCTTGATGTCTACGCACTTCTATTCTTGTAGACAGTTGTTGGGCCTCCAAGTGCAGAGGTTTGTAGAACAGCAGCAATTTTCCCTTAACTGGATTACCCAAGGTTTATCGAACTCTGAGAGGAAGTAGTCAAAGGTATTCCCTCTCAAGCAACCCTGCAATCAAGATACAAGAAGTCTCTTGTGTCCCCAACACACCTAATACACTTGTGAGGTGTATAGGTGCACTAGTTCGACAAAGAGATAGTGAAATACAAGTGGCAACGGTGCCAGAAAAGAGCTTGACGGTGAGGTAAAGACTAAAGCAAGCAAACATGCAACAGATCTAGTAGCAAACAGTGTTTCAATGTTTAGAAACAAGGCCCAGGGATCATACTTTCACTAGGGAACACTCTCTCATATAAATATCATCTCTTCATGATACTACTCTTAACTACTCTCCGGTTGGACACTCTAATCCATGGTAGGGCTATAACAACACACCTCAAAGTCTGCCTTCCCCAATCTAGATAACCCCACACTGTCACCTTGAGCACTAGATGGTTCCAACAAACACCACAATTTCATAGAGACATCCAACTCCAAATATAACTCATAACAAATATTCAATCTAGCCAAAGTGCCACACACGGTATGCCCGCTGTCACTTTCACACACGCGGGGAAAAGTATAGATCTATTAAAGCACAAAGAGTATTTATGTAGATTCGAACCTAAGTGCCACCATGGCGTGCAATTTGTCACTTTCACACACATGGGGAGAGCAGAGATCTAATGAAGCACTTGAGTAGCAAGGTAGATCTACTTGATTACAAAGCTCATGATCACAATATGACCATGCATAGAGAGAGAGATGAACACATAGCTACTGGTAGAGCCCTTAGCCTCGAGGAAGAACTACTCCCTCCTCATCATGGGAATCAGCAGCGGTGATGGAAATGGTGGTGGAGATAGATGGAGATGGCTCCAGGGGCACTTCCCCGTCCCGGCAGTGTGCCGGAACAGAGACTTCATGTGCCCCAAATCTCCCCTTCGGTGGCAGCGACACTACAGAGGTTTTCGTCGATTTCTTCTGGATGCCCTAGGGTTTTTGGGTCGGAGGCTTCTTATAGGCGCAGGAGTCAAGGTTGGTGGGTGTCCAAGGGGCCCAAACCCCCTGTAGGCGCCTCCAGGGCTTTCCCCCGCCTAGGGGGGTTTGGCCACCCTATGCCCCCCCTCCAGCTCTGCTTCGTGGTTCCGTGTTGCTCTGGGAAAAATAATAACTTTGGATTTTGTCCCGTCCAATTCTGAGAATATTGATTTTCTGCCTTTCTGGAACCAAAAACAGAATAAAACAGGCAACTAGCACTGTGGCATCTTGTTAATAGGTTAGTTCCAAAAAAGATATAAAAATACCTCAAAGTGTAGACAAAGCAAAGAAAAGTAGATACTAAACAAGCATGGAGCATAAAAATATAGATACGTTTACGACGTATCAAAAATATGATTGCTTACCGGAGGATCAAAATGCATAATACCTTTTCCCACATCTATTACTACCCCAAGGTGTTTCAGTAGAGATCTTCCAAGTGTGATATGTCCTTTGCCTACACATTCAATAACAAGATAATTAGTAGACACCATTTTGCCTGAGATTTTTGTAAACACACCCTCAGCTATTCCAATGGGTAATATAATGGCATTGTTGGTAAGAGAGATTTCCTCTCCTCCTTCAGTAAGCCCCCAAAGACTCAAGGAATCATAAATATCTTTAGGCATGAGGCAAAATTTAGACATTATATCACAACGAGCATCAAAAAGTGTATTATTTATAGAGACTTTGATTGTGGGAAACCACTTTGAAGGCTCAGAATTTATGGGAACATAATCATGGTAAGCCCTAAGCGTGTGATAGCAACTATTCATAGCAGCAATACTAGTCTCAAGAGTGTTCAACCTGGCAATTTTTTTTGTGAAATAGGAATTAGACTTGCCAGGTGTACCATAAATCATACTTAATTTCTTTATGGCAGCAAATGCTTTGTCCTTAGTACATAGCAAAAAATCTTTCTCAGCCACAACATCCAAAGCATATCTATAACGAAGAGCAATATTGTGATAGAAACTATCAATAACCAAGCTGAGACTCACCTCAGGCTCAGTTTCCCTCTGGAAAGCAGAGATTCTAAACCAAGCTTTTTTAAAACTTTCTTCACTTTTTTGCTTAAAAGTGGAGATTTCTACCATAGGTGAAATAAAGATTGGTCCAAAACCAGACATGGCAGCAAATAGATCAGGAACTAATTTTTTTGTGTTTTTTGAAAAGAGGCAAACAAAACCAAGCAAAAGAAACAAAGCAAACTAAAAACAAAGTAAAGAGAAAGGAAGTGAAGGACTCCCCTTGTAAAGACGTCCTTAGCATCCCCGGCAACGGCGCCAGAAAAAGCTTGATGACTGTCTACGCACAGCCTGTTGGGAACCCTAAGAGCAAGGTGTGAAGCAGCAAGCAGCAAGTTTTCCCTCAGTTGAGACCGAGGTTATCGAACCAGAAGGAGGAAGGAAAAGTCACACATGTGTTAAAAGCAATGCGGAGACCTGCACAACACAAACTCAAGAATTTACCCCAACGAACAGTGAGGTTGTAAATCTCACTGGTTGCTGTAACAAAGGATTAACTGTATGGTGTGGAAGGTGATAGTGGTTTGCATAAAGTAAACAGTAACAGTGGAAGATGTATCAATGGTAAAGATTGGACCAGGGTCCATAGTTCACTAGAGGTGCTCTCCTTAGATAAACAAACATAGCATGCAAGGTAAACAAATTACAGTAGGGCAATTGACATGACTGAGCAAGGCATAACAATGCAATACTAGACATCAAGATCCTATGAGATTCGATTGGGCAATACAACAAGATACATAGACCACCATCCAACTGCATCTATGACTAGAAGTCAACCTTCAGGTTATCATCCGAACCCCCTCCAGTATTAAGTTGCAAGCAACAGACAACTGCTTTAAGCAAAGTGTGTAAGGTAAGCAGTCCACATGTTCCATGAACAAGAGACCGTTGTTTTATCCCTAGTGGAAACATCACATCTACAACCGAAGAGATTTCTATCACTTCCCTTTAAAACTAGAGGCATGAACCCACTATCGAGCATAAATACCCCCTCTTGGAGTCACTAGCAACTACTTGGCCAAGATAGCTACTAACAACGGAGAGCATGCAAGATCACAAACAACACAAACATGATAGAATCATAAAGATAAAACCATTAATCAAACCAACATAATAGTCTCAATATCCATCAGATCCCCGCAAACACAACATGCATGATTACAAATAGATTAGATCTTGATCATGAATGGAGCTCACAAGATCTATACATGAAAGCACAGAGGAGGAGATACAACCATCTAGCTACTACATGGACCCATAGTCCAAGGTGGAACTACTCACGCATCATACCGGAGAGAAGGTCCCTGTGATGATCTCCCCTCCGGTAGGGTGCCGGGAAGAACTTCAGATCCCCCGATCTAGGGACGATGGTGGCAGCGGCTACAAACGGTTTCGTGGAGATTTGATCGGGTGCTTAGGGTTTCTACATTAGGGGCTTCTTATAGGCCAAGGGGGAGACTGAGGAGGAGGCCAGGGATGGCAAACCCTAGCCAGGCGCGGGGCTGGGCCCACCCATGCCTGGGGTGGGTCTGGCCCCTCCAGCTCCCCTCTAGACTTCTTGCTCCTCGCGGAAAGTAATTGACTTTGACGTTTGTCCCGTCCAATTCCGAGAATATTTCTTTACTAACTTTTTTGAAACCAAAAACAACAGAAAACAGACATCTGGTACTGTTGCAACTTGTTAATAGGTTAGTACCAGAAAATATGTAAAAAGCACCTCAAAGTGTAGATAAGCAAAGCAAAGTAGATACAAAACAAGCATGGAGCATCAAAAATTATAGATACGTTTCCAACGTATCAGCGGCTATAGATGGTTTCGTGGAATATTGATCGGGTACTTAGGGTTTAGGCATCAGGGGCTTCTTATAGGCGAAGAGGCAAGGCTGGGGGCGGCCAGGGGCCCACACCTTGCCTAGGCGCGGCCTAGGGTGGGCCTGCGCCTGGGGGGTGCGGCCGCCTTGTGGAACCCCCTCCTCTGGACTCCGTGTTCTTTTTAGTGAAATGTTGACTTTGGATTTTGTCCCGTCCAAATCTGAGAATATTTACTTACTAGCTTTTTTGGAACCAGAAACAACAGAAAATAGGCAACTGGCACTGTGGCAACTTGTTAATAGGTTAGTACCAGAAAACATATAAAAAGCACCTCAAAGTGTGGACAAAGCAAAGCAAAGTAGATACTAAACAAGCATGGAACATCAAAAATTATATATATGTTTCCGACGTATCAAGCATCCCCAAGCTTAACTCCTGCTCGTCCTCGAGTAGGTGAGTGATAAAAAGAATAATTTTTGAGGTGACATGCACCATCAAAACCAAGATCAAACCATTTGCAAGCATTGAAAGCTGGGATCAAAGAACTCTAAACATGAGCATGAAAGATGGAGTTCTAACAATAAGACAAAGTAACTATGCATGCGACATGAAAGGCTACAAACAAAGATCATGAATAACATGCATTGAAAAACGTTTGTTTGTTTCACATACAGAAAACATGGCATAGTGGCATTCGACTTGTCCCTCATGGAGTAGCAAATAGATTCATATGACACCTTCAAAGTTCATAAGAATGACTAGATACAAATAGCACAAGAACAAGTAATATCAACAATATGCATCAATCAATAAGTTTTGGGACAATTCACATAGAACTAAGAATGGAAACTATGCTCTCTTAACTGGTGCCTAAAGGTAGAAGGTGGAGACTCAATATAATAGAGTAAGAAAGGCCCTTCATAAACGAAAGCAGGGATGTCAAGTTTCAAAAAGAGCTTCCAAAAATTATGGTACTTGTTAGCTTTCAATCCTCATTGCCCCTATCATAAGCATCTTGAAGTAATTAAGGTTAAAATGAACAAACTATGGAGTATATGTTTGACAAGGTATAAGTTGGCAATCTCATATCCCTTGAATATGAGGTTCGCACTGCATGCTACTCAACTTTAGCCACATGTAAGTTCTTGTCATAGTAAGTACATGTGTATCATAGAGAAGCGCCAACGGGGTACCCCTTGCACATGGAACATGAGCTATCCCATTACCAAAATGACAAGGCAAGCAGACAATGAGCATATCAACGATCTTTTTATTTGCTATTTGCATAGGTTTTTATTGAGAATGCTTCACAAATTGCTCATTATGGTGATGCTGCAAGTTTCCACCATGATTAGGCATGGCTTAGGCTAGCGGTCCAGGCGTTTCTCTAACACAAAATACATAACTCCATGGACTTACAAGCTCCATTTTTATTTCACACCGGCGACATTCATAGACAAAAGAGCATGATATCAACTATGTACAAAGTACACGTGCAATGTTGAAAACGTTCCCCATGACAGCATGGTTCTACTAATTCCAACGTATAAGTGCAAGCATATACAACATAGATGACATAATGATTCAAGTTATTAGGGTCAAGAAATAAAAGGTGTTCCATCAAGTTCGTGAGAGCTTTAATCACTAAGTTTTCACATAACAAAATATTTTTTAATTGGAAGATAGATGAAAACAAGAATATACTTGGAATGGTGTAACACACCATGCAAGGAATTTATAGTGATAACTTTGGAATAACTTGGTTTCTTGGGAGTTGGAAGCATGAGTAGAGATTACTCATGCAAGTGGAGGCTAGCAAAAGACTGGGAGCAACCAACTAAGAGAGCAATAATGGCCATAATCATGCAGAGCGACAAAACATTACTAATCAAAGCATAGAGTGGTACTACAAGTCAAGGAATAAATGATCATAGAGGCTATGGTGACTTGTTCATAGTCATAACATGGTGTGAGCATGTGCCAAGTCAACCCAAACAAAGCATCAAAGGAGAATACCATAATACTATGCTTTTATATGCTAAAACAATGCATGATTCTTTCAAGGCACACTAAGCAATACCAATTGTTTGGAACAAATCATGCTACAACAATAATCACTAAGCATAAGGTCAAAACAAAATCAAGCATGTCATGCTAAAGTCTAACTCAAAGTCAAAGCAAGCTCCCCTTCCACTATTCAAGCAAGAACCTTCAACTTATTTCCAACACCAATCAACTTATTTGAAACAACACAGCGAGAATGGGGGTCCAAACTACTTTATTCAAGAAAACTAAACAAACTAAGCAAAGCAAACGAAAACTAAGACGCTCCAAGAACAACACAACAGTGCATGAAACAATAAAAACAAAGTGTCTAGAAAGTCCTAAGGTTTTTATTGATAAAGAAGAGGATGCCTTGGGAATCTCCAAGCTTTGACGCTTGTACCTCTTGGATATTTCTTGGGGTGACACCGGGGGTGGCATCCCCGAGATTGAGCTTTTGTCCATTCTTCATCTTATTACATCATTCTTTTTCTACACCTGAAATTTTTCCTCCATACAAAACTTCACACAATCTTCATTAGCAACATTAGTGTATTCAAAATATAATAGACCCTTGGGTTTAGCATTGGAACAGCAAAAAATCACTAAAAACACAAGCTACTGAAGCAATCCCCTCAAAAAACTCAATTTCCCCAAAAGAACCCAAAAAGGAATCAATAAGAAGCAAATGCAAATAATGACAGAAATTTGTCAAAACAGACCAGCAGGTAGAAACCAATTTTTTTGAAAAAGTTCTGTTGCTCAAATCAAAAAGTGTTGAACTAACTAAAGTTATCTAACATACTGGGAGATTTATTCATAATTTTTTTGATCAATCTGACTTTCAGAGACTCCTCACGAATTTTTATGGTGGAGCATAGAAATCTGTTTTGGGACAGCAACTTCCCAAAACTTACTTCCCTCTCATTAGAGGTCATTCTTGGCACAAAAGGCAAACAAAAAGGATAGGAGAGGTCATTACTGAAGTAATAACTTTCAAGACTCAAGAAAACTCTTGGGTTATCTCCTAACAAGTACTTTTATTTAACGCCTTTAAGTTAGCCACAAGAAGCAATAAATCAAGTATTTTCAAATGAAGAAGCATTAACATCAAACCTTGCTTTCAAAGGAGGAGCAAAAAGCAACTTCTCTCTCCTCATAGGGAAGTGTTCAATACCTTTCTTGAATGGAAATTGATATTTAATGGTGCCTTCTTTCATATCAATGATGGCACCAACAGTTCTAAGAAAAGGTCTTCCCAAAGTAATAGGACAAGAAGCATTTTATTCAACATCCAAAACATAGAAATCAACGGGGACATAAGCATTTTTAACCATAATGAGAACATCATTAACACTCCCCATGAGTTTTTTTCTTAGCATTATCATTAAGCGGAACATCCAAATAACAATCTTCCAAAGGTGGCAAATCAAGCATTTCATAAATCTTCCTAGGCATAATAGAGACACTAGAACCAAGGTCACATGAAGCTTTGAGATAAAATTCATTCACTTGCATATTAATAATGGGTTCCCAACTATCTTCTACTTTCCTAGGAATAGAAGCTTTGAGCTTTAACTTCTCTTCCTTAATTTTAACAAGAGCATCTGTAATGTGTTTGGTGAAAGCAACATGCATATCACTAGCATCAGGACTTCTAGCAAGCTTTTGTAGGAACATAATCACTTCAGAAATATTGCAACCATCAAGATTAAAATCAAACTTAGCATTACTAGTAGTAGACTCAATGGGCTTAGGCATTGTTGGAGGTGGAATAGGGACTTCTTGTGGTTTAGTGGCATCCATATTGGTGGTGATGGTGCACACGCTATAGTTTCTATATATTTCAGCTTCCCTTTCCCACTTAGCATGAGGTTGGGCTAACAGTCTAACATTTTCATCAATAGTAACTTGTATGGCATGAGTAGCAGCAAAGGTACTTTCCATGGTTTCAGGTTTAGCAGCCATTTTATTAATCAAAGAGGGTTGTGATTCAGACAAAGAGGAAATATTTTTCTCTACATTCAAAAGCTTTTCCTCCACAGTCTTGTTGAAGGTGGTTTGTTTACTAATAAAGTCTTTGAGCATGACTTCAAGTTCATAGGGGGCACTTCTAGCATTGTTGCAGGAGTTTCCATAGGTATTGCCATTATTAGGAGGATAAGGCCTATAATTGTTGTTACTACCAAAATTATTCCTATAGCCATTATTGTTGAAATTGTTGTTTCTAATGAAGTTCACATCAACTTGCTCTTCTTGAGCAACCAAAGAGGCCAAGGGAACATTATTTGGATCTAAAGGAGCTTTCCCATTAACAAGCATATCCATAATAACATTTATCTTATCACTCAAAGAGGAGGTTTCTTCAACAGAATTTACCTTCTTACCATGTGGAGCTCTCTCAGTGTGCCATTCAGAATAATTAACCATCATATTATCAAGGAGTTTTGTTGCAGCACCCAAAGTGATGGTCATAAAGGTACCTCCAGCAGCTGAATCAACAAGTTTCTTGAAGAGAAGTTCAAACCTGCATAAAAAGTCTCGATAATCATCCAAGAAGTAAGTCCATGAGTGGGACAATTCTTAACCAAAGATTTCATTCTTTCCCAAGCTTGATCAACATGTTTATTATCAAGCTGTTTAAATTTCATAATATCACTTCTCATAGATATAATCTTAGCAAGAGAGTAGTACTTTCCAATAAAAACATATTTGCACTTAATTCAAGAATCAATACTATTTCTAGGCAAGGATAGCAACCATTATTTAGCTTTTCCTCTCAAGGAGAATGGAAACATCTTGAGCTTAATAATATCTCCATCTACATCCTTATACTTTTGCATCTCACAAAGTTCAACAAAGTTATTGAGATGGGCATCATCATCATCAGAACTAGCACCACAAAACTGCTCTCTCATCACAAGATTCAACAAAGCAGGCTTAATTTCATAAAAGGTAGCATCAGGAGCAGGTGGACCAATAGGGGTGCTTAGGAAATCATTGTTGTTTGTGCTAGTGAAGTCACACAACTTGGTGTTCTCAGCAAAGTTCATTTTGGCAAAAGTGGAGCAAGCCAACAACAACAACAACTAGAGCAGGAACTATTTTTTTGTGTTTTTGATAAGAGAAAGCAAACCAAACTAAACTATTTTTTGGAGTTTTTGATAAAAAGAGGCAAACAAAACTAAGCAAAAGAAACTAAGCAAAAGAAACTAAGCAAACTAAAAACAAAGTAAAGAGAAAGGTTGTGGAGGACTCCCCTTGTGAAGACGTCCTTGGCCTCCTCGGCAACGACGCCAGAAAAACTTGTGATGGCGCTTCGTTGATGTGGAGAGCTTCGTCGGGAAACCCCAAGAGCAAGGTGTGAAGCAGCACAGCAGCAAGTCTTCTCTCAGTAAGAAACCGAGGTTATCGAACCAGTAGGAGGAATGAAACGTCTCAACGGTGTTGCAAGCAACTTGGAGACCTACACAACACAAACTCAAGACTTTGCCCCAACGAACAGTGAGGTTGTCAATCTCACCGGTTGCTGTAACAAAGGATTAACTATATGGTGTGGAAGGTGATAGTGGTTTGCAGAAAGTAAACAGTAATAGTGGAAGATGTATCAATGGTAAAGATTGGACCAGGGTCCATAGTTCACTAGAGGTGCTCTCCTTAGATAAACAAACATAGCATGTAGGGTAAACAAATTATAGTAGGGCAATTGACAGGACTGAGCAAGGCATACCAATGCAATACTAGACATCAAGATCCCATGAGATTCGATTGGGCAATACAACAAGATACATAGACCGCCATCCAACTGCATCTATGACTAGAAGTCAACCTTTGGGTTATCATCTGAACCCCCTCCAGTATTAAGTTGCAAGCAACAGACAACTGCTTTAAGCAAAGTGTGTAAGGTAAACATCCACTTGTTCCATGAACAAGAGACCGTTGTTTTCTCCCTAGTGGCAACAACACATCTATGACCTTAGAGATTTCTGTCACTTCCCTTGATTAAATAGAGGCATGAACCCACTATCGAGCATAAATACCCCTCTTGGAGTCACTAGAAACTACTTGGCCAAGATATCTACTAACAACGGAGAGCATGCAAGATCACAAACAACACAGACATGATAGAATCAATAAGACAAAACCATTAATCAATCTAACATACTAATCTCAATATCCATCGGATCCCCGCAAACACAAGATGCATGATTATAAATAGATGAGATCTTGATCATGAAGGGAGCTCACAAGATCTTGACACGAAAGCACAAAGGAGGAGATACAACCATCTAGCTACTACATGGACCCGTAGTCCAAGGTGGAACTACTCACGCTTCATACCAGAGGCTGGCATGATGAAGAAGAAGGCCTCCGGGATGATCTCCCCTCCGGCAGGGTGCCGGGAAGAGCTTCAGATCCCCCTATGTAGGGATGATGGTGGCGGCGGATACAAACGGTTTCGTGGAATATTGATCGGGTACTTAGAGTTTAGGCATCGGGGGCTTCTTATAGATGAAGAGGCGAGGCTGGAAGGCGGCCAGGGGGCCCACATCCTGCCCAGGCGTGGCCTAGGGTGGGCCTGCACCTGGGGTGTGTGGTCGCCCTATGGCGCCCCTCCGTCTCTCCTCTGGACTTCGTGTTCTCCTCGGTGAAATATTGACTTTGCCTTTTGTCCCGTCCAATTCTGAGAATATTTCCTTACTAGCTTTTATGAAAACAGAAGAAAACAGGCAACTGACAATGTGGCATCTTGTTAATAGGTTACTACCAGAAAATATATAAAAAACCTTAAAGTATGGACAAAGCAAAGCAAAGTAGATACTAAACAAGCATGGAACATTAAAAATTATAGATACGTTTCCGACGTATCAGTCCGTGATGACTACAAGTGCACAAATCAATCGTAGCTAGTTTCAAAAGTAAAAGTATCGAGCAACGGAGAGCTATTCACTAGAGAGTACTTGTAAGTTATCTCTAATTTCATATAATATATTCAAAGATTCTTACATTCTATTAATAAATATTCTTTTTTTATTCTTTTTAAATTTTCATTATTGTTTATAAATAATATATATTTAAACAATATTAACTAAATCATTTTGGAAAACATTAAAATATCAATTACTTCTAATTTTTAAATCTTTTCCAAATGATTCAAGTTTAAACCTGAACTCAAATTGTTCACCGAAAATCTTTTAAATTCCTAAAAATCATGTCAAAGTTTATAACAATCACTATAAAGAGCTAAACTTATCTCCAAATAGTGAAAGAAACTCCGATCTCTCTAGGATTTTGTTTGGCGAAAATTTTACCCCAATTTTACAAATGAATTTATGCAAATGCACAAATTCCTATTTCTACCCTTCGTTGGTTTGTAAATGTTGGGATGTTACATTATCACCCTTTTCCATATGGTAGAGTGCCGAGCACGGTATGTCACTTCCCACCATACACAATTCCATACTTCCAAGGATAATTCCCTCTCTAGTCCCGAAGGAAAATACTACATGGTCGACTTCATATAATATCTAGAGAGAGAACTAACACATATTCATAGCACAAAGTTATAGGTTATCTTCATTTTATATTATAATATTGCTAGGGTTTCTCTATCTTCCTGAGAACAAGGCAAACTACTCAAACATGGAGACAATCAACAACATCATCATAATCATATGGATGGAATGAAAGTATGCGGAAGAATTCGAGTACAAATCCATGATATCAATTGCAATTACAATTAATCGGGATAAGTGAGATGTAGATGGAGATGCAACAGTTGATTATGAGGGGGATGATGCTTTGTCCTCCAATGATCCAAGTTTATTCTCCTCGTATGTGGTGGTGATGATGGAGATCTGAGTGGAGGCAACACAACGACGACAGTAGGGCTCCGCTATGGAGGTATGTGGTGAGCTCTCTCTCTCACTCTCTCTCTCTCTCTTGACTCTTCACCTCTTTATATAGGCCTAGGGGTCTCCAATAGCCCTCCCATGTTGCCTATGACCTAAGGAAGGTCCGATAACAAACAAGGATGGATTCCATGAAGAAACGCGTCCAAAAAAGGCTTTTCCATGTGTCCTGACCCGAGGTAGGGCGAGCGGTATGACTTTACCGGCCCATACCAACGGTTGTTATAAGCTCTGAACTCTTCAGTATTTTGGCCGCCATTTTTTCATATGAACTCCGATTTGGATATTCTTCGGCTTATTGGACTCGTATGGACAACGACTGTAACACTATGGTATCATTTGGAGTTGATGAAAAAAATTCACCTTTTCCACCCCTCATATGGCTAAGTATGGTGCCTCCAGCTCATCCATATCGCCCTCTCTTTCATTCCTCATGTCTTGCTTTATCCCTTATTCTCCATAGCACCTACACACATGTCAAATACAAGGAAAACTAATAAAATCCTAATAAAAACTAATTGCTGTGCAAAGCTCACTAGAAAATGGAAAGAAATAGTAATCTTTAGCTACTTACATTCTTGCATCAATTTTTCCAGAAGTTTAATCTTTGTAGTTTACATGAGTGTCGATGAGTGAACTTTATATAGTGTTTTAAGCATACTTGTTGATTATAAACCACTCATGGACCATCTACTATATTTTATGTCCATTATACATGATTACCTGTTCATATTAATTTTAATGTGACTGACGCACAAATGTTAGTTTTCAATATGATTTTATTACTTTTTATTGGCCCTTCTATGTGTTTAGGTGTAGATTTATGAACAAAACACCCGAAATAAGACAATATGATACAATATGTAGGAGCCACATGCACACACAAGCCATATGGAGTGTGGAGAATTGATACTTCTACACTAGCACACACTGAATATCCAAGACTTGTAGCCCTTGTTCATACGAATCCAACGAGCCAAAGAACACATTAGTCGAAGTCCATATGAAGGAATAGCGTAAAAAATACGTGCATTTCAACTTGAAAAACCAATAGTAAGACAAGGGTGGCCACATTGGATGGTCGTACGGCCTGGTTTCACAACCAGAACATCATACCAAACATGTTTCATGAAGAGGCGGAGGCCAGAATCGATCGAGAAGGCTCTGAAAACCTACGAGATGCCTGGGAGCCTATGTAAAGAAGGGTAGCCGCCAGGGATAAATCCTCTCCATCCTCCATGATGGCGGAACTCTGCATCCACGCCACCTCCATCATCAGATCTTCAACATCATCACACCATCAAAAGGAGAGGATAAGAAAGCTTGATACAAGGAGGCCACACCACCAATCTCCATCAATATCATCATTGTTACGTGCTTATCGTTGATTCCTCCATCCACCGTGTTGTAATTACAAACTCTATTGTGGATACCTATATGTATCAATTTTTCCATTCATCCATGTTTATTTATATGATGTCTTGTGCCCCTTTCCCTAAGTACTTTAGTTGGGATATGGTTCAATCCTAGTATCACCATGAATTGATTTTTTTACTTGTACTAGCAGAGTGACCGTGCATTGCTACGAATTTTAATTTTTTATTATCAGACGTCTCACGTGTTAATATATAATATCTCACGTGTTAATATAAAACATAAAAATATTCATCTGTATTAATCTTTTTCAACTGATTGGCCGTCAAACTATTTCGTCGAGCATTAACATGGTTATCGACTACTCAATTCCTCCTCGAAATAGAGGGCTTTCGTTCCGCTTTGTTAATAAAGACCAACACCCCTTACTCGACGTCTATCCTAAAATATTTGAATTGTTTGCCATGCCACCATAGCTAATATTCACACAAGAGTCCTCGCCGAACTGGTTTACGCGCAACACAAATAAAGATGAACCATTTGTGCTAGAATAATATATATTCTGTTTTTCTATAATTACTTGTAATGCAAAATAATAAATCACACCTGAAACAGTTGCACGATAGATATGTATTATACATGACCGAAGTACACATCCTCCAACATTTTTTATTTTAAGATCTAACTCTCTCTCGTTTTGTTCTATACATATGTGTGGCCTCGTGGAGCAGTGGCGCTCAGCGGCAGTCTGCACGCATCAGCATGACACAACTGACAACTCTATGCATCAGTCTAGATACCCTTTTTCCTTTGTCCCCTTCGCTTGCAAGCCAACGCCGCTGCCGTCTTAATTCCAGCCATCACAGACAGGAATTGATAAATTTTACCACACTTTCATGATTGCCTCGGCTAGTTGGTATTCTATCAATTCCTATGCACACCAACCAGAAACACAAAATCTACTCCACCTATGTCTGCCCATGGTTATAGGTCATGGATCCTGACGATTTCGCAACGAAGACCACATGGGGCTACGTTGTACCACAGCAGGTCGATGGTGGTGGCATGTGCGAGAGGTGTACGGATAGAGGGAATATCCAACTACAACTAGGACCAAGACCAACCGCAGTTTGCTGCGGACAAAAAATAGTACTGAGAGCCACGTCGCGCTTCATCACCGCGGCCCCGGCAACCATCAACAGGACAAGGAAGAGGTGGCAGGGTTGGCATGGAGCATGAGAGGAGATGGGTGAAACAGTTGCATGATAGATATGCATTATACATGACCAAAGTACACATCCTCCAACATTTTTTATTTTAAGATCTAACTCTCTCTCGTTTTGTTCTATACATACGTGTGGCCTTGTGGAGCACTGGCGCTCAGCGGCCTGCATGCATCAGGCATGACATAACTGATAACACTATGCATCTGTCCGGATACCCTTTTTACTTTGTCCCCTTCGCTTGCAAGCCACCGCCGCTGTCGTCTTAAATCCAGCCATCACAGACAGGAGTTGATAAATTTTACCACACTTTCATTATTCCCTCGGCTAGTTGGTCTTCTATGAATTCCCATGCACACCAACCATGAATCCAAAATCCACTCCACCTATGCTTGCCCATGGTTGCAGGTCATGGATCCTGACGATTTTGCAATGAAGACCACATGGGGCTACGTTGTACCACGACAAGTCGATGATGGTGGCATGTGTGAGAGGTGTACGGATAGAGGGAATATCCAACTACAACTAGGACCAAGACCAAGCGCCGTTTGGTGTGAACAAAGATTAGTACCGAGAGCCACGTCGCGCTTCATCACTATGGCCCCGACAACCATCAACATGATGTAACATCCCAAAAATATTGATCATGCTTATCAAATTCTAATCACTAAAATTAGGGTTAACAAAAACTTTTATTAAATACAAACCATATGAATGCATGTGTTTATGTGATGATTATATGAATGCATGTTTGGACTTGTGTGATTAACCTAAATAGCAATGAATGGTCTAAAGATGAAAATAACATCATCTAAAACAATTCCAAGCAGAAATAAATCAAGAGAAAATAAAAACAATTCAAATAAGGCAAATGGTCATTTTTGTCAATCTTGCTCACTAGGTCACTTTGAGTGCTTCTAGTCCAAGATTTCAAATAGAAACCTTTCCATTTATTATCACCCCTTGCAAGACCAAGTAAAAGTGAATCAAAGGCCACCTTTTAAACCTGCATAAATATTTGGCAACACCATTCAAATGACAAATCAAAATTGAATCTGATTCATATGTGAAGATCACACATTTTCAAAACTCAACCAAACCAGTGCCCCTTGACCAATCCAACTAACCCAAGCCTCCCTAGTATGTGCCTAGCAAACCCACCAAGTTTGAATCTAAAATTCAAATTTGAATTTGTTTTGGCCATTTCATCAAACACCTTGTTTGCAGCAAACAAACAAACATCAAGCACTATTTGTAGCAGTGATTTTGGCCAATCTTGTTCCCTCTCTAGTTTGCAACAAGCTCTTAGTAGATCATCTAGCCCCTTTAACAATCTTTAGCATCACTGTGAGCATGCAAGGGCCATCAATGGTGAGCATGCCAAACCTAACTTGCCACCCCCAAGTCGATAGCGAGCTAGCAGAAGCACCAAGCCTAGCAAGCATGTCTGGAGCACTGACCATCGTCCACCGCCACCCCCTGTACAAGCCCCGAGCATTGCCATCCCCTGGACCACACTCCCCGAGCATGTCAAGCTTCTCTACGTGCGCGCCGAGAGCACGCCAGAGCGTCACACGTGACACTAGCCCACAGACCGTGCGCCGCCCTTGCCGCTTGCGTACGTGATCGCCAGCACCCCTGCAACCCGCCAGACAACCCCGTTCACCACCGGGCGGATCATGAACGCTGTGCGCCATTAAAATCCCCGTCGGACCCGCCTAGAGCGCCGTGATGTTCCGACCGTTCAGCATCGCCCCATGCTGCATGACCAAGTCGTTGAGATTCTCTAGGGAGCACAACACCGCCCCTATCGTCGCCCATGCCATTAGCACGTTGTGCCGACGACCACGACGAGCTCAGCCCACGCCATTAGGTCCCCTCGTTGCACTATAAATAGAGGCCTTCCCAGCTCAAACTCGTCACACCATCTCACTCCCCACCTCTCACTGATCACACCCACTCACCCCGGAGCAAGGTGAGCACCAGGTGGCTGGAATTGCACTGGAGTTCGCCGCTGCAGAGGAGAAGAGGCGTCGTCGATTGGAGCCGCCCCAGGAAGAGCTGTCAGTACCAGGAGAATCGTCGTCGTCGACTTCGTCGTTCGTCCCCATCGCCGACCATCGCCGAATCCCCGGTGAGCCCCCGTCGACCTCCACTGGCCACGCTAGGGTTCAGCCTCGCCGTGTCCTGTTCAGGCGTGGACAATGAACCACAATCGTAGGATTAGAACTAGATCACACGGCTTAGATCGCCCCGTACCGCTTCGCCACTCGTTGTCTCACTGACGAGTGGGGTCACTCACTTAACCAGCTCGCGCACGCTGTGCGTAGTGGGCCGGCCCAGTTAAACATCCCGCGCGACCCGACAATTCAAACTTAGGTTTATTCATTTAGTTTCAAAAGCAGTTTTGTACCTAGATTCAAAAACTAACCCAATTCGATTCACTGAACCAAAATGCATGAAACCAATTTTGTTAGAAAGATACTGGAGTGCCTAATCCAAGACCGTTGGATTCAAACCATTTAGATTTGTAGATCACCCATAGCAAAACTAACAAGGTAGAATCTTTTCTGCATTCAAACATTTTTCAAAATTCAACCATGAAAGCTTTTGAGTTGATTCCAACTCTCAGAAATCACATTTAACCATACCTTTCAGAATATATAAATATATAGGGTTACTTGCAGAAATAATGATCAAGTAATAAAAGAATGCCTCATAGGCCATTCTAGTAATTTTATTTAATTAAAATAAAAAGGTTAAACCTTATTAAATTGTGACACCACTTTAAATCATATTACCATGTACTAAAATATGTGGTGATGGCATGTGTCAACATGATCCCATGTTTGAGTTGGAGAATATTAAATCTTAAGTAGTTATTCAATGAGTAGAAATTACTTTTCTAAAATGAAATAAATAAGACAAGTGCTTTAATCTTGGTGATCATAGTGATGATGCTAGATCATCTAGTGTAAACCTTTGTGTGCTAAATAGAGTAGTTAAGAATTGTGTGGTGATTGTGTACCTCATATTTATTTATAGACGATAGTACCAACCAAGGATACGAGGAGGAAGGAGGATACTACAAGGAAGAAGCCGAGGAGAACTTCAACCACTGCTCTGCACAAGGCAAGCTACAACTTGCAAGTTATCTTATTTAGCAAACTATTAACTAAGCAAGCTAACACTTGCCACTTAGCAAGCTTATACCCATTGATGATATCCAATCCTAGTTTTACTTGCAAACTTAGTACTTTATTTTTTTATCAAAGCTTTCTCTTAGAGTTTACATAGTAACTTGTAGATAATAGAAGGATATTGGAAGGTAGCATAAAGAGCATAAAACTTGGCCTAAGTTAGATAAATCTTGATGTCATCCTGAGGCATGAGATTGAACTTAGATAAGATCCAATTGCTTATCACCCCTCATTAGTATGTATTCCCCTTGTATATGCTAGTGCTAAGCACAAAACTTGATCAACTTTAGATGGGAATACTTGGTGAAAATGGTTATGAAAACCTTAGAATGATGATTCATTCTACTGAAATGTTTTGACATATGTTCTTGAACACCAGATGATTTTGATGATGAAAATTTTAAGGCATGAGGCTTAGCGCTTTATTAAACTGATGGTTGTATGGATGCAATACCATTCCAATTTTACCGTACAACCATAATACCCGAAATTTGGGTAGGGCTTGACTAGAAATTTATATACCTTAGTATGGGTTCCCTTGCGGCCAAGGTTTGAGCTGAGGCTACCTTGTCAAGATTGTCCACCTGTGCAGTATCCAAGATGACAGTTGGTCGTGGTTGGGAGGCCAAACTCATAGGAGAGGTGCCTATACTAGGGCGTGTAATTAAAAGGTTAGGATTGACTATCCGCATACTGAGTATGGTGAATTTAGGATTTGTTCCTGACGGATGTATCGAATGTTGTGGTGAAAGTGTACAATCTCTGCAGAGTGTCAAACTATTCAAATAGCCGCGTCCACGGTTATGGACAGTTGGAGTGGCCATATTGTTCCGTCGTCAGATGTTTTCAAAATGACTTATGAACTGATTTATGACTTTGACTTGACCACAACAGGGTTGTGACATAAAATTCAAGTTCCCACTTAGGTGTTATAAAACTTTCAACTAGTTTCTTTGGTTCTGAACTTAGTAGAGGTAAATCTGGCTTTTTTCAAAACAACCTAGAGCTTAGTATCCTACTCAAAACCCCCCTTGACTTGTTAGTATTAGTTTGCGAGTACTTAAAGAGTACTCATGGCTTTGTCCCTGGCTATTCCCGTGGCCAGACTATGAAGAGGAGTATCAGGAAGATGGACCGCAGGAAGGTTACGACAACTAGGATCATCTCCCATCGTCAGCGTTGCCTGTGACCATGAAGATGGAGCTTCGCCCATGCTATCGTTATCTTTACGTTATTTCGCTGCTTGAATTATATTAAGACTGGATCATGAGATCCTTATTTGTGTAATACCTTATGTATGGTTTGTAATAAATGATGTACTGTGATATCCAATCTGTTATGTATCACAAAAAATGGTAATCCTGGGATTGTGATGTATGGCATAACAGGCATCTGGGATTAAAAATCCGGGTGTTGACAAGTTGGTATCAGAGCCATCCTGACCGTAGGAGACCCTAGTTTAGAATGAACGTTTGAATCAAAAAATTAGTTTCAAAACCAAGGAAGTGAGTATTGATGAAAACTTATTCTCATTCTTATCACTTATACTCTTTCATGAAAATTCATGTTCCTAAAAAATTCTTGCAAACTTACATAAAATTTGACACACTTGATCACTCTACTAACTTACTCATCCTATACTTTATAGATGGACGTGAAGTATATCGAGTTCTATCAGTTGGGAAATGAAGGAGACCTCATCTTTGAGCATGACTTGGACCAGCTGGCAGAAATGCTGGAGCGTTCGCACCCCGAGTTCTTCGGAGCTCAGCTCAATGATCAGGAAGGAGAGGATTTGCAGTGGCTAGTTGTTGCAAGTCTCCGGGGAAAGATTGAAACCCCCACCACATAGGGAATTCAGTTCACATTGAGAGAGAACAACTGGCTCGACTTGCCAGGGCCATGCAGGAAGCTCTTGCCCGTCTATGTGGGCAGAGTGTCAATCAAATCAAGGGTACCTGCTTTGAGTTCTACCCAAGGCATGATGTTATGGGCTAGACACTGGAGGCACCATACCACCACGAGCCGAAGAGTCAACTGGACCACCTCAGCTTCATGATGTATGATCGTCAGTAGGAGTTGGACAATGCCCGCTCCTACGCCAACTGATGTCTACGCACTTCTATTATTGTAGACAATTGTTGGGCCTCCAAGTGCAGAGGTTTGTAGAACAACATCAAGTTTCCCTTAAATGGATCACCCAGGGTTTATCGAACTCAGGGAGAAA
The DNA here is from genome assembly GCA_910589765.1 of Avena atlantica. Lineage (NCBI taxonomy): Eukaryota > Viridiplantae > Streptophyta > Magnoliopsida > Poales > Poaceae > Avena > Avena atlantica. The sequence goes on along the minus strand of OU342738.1, from coordinate 349,932,633 downwards.
GTGGTCAAAGGTATCCCCTCTCAAGCAACCCTGCAATCAAGATACAAGAAGTCTCTTGTGTCCGCAACACACCCAATACACTTGTCAGGTGTATAGGTGCACTAGTTCGGCGAAAAGATAGTGAAATACAAGTGGTAACGGTGCCAGAAAAGAGCTTCTGACTTGTTGTTGTCGCGGGGTAACGGTGCCAGAAAAGAGCTGATGGCGTGGAGGAAAGGTAAAAGCCCGAAACCTCCCCGGCAAACGGAACAAAGATAGAAGCAAGCAAACATGCAGCAGATCTAGTAGCAAACGATGTTTCAATGCTTAGAAACAAGGCCTAGGGATCATACTTTCACTAGTGAACACTCTCTCATATAAATATCCTCTCTTCATGATACTACTCTTAACTACTCTTCGGTTGGACACTCTAATCACCGGTAGGGCTATAACAGCACTCCTCAAAGTCCGCCTTCCCCAATCTAAGATAACCCCACACTATCACCTTGAGCGCTAGATGGTTCCAACAAACACCACAATTTCATAGAGACATCCAACTCCAAATATAACTCATAACAAATATTCAATCTAGCCAAAGTGCTACACACGGTATGCACGCTGTCACTTTCACACACGTGGGAAAAAACATAGATTTATTAAAGCACAAAGAGTATTTATGTAGACTCAAACCTAAGTGCCACCATGGCGTGCATGCTGTCACTTTCACGCACATGGGGAGAGCAGAGATCTATTCAAGCACTTGAGTAACAAGGTAGATCTACTTGATTACAAAGCTCATGATCACAATACGACCATGCATAGAGAGAGAGATGAACACATAGCTACCGGTAGACCCCTTAGCCTCGAGGAAGAAATACTCCCTCCTTATCATGGGAATCAGCAATGGTGATAAAGATGGCGATGGAGATGGCTCCGGGGGCACTTCCCCATCCCGGCAGGGTGCTGGAACAGAGACTTTCTGTCCCCCGAATCTCCCTTTCGGTGGCAGCGGCGCTATGGAAGTTTTCGTGGATTTCTTCTGGATTCGCTGGGTTTTTTTGGGTCGGAGGCTTCTTATAGGCGCAGGAATCAAGGTCGATGGGGGTCCAGGGGGCCCACACCCCCTCCAGGCGCCTCTAGGGATTGCCCGCGCCTAGGGGGTGGACACCCTGTGGCCCCCCTCCGGCTCTGCTTCGTGGTTCCGTGTTGCTCCGGAAAAAATAATAACTTTGGCTTTTGTCCCGTCCAATTCCGAGAATATTGATTTTCTGCCTTTCTGGAACCAAAAATAGAAGAAAACATGCAACTGACACTGTGGCAACTTGTTAATAGGTTAGTTCCAGAAAAGATATAAAAACACCTCTAAGTAAAGACAAAGCAAATCAAAGTACATACAAAACAAGCATGGAGCATCAAAAATTATAGATACGTTTCTGACGTATCAGCAACCACAAGTATGCCATTTCCGCCCATAAGGATCAGACCATTGCCATGCTAGTGAAGGATCGCCAGTCTCGTCATCATCAGCTCGACAAGAAGGAGCACATCATTGCCCGTCTTCACCACCGGATCACGGGTTTGGAGGATACCATCCACGAGAGAGATATGCAGTTAGACGAGAGGGAGAATGCAGGGGAAGACCTTCGTGGAGACCCCTACTCCTACCTCAGTGATGATGATGACTTTCTAGAGGATCAGGCCATGGACTTTTTCACCGATGAGGATGACTTCGCCTTCATCAATGATGATGAGGATACTGACTCTGAGGAGTAGTAGCACCTGAGCACTAGCGTTAGTGAGTGGTATTCGGTCCCACTATATTGTAGTTTCCCAGAATGGTTCTTAAAACCATCTGTTTTTCTTTGTTGTGGTGTGTGTTTGTATCATGTGCTCTGAATGAATGAATGAAAAGCAAGTTGCTAGAAAAATCTGAGTCAAACTTTAAAAACTTTCCAAAACCCCTAAACCTTAGAATTTTCCCTCTTTTCTCATGATATATCTCAATCTTCAGATGCCTCGCAGAGGAAGCACTTCATCCTAGACCCAATGTTGCAACTCTTGCAAATGTTGGTTTCTAACCACGAAGCTGAAAGAGCCAAACGTCAAGCCAACTTAGCCACCCTTCAATAGATAGCTCAGATGGCCAACAACAATCAAGGCCAGGACAACCATGGATCTAAGCTTAAGAATTTCCAGAACACCAATCCACCCATTTTCAGTAAGTCTGAAGAGCCCCTAGATGTCGATGATTGGCTGCAAACCATGGAGAACAACCTGGAAGTTGCAGGAGTGGAAGCTAACGAGAAAATACTGTTCGCTACCCACTATCTGGCCGGAGATGCAAGAGCATGGTGGAACAACGTTCGCACCATGAATGGAGGACAAATGATGGCTTGGGATGAATTCAAACTCAAGTTTAGCCGAACCGATGTGCCACCAGGTTTGATTCTATGGATGAGAGATGAATTCAAGGAGCTTAAGCAAGGAAGAACTAATGTGGTAGAGTACCGTGACAGATTCCTATCTCTGTCAAGGTATGCCCCTGATGAGATCAGCACTGAGGCCAAGAAGGAGAGTTTCCTGAATGGTCTGCACGATGAGATGCAAACAATGTTAGTAAATATTCCATTTGCTGATATTGAAGCCTTAGTGGACTCTGCCATTCATATGAAAGGAAAGATCAACCAAGCTAATGAGAACCGCAAGTGTCGCATGATGCATCAACCAGGAACCCACCATACACCAAAGTATCGCCCCAATCCATCTCCAGGATTTGCCCCAAGAACCAACAGACCCCCGATGAACCGTCCAACCTATCCCAACCGTGGAAACCCAAGGCCCGGAGGAAATCACAACAACTCCGGCAACCCCAGCAATTTCAACCGTGCACCGCCTAAGTTCAACAACAACAATGCTGGAACCAACACCAACACTGCCCCAAGGACTAGAAGCAATGTTGTGCCTGTTGCAGCAAAGGACAAGTCTCAGGTGACTTTTTATGAATGTGGAACCAAGGGTCACTATTCCAATGACTGCCCCAAGAAGATTGCCGCAGTCCCCAATGCAAATGCCCCAGCTAAGCAGCAGCGTCGTGTTCAGCCTGGAAGAAGGTTTGCCCTAGGGAATTCGCTCAATCGCAACGGCCGTCTCTTTCTCATGCATGCTGAAGAAGCCCAAGAAGCGCCAGATGTCGTGTTGGGTATGTTTTCTGTTAACTCGGTACTTGCAAGAGTGTTGTTTGATTCTGAAGCATCACACTCATTTGTTACTGAAGAATTTGCATGCACTAGTAAGATTCAACCAACCAAATTGAAGCATGTTATGATAGTTCAAATACCCGGTTCAACCACCAAAGCTAGACAGATTTGCAAGGCCGTACCTATCCGAATCCATGTCATAGATTTTTATGCTAATCTAATAGTACTTGGAACTAAAGGTTTGGAAGTAGTACTAGGAATGGACTGGATGTCCAAACACAAAGGATTAATCGACTGTGCCAAGAAATCCATAACCATGACCAGTACAGCCGAAATATTAGTAGAGCATGTATCGGAAACCTTGCCCTGTCAATTCAAGTGCAACAAGAGTATAGCCCAGCCAACCATTGACCAAGTCTGGATAGTCTGTGAATACCCTGATGTATTTCCAAATGTTTTGCCCGGTATGCCCACAGATCAGGATATCGAGTTTATCATTGAACTAATACCTGGAACCGGACCCATAGCTCAGAGACCATATAGTATGAACCCATCGGAACTAGTGGAGCTGAAGAAACAACTGGATGCCATGCTGGAAATTTGATTGATCCAACCAAGTGCGTCGCCATGGAGATCACATGTCTTGTTTGTGGACAAGAAAGATGGAGGTAACCGTTTGTGTACGGATTATTGGAAGTTGAATGATGTCACCATCAAGAACAAGTACCCTTTGCCAAAGATAGAAGATCTGTTTGACTGGTTGACCGGTGCCAGAGTGTTTTCTAAGATTGATCTTAGAACTGGTTATCATCAACTCAAGATTCGCGCAGAGGATATTCCAAAGACTGCCTTTACCACTAGATATGGATTATATGAGTATACTGTCATGTCTTTTGGATTAACCAATGCCCCCGCTTATTTCATGAATCTCATGAATAAGATTTTTATGGACTTCCTAGATAAGTTTGTCGTTGTTTTCATCGATGACATTCTGATCTATTCCAAATCAGAAGAAGAACATGAGCTACACCTAAGGACCATTCTTGGAACCATTAGGGAGCATCAGCTGTATGGCAAGTTTAGCAAATGTGAATTCTGGTTACAAGAGGTAGGATTCCTTAGACACATTGTATCAGCCAGAGGAATTGCCGTTAACCCTGCAAAGGTGAAGGATGTGGAAGATTGGCAAGCCCCAACCACCCAAACCCAAGTTTGTGCTTTTCTCGGATTAGCGGGATACTACCGCAAGTTCGTAGAAGGATTCTCGAGTATCGCAAGACCCATGACCCAATTGTTGAAGAAGGACAAGAAGTTTGAATGGACAGACAAGTGTGAAGCGAGTTTTCAAGAACTCAAGAGGAGATTGATTTCATCCCCAATCTTGATCATGCCAGATATTACGAAGCCGTTTGATGTGTACTGTGACGCATCCAAGATTGGTCTCGGATGTGTGTTAATGCAAGAAGGTAAAGTTATATCTTATCCATCCCGGCAACTGAAACAACATGAACAGAATTACCCTACCCATGACCTCGAACGAGCAACTATAGTTCTAGCACCGAAGACATGGAGGCATTACCTTATGGGTAATCGTTGTGAGATTTATTCAGATCACAAGAGCCTTAAGTATATATTCACTCTGAAGGAGCTAAATATGAGGCAGAGAAGATGGATTGAGCTAATCAAGGACTATGATCTGGACATTCACTATCATCCCGGTAAAGCCAATATGGTAGCAGATGCCCTTAGCAGATTGATGTGCCGCTTGAACTCCATGATTTTGAAGGAGCAACCAAGTCTGCATAAGGAGATGGAAGATTTCAGAATGGAATTAGTAAGTGAAGGATTTTTGGCTAGCATAGAACTTCAACCTTTTTTATCAGTCAGATCAAGGAGGCGCAGAAAGGAAATGCTAGTATCGACGGAATCAAATGTCGTACCGGTACATGCAAAGTACCCGGATTTACCAAAAATGAAGAAGGAGTGATGTGGTACAAAGGACGTCTTTGTGTACCAGCAGATTCAGAGTTGAAAGGTTTTTTAAGGAAGCCCATAATACTCTTTATTCTATCCACCCCGGAGGAACGAAGATGTATCAGGATCCGAAGGAGCAATTTTGGTAGCATGAGATGAAGAGAGAAATCGGAAGCTATATCGCCAAGTGTGATATTTGTTAGAGAGTTAAGGCGGGACATCAAAGACCCGCAGGACTGTTGCAACCATTACATATTCCAGAATGGAAATGGGATTTAGTTGGAATGGACTTTATCACCGGATTGCCTACTTCTAGCAGGGTAAATGATTCTATTTGGGTCATAGTTGACAGATTGTCCAAAGTAGCCCATTTATTACCAGTAAAGACTTCCTACCAGAGTTCGAAGCTAGCGGAGTTATACATCGCTAGAATCGTTAGTTTGCATGGAGTTCCCAAGAACATTGTGTCGGATCGAGGAACTAAGTTTACCTCGAGATTCTGGAAGAAAGTCCAAGAAGGTTTAGGCACCCAACTAGATTTCAGCACAACTTATCACCCTCAAACCGATGGACAAATGGAGCGAGTAAATCAAATACCTGAAGATATGTTGAGAGCATGTGCTAGAGTATGGATCCAAATGGGAAGACTGTCTGTCGTTCGCAGAATTTTCTTACAACAAAATTTATCAAGATAGTTTGCAAATGGCCCCATTTGAATTCATGTATGGAAGAAAGTGTCATACCCCTTTGAATTGGTCAGAGGTAGGAGAGAGTCAGATTTTCGGACCCGACATCCTACGAGAAGCAAAATAGGAAGTTCACAAGATCCGTGAGCACCTCGAGACCGCCCAGTCAAGACAGAAGAGTTACGCCGACAAGAGACGTCGAGACCTTGCTTTCAACATCGGAGATTTTGTGTATCTTAAAGTGTCGCCTTTAAAGGGAATGCAACATTTCCAGCTCAAAGGAAAGTTAGCCCCTAGATATGTCGGACCTTTCAAGATTCTGTATCGTAGAGGAGAAGTATCGTATCAGTTGGAACTGCCAGAGGAGATGTCAGCAGTGCATAATGTGTTCCATATATCGCTACTTCGCAAATGCCTTGAAGTCCCGGAGAAGACTAAAGTTTTCAAGAACATTGATCACCAGACCATAGAGATCAACGATGACCTGATATATCCCAAAGTACCCATCCGTATTTTGGAGGAAGCTTTCAAAACCACCAGGACCCGAAGCATCAAATTTCTCAAGATCCAGTGGAGCAACCACACTAAAGAAGAAGCTACCTGGGAGCGAGAAGATCACATCAGGACGGAGTTTCCAGATCTCTTTAAATCCTAGGTAATCTTTTTTATTCTTTTTCAAATCTCAAGAAGATATTTTGTTTAAGGAGGGAATGTTTGTAACATCCCAAAAATATTGATCATGCTTATCAAATTCTAATCACTAAAATTAGGGTTAACAAAAACTTTTATTAAATACAAACCATATGAATGCATGTGTGTATATGATGATTGTATGACTGCATGTTTGGACTTGTGTGATTAACCTAAATAGCAAGGAATGGTTTAAAGATGAAAATAACATCATCTAAAACATTTCCAAGCAGAAACAAATCAAGATAAAATCAAAAACAATTCAAATAAGGCAAATGGTCATTTTTTCCAATCTTGCTCACTAAGTCACTTTGGGTGCTTCTAGTCCAAGATTTCAAACAGAAACCTTTCCATTTATTTTCACCCCTTGCAAGACCAAGTAAAAGTGAATCAAAGTCCACCTTTTAACTTGCAGAAACATTTGGCAACCCCATCCAAATGACAAATCAAAATTGAATCCGATTCATATGTGAAGATCACACATTTTCAAAACCCAACCAAACCAGTGCCCTTTAACCAATCCAACTAACCAAGCCTCCCTAGTATGTGCCTAGCAAACCCACCAAGTTTGAATCCAAAATTTTAATTTTAATTTCTTTCAGCCATTTCATCAAACACCTTGTTTGCAGCAAACAAACAAACATCAAGCACTATTTGTAGCAGTGATTTTGGCCAACCTTGTTCCCTCTCTGGTTTGCAGCAAGCTCTTAGTAGATCATCTATCCCCTTTAATAATCTTTAGCATCACTGTGAGCATGCAAGGGCCATCAATGGTGAGCATGCCGAACCTAACTTGCCACCCCAAGTCGACAACGAGCTAGGAGAAGCACCAAGCCTAGCAAGCATGTCTGGAGCACTGACCACCGTCCACCGCCACCCCGTGTCCAAGCCCCGAGCATTGCCAGCCCCTGGACCACACTCCCCGAGCATGCCAAGCTTCTCTGCGTTCGAGCCGAGAGCACACCAGAGCATCGCACGCGACACCAGCCCACAAACCGCACACCATCCTTGCCACTTGCGTACGTGATCACCAGCACCCCAGCAACCTGCCAGACAACCCCGTCCGCTGCCGCGCAGACCACGGACGCTGTGCGCCATTAAAATCCCCGTCGGACCCGCCTAGAGCGCCGCGATGTTCCGACCGTTCAGCATTGCCCCATGCTGCATGACCAAGCCGTTGAGCTTCGCCAGGGAGCACAACACCGCCCCCTATCGTCGCCCATGCCATTAGCATGTTGTGCCGACGACCACGACGAGCTCAGCCCACGCCATTCAGTCCCCTCGTCGCACTATAAATAGAGGCCTTCACAGCTCAAACTCTTCACACCATCTCACTCCCCACCTCTCACTGATCATACCCACTCACCCCCGGAGCAAGGCGAGTACTAGGTGGCCGGAATTGCACCGAAGTTCGCCGCTGCAGAGGAGGAGAGGCGTTGTCGATTGGAGCCGCCCCAAGAGAAGCTGCCAGTACTAGGAGAATCGTCGTCGTCGACTTTGTCGTTCGCCCCAATCGCTGACCATCGCTGAAGCCCCGGTGATCCCCCATCGACCCCACTGGACGCGCTAGGGTTCAACCTCGCCGCGTCCTGTTCAGGCGTGGACGATGAACCATAGCCGTAGGATTAGAACTAGATCGCACGGCTTAGATCGCCATGTATCGCTTCGCCACTCGCTGACTCACTAACGCGTGGGGTCGCTCACTTAACCATCCCGTGCACATGTTGTGCATAGTGGGCCGGCCCAGTTAAACATCCCGCGCGACCCAACAGTTCAAACTTAGGTTTATTCATTTAGTTTCAAAAGCAGTTCTGTACCTAGATTCAAAAATCAACCCAGCTCGATTCACTGAACCAAAATTCATGAAACCAATTTTGTTAGAAAGGTACTGGAGTGCTTAATCCAAACCTGTTGGATTCAAACCATTTATATTTGTAGATCACCCATAGCAAAAATAACAAGGCAGAAGCTTTTCTGCATTCAAACATTTTTCAAAATTCAACCATGAAAGCTTTTGAGTTGATTCCAACTCTCAAAAATAACATTTAACCACACCTTTCAGGACATATAAAAATATATAGGGTTACTTGCATAAATAATGATCAAGTAATAAAAGAATGCCTCATAGGCCATTCTAGTCATTTTATTTAATTAAAATAAAAAGTTAAACCTTATTAAATTGTGACACCACTTTAAATCACATTCCAATGCACTGAAATATGTGGTGATGACATGTGTCAACATGATCACATGTTTGAGTTGGAGAATATTAAATCTTAAGTAATTTTTCAATAAGTAGAAATTACTTTTCTAAAATGAAATAAATAATACAAGTGCTTTAATCTTGGTGATCATAGTGATGATGCTAGACAATCTAGTGTAAACCTTTGTGTGCTAAATAGAGTAGTTAAGAATTGTGTGATGATTGTGTACCTCATATTTATTTATAGACGATAGTACCGACTAAGGATACGAGAAGAAAGGGGGATACTACGACGAAGAAGCGGAGGAGAACTTCAACCACTGCTCTGCACAACGCAAGCTACAACTTGCAAGTTATCTTATTTAGCAAGCTATTAACTAAGCAAGCTAACACTTGCCACTTAGCAAGCTTATACCCATTGATGATACCCAATCCGAGTTTTACTTGCAAACTTAGTATTTTATTTCTTTATCAAAGCTTTCTCTTAGAGTTTACTTAGTAACTTGTAGATAATAGAAGGATATTGGAAGGTAGCATAAAGAGCATAAAACTTGGCCTAAGTTAGATAAATCTTGATGTCATCCTGAGGCATTAGATTGAACTTAGATAAGATCCAATTGCTTATCACCCCTCATTAGTATTTATTCCCCTTGTAGATGCTAGTGCTAAGCATAAAACTTGATCAACTTTAGATGAGAATACTTGGTGAAAATGGTTATGAAAACCTTAGAATGATGAGTCATTCTACTGAAATGTTTTGACATATGTTCCTGAACACAAGATGATTTTGATGATGAAAATGTTAAGGCATGAGCCTTAGCCCTTTATAAAACTAATGGTTGTCTGGATGCGATACCATTCCAATTTTACCGTACAACCACAATACCCGAAATTTGGGTAGAGCTTGACTGGAAATTTATATACCTTAGTATGGGTTCCCTTGCGGCCAAGGTTTGAGCTGAGGCTACCTTGTGAAGATTGTCCACATGTGTAGTATCCAAGATGACAGTTGGTCATGGTTGGGAGGCCAAACTCACATGAGAGGTGCCTATACTAGGGCGTGTAATTGAAAGGTTAGGATTGATTATCCGTATACTGAGTATGGTGAATTCAGGATTTGTTCCTGACGGATGTATCGAATATTATGGTGAAAGTGTACAATCTCTGCAGAGTGTCAAATTATTCGAATAGCCGTGTCCGCTGTTATGGACAGTTGGAGTGGTCATACTGTTCCGTCGTTAGATGTTTTCAAAATGACTTATGAACTGATTTATGACTTTGACTTGACCACAACAGGGTTGTGACATGGAATTCAAGTTCCCACTTAGGTGTTATAAAACTTCCAACTAGCTTTCTTTGCTTTTGAACTTAGTAGAGGTAAATCGTTTTTTTTGCAAAACAACCTAGAGCTTAGTATCCTACTCAAAACCCCCTTCACTTGTTAGTATTAGTTTACCAGTACTTAAAGAGTACTCATGGCTTTGTCCCTGACTATTCTCGTGGCCAGACTATGAAGATGAGTATCAGGAAGATGGACCATAGGAAGATTACGACAACTAGGATCATCTCCCATCGCCAGCATTGCCCGTGACCATGAAGATGGAGCTTCACCCACGCTATCGTTATCTTTACGTTATTCCGCTGCTTGAATTGTATTAAGGCTGGATCATGAGATCCTTATTTGTGTAAGGCCTTATGTATGGTTTGTAATGGATGATGTTCTGTGATATCCAATCTGTTATGTCTGACAAAAATGGTAATCATGAGATTGCGATGTATGACATAACAGACATCTGAGATTAAAAATCCAGGTGTTGACACATGACAAGGAAGAGGTGGCAGGGTTGGCGTGGAGCATGAGAGGAGATGGGTGATGAGGGGAAAGGAGAGAACTGGATAGGCTCACGAAAAAATTGAAATGTTTTTTATTTTTACTAACCAGTGTTATTCCGGTATATACTGATATCAAGGACCGCCTTGCACGTGAAAAAAAAAATTGAACAATTACGTGACTTATGTGTGGCATGGTAGGTAGTACACCTAAATTGTTAGCGGCAAAGTTGTCCAAAAAAGTATTATGTGACTTATGTGTGACATGATGGATAATACACCTAAACTGTTAGGGACAAAGTTGTCTAAAAAGTGTTAAAGCGGGAAAAACACTTCGTGCTTTATTATTAATTATAGATTATAGATATAGATATAGATAAATATGTAGCAATGATCTTGTGATATTGTGTAATCATCATATAAATTTCAACACCACTACAATATTTTTTACACTCAGTGTTGTAGGATTGAGAAAACATCTTTTCTTGTGGTTCCTCCAAACGACAATACTCACACACCCGTGTCATACCATTCTGTGTTTTGTAGTGAAACTCCAGTTAGTAATTTTAAAATTCAGTGGCATATTTTCCACTCGTTTACATTTTACCAGATAACACTTTTCGTTTGTGAAGGGCATGATATAGACTTTGCTATGTAACCATATACTCTCACTATTCGTTTCCCACAATATAAGACTTTTTAGTTAGCTAAAACAATATGGAACATCGGAAGTACACTGGCATTCGTTTTAAAATTTTATCTCATTTTCGTTTCAACAATCAAATAATGCCTTCACATGCTTGCGATAGTTTCCTCCCCGGAATACTTGCGTGATCATTGAATCACATAATGTTTACTTTACCACCATGCCAAGCTGCAATGATCAACGTACTGTCTGTCATTTGGTCATGACAGCTGGAAATGTGAGACAGCCTCCCCACAGGCCACAAGAATCATAGCAGCCCTTCCACAACAATACAACAGCAACGACATCTCCTCCAAAACTGGGCCATAATACCATCTGAGAGCCAAGCCCGTACCAGCATGCCAGTCCATCACAAGGAATGAAAAAGACGCAGCCTCCAAATAAACCAGGCCGAGACCAATAGCCCATTACCCGCTTGGCCGCATAAAAGCAAAACCCTAGGTAACAGAATCCAACGGCTCACGCTCTCCTATCTCCCATCTGACGGCGTCCACCCCGCGCACCAACCTTATAAGGTCTCCCCATTCCCCAACCGCTAGGGTTTCCTCCCAGACACCTGCCCGCCTCCACCCCACCCCCAACCCCTCCCAGGTAAGCCAGCGGCGGCGAGCAGCGGCGGCCATGACGACGCGCTTCAAGAAGAACCGCAAGAAGCGCGGCCACGTTTCAGCCGGGCACGGGCGTGTGGGCAAGCACCGCAAGCATCCTGGAGGTCGCGGTAACGCCGGAGGCATGCACCACCACCGCATCCTCTTCGACAAGTACCATCCCGGGTACTTCGGCAAGGTCGGTATGCGCTACTTCCACAAGCTCAGCAACAGGTTCTACTGCCCGTCGGTGAACGTGGAGAGGCTCTGGTCGATGGTGCCCGCCGAGAAGGTGGCTGAGGCCGGCGCTGACAAGGCCCCGGTTCTCGACGTCTCGCAGTTCGGCTACTTCAAGGTGCTCGGCAAGGGTCTGCTGCCCGACAAGCCTATCGTCGTCAAGGCGAAGCTCATCTCCAAGATCGCCGAGAAGAAGATCAAGGCCGCCGGCGGCGCCGTCGTGCTCGTTGCCTAGGGTTCTGTCCTGACCCTGCCTTGTCGTTATCTTGGTTTTGAGATCTATATCTGAACTAGTAGTTGTTTCCTGTCGAAGCTATTTGTGTTGAACAAGACTTAATTAGTTCTCTGTCCTGCTTCCTGTGTTGAAAGACAGCAAATTATGAGAATTTTGCAGTATGTGGTTCCAGACTATATCATATATTTCAGAAATATCATCTCTATGCGTTGTGCTATTTATGTTTTGCTTGATCCGTATCGTCAGTCAGCTGTCACTGATGTGCCTGTTCCCATAAGCTACAAATCATTCAATCGTGCTTGCATTATGCTTGAATTCTGTATTTGTTTGAATCATGTAGAGTGAATATTGCTGTTAATGCTAAACTATATTTACCGTCGTAGGCTACTTTTTTAATGGAACATTTATTATTTGATTTGTTAATACTGTATGGTTATCTTGAATAGATGAACGAGTACTTGCTCAAAGAAACTATCCTATAATTGCATTGACCTAAAACCTGATTAGTTCATGTGTGGGAAAGATCTTAATTTCTTTTGCAAATGTGAGCTACTCCAGATATTAAGTACTACCATTTATGTCTGGCACTGCAATAGATGCTGTGTATTTTATCTGCTATGCTTCTCTTGCTATTTTCGTATTAGTCTTTCTGCTCGATGCTGGATTCATGTGAACATTTAATTCTGTTATTTTGATTTGCTTTACACATGGTTTCAAATATGCACAGTAGGGTTTACGTTATGCTTGCTTCAGCCTGTGGATGTACCTATGTTTAGCCCTATAGCACTTAACCATAGTTCAATGGTGTGGACCAAGGCTCTTGAATTGCTCTATATACTTTGGCAGCAAACATTCCGTCGGTATCTTATTTACCTTCAGAAATCCTTGCGGTCATGTTTCCTCCCTAGATTTGTTTGATGGCCTGGTAGTGAAACATTAGAAGTTCATTGTATGTCATCTTGGTTTTGATTTAAACATTCTTTGATACTGTGGATTCACATTTGCCGCTTTGCTAAAATTGTTTCAATGCTGTGAAAACATGTTTGCTTGGTGGTATCGATTTTTTGACTACATATGCTGAAGCCATTTATGGAAATTCCAAAGTGGCAACCAGGTTGGTTTGGTGCTATTGATTTACTCACTGCACCCACTTCATTATGTTTTATCGGTTGCCTGTTTTATCTTAAAGGATCGATCATTTGCCTTCCACCGAAATTATGTTGCATCTGTTGCCTGGTTTCATGTTTGCATGCATACTTGCGTTGCCTTCCACCGAAATTATGTTTCATCTGTTGCCTGGTTTCATGTTTGCATGCATACTTGCGATGAATGAAACATCGAAATGCAAAGCTTCTCTATAAACCAAACATGCATATATGCTCTGAAAGATGGATCATTTGCCTTACAAAAAATGCCACATGAGAATTTCATTTAGTTGTGGAACGTGCTTCTGTTGTTTTGGATGGATTTCAGTCAGTTGTAGAAATGTTGTTTGTAAATTTGATGATGCTGCCCTTGTTGTGGATGAATTTCAGTTAGTTGTAGAAATGTTGTATGCAAATTTGCATTCATACTGTTGATCACTGAAACCAAGAATTCTTGGTCGGTTCGCCTGTTCTTTTTGCTGTGCGTTGTGCAAAAGTATCGGGTTCAAATATATCACCAGTTGGACATAAATTTAGTGCAAGTAAGGTAGTTAAGCCTCTCGGTTGATCCGCCAAGTTCTCCACGGCTATTGCCCAGTCATTGCTTCTAGATGGAGGACCCGTTCAGCCATTCTGTCCTTGCATGGAAATCGGTTCCAGTTTAAACTCCCTTGTGCCGGCCACGGCCACAGTTAAGCCGAAAGCCCCTTGCTGCCGGCAGCTTTCACCAAACTGCCAGCCCACACGCTCAAACCTCAGCGAAGGTCGCACGTTGATCCCTTACGGTAAGCAAGAGCAGTAGAACGAAGCAACCGTCCGTTGTCTGCTTGCTTTTGCCGAACCGGCAAGCGATCCCTCATCCCTACGCACAAGGAACCAACCCTTTCCCTGCTGGCGTGTATGGGAAAAACGCAGAGTTACTGCAATGTGAATCCGGTGTTATTTCATCTATATAGCATAATTTTTTTGTTTGATTCTTGCTGAGAGGATTGAGCGGAGGTAATTTCTCATAGTGTCCTAGAAATAATTACTCAAAAAAATAATTCTATAGATGATTTAATCCTATACATGAGAGAATGTATCTTATGCACCCATCAAACCGGTGCACCCAACCAAAAACATGCCTGCAAATAGTTCAAAAACAAAATCTACCACATAGTCATTGATACTACAATGTATTTATGTCTCAAATCAACATCACACATACTGCATAGACAACTTCCATAAGAACTACAATCCTCCAAATTCCAAGAGAATCTTTTGAATCAAAGAGAGCCCTAGTTCGGAGTGGAAGTAGCCTATTCATAGAACCAGCTCCTCGGTAAGTGATCATGGCCACATACACCTTGCCAGGACGGAATAAACCACGTGAAAAAACCAATGGCCCCACCTTACCTCCTTATTGCATCACTATATTCCTCTCCCACCGCCACCATCTACCAGCCGAGCTGATGGCGGCACTGAGAATGCATCAAAGAGCGAGCCACGAGCAATTACCTTAGGGGTGTGGTAGAGATGAAAAGGGTGTTAGTGTTGGGTGGAGGGCGGTGGGGGTAGCTTCGAGGGGATATCAGGGGATATCGGCAACGTCGTGCTTGGTTGGTGCCTATGTTCAAGTATCTAAAACAAAAAACCCTTTATTACAAAAAAAATAGGGTCAGACAAAACGAGTTATCACAAAAGGACAACAAAGGCTAGAAAAAGTGTGAGAATTTATGGTCCTTTCAGTACAACGTGTCAACGTACACGGCCTAATTTATACACCCAAAAGAGTAGCAAATTCACCACTTGGTGTTCCAAAATTAGCAGATTCACAGCCCAAATGGTATTTTCTGTCTGGCCGTTCCAAAGCGTAAACGACCACCCGACCTTACTGTTCATAACCGCGCCACCACGCGCGAAATCGAGGAGGCCCCCGACGTCCAAACTGTTCTTCTCCCTTCCCTTCCACGTCTCTCTCTCCACGACTCCACCTCCACCTCCCCCTTTCCCTTTCCCCCCGTTCGCTTCCCAGATTCCCAGCTCGCCAAGGCAGCCAGCACCACCAAACCAGGAACCATGCCGGCGGCGGTCACCTGTTCCGTCAAGTGCGGGCCTCACTACCGCCTCTCGCCGCCGCAGCCCCCCGCCGCGCTCGAGCTCCTGCCACGCGCCCAGGCCGCCGCCGCCGGCGAGCTGCGGGCGACCCGGTGCCGGAGCCAGCCCTCCATGCACTTCGCGCGGGCCTCCGACCAGGGGGATCATTCTCCCCGTGCTCCCTGCCGAAGCGCCCCGTCCGCGAGGCGAGCCCACGCCGCCCGCGTGGCGGCGGCCGAGGAAGCGGGCAGCTCCGATTCCGCGGCCGTGCTTCTCGGCGGCGCGCAGTCGCGGCACGCCATCTTCCGCGACGAGCTCGTCCGGAAGGCCTTCTACGCGGCCGAGGCGGCTCACCGCGGCCAGGTGTTCGACCCTGTCCCTCGCCTCGCTCATTGTCTGCTCATCTATACGATTTGGGGGGTGGACGTCTGACGCGGCCGAATCGCGTTTCTCAGTTGGGGGTTTCGGTGGTTTCTGCAGATGCGCGCGAGCGGCGACCCTTACCTGCAGCACTGCGTGGAGACGGCGGCGTTGCTCGCGGAGCTCGGCGCCGGCCCTCCGGTTGTCGCGGCGGGGCTGCTGCATGACACCGTCGACGACGCAGGCCTGGACTATGGCTCCATCTCCGAGCAATTCGGTGCTGGCGTCGCGGACCTTGTGAAGGGGGTAAGAATTTAAATATTTTCTCATTAGGAATTAGGATGTGATAAGCAGCCTCACTTGTTAGTGGTAACTAGTTTGGTAGAGCTGATTCAGAGCTTCTTCGTTGGTATACCCTTTTTTTCTTTAAAAAAAATGATTACTCTGCAGATAACTTTTTCAGCATGACATAATCTTCACCGTAGTCCAGGACCAGGTCATAATCACAATTTATTAGTGATATGATATTGTCTCTGCGTGACCCCTTGTATTTTGATATTTCTTGGCCTTGTCATTTTCGTGATCGAGAAGTGGATGCTGTTAGGTTTCTGGCCGTCTAGCTAAATTATTGATTGACGATTGTGATTGACAGAAGATGAGGACCATTACGTTACTCATAGGGCTTCTAGACGAAGATTTCTTAAGGTAGATATTGAGTTAACATCAACTCTATATTATATTAGCCAGTAGACACCTCCTAGGATTGACTTACTTGTTAGTAGATTGTAGAATCTGTTCCTGGTTGGTTACCAGATCAAATCATATTTAGTCGGTTCTCTCATTTCTCTTTCTGTGGACAGGCTACTTAGGTTATGACAAATTTACTATCTGGAACTTGGGAAATGCTGCTATCTGATATTACACCTGCTGTATGTTAGGGTGCTTGGCCAACTTTCTCTGTGACAACGATGCTTGGCCGTTGTGGAATGACTAGATTTAGTTGTGTTGTTTTTTTGTAGGTTTCGAATCTAAGTCATTTGAGCAAGCTGGCTCGTAGAAATGATACAGCGAGCAGAATGGATGAAGCTGACAGATTACGTACGGTCTTCCTTGCAATGGAAGATGCCAGAGCCGTGCTCATCAAACTTGCTGATAGACTACACAATATGAGGACGCTGGACTCGTTGCCCAAGATCAAGCGCCAGTGCTTTGCAAAGGAAACACTGGAGATATTTGCTCCATTGGCAAATCAATTGGGGATATTGAATTGGAAGGAACAGCTTGAAAATCTGTGCTTCAAGCACCTTTACCCAGAACAATATGAGGAACTGTCATCTAACCTTCATCAGTTCTACAACAGAGATATGATTGCAGCTGCAATAAGGCGACTGGAACAAGCCCTTCAGGTGAGAGGACTATCCTATCGTTCCATATCGGGGAGGCATAAGAGCATGTACAGCATCTACAGCAAGATGACAAGGTAATGTCGTGTATTATGTTTTTCTTCTAGTATCCTTACTAGTAGTAATTTTTTTCAAAGAATTTGCGTTTCATTTTAGTTGGTGTTGAATTCAAACAAATTATTATTAAATAGTTTTTGCACTAACTTGAACATCACTTTGAAGAAACCTTGCTAGGCTGAGACTGAATATCACTAAACATGCTAATGTGATTGTTTTTTATTACAGGAAGAAACTGGACATGGATGAAATCTATGATGTACATGGGGTGCGTGTGATACTCGAGAATAAAGCTGATTGTTTTACAACATTAGAAGTTGTCCATCATTTGTGGCCTAGAATTCCTGGGAAGTTCAAAGACTATGTCAACAGCCCCAAGTCTAATGGGTACGGACATGAAATTTGTTGTTACACGATGCCAAAAAAATCAGTTCCCATGCTAACTTAATGTTTCTTAACTTGTAGGTACCAATCCCTGCATACTGTTGTTCTCAGTGAAGAAGGACTCCCGTTAGAGATCCAAATTCGTACTGGGGACATGCATTTGCAGGCAGAGTTTGGAATTGCTGCACACTGGAGGTACAAGGAAGGCATTCGGAGTTGCTCTTCATCTGTTCCTGAGATGGTTGAATGGGTTAGATGTGTTGTTACATGGCAGTGTGAAACTTTGCACATAGATCACCCTGCACCTCTTGGACTTGGTTCTTCACCGAGGGCAACATGCACGTTCCCTTCTCACTCTAGCGACTGCCCTTTCTCCTATTCGAAACAATGTGACCACAGTGGACCAATCCTAGTAATACTTCTGGAGGATGAAAAGGTGGAGCATGTTTGCGCTTTCAGATTAACTACATAGTTGCAATGTGCTAATTTAGATCTCGTCAAAGAGAAACTAAACTAATTTGTTATGTTTGTTTTCTTCAGATGTCAGTGCAAGAGCTCCCCCAAAATTCAAAAATACTGGACCTATTGAAGAGGGCTTCTAGCTATGACATGCAGTTGAGCATGAGGCTGAATTGCCATGCTGTGCACAATCTGAACCAGGAGCTGAAGATGGGCGACGTCCTGGAGCTGATTCCTTCAACTCCATGCAAATCTGGAGGTTACATGAGGGAGTTCCACCGAATGTCTGATCACCGTCTGGCGGTTTCACAGTCCTGACAGCCATAGAACAGTAGATCTTGTGATAGATATGACAGCGCAGCTAAATCATCTGAACTTAGGTTCTACACTGGCATGATACTAACAGACAGTGTCGCATGCGGTGTATATTTGTTGAAGTAGAGCAAAAGAAGGTAGCACGCAAAATCATCTGAAGTTTAGGTTCTACATTGACAGAATAGTAGCATATAGTGTTAGCATGTGGTGTAAATTTGTTGATATGTTTGTTGAAGTAGAGCAAAAAAATGGTAGCATGTAAATATGTGACAAAGTTTGAGCTCAGGAAATTATTTCTGCAGGACAACTCTTATCGCATAGAAAACACGGTTATGGTAAGTGGTTTTCAGTTCTCTAGTGGCTCAGACATTGCGTACGAAAGAATTGTGAATAGGAAATATTTGCTCCATGAGTTGTCCATTGAAATATCAGGGAACCTGCTTAAGATGCAATATGAGAACTGAAGAAAAAGGCCAAAAAAAAAAAAAAATCAACGCCTGAGAGACTCGAACTCTCACGGGGAAATATTTGCTCATGAGTTATCCATTGAAATAAAAAATGTTCGACGCCTGAGAGATTCGAACTCTCGCGGGGAGACCCCATGTACTTAGCAGGCACACGCCTTAACCACTCGGCCAAAGCGTCGTTGTTGTGTCTGTACTGGGCAGAAAGATATTTGTACTACGTGTATGTTAGTCTTCACACAGCTAAGTAGGATGTCATGGGATCCCACCTCTAGTTCATTTTCCAAAATCTAGTTTAAATTTTTGTTCAAAATTTATACTAGATTTTGACAAATGAACTAGTGGGATTTAGGTGGGATCCCACTTGACACCCTACAGCTAAGTTGGTGATTCTTGAAAAGGAAGAATCTATGCAGCCCAGAAACATTTTAGATCATTAAGAATATTAGAGTGAAACACGAGTGTATATACCTACTCCCTCCGACCCATATTAGTTGACTTGGATTTGTCTAGATTTAGATGTATTTAAAATGTTTTAGTGCTAGATATATCCAAATATTAATAAATTTGAGTCAATAATATGGGTCGGAGGGAGTAGATGATTTCATAGCTACAAGAACAAGATTTTTGTGTGTGTGTGTGTGAAACTAAAGAACTCATAATCTTTATGAGTGAATTCTATTCGGGAAGGGCTAACATAAAGTGCACCAATAAAATAGAATAAGGCAAATCTTTCGTATCCGATTCAGAAAAATAACTACATCCCTCATTCACAAGAAGCAAGGTTACCAACCAAACGAGTTAGATCAATTTCTCTTGAAAATATCTGCCTCAATTTGCACCGAAATGCCTTTTTCTTCGCCTTCATCCCGTCATTAGATCCCTTGTTCACTAGGACCTTCATGAGAGGAGAAGCATATTAGGAAACTTAATTTATGTGGCCAAGCTTGTTCCATGTTTCCCTAATGCAAATTCTCCTCATGTTTAAAACTAGATTTCCACGAAGCTCTTGACTCTATCTTGTGTCATGCTCCTCGACATAACCTTGTTGCAGAAGGTTTCCCAAAGCGTTGTTATCCCTTGACCTCAGTTCTAAACCTATATAGTCAATCCGCGGTTCTCCTAAAAGGTATTCATGGTCCCAGCAGCCTCAGCCAAGAAGATCCGCTATCTCCCTTCCTTTTTATTATAGTAGCCGACTTCCTACAACTTCTCCTTTAAGCCTCTAAGTCCAGCATAATCCCTCATCCATTCATGACTCCCATCTTTGTGTCGTTTACAATACTGTGGCGACTCCCTTATTATCATTAAATTCAATAGAGTCTATCTTCATAGTCTTAAGAGCATTCTCCGGGGTTTCTCTTTGACCACCGGTCTCTTGATTAACTTCAATAAAGGTACTTTTCTCCTTGTCCATATCGATCATTACACTGCATCTAACCTTGCTTGTACCTTGGGGGTGCCAGATAGAATATTTTTTCCCAAATCTCACATTCTTGTCTTTACCCCCCTTCTCGAAAATAGACAAAATACTAGTTGGCTTTGTGGCCCACTTACTCTCCGACTCCTTGTCGGTGGCTGGTTAGATCAATGCTTCAGGCCTTGCACACCTATTCCATGACAACAATGTTGTTGCCTATAACTATCGCCCATGATATAGACAACCATTTTAGGGTTTCCTTTTGGACATGAGAGGAACTTGTGCGCAATGGACAATGCAAAGTCACATGGGTAGAGAATTGTGATCCTAGTGACAAAGGTGGCCTTAGGTTGAAATGCGTAAGAAAACACAATTGTTGCCTTCTTATCAAACATCTGACTGCACTAGATCTTAGCCAAAATGCTAAGAAGGTATAAACATCTAACTAAAATTTACCCACGAGGAATTTCCCATTAGGAATCTTGTTTTTCTCTTTCCTATAGATGGAATAATGCCCATAACCTTGAAGACTCTTTGGCTAGATTCTATGGTATGGAAGGACTTTGTATCCGCCCTCCCTTCTTCCGGTCCATCTTAAAAGTCAATGTTGGTAATGGAAAAGCTACTGTCTTTTGGTTAGATATGTACTCCATCCGTTTCAAAATATGAGATGTTTTAGCTTTGTGAAGAAAATATATCTAGACTGTGAAAAAAATGTATCTAGACTACTTTTAGTATATAGGTTTACTCAGGTTTAGAGTGTACACACTAAAACAAGTCTAGATATATTTTCTTCACAAAACTAAAACATCTTATATTTTGAAACGGAGGGAGTATATATGACATGGTCCGTCGACCGCTTTTTACAATGTTGTACTCCCATATTCTCAACCCCAACTCCTAGGTTGCTTTCGTCTTTTTTTTTTTGAGATGTGCTTTCGTCTTTTCTAATCCCATGTTAAATCATCATAGAAGTTCCCAAAGCAAATTTACAACGAATAGATGTATATGGCCAACGTTTTAATTCCAACAATGCTACTTTACCATTTATTTATGAGCATTGTAATTTTTCTCATAAAAATGAACCTAGAAAAAATTAAAAAATAAACAAAGTGTATAATATCTAGTTTTTTTTTCATAATTTTCACAAATAATACACGAATTGAAAGATTTGCAATTCTAGTGCGGCATTTGAATAGCCCACCGGGACTCGTCTGGTTTTGAAAAGCCGATTAGTCCTGTAGTTCCGCCTATTCTTCACACTGCCCCTATAACTTGTCGGCATTTCACTCAAAAGCAGACGAGCCCTAAAATGTCGACACCACGCTAGAATTGCAAAATTTTCAATTTGTATATTATTTATGAAAATGATTTAGAAAAACGTATTATTTCTAAACAATTAGCCAATATGTAGCTCCAATAAAGCAAATGCTCCGAGACCTGGCTTATGTAGAAATAAAAAGGAAAAAAGAAAACGACACCTGAGATGTGCTTTCGTCTTTTTTTTTTTGAGATGTGCTTTCGTCTTTTCTAATCCCATGTTAAATCATCATAGAAGTTCCCAAAGCAAATTTACAACGAATAGATGTATATGGCCAACGTTTTAATTCCAACAATGCTACTTTACCATTTATTTATGAGCATTGTAATTTTTCTCATAAAAATGAACCTAGAAAAAATTAAAAAATAAACAAAGTGTATAATATCTAGTTTTTTTTTTCATAATTTTCACAAATAATACACGAATTGAAAGATTTGCAATTCTAGTGCGGCATTTGAATAGCCCACCGGGACTCGTCTGGTTTTGAAAAGCCGATTAGTCCTGTAGTTCCGCCTATTCTTCACACTGCCCCTATAACTTGTCGGCATTTCACTCAAAAGCAGACGAGCCCTAAAATGTCGACACCACGCTAGAATTGCAAAATTTTCAATTTGTATATTATTTATGAAAATGATTTAGAAAAACGTATTATTTCTAAACAATTAACCAATATGTAGCTCCAATAAAGCAAATGCTCCGAGACCTGGCTTATGTAGAAATAAAAAGGAAAAAAGAAAACGACACCTGAGAGATTCGAACTCTCGCGGGGAAACCCCATGTACTTAGCAGGCACACGCCTTAACCACTCGGCCAAAGTGTCCTTGTTGTGTTCTCAACGTACACTATTTTGCTTTAACTTTAAAAATTTCGTATGCACCTTTAGTATTACTTAATCTTGGATTGCCTCTCCCGCGAATAGTCAGATCGGCCAATCTGCCCTGATGAACCCCAGAGCCGTACAGACACCTCGTCCTCCGGCGGCGGCGGTTGACACCGGCGATGAGCCACGAGACGGGCGCGTCATGAGGGAAATCTTAAGCTCGCTGGGCCTCAAGGAAGGGGATTACGAGCCGGCGGTGGTGCAGCAGTTCCTGATCCTCGCCTACCGATACGCCGGCGGCGTGCTCGTCGACGCGCTGGCCTACGCAGATCACGCCGGTAGGGGCACGTCCCTTGAAGCGGAAGACGTCCGCCTCGCCATCCGCTCCAACGCCACCTTCTACCTCCAGCTGCAGGGCCGCGAGGTACGCCGATCTGTCCTCGATGGGGTTGTGGTTGGTTAGATCCACGCGTGCATTTCTCCCTTTTCCCTTCCCTTGAACTTGGATGAAATTATGTGTTTCTGACACATCTTGATTTTCACATGGATAAGTAGTAGGCAACAAAACTAATTTGTATAAGAGAAGAAACTGAATATACAATTATGCATACAAAAAGAAAGAGCGCCGTGAAGCTTCCAGGTAAGCTGGAGAGGCAGAGATTGGGAGATAGGATTAGAATATGCATGGAAACTAAATCGATGTAATGGAACGAATGGGCACTGAATTTATCCCACTGTTGGCCTAAAAGGAAGATGTCCGTTCTCTTTTTACACCGAAAGGAGCAAACCTGAACATCAGACAATTAGGCCACTCCTAATGCAGTATCTGTTATCACTCCTAATGTACTGGGGTGTATTACATTAACTATTTGTTCTATATATAAGATAGAGCCCATTAAGATAGTTATCTCTAAAAATCTACCATCTCCCCTGAATGTGCGATAAGAGACAACGCCACCTTGGAGCATTAGATTGGCCTAGTTATTACAAAGCTCAACAAGTATCAAATCAGAAATAGAATTGAAAAAATAGGTTAATGCATTGAGAAATTGCAACTTTGTTGAGACATAAAGCCCCTGATAAATTTCTGAGTTTGATACTGGTCGTCTTCAGGACTCCTGATGCTCATGACGATGCACTGTAGAAAAAAATTCTTTGCCAACTGATAGTCTGATACACACGAATTTTCCATGGCACGAAAATGATTTCATGTTTTCTTTTGAAAATAGTAGCTTGGTGTATTTTGCTAATAGATTGATATGAGGCATAGCATATTCGGATCAATATATTGTAGTGGTATAGAGACTCACTTTATGTAGTGGCCCCGTTCATAGCTTAATGCCTCTACAACCCTAGATATATCTATGCTTAGCTAGTCACTTTTCTACAATACAAATTAAAATGGTAGGCTAAAGTCTGGTTAGGTTGGCCATCGGTTTGTCTCGATTTTTTTTTACTGATCAAACAGTAGAACACTATTCTCCTTCAGCTTATTGCCAAACACACTCAATACCTGAAAAATTATGAGCGAGGATACCAATGTTCACATTACTTAATATAGAACTCCAAAGCCACTTTTGACTTCAGATACATAATCATTTAGCAATATCTAGTCATCACTAGGTGTTATTACCTATTTCTTGTTTTTATATTCCTACCATGATACTATTATAAATGACCTTATCTTCATATATATTCTAGTATTAAAATTAGCATGTATACACACACTTAAAAAATATTATGATAAAAATTCCGCCAATAAAAAATAAGTTGCTTTACCAATGATTTACCTTATGCTGGATTTTTTCACTGCGAAGTACTAAATATTTTCCTGTCATTGAATACACCATGGTATGGAAAAGGTGTAACCCTCGCACCATCGTTGACACTCAGCCTTGTGAAATTTCATCTTTAGTGTTGACATTTTTTACAAACAAAAACATGGTAATTTAAAATTCTTGCACTACCAGCTCATCCTTTCTATGAAGTTTTGTTGCCACCTAATGGATGATGGTTGGCCACCATCAATCAGATGGGTGTCACTGTTGCGACTAGAATTGTTTCCATATATTGTTTGGGTCAGTTTCGCACGCCACCGGGAACTTCCGGTGAACCACCGAAAGTTCTGGTAAATCGGAACACAAAAAATAGAGAGAAAACACACCCTCGTTGGAAGTAGACCGGAAGTTGGGCCGGTACTACTGCCCAAGCAAATTTGTAAGGCGACGACACCAATTAGGAAATTATTGTTCTTCTCCTCGGCTAGCTCGAAAGTGTTGATATAATGTAAGTGACGAGGACATCCCTACTGATTTGCTATCTCCAACTCCTAATGAAGTTGTCGATGTTGCTGCCAAGACCAAGTCCAATGAGATCAGGATTGGACCTATTACTCGAGCTCGTGCCAAGCTACTTGAATAACAGGTGAATTCATTCCTAAATGAATCTGGTGTTTTTATTGATGAGAATTTATACTACCTAAAGTCTATGCACTTGTGTATGATCAGGTTCGTTGAGGAAGCAAGCATGGCGCAAGGAGGAGGAGGGCTGCAAGAGGAGCCCAGCGCGATAATCGTCCAAGGATGCACGAGGGAGGAGCGGGAGGAAGGCACAAGAGAAGATCATCAAGAAGGACGCGAAAGTTCCTGCGTAGACCGGAGTGTTCGGCCTGTGTCACCCGGACTATCCAGCCTACTCGAGAAGCAACGATGTGTTTGCCAGCCAGTACACCAAATCGAAAACCACCCGGAAACTTTGAAGTTTCCGGCCGGACCAGATTGTCCGACACACTCCACCCGAAGTGTTTGATCCAACCGGAATGTCCGGCCCGTATCAATCGGAATGTCCGGTCGCCGACCGAATTCTGGTCCGAGTCAGTTGTATCAGTTTGAATCGTAAACCTCTTTGTTTCTCTCGCCGTCCTAGCCGCCCATATAAGCCCTGGGACGCCCCATAGCTTAGTTTAGACCATGTTTAAAGTAAAGCCTAGATCCGTTGAGTTGCTACTTGCTTCCAGTTGAGTCCATACACCAATTCGTATCGATCCGGTGTATTTGCTACTATCAATCAAGTGTGATCAGTTGTTCCATTGGGAATTAGCCAATTGCAAGTTTTGTGTGATCTGTTGTTCCATTGGGGATTAGAAGATTGCAATAACTGCTTTGTGGTCAGCGGCTACGTGTGCAAGGGTGTGAAGTTGCGAATATCTACAAGGGTCGAGAGCTGTTGCATTGGCACCAGGTATTGATCGAGAGGTTCGTGAGCGCCATACAAGTTATCTTCACCGACTATCATCATCTATCACCCTCGCTTACTGAGAAGATCGAGCCACCCCATATCATCTTGGTATCGGATTCCAGCGTTTCCTCGGTAAGCATCCACATATCCATCCATAGTTTAGTTGTTTTTCGTCCTATACAGAAAAATCCATACAAAAAGATTAGGATTATTTTTTGCCATAGCCTAGATTGCATCGGAGTTGAGTCTTAGTTGTTGGTCATTCTCGTGTCTTTGATCCGATCTCTTCCAGTACAAGTAGTGTCTTCCTTTTTGTCGTTTGTTCTTCGTTTTTGAGTCGTTCATCACATTTTTTGCAAGTTTCCATCTACTTTTCCGAGTCCACATAACGTACTTTTGTGTTTAACCATAGCTACAGTCTATCTACAAAGAAGGGATTTGGTTAGGTGGGGTTGTAGATCTAGATCTCCTCTCTCAAATCCCTAAAAAAGATGAAAGAATCATGGGAGGGAGATCTTGGATAGAATGTTTGACGGGATGATTCAAAGAGAGGTCGGTGATGTCCAAAAGTCACGAGAAAGATAGTGACCCAAATTACCCGGCATTTTGGGGGGCTGTCGTGAGTTTATGAAAAGAGACGCTTTTGAACGATCAAATCATCTAAAGGGTGATTGTTTCACCATCCGCTGTGACATTATGGTTTGCAAGGATTTCAACGCCCACAATGTCGATGGCACCCTGTGTGAGATACATGACCAACCATCTCCTTCTGAATAAGGTGGGTTCTGATGTGACATTCAAGGTCAACGGCAAAACATTCACTTCACACATGTGTGTGGTTGCAGGCCGATCAAAAGTCTTCATGCCACAACTCAAATGCCATGAAGACTTTTGATCGGGCGGCAAGCACACACCTGTGTGCAGTGAACGTTTCGTCGCTGACCTTGAATGTCACATTAGAACCCACCTTATTCCGAACGAGATGGTAAAAATGGTCATGTATCTCAGACAAGGTGCCATTGGCATTGTGGGCGTTGAAATCCTTGCAAACCATAATGTCACAGCGGATGGTGAAACAATTACCCTTTAGATGAGTTGATCGTTCAAAGGCGTCTCTTTTCATAAACTCACGTCAGCCCCCCAAAATGCTGGGTAGTTTGCGTCACCATCTTTCTCGTGACTTTTGGACATCATCGACCTCTCTTTGAATCATCCCGTCAAAATTCTAACGGACATCTCCAAGTGGTTTCATGCTGAGAATACATTTTGCTGGACCCAAGTCTTTCATGGCAAAACTTTTGCTCAACTCTTTCTTTAGCCTAGCAATCCTAAAGATATTCTTGCCAACAATCAAGATATCATCAACATAGAGCAATAATATGATAAAATCATCACTTGCGAATCTAACTAAGCATGCCCATTGGGCCTCCTCCGGGTATAAGATATACTGGTCATAACATCTCTCCCCGCCTGCGCAAACAGCTCGTCCTCGAGCTGGTAGTCTGGGTAGTGCTGCTGGAACTCAGCACGATGCTCCCAAGTAGCCTCCTCCTCTGGCAGGCCCTCCCACTGAACCAATAAGTACCACACGTCACGACGGAGCTAGGCGCGCAACACCTTTGCCGGGCTAGGGAGCAAACGCCCATCCGTAGTCGGAGGAAGGGCCGACGGAACGGTCGGTGCCTCCCCACGACAGGGCTTGAGCAGCCCCACATGGAAGACGTCATGTATGCGAGCTCAGGCTGGCAGTTTAAGGTGATACGCCAGCTGCCCAATACGCTCCAGGATGGCGAACGGTCCAGCGTAGCAGGGACCCAGCTTGCGTCTCGCCCGTGGGTCAAAGGACTGAGTGGAGCGGTGAAGAAAGCGCAACCACACCCAATCCCCCACCGCGTACTCCACCTCGCGATGGTGGCTGTCGTCGTAGTGCTTGGCCAACTGCTGGGCCTGGATGAGACGCTGCCGCACCTCGGCAAGCATCTCATCGCGGTTGCGGAGGAGCTCCCCCGCAGCCTCCGTTCGAGCCGTCGCCGGATCCACCGGCAGGATGGGTGGAGACGGTCGCCCGTAGACCACCTCAAACGGCGTGGCGCGCAGGGCGGAGTGGTAGGAGGTGTTGTAGCAATACTCCTCCCATGCAAACCAATCCACCCAAGCGCGAGGACGATCACCTGTAACACAGCGCAAATACATGGCAGTCACCTTGTTAACCACCTTCGACTGGCCGTCCGTCTGGGGATGGAAGGCCGTGCTGAACCGGAGTTTCACCCCCACCATCCGGAAGAGATCACGCCACACATGCCCCATGAACATTGGGTCCCGATCGCTGACGATCGACGCGGGAAACCCGTGGAGGCGGACGATGCCGTCGAAGAAGGCACGAGCCACCGACGCGACAGTGTAGGGGTGGCCGAGCGCGATGAAGTGGGCATACTTGGAGAAGCGACCAACCACCGTGAGGATGACGGACTTGTCGCCCACCTTGGGGAGGCCCTCGATGAAGTCCATGGAGATGTCGGCCCAGACCTGAGATGGCACCTCCAGCGGCTGCAACACCCCTGCCGGCCGCAGGGTCTCCGTCTTGTTGCGCTGGCACGTATCGCAAGAACGCACCCAGTCCCGAACCAAGGCCCGATCACTGGGGATGTAGAAGTCGGCACGGAGACGGTGGAGGGTCTTCTGAACACCCTCATGACCGGCTGAGTGGGCCATCAGCAGCACCTGATGGCGGAGGTCGTCGTGGTCGGGCACGAAGATGCGGCGCCCATGCAGGAGCAAGCCATCCACCAGGCGCCATGGCTCGTCTAGCTCGCCTACCTCCAACTGTTGCCGCAGGAGTTGTGCGTCCGGTGCGGCTATGGTGGCCCAACGAATATGGTCGAAAAGGGCGAAGGTGGGGCCCGAGCAGATGCACAACATCGTCCCCTCGGCGTCACCATCAGTCGTCTCAAGGTTGGCGTCGCGGCGAGAAAGGGCGTCAGCCACGGTGTTGAGGCGCCCTGGACGGTACTCGACCGTGAAGTCAAAGCCGAAGAGCTTGCTGATCCATTGATGTTGCGGCACCGTCGACAGCCGCTGGTTCAAGAGGAACTTGAGGCTGTAGTGATCCGTGCGAATTCGAAATGATCGACCCCACAGATAGGGCCGCCAATGGCGCACGGCCTGCACCAAGCCAATGAGCTCCTGCTCGTACACCGCAAGCTTGAGGTGACGTGCGGCGAAGGGCCTACTGAAGTAGGCGAGGGGACCGTCGCCCTGGTGAAGGACGGCACCGAACCCCGCACCGGAGGCGTCCCAGTCGACGATGAAGGGACGGTCGAAGTCCAGCATCTGGAGAACGGGGCCCATCGTGAGGGCCCCCTTCAGGGCCTCGAAAGCCGTAGTAGCCTCGTCGTCCCAAGCGAAGGCATCGCGACGCAGCAGGCGCGTGAGCGGCGAAGCGATGAGGCTGAAGTCCCGGATAAACTTCCAGTAGTACCCGGCGAGGCCCAAGAAACCGCGGAGGGCGCGCGGCGAGTGTGGTGTCGGCCAAGCCGCGACGGCCGCCACCTTGTCGGCGTCCATATCCACCCCCTCGGCTGAGATGACGTGGCCGAGGTAGGCGACCGACGACATCCCGAACGAGCACTTCGAGCGCTTAAGGTGAAGACGATGCGCTCGAAGCTCGTTGAAGACGATGGAGATATGCTGGAGGTGCTCCACCCACGAGGTGTTGTAGATAAGTATGTCATCAAAGAAAACGAGCACAAACCGGCGTAAGTATGGGCGGAGGACGTCGTTCATCAGGGCCTGGAAGGTCACCGGGGCGTTGGTGAGGCCGAAGGGCATCACCATGAACTCGAAGTGGCCATGATGAGTCCGAAACGCCGTCTTGGCGATATCCTCCGGGTGCATGCGCACCTGGTGGTAGCCCGACCGGAGGTTGAGCTTGGTGAAGAAGCGCGCCCCATGGAGCTCGTCGAAGAGATCATCAACCACCGGAATCGGGAACTTGTCCTTGAGCGTCAGGGCGTTAAGGGCGCGTTAGTCGATGCAGAAACGCCACGTGCCGTCCGACTTGCGGACGAGGAGTACCGGCGCCGAGAACGGCGACGTAGAGATCCGGATGACGCCTGCAGCGAGCATGAGCACGCACTGCCGCTCCAGATCGTCCTTCTGCAGCTGGGGGTAGAGGTATGGTCGCACCGCCACCGGTGCCGTGCCCGGCAGAAGGTGGATGTCGTGGTCGTACTCCCGGACGGGCGGCAGGCCCTGGGGCTCGGTGAAGAGGTCGCCGTGCTGCTGCAGGAGGTGGGTCAGCAGCGGGTGCTCGGCCTCGTCGTCTGCCGTGGCGAGCTGAAGCTGTGGCGCCGGATCGGTGCCCCTGAGGCCCTCCCACCGGACGCGGCGGCCCTGGCGCCAGAAGGTCACCGTCAGGGTGTCGAAGTCCCAAAGTATGAGGCCGAGGGTCCGCAAGAAATCGACGCCGAGGATGAAGTCGAAGCAGCCCAAGTCGATGTCGGCGCACGTGATGGTGAAGTGCTCGTCGCCGATGGTGAGAGGCACGTGCTGCACCAAGCCATGGCAGCGAAGGCGGTCTCCGTTGTCCACGGTTACTCGGAGATGATCCCCGCCCGTCAGTTGGAGGGCTAAGCGGCGCATGGTGGCGGCGGGCTAGAAGTTATGTGTGGATCCCGTGTCTAGCAATGCCACCAGCCGCTCGCCGTTAATCGTCACCGGCAGGAGCATGGTGCGCTCATGGCGGATACCGGCCAGCGCATGGAGCGAGACCACGAACGCCGTGGCTGGAGTGGTCGCGTTTGGCGCCGGTGGGGGCAGCGCGCTGGGCGTCTCGCCGGTGTAGTCGCCTCGTCGTCGTCGACCGTCCCCAAGTAGAAGAGGCGCGAACGGGTGTGGCCGGGAGCGTAGGGCTCGTCGCAGTTGAAGCAGAGTCCGAGGTGACGACGCTCAACCTGCTCAGCCGGGGTGAGCCGACGGAAGGTCTGCGTGGCAGCCGGGGCGGGGGTCGCCGCGGTCGCCGGGCTCGACAACCCGGCTGGCGCAGCCGCTAGAGGCGGGCGGGCGTCCTCCTCGGCCCGGTGTGGCCTGCTGCATCGCCTGGGCACGACGCTCATACGCGCGGGCGTAGTACATCGCCGTCTGGAGGTCTTGGGGGCCAGGAGTTCCACGTCCACCCGGATGTGGTCTGGTAGGCCCCCGATGAAGAGCTCGGCCCGCTGCTGTCCCGTCACCCCAGGAGCATGGCAAGCGAGGGCCTGGAAGCGTTCAGCGAAGTCCTGCACCGTGGTGGTGAACGCCAGGCGCCCAAGTTCCGCCAAGCGGCTTCCGCGGATTGGGGGCCCGAAACGTAGGAGGCAGAGCTCGCGGAAACGGTCCCATGGGGGCATGCCGCCCTCGTCCTGCTCGAGGGAGTAATACCACGTCTGGGCGGCGCCCCGGAGGTGATAGGAGGCGAGCCAGGTGCGGTTCGATGCGAGGGTGCGCTAGCCACGGAAGAACTGCTCACACTGGTTGAGCCAGTTGAGGGGGTCCTCCGAGCCGTCGTAGGTGGCGAAGTCGAGCTTGGCGTAGCGCGGAGGTGTCGGGGCCGCGCTGCCATGGCCGTACGGCCTGGTGCGGGCCGCGTAGGAGCCGGCGAACCCCGAGGAGGGGGGTCCAGGAGGGAAGGCCGCGGCAGGTCCCCGGCCGTGGTGTAGGCCGGCGGGGGCGAGGACGCAGTGAGCCACGCCGGAAGCGGTGACGGCGACGGGGGGAAGCGGATGTGCTGAATCGGACGCCACCCGGGACGGTGGCCAACGGGCCGGTGCTGAGGGGCAGCCATGGCAGGGGCGCTAGGGGTGGAGCCTGCTGCTGCACGCTCGGGAACGCCGTGGACCACGGCAGGGAGGACGGCGCGGTGACGGCAGGCGGCTGCGGTGGTGGCGGCGGCCCCTGGGACGTCATCAAGTACAGTCGGATCCCTTGGACGGCGGTGACGAGGTCGTTGAGGGCCCCGGTCATCTGCTCGGGAGTGTAGACGACGGGGACCGGCGCCGGGGCGGACGCCTGGATGGTGGCGGCGGCCGTAGCGGCGGCGGCCGGCGCGGGTGCAGTGGTGGTGGTGGCCGGTGGAGATGACATGATCGAACGAGAGCAATCTGATACCAAATTGGTAGGATCGACTACTCTACCAGATCTAGGGCGGAGATTGTAGGGGAAGGAGGGAGTGGTGTGCGAGCGGAGGCGAGGTCGCCGGCAACTGGGCGCCGTCGTGCGGGCGCAGGGAGGCGGCGGCACAAGCACAGGAGGCGGCGGCTAGGGCTGAGGGTTTCAACTCCTTCAGGAGTCGGCAGTGAAGTATGTTTATTCCTTGTCTTTCCACGTCTGATTACAACTCTTATATATAATGAAAATAAGATAATTGGGCTAAGCCCCTAACTAAGCCTGCCCATTGGGCCTCCTCCGGGTATAAGATATACCGGTCATAACATTGATCAACAACGGTTGAAACATGTTGGACTTTCATGGGCTGATGTTGGGCTGCCAACACACCTCCATGTGGAGGGACATGGCCCAACATCATGTACAAGCCCCTGCTGCGCAAGGGGGCTTCTAGGGAGTTTAGTTCAAGGAGGTGGAGGCTTGATGGAATAGTTTGCTAGTTACTATACCACAGGCAGGTTTTATTATGGGTTTGATCTTACAAGTGGGCTTGAACATAATCAGCTGAAGGAAGATATTGCGTCACCTTTTCATGGTAAGTAAAAGATTTGTTTCATAATATTCAGTAGATGATTATTAGAATGAAACATGCTTGTTTGAGTTACAGCTACACTTTAGCAAAGTTACAGATTTTTTGTACTCCCTCCGATCCATATTAATTTTCATTATCGCTGAAGTGGATACATCTAGAGATGTTTTAGTGTTAGGTACATCCGATTCAGCGACAATTAATATGGATCAGAGGGAGTAGTAGATTTCATGAAAGAAGTTTCGTGGTCAACTTTAAAAACAAAAGGATAAAAATGCAGAAGATCTAAAAAGAAGTTCATGTGTGGTGGAAGAGTTCTGTCAGATTGTGCGTGGCAAGTTCCTTATTCCCAGATCACCCTTCAGGCCTTTTTATATAGGCTTAATCAGATTGTGTCATGGCAGCTGCTGAAGGACTTGCTGATGGACGCCGGTGGCCGCTGAACGACCAGCAGCAGGTACGAGCTCATGTTATCGTGGAAGCAGGTCCGTGTCCTCTGGCTTTTGTTTGGGAAGATGAACTACCAAAACTGCACTATAGGCTGGTCTTGAAGCTAGGAATCTCGTCTGTTGACTATGTGCACATTTCTTTTGTTGCAGAAATCATTAGGTTATATTGCTCATAGCTTTCGATTCTTACATACATGAGTAGGTCTTTTTTTTGTCCATTGAACAGCATGTCAGGTTAAATCATTAACTCATTGTAGATGTTAGTTGAAAGAGAATTTCTAGTTTTATTACACAGTTTTATTGTAAATGTTAAATCATTAACTCATTGTACATATTTGTTTCTACCTAAGCGTACGAGGCACCCCTTTTATTGGTGTGGGATTCAAATTATGGAATTGCACCAAAGCTGATACTTTTTCAGGTTTTCTCTCCACATTGCAATTATAATTTACCAATTTTACTGATCTCATCATCCTTTCTATTGGTTTGTACTACAACATACTCTGGAAGATTTAATTTCATTGCCTCCTATGTATTAATTAGGTCTCCATCATTGGAAGGGGGAGCTAACTCTGTATTTGTGTCAGGGTCGACAAAGGTGATTCTGAGTTTTTTCTATGTCGCATGCATACCCATTCAGTATGCTCGATTCATCTATATGTTTTCTTATACTTCTAGCACTTTATCATGATTTATTGTACTCCGTATATTGTACTCTCAGTGGGATCCTCTCGAGCTATTGGCAAGAGTGGCTAAGATGTAAGTGTGGAATAATGCGAGAGATATAGTAGTTCCTACTAGGTAGTGGAGGCTAACCCAAAGCGTTTTTGCCTAGCTCTGGGCATCGGCCGAACTAGCTTGTTGTATCTCAAATGGTTTTCCTTGACATCTTAATTCAAAGACACACAGATCTCCTGCGAGTTCTCGAAAAAAAGTTAGACTACAGATGCACTTCCTATTTAGTGTCCAGACCCATTTTAATCCATTGAGCTGTAGATTGAATTTTGTAGTGAGATATGAAGGCACGTATATATAATCAGGAGTCAAAGAACAACGAAACTCGGGTCACGGGTTTAGTGCACCTAGCCAGCATAGAATAATCATGTAAGGCCTATTGCAAAAAATAGATCTGGTATTTATTTATCTTTTGTTATTTCTAGAATTAGATTTAGAAGACTGATTATATCTAATATTGATACAATCAACCATCTCTCCTCTTGGCAATCAATGAGAAGGCATGTGTGAAATGGAGCTTATCAGCAGGAAGAAGCTGGCCTAAATAGTCTGATGTCACTGGGATCCATTTGCCAGCCACATAGTGCAGCTCAAGAAAAATGCAGATCTCAGGCTGTTCTTCCAATTGAAGATGAGGAGTCTTCCCCAGTCAGTTATCCCAGGGAGAGATCTTCCCCTTCAAAGGGATGATAATGATAAATGCTGCTTAAGATACATGTTCCATTCGCGCTGAAACCATGTTGAATTATGAAACAGGTCAGAAGTGGATGTTGTGCTTAAACTGCGCTCCATGAGACCATGAAGGGCAATGTTGTTCTGAATTCCTGGTTTCGGAGTGATACAACATTTTTAATCTGCTTGGATCATAAACTTTGACTTTGTAAACGTTATGTGCAAACTGCATAGAGTTAGAGACTAGAAATGGAGGTGCTTAATTTTTGTATGATTCTTATACAGGTCTAGCCAGATCCCCTTCGAATATATGATAATTATAAGAAGTGTCACATTTTTTTGTCTGGGTTCAGTGAAAATGCTGATCTCCACCTGGGTGGATTACAGTTGTGATTTTTCTGAAAAGAATCATGGATGATCATCCTTGTTATAGCATATATATAGTTGCAAAACTTAGTGTAAATGTGATCATATGTTTACTACAGAGATAGAAGGCCCGTTAGTAAATCGAAATTGAACACCAAGGTAAATGAACTGATAGTCCTCTGAGCTGAACCAGAATCACTACTTTGGCCAAACTACCTGAACCAAAATACTGGAGTACCTTAGATATGGACTCCCTTAGTAAATTCGAAGGTGTACACCAAAGTAATTGAATCGATAGTTCTCTTAGTTTATGACCGTATGATGATTGTAGACATCATTAGTAGAAGCTGATGTCAGATAGATATTTTAGTTCCTTCTCCGAGCAAATAAGAAACATAACAATTGTTAACTTCTCCCTTGGCCAAACTACAATGGATGAAGTTCTCGGTATCGAGGAAACAAGACTAACGCCTGCTTATTGCTGACGGTATGTTTTGCATTTTTGGTCCACCGGGCGTATGTTTTAGGTACCATATAATCGGCACTAATATAGGATTTTCCTATTTTTCGTACGCTGAATGTATGGTTTCTATATAACCTTTTGTTCTTCGCCAGTACCGGTATGAAAACAACAACCTTAGCAAAATATGTTGCATCGTCTATAAAACTAATGTCTTCCAATACAGTCTTTCTTCCGACTTTTGCGCCAGTGGCGCTCTTTCACTTAAGGTCAATTTATCTGCCGCAAATGGATAATTCGGTCTACAAACACAATGCCTCCTCGAGTACCAACCAAAAACTTAACACTACAATATTGTCTCGCTTTCGGCCTTTGCAAACAGTGGACTAACGGGTCATCTAGTGTAAGGTAATATTAATGAAGTTGGATAACTAGATTTATTACGATATATATATATATATATATATATATATATATATATATATATATATATATATATATATATATATGCACTTTCATATCCACATTTACTTCAAAATCCAATAGCACATTTGCATTTGTACTTATAAAATAAACGTGGATAGTTACCATATCCATCTTCCATTTATCCAATACAAATTTCGACTATATTAGATTATATGGATAACAATTTTCATGCTCCACTAAGACTTCCACTACTCAGTTTTGACCACCGCTCGAAACACTTATCATTTATGCTCTCTTTCTTCGAAACCAGTCCCGCGAGTAACCAAACGGTGTGTTTCTATCGGTCCACGTCCTTTGACCGTTCGTGGCACGAGGAATGGCACGTGTGGGACCCACTTACAGCTTACAAGTGGGACCAAGTATAAGCTTACACTCGTCGTTTAAAACGTCGCAAAATTTCGCTCCTAGGCCCATGGCGCTCTCATGTGTGTCCATGTCGCTCGCCTTGTGCCAATTAGCTCGCCTTCAATGGTGCTACCTGGATGCCAGGCCAAACTTACCGACCGCTTCACTCTCTCTCCCTCGCTCCCTAGTTTCTGAGTGTGCTTAGCCGCAAGGCCGGAGTCCTTTCCGGTTCTGCTCCGCCGGATTAGCCGGTCAAAGTTGGACGGGATGTGGCGCCTGAGTAGTTAGGTCTAGGAGTAGGTGTAGCGGCTTCATGCCGGGTCTGGGCTGCTTGCCTGTAGTTGGCGGCGGCGCTGGAGATCTCTGCAGCAAGATCTCCGGTGATCTAGGGTTCCTCGCTTTTCTCCTCCTTACCCTTGGTGGATGGGGAGCATCGGCGATGAGCACCGCCACCTTCCATAAAGCTGCATGGGACTTGCGGGAGTTGGATTCGCTCCCAGATCTGAAGCTTGCTCCGGCCGGCCGTGGCGGCGAGGGGAGTGAGCCAGGGTTTGCGGGGCGCCAGCCACACACATCTCTTCCGAGTTACTCCTTCGCGTAGGCGAGCGGCGCTGGGAGGTCACAGATCTTCCTCCCTCCCCGAGCTCTAGTGGTTGGAGATTGGGGTGTGTTGGGTCAATTCTGCGGCTTGGCCATAAAGCTCGAGGATTCTTTGGAAGCGTCGATGGTGCCTGCTTCTTTGATTTTCTCTTGGTCGGCCGTGGCGGCGAGGGATGGAAGGGCGAAGAATTTGGTGCCAAAGACGAAGACAAGGACAGTTGAAGTTGTGCCCACAAGATCTTCTTCACAGTGGTCCATTGACAACGGCGAGGCTGCTGGGCTGCCGCCTCTTCTTGTCAAAAGGCGACTAGGGGTTCAAACCTCCATCGGAGGCCCTTCTTCGAAGCTCAGCGTCGGGGCTCGACACCTCGCCGTCAACAAGTGGTCCATCCCCGTTGACTGCAAGATGGTCGGCGGCTTAGCTTCTTCTCCGGATAGTGGAGCTTCACGAGCAAGAGATTCCCATGACCTCACCGTTGGCTAGAGGTCACCGGAGATTGGTGGTGGAGGCGCCATAGGACTTGATTGCTTTTTATTTTCTAGTCCTAGGGTGTTTTTTGTAAAAGGGAGGCCCTGTTCTGTTTTGTCTAGTTTTGCTAGGGTGCTTTTCGCCAAGGGCCTCTCTGCAATTTGTATCTGCCACGTGTTTTATCTTGCAACTTCTAGGGTCTTCGAGGCCCAGTTATTGTTCAAAAAAAAGGTGCTACCCCTGACAGCCAAAAAGCTTCCTCGACGCCTACTCTACCGGCCTGACCGCTCGCCTGCTATGTCGACTTCCCTACCTTGTCTAGTGTGTTCCAATGCGCCCTTAGTTTTGCGGGCCCAATCGGGGGGTGCTAGGCGTCCCCCAGACGATGGGGTGTGGGGGGGGGGGGCTTCCATCGTCCTGCTTCCCGTGCTGACATGTGTCCATTTGCTACAAAATATCTTGCGTTTGCTACATATGCTTCCGAAGCAAAAAAATGTTCGTTTCAGAAATAGAACGTCTCGCCGGAGACCATGCAGCAAAAAAATTGTGCTAATGCAGCAAAACCGACTTCGCCGAAGACATCGTCGGAAAAAACTCGCCGGTGACTCTCGCCGGAGACCTTGTAGCAAAAAGTTGACACTATTGTAGCAAAACCACAAGACGGTTGTAGCAACAAAGTTCTTCTAATGTAGCAAAAATCCTACTTCGCCGGAGAATTTAGCCGGAAAACCTCGTCGAAGAACTTGTAGCAAAATTTTTATGGTATTGTAGCAAAACAAAACAGAGATAGCAAAAAAAATATCAATGTGGCAAAATCAAAATCTAGGTTGGTCATGCAGCGCCGCCGTCAGCAGGGAGAAACTCTGGCCGCCGCTTGTAGCAACATCGCCCACCACATGGAGGAAGGCCGCTCTCCGCAAGAAGCAAAGGCCGCCACCGTTAGGGAGCAACACCGCTCGCCATAGGGAGCAAAGCCGGCTGCCGTAGGGAGCACCCCCGCCGTTCCCGTCGCAGTAGCCACCGCCATGGCCCTCGCAGCACGGCAGCAGGCGCCTCCTACCCGTGGCAGAAATATGCCGTCGTCGCCGGCGAGAGTGGCGTTGCAGACGGGCCGTGGCCGGAGCTCCGCGAGGAGGGTCGAGCAGGGCGACGAGGGCGCGATGGCGTCTACTGGGGGGAGAGAGGTCCACAGCGAGGAAGGGGATGAGGGCGAGTGGCCGTCGGTGGCGGTCGCGGGTGAGGGTGGCGCTGCAGATGGGCCGCGGCGGCAAGAGCTCCGCGAGGAGGGTCGAGCAGAGGGCGACGAGGGCGCGACGGCAGCGACTAGCAAGGGAAGTGAGGTCCGCGGCGAGAAAGGGGAGGAGGGCAACGTGCGGGAAGGCGACCCGGACGATGATCGTCCGGAGGATAGGTATCATTTTCCATCAATGACCCCCTCGTCGTGATAACTCCCAGGTCACCATTACTAATGGTCCGGTCGGATGCGCCTACTAAGAGGCCCATTCCCTCCTCCTTGCAACCAAACCACCCACCGACCTCCTCTTCCTTTCTTTGCCACCCACACCCAGTCCTCTGACCTTTCCATGGCTCGCAGTGTCCGCTCCACCCCTGCTCGTGATAGCAGCTCCATCCGCCAGCAGGGCGCCTCTGAGCTCGAGCAGTACCGGTTTACGTTCGATACCGATCTCGATCCCTTCGTTAATGTTTAATCCGATGAGTAGGGCGACATCGACGAGGCTCTAGCATGGTCTAATGCTGACTTTCACACCGTAGAGCAGGCTAGACATGCTAGCTGCAGAGCAACAACAACTCGCGGAAACTCTGGCAGCTTCTCTGGATGACGATGAAGCAGAAACTCGGGCAAGGTCTAGTGCCAACTTTCACGCCATAGAGCAGGAAAAACATGCCACAACCACAAAGCAGCAACATCTCAAGAAAACTCTGAGAGCTTCTATGGTACGGCTCAAGTGGGGCATGCTAGGGCTGCAAAGTATGAGGATTCCATGTGTACGGCTCAAACCGAGTCGTTGGCACACCAGAAGGTGCAGGAGGTGGACAACACGGGCAAATACCTGATGGGCATGATTGAGGTTTCCGAGGTTGATGATGTTGATGACGATGTTGAATGGGCACAATTGTGGAGTGAGAAATAGCTGTAGTTGGTATATGTATAATTATGTTAGAGGAATAGTAGTAATTGGTTTTATGTCTAATTATGTTAGAGAAGACACTCTGGAAAGTTCAAAAAGGTTTTATGTTTATGAAAATTTTAATATTAAAATCATGCTTCACACAGGTAGAATCATTAGTTGCACGGGGGTACCGTGTTGTTATTATGTCGATGCCGAGAACGATGGGTGGCGGCACGCATCGAGGGAGGCTCGACGGAAGCGCCATACGTGAGACAGTCCAATGAGCGCTTTTGAGACTCAAAACCTCGCTCGCCCGAGAGGGATCCTCAGGGTAGCGCGGCGGCTATGCCCTAGGTCATCTTGAACGCTCCTAGAACCTCTCAAATTCGCAGCCTCTAATCTTGAAGAACAATGAAGAACGAGAAGCAAGATACCAGGAAAAAGGATAAAAAATATATAAACATGAAAATATAGTAGATTAATATGTTCGATTGATATTGGTTCAATCGGCCAGCACCCCTCATATATATAAGGAGTGACTGGAATTTTTTGTAAAAGATGGGGGCTTGGATTCATGTCCAAGACCCTTGATATTGGTTTAATCGGCTAGCACCCCTCGGGTATATAAGGAATGGCTGGACTTTCGTGCAAAAGATGGAGGCTTGGATTCATGTACAAGACCCTAATTGGAGTAAAATTCCGATAGTTTCATCCGCTTTCCATAATTGTTCAGTCAGACACATGTATACCTTACGGACCCCTCTTTTGGACAGTAAACGATTTCAGATTGAGATCACTTGTTCGTCTCAAAAAGACGAAAAACTTACATGGCTACCACTTTTTCAGCTGAAGAAGTATTGATGGTTCCTTTGCCTTGTCTCTAACTTCGATTTGGATTCGGTCTCGGCAGGACTTGTCCTCGGCTCAGTTTTGCATGATTTTCTTTTGAGTGGGTTTTGCATGAATTTCTGAACTCAAGTAGGACTTGTCCTACATAGACTCAACCATGTTTCTTGTTTTACCCACTAAAATCACATACAACCTCGGATTTACATGATTTATAAATCAAAGTTGCTTCTCTCAACAAGGCGCACGACTTTCATGTTAAGAATTTTTTCATTCAGAGATCATCCTAAAGGCTTCTTAGTGTAAGCCTTCACATATCAATTTCTCAATCTCCTCCAAGCGCTATCACAATCGTTTATCAATCCTGATCATGGCACCACGTGACGCAGTGGGCATGGTTTCTCTTTATTGAGGAATAAAACTTTTTGAGTGGACCTTTTCGAGTATTGTTAGAATACAACTTTTGCTAGGGTTAAGAGTTCTAGTCAGTTTGTTATAGGGCTAGTCTGGTGCACCTAGACCCTCATATATATCTCTTGTAATTGTCACAATATTGTCATCGATTATTATTCTATATAATTCTACATGGTATCAGACTTCAGATCCTAGGGTATGGCTCACCCGCCGACCCCATCACCGCCGCCGCCGCCGCCCGGCTACTTCGAGAGGCGCGTCGCCATCGTCGCCGCGGTCACGGCCCCCTTCACCTCTACCTCTACTTTAGCTCTACCTCCAGCAATAGCCCCTTCAATCTCCTTCACCAACACCATATCTGATATTAGCCCCTGCATACCAGTAACCCTAGACCTCGCTGCTCACAACTACTACCATTGGCGTCACCTCTTCGACGTCCACCACGGGCGATGCAACCTTCACTCTCACGTCTCCGACGACGCTTTCCCTCAACCTCACGATCCGCAATGGGTCAAGGATGATCTCGCCATTATTCAATGGATCTACATGCGAGTCTCCACAGAAATATTCAATCTTGTACACCGTGATGGTGCCTCCGCCGCCGATCTGTGGGCAGCCCTTCATCAGCTCTTATAGGACAATGTCAACGCTCGCGCCAACCATCTCCACACCGAGCTTCGAAACACGGTGCAAGGTGATGCACCCATAGGCGTCTACTGCCAACACCTTAAGGCGGACGCGGATGAACTCCGCGAACTCGGTGATCCAATCGACGATCGATAGCTCATCAACATCCTCCTTGTTGGCCTCAACGAGCAGTTTGAGAAACAGGCCTCCTTCATCCCTATGATGTGTCTGCGCCCCTCCTTCGCCGAGTTCGCTCGATGCTGTAATGGGACGATCGTGCTCAAACCAACAAGGACTCCCGTCCTCAGGTCTTCACTACTGCTCCTCGACCGCCCGCACCACCGTCGCCACCGCCACCTCCTCCAATGGCTCCTCCTCAACCATCGGGCTGGCGTCCAAGTCCCAACTACAGGGGTCGAAACCCTAAACTGCCACAGTTTTGTACGGCGCCTGCTCCTCCTCTGCCCTTGGCTCCGGCTCCACCGTCTGCACCACCGACTGCATCACCGCCGCCCCCCGGCTGGCGTCCTACTCCTGATCTGTGGACCGGCTAGTCCAGGCGTGGCATATGCCCTAGTCTGCCCCGACGCCTTGTGGTGCCCCGCCTGCCTACACTGGTAGCGGGCAGCCCGGTGCCCGCCCTCACACCGACGCTCCCATCCTCGTGTCGCGACAGCCGACGGCCGCGTACCACGCTGCCCCCGCCTACGCGCCAACAATCTACAACGCTGCTCCTTATGCTTCATATGGCGCTACAACCTCACCCTGCATGCCACAGTACAATATGTCGCAGTACAATGATGGTGGTTCTATCTATACGCCGATGCCGCCACACTCGCCAGCTTCCATGTCTACACCGGCCTCTACTTCGACTCCGAGATGGGACCAAGCTGCTTTTATACAAGTCACGAACAACTTTGTTGCACAAGGAAACTCATGTACGGATTGAATTTTCGATTCTGGTGCTTCTAGTCATATGTCTGCATCAAGTAATTTGCTGTCTTCTTGCACATCGTCGCCTTTTACATCTATTACTCTCAGTGACGTATCATTTATTCCTATTTACTGTGTCGTTCAAGACCAAATCCAATTCCCAATCAAACCTTTGCTTCTTCACGATGTTCTTGTAGCTCCTGCACTAATTAAAAATCTGATTTCTGTTCACCAATTCATCAATGACAATCACGTTTCTGTCGAATTTGATCCCTTTGGTTTGTCTGTGAAGGATTACCGGACCAAGGACGAGATCGCTCGATTCAATAGCTCTGGTGATTTGTATTCCCTCAATGGTGTTCCGACCGCTGCCCCTCCATAGTCTATGGTGGCCTCTGTTGATCTGTGGCACCGTCTCGGCCATCCCAATAATAATGTGGTATCTACTCTTCTTAGTGAATTTTCAATACCTTGTAATAGATATTATCATAATTCTTCTATTTGTCAGTCGTGTCAATTAGGCAAACATGTTCGTCTCCCCCTTTAGCTCCTCTCTACTTTTCCATTTGAGTTACTTCATTTTGATCTATGGACGTCACCAATATAAAGTGTTTCTGGTTTTAAGTATTATCTTGTTATTCTTGATGATTTTACACACTATGTTTGGACCTTTCCCTTTCGCAACAAATCCGACATTCACAAATTTTTTTCTTAATTTTCAGCGCTATGTCTTGGCCCACTTTTTCCCTTCCTATAAGATTTATTTAATGCGATAATGGTCATGAATTTGACAACTTTAAAAACCGAAATTTCTTTATCCAATATGGAATTCTTCTGTGTTTTTCCTGTCCCTATACCTCTCCTCAAAACGGCAAGGCCGAGCATTCTCTTCACACTCTTAATGACATCACTCGCACCCTTCTTATTCAATCTTCTATGCCTTCGAAGTTCTAGACTGAAGCTCTCCACACGGTCACATATCTACTTAATATTCGACCATCTAAAGTTAATCCTCAAAACACCCTACTTCTCTAATTCTTTCTCACCCAAACTACTCCGACATTCGTGTCTTCGGTTGTCTTTGTTTTCCTAACTCCTACTCTACTTCTTCTAACAAACTTTCACTCCGTTCTATCCCGTGCGTCTATCTAGGTTTTTACGACGAACACGAAGGCTATCATTGTCTAGATCTTGTTAGTGGTCACGTCCATGTGTCTCATCATGTAACTTTTGCTGAAAATATTTCCCCTTTTCTGAGTGTCAATCTCTTGATCCTAAAACATCCGCACCATTTACTAGTCATCCTCATCCAAATAATTTTCCCTTCTTTCATCATCCACCTCCTGTCGTCGCTCCTGCTGCGACAGCCGATCCTGCCGCGCATTCTCCTGCCGCCACGTCTGTCGTGGCAGCTCTGTTCATGAT
Organism: Avena atlantica; assembly: GCA_910589765.1. Lineage (NCBI taxonomy): Eukaryota > Viridiplantae > Streptophyta > Magnoliopsida > Poales > Poaceae > Avena > Avena atlantica. The sequence goes on along the minus strand of OU342738.1, from coordinate 349,889,159 downwards.
CAAGATCATCTATTTGTAATCATGCATGTTGTGTTTGCGGGGATCTTGCATGCTCTCCTTTTCTAGTAGCTATCTTGGCCAAGTAGATGCTAGTGACTCCAAGAGGGGTATTTATGCTCGATAGTGGGTTCATGCCTCTATTTAATCTAAGGGAAGTGACAAAAATCTCTAAGGTTGTAGATGTGTTGTTGCTACTAGGGAGAAAACAGCGATCTCTTGGTCATGAAACAAGTGGATTGTTTATCTTACACACTTTGCTTAAAGCAGTTATCTGTTGCTTGCAACTTAATACCGTAGGGGGTTTGGATGATAACCTTGTTGGAATTATGCCCTAGAGGCAATAATAAAGATGTTATAATTATAATTCGTGTTCATGATAAAGTTTATATTCCATGCTAGAATTGTATTAAGCGGAAACTTTAATACTTGTGTGGTTTATGAACAACATCGTGTCCCTAGTATGCCTCTATGGACTAGCTCATTGATTAATGATGGTTAAGGTTTCCTGACCATAGACATGAGTTGTCGATTAATAATGAGATCATATCATTGGGAGAATGATATGATGGACAGACCCAGACTAAGCGGAGCAATTAGATCGTGTCATCGTGATCATCTTTGCGAAGCTTTTCTTATGTCAAATATTGAATTCCTTAGACCATGAGATAATACAACTCCCTGTTATCGGAAGAAAGCTTTGAGGTCATCAAACGTCATCCTATGAGAGGGTGATCATAAAGGTGTCTCTCAGGTGATCGGAAAGTACCTGTTGGGTTGTATGTATCGAGATGGGATTTGTCCCTCCCAAGTCGGAGAGATATACTTCGGGCCCACTCGGTAATCGATATCAACACCGCTTGCAAGCATGTGGTTAAGGATTTAATCACAAAGTGATATCGGATTACGGAATGAGTAAAGTACTTGCTGTGAACGAGATTGAACTAGGTATGACGGTACCGACGATCAAATCTCGGGCAAGTAAAATATCGCGAGACGAAGGGAATATATATATGGGATTGATTGAATCCTGGCATCGTGGTTCATCCGATATGATCATCGATGAATGTGTGGGAGTCAATATGGGTTTCCAGACCCATATGTTGATTATTGATAGAAGATCATGTCTGCATATTCTCGAACCCGAAGGGTCACACACTTAACGTGTCTCGACGCTAGGATAGATTGGATAATTGGTTTATGAGTTTTTGTTCGGAGTCTCGAATGGGATCCGGGACATCACGAGAGGTTCCGGAATGGTCCGAAGAATAAGATTCATATAAGGCAATGCAGTTTTTGTAGTTCAGAATTGTTTCGGGTTAATCGGTATTGTACCGGAAGCTTCTAGAACCTTCCGGAGGGGGACCAACGTGGCCCCACCTGACGGGAGGGGGCATGGGCCTATGAGGGAGTACCCTGGCTGCATTGGGCCAGGGGCACATGGCCCCATAGGGCCCAGCCGGCCAACCTAGGGCAAAACCCTAGGGAAGCTTCTAGAAGGGGGGGGGGGATTGCCCCCACTCCTCCCTCCTTGGCCGCCGGCCCTAGGGCTTGGGGGAGGGGAAAAGGCTGGCCGCCCACCCCTCTATATAAAGAGGGCTGGGGGCGCACCCCCTCCCACACCTCCTCCTCAAGCCCTAGCCGCCCTGCTGCCCTCCTCTCTCTCCCTCCCGACTGCACGTAGGCGAAGCCCTGCTGCAGAAACTCTCCACCACTTGCACCGCGCCGTCGCGTTGTAGATCCAATCCGTCTCTCCACCATACTTGCTGGACCGAGGAAGGAGGAGACGTCGAGGTGCTGCATGTGTGCATCTCTCGGAGGCATCGCCACTTGCGGTGGTAGATCGGATCGGATCGCGAGGAGGAGAAGCGAGTACGACTACATCACCCACGTTTTGACGATCGTTCCGCTATGCGAATCTTCAAGGGTATGAAGATCTCATCTATTCCCCCTCGTTGTTTGCATATCCTAGATTAGATCTTGGCTTTATCGTTCGCATCCGTAGAATTTTTTTGATTTACTATGCTGCGAAACCCTTCAGTGGTATCAGAGCTAGATCTATGCGTAGATGTGTTTCACGAGTAGAACGCAACATGGTTGTTGCGGGCGTTGATGTTTTTTGTTGCAAGCCTCTTGTTTGTGTTCTTCTTATGACGCGGGATAGTGAGATCGAAGCGGTCCAGGCCAACCTTACGCGACCTCGTTCGCGAGACCGGCTCCGCACTTGACGTGTGGCTTGTTCCACACATGCGGCTGGTGGATGCCAGTTTCACTCACTATAGTTGTCATGGGATTTACATCGGAGTTTGGCAACCATAATATCACCGTTGTGGCTTTCCGTAGGTAAGAGTCGTTCTTAGCTTGCTACTCCCATAAGCCACGTAAAACATGCACCAACAAAGTAGAGGCGTCTAACTTGTTTTTGCAGGGAGTGTTTTCTGTGATATGGTATGGCCCAAGATGTGATGTGTATGTTGTATGCAATGATCATGTTTTGTAATGTTTCACGACTTGCATGTCGATGAGTACACAACCGGCAGGAGCCATATGGTTGTCTTTATAATTGTGTATGACCTGTGTGTCAACTTCTTATACGCCATGTAATAGTTTCACTTTATCGCTAAGTAGTTAGCAATAGTTGTAGTTGCTATTCGTGGTGGAGGCAATCATGGTGGAGTGATGGAGATCATGCCGGCACGCACAAGATGGAGATCATTGCGCGAAGATTGGCTATACCATGTCACATAAAGTTATATGCATGTGATGTTTATCCTTTTATGTATCTTATTATGCTTAGATCGCGACGGTAGCATTATAAGATGATTCCTCACTTAAAGATCAAGATAAATCTGTGTTCTCCCCATGTATGCACCGTTGCGAAAGTTCGTCGTGTCCAAGCATCACGTGATGATCGGGTGCTATAGACTCTACGTTCACATACAACAGGTGCAAGCTAGTTTTGCACACGCGGAAATACTTGGGTCTGACTTGACGAGCCTAGCATGTACAGACATGGCCTCGGAACACAAGAACCGAAAGGTTAAGCATGAGTCATATGAATGATATGATCGACACTTTGTTGTCCACCATTGAAACCACATCTCTTCTCGTGAAGATCGGATTAGGTGTGGTGAATTTGGATCATGTTCACTAAACAACTTGAGGGATGTTGAATTTAGTGGGAGTTCATCTAGTAATTTGATTAAAGTTGAACTAGTTATCATGAACATAGTCTAATTTGTACTTGCAAACATTGTAGATCAAATGGCTAAGTCCAACTTCAACTTCAACGTTTTTGCTGAGAAGGAAAAGCTTAGAAACATTGGGTCTAACTTCACCAACTGGTTCCGCAATCTGTGAATCATTCTCTCTCGCGGTCAAAAGGACTATGTCCTTGAGAATGCGCTAGGTGACGCCCCTGCTGTAGATGCGCCGGTTGATGAGAAAGTTGTCTATCAGTCGCGCAAAGATGATTATGGTGTGATTAAGAGCACCACGTTGTTTGCTATGAAATCGGACCTTCAAAATTGTTTTGAAGACTATCCCGGGCCCTTTGAGATTCTTGAGGAGCTGAAAACTATGTTTCAGACTCAGGCCCGTTCTGAGAGATATGAGATCTCTGAGAAATTCTTTAACTGCAAGATGGAGGAAGGGAGTTCCGTTAGTGAGCACGCCATAAAGATGTCGGGCTACACTCAACGCCTTGAGCAACTGGACTGCAAGATTCCTGAGGAGCTCAAGATTGACAGGGTTCTGCAATCACTCCCTCCCAGCTACAAAAGTTTTGTAGTGACTCATAACCAGATTGGTTCCACTGATACGATCACCGAGCTCTTCGCAAAGCTGAAGGCTACGGAGGTGGACATCAAAAAGGATAATCATGTGTTGATGGTCAATAAGCCCCCCACCTTCAAGAAAGGTAAGGGTGCAAAGAAGCCCTTCAAGAAAGGCGGCGGCAAGCGCGTTGCCCCTGCTGAGAAGAAGCTCAAGTCTGGACCCAAGCCGAACACTGAGTGCTTCTATTGCAAGGACAAGGGTCACTGGAAGCGCAACTGTCCGAAGTACTTAGCGGACAAGAAGGCTAGCACCATCAAAGGTATATTTGATATACATGTTATTGATGTTTTCCTTACTAGCCCTCGTTGTAGTGCCTGGGTATTTGATATTGGTTCAGTTGCTAATATTTGTAACTCGAAACAGGAGCTACGGAATAGACGGCGGCTTGCGAGGGATGAGGTGACGACGCGCGTTGGCAACGGATCAAGAGTTGATGTGATGGCCGTCGGCACGCTCTCCTTAGTTTTACCTTTGGGATTAGTTTTAAACCTCAATAAATGTTATTATGTGCCTGCGTTGAGCATGAACATAATTTTTGGATCATTTTTATTGCAAGACGGTTATTCATTTAAATCTGAGAATAATGGTTGTTCTATTTATATGAGTAACATATTTTATGGTCATGCACCTGTTGTGAATGGTTTATTTCTTCTGAATCTCGAAAGGGATGAAACACACATCCATAACATTGAGGCTAAGAGATGCAAAGTAGATAGTGATAATACTACTTATTTGTGGCACTGTCGTCTAGGTCATATTGGTGTAAAACGCATGAAGAAACTCCATTCTGATGGACTTTTGGAGTCTCTTGATTTTGAATCATTTGACACATGCGAACCATGCCTTATGGGCAAGATGATCAAAACCCCGTTCTCCGGAATGATGGAGCGAGCAACGGACTTGTTGGAAATCATACATACCGATGTATGCGGACCGATGAGTGTTTCGACGCACGGTGGATATCGCTATTTTATCACTTTTATCGATGACTTAAGTAGATATGGGTATATATATTTAAATGAAACATAAATCTGAAACGTTTAGTTCAAGGAATTTTAGAATGAAGTGGAGAACCATCGTAACAGAAAGATTAAGTTTCTACGATCCGATCGTGGAGGTAAATATTTGAGTTATGATTTTCTCACGCATCTTAAAGCAAGCGGAATCGTTTCGCAACTCACGCCACCCGGAACACCACATCGCAATGGTGTGTCTGAATGCCGGAATCGAACCCTATTAGATATGGTCTGATCGATGATGTCTCTTACTGATTTGCCGTTATCATTTTGGGGTTATGCATTAGAAACCGTTGCATTCACTTTAAATAGGGCACCATCAAAATCCGTTGAGACGACACCGTATGAACTGTGGTTTGGTCCTAAACCTAAGTTGTCGTTTCTTAAAGTTTGGGGATGCGAAGCTTACCTCAAGAAGTTGATGCCAGACAAGCTCGAACACAAAGCGGAGAAATGCGTCTTCATAGGATACCCTAAGGAAACTATTGGGTATACCTTCTATCACAGAACCGAAGGAAAAGTGTTTGTCGCAAAGAACGGGTCTTTTCTTGAGAAGGAGTTTCTCTCGAAAGAAGTGAGTGGGAGGAAAGTAGAGCTAGACGAGGTTGTTGAACCTTCTCTTGAGTTGGAGAGTAGCGCAGCACCTGAATTTGTTCCAGTGCTGCCTGCACCAACAATAGAGGAAGCTAATGACAAGGATCATGAAGCTTCGGACGATGCTGCTACTGAACGTCGCAGGTCGACAAGGTCGCGTGCCCCTCCTGAGTGGTACGGCAACCCTGTCTTAACTGTCTTGTTAGTAGACGACAATGAACCTGCGAACTATGAGGAAGCGATGATGATCCCAGACTCTGAGAAATGGCTAGAGGCCATGAAATCTGAACTGGGATCCATGAGCAAAAACCAAGTATGGACTTTGGTGGACCCTCCTAGCGACCGAAAGACTGTTGAGTGCAAATGGATCTTCAAGAAGAAAACGGACGCGGATGGTAATGTTACCGTCTATAAAGCACGACTTTTCACGAAAGGTTTTCGACAAGTTCAAGGTGTTGACTACGATGAGACTTTCTCTCCCATAGCGATGTTTAAGTCCATTCATATTTTATTAGCAATTGCTGCGTTTCATGATTATGAAATATGGCAGATGGATGTCAAGACTGCGTTCCTCAATGGCAACATTGATGAAGAGTTGTATATGATGCAACCCGAAGGTTTTGTCGATCCTAAGGATGCTGATAAGGTGTGCAAACTTCAGCGTTCCATTTATGGACTGAAGCAAGCATCTCGGAGTTGGAACCTTCGTTTTGATCAAGTGATCAAGAGCTTTGGATTGTTCCAAATTGCTACGAAGCTTGTATCTACAAGAAAGTGAGTGGGACCTCAGTGACATTTCTGGTACTATATGTGGATGACATATTGATTATTGGAAATGATATTAACATGCTTAACGATGTGAAGAGTTATTTGAACAAGTGTTTTTCAATGAAAGACCTAGGTGAAGCTGCTTATATATTGGGCATCAAAATCTATAGAGATAGACAAAGACGCCTGATAGCTTTAAGCTAAAGTACATACCTAGACAAAGTTCTGAAAAGGTTCAGAATGGATAAGGCAAAGAAAGGTTCAGTGCCTATGTTTTCAGGTAAGATATTGAGCAAGGCTCAGTGTCCAGCTACGGTAAATGATAGAGAAGCTATGAGCAAAGTGCCTTATGCCTCGGCCATAGGTTCTATCATGTATGCCATGCTGTGTACTAGACCGGATGTGTCCAATGCTCTTAGTTTGACGAGCAGATATCAAAGTGATCCAGGAGTGGAACACTGGACAACCGTGGAGAACATCCTAAAGTACCTAAATAGGACTAAAGAAATGTTCTTAGTCTATGGAGGTGATGAACAGCTCGTCGTAAAGGGTTACGTCGATGCTAGTTTCGACACCGACAAGGATGATTGTAAATCTCAGACAGGATACGTTTATATTTTGAATGGAGGAGCTGTGAGCTGGAGAAGCTGCAAGCAAAGCGTGATCGCGGGATCTACAGTAGAAGCGGAATACATGGCTGCTGCAGAAGCGTCAATTGAAGGAGTTTGGATCAGGAACTTCATCACTGAGCTTGGCGTGGTTCCAAGTGCATTGGACCCACTCGAGATATTGTGTGACAACACTGGCGCCATAGCACTCGCTAAGGAACCAAGATATCATCCAAAGACCAAGCATATCAACCGCAAGTTTCATATAATCCGAGATTATATAGCAGATGGAGATTTGAAGATTAGCAAAGTACATACAGATCTGAATATCGCAGATCCATTCACTAAACCTCTTCCACGTGTAAAACATGATCAGCACCTTAGTGCCATGGGTGTTAGATTGTTACCAGATGTAAACTAGATTATTGACTCTAGTGCAAGTGGGAGACTGTTGGAATTATGCCCTAGAGGCAATAATAAAGATGTTATTATTATAATTGTTGTTCATGATAAAGTTTATATTCCATGCTAGAATTGTATTAAGCGGAAACTTTAATACTTGTGTGGTTTATGAACAACACCGTGTCCCTAGTATGCCTCTATGGACTAGCTCATTGATTAATGATGGTTAAGGTTTCCTGACCATAGACATGAGTTGTCGATTAATAATGAGATCATATCATTGGGAGAATGATATGATGGACAGACCCAAACTAAGCGGAGCAATTAGATCGTGTCATCGTGTTCATCTTTGTGAAGCTTTTCTTATGTCAAATATTGTATTCCTTAGACCATGAGATAATACAACCCCCTCGTATCGGAAGAAAGGTTTGAGGTCATCAAACGTCATCCTATGAGAGGGTGATCATAAAGGTGTCTCTCAGGTGATCGGAAAGTACCTGTTGGGTTGTATGTATCGAGATGGGATTTGTCCCTCCCAAGTCGGAGAGATATACTTCGGGCCCACTCGGTAATCGATATCAACACCGCTTGCAAGCATGTGGTTAAGGAGTTAATCACAAAGTGATATCAGATTACGGAACGAGTAAAGTACTTGTTGTGAACGAGATTGAACTAGGTATGACGATACCGATGATCAAATCTCGGACAAGTAAAATATCGCGAGACGAAGGGAATATATATATGGGATTGATTGAATCCTGGCATCGTGGTTCATCCGATATGATCATCGATGAATGTGTGGGAGTCAATATGGGTTTCCATACCCCGTTGTTGATTATTGATAGAAGATCATGTCTGCATATTCTCGAACCCGAAGGGTCACACACTTAACGTGTCTCGACGCTAGGATAGATTGGATAATTGGTTTATGAATTTTTGTTCGGAGTCTCGGATGGGATCCGGGACATCACGAGAGGTTCCGGAATGGTCCGAAGAATAAGATTCATATAAGGCAATGCAGTTTTTGGAGTTCGGAATTGTTTCGGGTTAATCGGTATTGTACCGGAAGCTTCTAGAACCTTCCGGAGGGGGACCAATGTGGCCCCCCTGCCGGGAGGGGGCATGGGCCTATGAGGGAGTGCCCTGGCCGCATTGGGCCAGGGGCACAACGCCCCATAGGTCCCAGCCAGCCAACCTAGGGCAGAACCCTAGGGGAGCTTCTAGAAGGGGGGGAAACTTGCCCCCACTCCTCCCTCCTTGGCCGCCGGCCCTAGGGCTTGGGGGAGGGGCAAGGGCTGGCCGCCCACCCCTATATATAAAGAGGTAGGGGGAGCACCCCCTCCCACACCTCCTCCTCAAGCCCTAGCCGCCCTGCTGCCCTCCTCTCTCTCTCCCTCCCGACTGCACGTAGGCGAAGCCCTGCTGCAGAAACTCTCCACCACTTGCATCGCACCGTCGCGTTGTAGATCCAATACGTCTCTCCACCATACTTGTTGGACCGAGGAAGGAGGAGACGTCGAGGTGTTTCACGTGTGCATCTCTCGGAGGCATCGCCACTTGCGGTGCTAGATCGGATCGGATCGCGAGGAGGAGAAGAAATTACGACTACATCACCCACGTTCTGACGAACGTTCCGCTGTGCGAATCTTCAAGGGTATGAAGATCTCATCTATTCCCCCTTGTTGTTTGCATCTCCTAGATTAGATCTTGGCTTTCCCGTTCGCATCTGTAGAATTTTTTTGATTTACTATGCTGCGAAACCTTTCAAACCTCAAGGTGGATTACTAGTCATAGATGCAGTTGGATGACGGTCTATGTATCTTGTTGTATTGCCCAATCGAATCTCATATGATCATGAATGTCTAGTATTGCATTGTTATGCCTTGCTCAGTCCTGTCAATTGCCCTGTTGTAATTTGTTTACCCAGCATGTCATGTTTGTTTATATTAAGGAGAACACCTCTAGTGAACTATGGACCCCGGTCTAATCTTTACCATTGATACATCTTCCACTGTTACTGTTTACTCACTACAAGAAATGTGCTATACTATGACCTTTTAATAGTGACTCCGAAAGAAATCGTCATAAATTTATGACGATCTTGCTGCAGTTGGTCATGAGCTATTTGGAAGGGGCAAAGGATAGAAAATGCATGACGATTTGTCCCAAAAACGTCTAAAATTATTTACAAGAAATCGTCATAAGCTGGTGTGTACTGTTTGGGGCCTTGTTTGGAGCATACTACGACGATATAGAATCGTCATAGTCACTTATGACGCTATAATAACGTCGTAGTATGTTAAGCACTAGGATGACTGTGCTGCCACCTCCTCAATGTGATCCACGTGTCGTGTTAGTTGTGTGCTAGGGATTTTTTAGGTCGGGCCTTGATGGGCCGATTCTTTCAGGTCAGGCCCAACAGCTTCTTTGGCCTAGATAATATTGTTAGGCAAAAAAGGTTGCACTAGATGGGACTTGAACCCACGACCTAGCGATGTGAGGCAGCTGTCATAACCACTATGCTATAGTTGTGTTGTTGCAAATAATGTATACACAACTCTATCTATACTATTAGTATTATCGAACAGAACATGACCATAGAACCAAACCTTACCACACAGAGAACCACACAGAACAGAAGGGCGGCTCCCTTCGTGGTGACCGGCGGCGGGCGGGGCGACGCTGGACGGCGGACCGGCGGCGGCGGGGGCGACGCTGAACGGCGTACCGGCGGAAGGGAAGAGGCGGTGGTTGCCGGCGGGCGGAGGGGCTAAGGCGCCGGCGGAGGGGCTGCGGCGGTCGTGGCCGGCGGAGGGGCTCCGGCGGTGGTGACTGGAGGAGGTGCTGCAGCAGTCGACATCGGTTAGCACCCTCTCCTCTCTCCCCTGTTGATATACTTCACTGTTAATTTCAGAGCCTGGTTTCATTAGGGTTTCAAAATCCATATTTTCAGATGATGTTTAGAATCAATTCAAGCCCAAACCTTCAGGTCTTTTTTGCCTTTAGCTAGATGTAGGCATAGAACTATATTATTGGAGCTTATCTAGGTTTTGGTTTAATTTCTGCTAGCTAGTGTGTACACTTCAGTGCAATTCTAACTTGCAATATTTTTCGGTCTTTTGCAGATGGACAGAAGCTGGATAACAAAAGGAGTTAGAAGGCTTTCTTATGAGCAGCTAAGGGGAGTGGACGAGTTCATGCGATTTGTCCGTAGAAGTGTTCCCGATGATGCTCAAGTTTTATGCCCATGCCCCAGCTGTATGAATCGTGTTGAACAAACTCTACCAAATGTAGAGGCTCATCTGCTAATGCGTGGGATGGCATGCACGTATGATAGGTGGATCCATCATGGAGAGCCTTTACATCCAGAACCCGGAGCTGAACCTGAACCTGGTGAAGGCACAGATCATGTTGATGATGGCGGTGAGTTTGTACAAGATGATGTTCCGCAAGAGGATGTTGGTTTGGAGGCAGAGGATGGCTATGAGGATGATAGAATCCCTGATCTGTTTAGGGATTTGTACGAGTCTGAACCGCAAGGTGCTGAAGAGCATACAATCTATGCCGAGCTGATAGAGGAGGCCAAGCGCGCAACTAGTGATGGTGGGACATTGTCCAGATTTTCTTTTACCGTGAAGTTACTCCATGTCAAGTCCTTCTACCGAATCAACAATGTTGCCTTCAACGCAATACTCCGTATCTTGACCATCCAATACCCTAAAAGTGCAATTCCCAAATCTTATGAAGAAGCATTGGGTATAATCGGTAGATTGGGGCTTGGTTATGATTCAATCCATGTCTGCCCGAACAACTGTATCTTGTTTCGGAACACGTACGCCAAGCATGACAGGTGCCCGAAATGTGATGCCTCAAGGTGGAAAGATGCGGATGGGAGGAAGCAGATACCGGAGAAGGTGTTGAGCTACTTTCCTGTGATTCCAAGGCTACAGAGGATGTTCATTTCGAAGCAACAGTCGGAGGATGTAAAGTGGCACAAGCTAAAGCGGCAACCCGTGGATAATGAACTTAGCCATCCAGCCGACGGAAAGGCATGGAAAGATTTTGATGATAAACATAAAGAGTTTGTCGCCGATGCGAGGAACATCACACTCGGCCTTGCCACAGATGGCTTTAATCCATTTGGAATAAGCTCGAAATATAGCATGGGGCCGGTATTTGTTGTGCCGTACAATCTTCCACCATGGGCATGTATGGAGCAGTCCAACTTCATGATGGCTTTGCTAATCCCCGGTCCAAAATCTCCAGGAAAGGATTTTGATGTCTTTATGGAGCCCCTAGTAGAAGATCTCCTCAAACTCTGGAAGGGTGTCCGTACCTATGATGCCCTGAGTCCTGATAAGTTCGATCTCCGTGCTGCGGTAATATGGTGTATCCATGATTTCCCAGCGCTGCACACTTTGTCGGGGAGGCTCACGTCTGGTTATCAAGCATGTGTGTGTTGTGACAAGGATCCGTGCTCGGAAAGAATAAGGAACAAGATATGTTAGACCGGGGGGCGCCGTTTTCTTCCCCGCCACCATCCTTGGCGAAAAAGCAAAGATTTCAATGGAAAAACTGAAACCCGTGACCAGCCGGCGGAGTTCACTAAAGAAGAGCTCGAGCAACAGCTTCACAATGTGAAAGATGTGAGACCTGGAAAACATCAGAAGAAAAGGAAGCGTGAGGATGGACAATGTTGGGACCGGAGGGCTATTTTGTGGGACCTCCCTTACTGGGCAGATCTCAAGTTGAGGCACAACCTTGATGTAATGCATATCGAGAAAAACATATGTGATAATCTGCTTGGCACATTTATGAACATCGACGGGAAGTCAAAGGATACAGTTAACTCTAGGCTTGATTTGGAAGACTTGGGCATAAGAAAAGATTTGCATCTTCAGCCTGTTGAAGGTGGAGAGTCGTTTGAGATGCCAGAAGCATGGTATACAATGACTAAAGAAGAAAAGCTTGCATTCTGTGAATTTATAAGAGCGGTGAGATTTCCAGATGGGTATGCCGCTAACCTAGCAAAATGCGTGTCTCCTGATGGATGCAAGCTCCAGGGACTAAAAACTCATGACTGTCACATCCTCCTTCAAAGGATTTTACCGGCTGGACTCCGTGGAATTTTGGATAAAGAAATATATGAAGCAGTTCCTGAGCTGGGGAATTTCTTCAGAGAGTTGTGCGCCAAAACACTGAAGCTATCTGTTCTTGAAAGACTCGAAAAAGAAATCGTAGTTATCCTTTGCAATCTTGAAAAGATCTTTCCTCCGGCCTTCTTCACGGTGATGGTTCATTTGACTGTGCATTTACCCAAAGAGGCAATGCTTAGAGGCCCTGTACAATACGGCTGGATGTACCCTGTCGAAAGAAGGATGCTTACATTTAAGCGTTATGTACGAAACACCGCCGGGCCTAAAGGGTCGATTACCGAGGCATATATTGTTGATGAGTGCCTTACATTTTGCTCGAGGTACTTCGACGATCTGGAAACAAGATTCAATAGGCCGGGTAGAAATAGAGAGCGGGATGATTCGCACGTTGGTGATGTCTCTGTTTTCAACCATGGTGTAAACTTTCTTGGAGGGTCAGAGTACTCGGAGGCTGGTGATAAATATGACAAGATGCAAAAATCATTTTTAGACTCACAATATGCTCTTTTATTAGAGATCCAATGCAAGTTTGGCGATACTCATCCCCTAGCTAAGAACCTTCATGCCCGTCGTTTTGACCATAGTTTGAAACTGGCGTAAAATATTCAAAAACTGTCTGAACAATGGAAATCTTTCGCGTGGCGTCATTTTATGTGACACAGTTGGAAGGAAAAATACCAAACTTGGTATATTGATTGCATCTCGAAAAGTCCTTCTCAAAATGAGCTATCATGTTTGAGGTTTCATGGCTTTTCGGTCCAAATGGCCAATGTTATGGCAAGAATCGCTGCATAGTTTGTGATAACATGCCCATATTGTGCATGCATGTGCATCCTGGGATGGCGAACAATGTTGCAGGATAAAGTTTTCCTTGTCGTTGCACCGAAAAACCATTTTCTATTTTTCGAACGCAAAAAGCGGGCCGTTTTGTGAATCAACCACCAAATGAAAGTTTCGAAATGCCAGCACCACATTTTTCTAAAATTACAGACCACCTTACATTTACAAATGTCCCCACTGAGGTATCTAAAACCTTTCGGTCCACCCCTGGCGAAAAAGACAAATGTCTGCCGAATCGGTAGGAACTGGGTCCGATTTGAACTACATGTACATTATCGTATGCTCATGATTTTTTGCAAAAATCATTTTTAGACTCACAATATGCTGTTTTATTAGAGATCCAATGCAAGTTTGGCGATACTCATCCCCTAGCTAAGAACCTTCATGCCCGTCGTTTTGACCATAGTTTGAAACTGGCGTAAAATATTCAAAAACTGTCCGAACAATGTAAATCTTTCGCGTGGCGTCATTTTATGTGACACGGTTGCAAGGAAAAATACCAAGAATTTTTTTTCATGCTGCATCATTTTATGTGGGCATCATTTTATGTGACATATATAGCATAAAAACCCTTATATAAACCCAAACCCAAAATTCTGCCGCCAAAACCCAAAATTTCCCCCTCTCGTGCCTCTCCCGCCGACGTCTCCCGCCCACAAATTTCGGCATGGGCAATTTGGACAATTGGACTCGGTCCATCCCCACCGAGTCGACCGACCCACCCATCCCCACTCGGCCACTCCATCCATCCCCATCTCCACCCACCCCCATCTCACGACGCGAGCGGCGACGGCACACTCGCTCCCGACGGCCACGGCGACCCACCCCTCCCTCCATCTCTGTAACACCCTCAGAATCGGACCTATGCAAGTTTTAGCGAAACCCGCCAAACCCGCATAGAAACGATTCAAAGGTGCCCACCAGGCACTTTCGTGCGGGTGGAATACGAAGTAATAACATTACACAACAGTCCTCGATGGGACCCACAGAATAGATATATATAACAGCGACTCAAAGAGTCAAGAATACAGATATAATATACAAAGATCCAAATCACCTTGAAATGATAGGGCGTCCGACTACGGACAAGATGCAAATGGGGCTAAGAGCCCTGAAGAATAACCAATGGCGTCCATAACCCTGCCCAGGCCAAGCCGGAAGGGTAACCATGCTAACGGCGTCGATCTCAAAACCTGCTTAAACAAAAGGGGTGCCAACAAAGGGCAAAGGAAAAAGAGGAGCGTCAGTACTGAGGCCAGTACACGGCGAGGCTAGAATTCGGCGGTCCTCGCCTACATAGGTATGGTGGACTGAAGCGGCAGCGGCAGCATGCACTAAACAACCTATAGAGACTCGATACAACTGGCGGCAATTAGAGAGGGGTAAGAATGACCTATCCGGATCTAACCTGAAGCTAACACCAAACAAACCCATCCTGATGTTTCCCCCTCGAGACCAAACGAGGAAGTCAACCGAGGAACTCACACAGTTGGCAGTTTTATTTATTCAGTTATCGTTGCAGCAATTACTAGTCAAATATTGATAGTCATCCTGATAAAATAAGCGGTGGGCACTTTTAGTTAATCATTCCGTTATAGTTGCAGCAATTACTATTCCGATACAGATAGCATGATATACACCCAAAACCCAGCAGTTGTTGGTACTTTTATTTAGCCATTCCGTTGTAGTTGCAATACTTACTAGTCAGATATAATTGTCGCAAGCGACAAACCAAGCAAGCATTTGTTGACAGTTTTATTTAGCCATTCCATTATAGTGAAGCTGATTACTAGTCATTATAAAGTCAAGTTTATAGCAATAAACTTTAGTTATGCTTGTCTATGGTCGAGATACTGTGCTCCAAGTCGTCCATATCTGCGGACACGGCTTTCAGAAAGTTTTACCCGGCCGGGGTGCACCAATAGCAACACACGCTCGATCAACCTCGGAAAAACCAAATCAAAACCCAACGAGGCTTTCACGACTGAACAATCACAGGATTCAGAAATGTTTCAGGGGGCCACCCCATTAAGCTACCCGCAACGAAGTAAGCTAGCTCCGAGATGGACTCAAGGTCTGGGTATACGGCTGTGAACGACTGGGAACCCAAAACTGGGCTTGTCGACACCGCGGAATCGTGTCCCGATCCTAAACAGTACAGGTGCTATCTGTCGCACAATCGTAAATAAAGCAGTAAAACATGGCATAAGTACAGGATCGTAAATAAAACCTCAAACTAGTTTGTGGCCCCAAGAAATAAGACTGAATCAAGCTCTGGCTCAGGGGGGGTCCCATATACCTCCCGGATGTGGATAGCGCGATAAATCAAGGAACAGGTATCAAGTACTCGGGGTCTTACGGGACACAAGTGGGCGTTCGGAAACCAAATATTTTCTATCACCCACCGATGCCTCTGCTTATTTCAATTTTAGTTGTTAAACAGAAATTAAAGTGAACGATAAGTAAAGCTATGATCATCTCCAACGTCAAACATGCGGCATTACTCCAACAACTGTGGCACTTGACGACACGCAACCGCACTGGAGCAAGCGACTACGACGCGCAAGTCCAACTATCTACCAAACAACAGGTAATAGGATGTGTCCAAGGCAATATAGGGCTGCACGGTATATCACAGGTACGGAAACTAAAGCATCGCAACACAGATAGCAATAGATCAACAGGAGGGAAATAAATACTATAAAAGTAAGATAGGTAGAAAGGGGGAGATGCTCGCCTGAAACATTGTCGAGGGGTTCAACCGAAGATCGGGGCGAAGCTCACATCAACTCAACGGCCTTATCCGCGAAGAAGCAAAACACTAGAAGAAACACCGGATGCAATATTTAATACTACGGCAAAAGATCGGGCATGATGCATGTATGATGTATGACATGGCAAAGGTGCGATGCAATTGGGTCAATATTAAGTGGAACCGGGGTCCCGACAATTAGTTAAACGGTTCAAGTTATTTGCTTACCCCGCAATTTAATGTTGTTTTAGCATGGCAAAAGATAGCACCGGGTTCGCTACACAAATTTAAATGAGGCCAATATAAGGCTAGATTTGCCCGCATACGGGCCCCATATTTAATTATATGGTGAATCGGCATAAGACCCCCAAACCACAGATATGCATGCGAGATGAATGATTTAATGCAACAAGTTGATATCATTTGTAAAAATAGGGTATCGAGGAAAAGGGTCACACATTAGGGGTCTCGACGATCTTGGGGTTCCGGGGTTCGACAGGGTCCAGGGTCCGGTCTCGGGGTCCAGGGTTCTGACGGGGTCGTTCTCGAACTCCGGGGTTAGGGTCTCGGATCGGGGTAGTTCTTGTCGCGTCCGGGAAGCAGGTCTTGGTTCGGTGTCGGGGCGTGTCGAATTCTTCCAGGCCGATGCCGTTCTTGTCGTAGCGACGGTCTTGTCGGGTTCTCAAGTCGGGTCGGTCTTGCCGTTGCGAGGGTCTTGTTGGGTCCGCGCCATCGCGTCGGTTCTCGGCATTCGGGGTGAAGTTCTTGGCATCCTCGAGAAGCACTTGTCGCATATGTGTCCTCCAGGCCGAAGAATTGGCATGCTCGGGTTCTCGGCGAACTTTGGCGTCCGGGTTGGAGTACTTGGTGGAAGGTCTTGATGATTCCCTGGGTCGTTAGTCTGACCGAACAGGAGAGGCCAAACCACAGACGGAAGCCACACTACTTGTTCAACGGGGACACACGCATGATCCACAAGGCTCTGAACGGATGATGTCTTCAAACAGCAACAACATCAAACAGTGGCTCATGGCGAGGCCGACAGGGCTGCATGCAGGTGGTAGTGCAGGGCCGACGGACGGGCGGAGGGGCGAGGCGGGCGCCGGCGTCGGAGAGGCGGCCAGGGCAGCGGACGGGGCAGGAGGAGGGCCCATGCGAGGGTGGAGGCGGAGGCCGGGGACGCGGCCGGGCGGGAAGGCGCGGTGGTGGCCGAAGCGGAGGAGGGCCATGGCGGCGGCGTCGGGGGTCGCGGGGTTCGCGCCGGCCAGGGGGAGGAGCGGCCTCCGGCGAGCGGGGCGGCCGGCGCTGCTGCAGAAGGGGCCGGATGCGGGCTCGGGGCGGGGTAGGTGGAGGAGGCTGAGGCGCGGTTGGGCGCGGTCGGAGCTGGGAAGAAGGGGGGCGAGGGACCTGCGGGGCGTGCCGGCGCGGGCTCAGGGAGAGGTGGCCAGGGGTAGAGCGGCGAGCGGCTTGGCCGCGGCGGCGCCGGCGGCGGGCGCAGACGAGGCGAGGAGGGGCGCCGGCGGAAGGAGGGGCGGCGAGAGGCGGCGTACGGGGCCGCGCGTGGTCGGAGCGGAGGGCTGCGGTGGCGAGGCGAGCAGGGAGAGAGAGAGGTCCGGCCGCGCCGCGCGGGATGCGTGCGCGCGGGGTGGGACCCAGGGGTCATGGGGCGTGGGGGGTTTGTCGGTCTGGCGGGACGTGGCCAGGGTCCAGGTGGACCAGGCGGTGCGGTGGGATGAGAGAGAGCTGAGAGAGAGGAGGTGGACCGCGTGGCAGCCTGGGAGTGGTTCAGGGAGAGGGAGGAGGTGAGGTGGCGCGCTGCCATTGGGTGGGGTGAGGTGGAGGCTGGGTTGGGGTAGATAGTTGGTAGCTTTAGGAATTTAGGAGGTGGACCGTTTGTAATTCCTGGGGGTGGTCGTTCGGGTCGAAAACGGCCCGTTCGACTGCCCCCGCTAAAATAAATATAAATTTTATTTGTTTTAATAACACCATTTGCAAACCGATAGCAACAAACAAAATATTCTGGCGACCCGGGTTTTGATGTTTGAATACAGATGGCGTTTGGAAAACAAATCGAGGTTTGCGAAAATAGTTTTATGCAAACAATGCATGATGATGACGATGCAATGCACAAAAACAACGCGATTTTCTAGTAGTGGTTTTGCGGGATGCCACAATCTCCCTCCTGTTGGAGATATGCCCAAGAGGCAATAATAAAGTGGGTTATTATCATATCTTCATACTTATGATAAATGTTTACATACCATGCTATAATTGTATTAACCGGAAACATTAATACTTGTGTGATTTGTAAACTAAAATAAGAGTCCCTAGTGAAACCTCTCGTTAAACTAGCTTGTTGGTTAATATATGATCATGGTTTCCTAATCATGAACATAGAGATGTTATTAACAACAGGGTCATATCATTAGGAGAATGATGTGATGGACATACTCCTATAGATAAGCGTAGCATAAAGATCAAGTCATTTCATTAGTTCAATTGCTATATGCTTTCTGATACATAGTAACCTAATTCCTTCGACCATGAGATCATGCATATCACCTTTACCGGATGGATGCTTTGATGTCATCAAACACCACACCGTAACAGGGTGGCTATAAAAGTGGCATTGAGTGTTCGGAAAGTATTGGTTGAGACACATGGATCAAGAGTGGGATTTGTCCATCCATATGACGGATAGATATACTCTGGGCCCTCTCGGTGGAATGTCATCCAATTAGCTTGCAAGCATGTGACTGGCTCACAAGGGATCACATATCACGGGAACGAGAAAAGAGTACTTATTAGTAACGAGGTTGAACTAGGTATGCAGAGATACCGACGATCATAACCTCGGATAAGTAACATATCGTGAGACAAAGGGAAATTGGTATCGTATGTAAGTGGTTCATTCGATCGCAAAGTAATCGTAGAAATATGTGGGAGCCATATGAATTTCCAGATTCCTCTATTGGTTATTGTTCGGAGAAGTGTCTCGATCATGTCCGCATAATTCACGAACCGTAGGGAGACACACTTAAGGATTCGACTTTGTTTGAGTAGTTATGGTATTATGAGAAAGAGACCGAATGTTGTTCGGAGTCTCGGATGGGATCCGGGATATCACGAGGTGATCCGGAATGGTCCAGAGAATAAGATTCATATAAGGAAAGTCCCGTTTCGAAGTTGCGGAATGATTCCGGTGTTTTCATCGGGAATGTTCTAGAAGGTTCCGGATTGTCCGGCACTCCGGGGGGGGGGGGGGACGGGGTACATGAATGTGTCATTACTTATTGGAATGATTGCATCATGTACTAAGTGTTCTTGCTGTCCCAAATAAAGGATTAAATTGAATCCTAAAACAGAAAAGTCAAATGTCCAGTTTGAAAGTCAAACTGCCAAAACAAGAAAATGTGGGAAACAAGCAAGAGGAGTTGGAATCAACCTGGAGGAGGAGTAGGACTCCTCCAGGCCGGCGCCCAGCCCAAGGCCGAGTTGGGGAGGGACTCCCTCCCTCCCCTGGCGCGCCAAGACCCCCCTCCCATAAAAGGAGGGGCAGGGCTCCTCCTAGAGACACACAACTTTCTACCTCTAATCTCCGGTTTAGAGCCGTTTTGGTTTAGAGCTTCTAATTGCTTTAGCCAGCGGTTTAGAGCCTTATAATTGGTTTAAGAGCCTTCTAATTGGTGTGTCTAATTACTAGACCACTAATAGCCTCTCTCATAAGCTCCACCATACTCGCACCGGCTTAAGGCGAAGCCCTGCGGGATTTCCCCTCTACTTCCGGTACCACGCCGTTGTGCTACCGGAATCGCGAGGAGAGTGCTACAACCTCCGCTGCCTGCTGGAACAAGGGAGAGGAAGGTCTTCGTCGAGTACCGAACGTGTGACCGACTGCGGGAGCGCTGCCAGAACGTGGCGCCGGAAGGATCGTCTACGCGATCTTGAGATCGGAAAGAGTACGACTACATCACCCACGAGAATCTGCTCTCGTTAACCGCTTTGGAATCTTCGAGGGTAAGTTATTCCATTGACTCGTTGCTACAATCTAGTAGATAGATCTTGGCTTGTTTGTTTGTATGCGATAGAAAATTTTTGTTTTCCATGCTACGAACCCCTACAGTGGTATCAGAGCCGTGTCTATATGTAGATCTGTTGCACGAGTAGAACACAATGGTCATTGTGGGCGTTGATGCTTTTATTGTCGATTGCTTCTTGTGTACTTTGCATCTTGCGGTATGTTGGGATGAAGCGGCCCGGGCTAACCTTACATGACATCGTTCATGAGACTTGCTCCACGCTTGACATGCAACTTGTATTGCATAAGTGGCTTTGCGGGTGTCTGTTTCTCCTAGCATAGTATAGATCCAATTCACAACGGGTGATTAACAATACTTGTGTCAACGTTGTGGTTCATGTTCGTAAGTTAGAACGACACTTATAGAAAGCCCCAAACCACGTAAAACATGCAAAGAAAGTAGAGGCGTCTAACTTTGTTTTGCAAGGGTGTGCAGTGATGTGATATGGCCATGATTGTGATTATATTTGATGTATGCAATGTTCCTTATTGTAAGTTGGCAACCGGCAGGAGCCATATGGTTGTCTTTAATTTCTGTTAAGACCCACGTGTCTATTCAAAGTAGTTGTAATAGTTGAAGCCGGTGGACGACAACCATGGAGCAGCGTCATTGACCTTGATGCAATGCCGGTGATGATGGAGATCATGTTCGTGCTAGAAGATGGAGATCGGAAGCACAATGGAGAAAGGCCATATCATATCACATATTATGAATTGCATGTGATGTTAATCCTTTATGCATCTTGTATTGCTTAGAAGACGACGGTAGCATTATAAGATGATCCCTCATGCACATAAATTTCAAGTCATAAAGTGTTCACCCTTAGTTAGCACCGTTGCTAAAGCTTGTTGTTTCGAAGCACCACGTGATGATCGGGTGTGTTAGATTCTGCAAGTGTATACAACGTGGGCAAGCCAGATTTGCTCATGCGGAAGCTAAGGTTTGATCTTGACGAGCCTAGCATGTACAGACATGGTCTCAGGAACACGGATCACCGAAAGGTAAAGCATGAGTCATATAGGAGATATGATGAACATGTTGATTGTTCGCCATTGAAGCTATGTCAACTCTCGTGATGATCGGTTTTGATGTGGTGGATTTGGTTCGTGTGATCACTAAAACAATGTGAGGGATGTTGTTTTGAGTGGGAGTTCACCTAGATTAATTTAATTATTAATTAGAACTCAATTTATCATAAACTAAATCAAAGTGAATTTGCATAGTTGTTGTAGTCATTGGCATCCGTTTACCACCTTGCGCTTAGTTATAATTGAGATGATAGAACTATAGAATTCTGGTTAGTTACTTTACGAACTGGTATCGTATTGTTTTTGAAGTGTTAATCTAAAGTTTAAAAGTCCTATTGCAAACTTTCAGTAAGTTCCGGTTACTCCATGAAGTTTAATAATTGGTATTAAAACAAGAGTGACAATTCCAAGTGTTAGTGTATAAGTATCATGTTTGTCTCCATGATTCTTGATATTCAAAGGATTGTCTTAATATCAAGGTTATCTAGGATCTGAAAGAGTTGTTTCAGAAACCATGATGTGTGGAAGATATTGTGATATCTGAAACGAAGTTTTGGTTACAACATGATAGAGTATAATATGGCAAAGTTCATGTCCTCATATTTTGATGAGAATTTGCAAAAGGTTGGAGACACTTGTTGTCCTAATCCTCCAAAAGGTTTTGGATAGCAACATTATACTCATAATTCATCGTTATAAGCTAAAAGTAGCTTGATCATGGACGATTCCATGATAAGGTGAATATTTGATGTAGGTAAAATGTTTACTACACCAAGAGATTACTAAAGAAAGGAATTTGAAAGAACACCAAACATTTGATGATGGTGATCTACTTCAAAGTGCAAGTTCAAAGACATTGGTATTTAACTATACATGTTTTGGACTATGTGTCATATGTATGACTCCACTGTTGATGTTGATAGATTCTTTCAAACAGAAAAGGAGATACTGAAAGAGAGTCTCATAAATATATGGCAGAAAAGAAAGGACTAGAATTGTTCAGTTTAAGTATATAGATGATATACATGTTATGGCTATATTCTTTGCTTATTAAACAATGTGGTTATTAAGTATTTGATACTGAATTTGTTGGTGTGAATCGTCATACGAAACAACACAATTCATGAACTACAATGGCCTAAGTAACTAGCAAAAGAATATGTGATGATGTTCATCGAGAACAAATAAAGGGTTATTGTGTTGCTCGTTAAACATCAAAGCTTGCCTTCAAGATTTGTTTTATCAGGTATTATGAGAACAAAAGGGTTGTTCAAATAAATTGCCATAATCCATAAAAGATGGATGATTCACAAATCTTGTTGGAGAAATCACATCCATAAAACTAGTGCTAAAAATGTCGAAAGACAAATTGATTGAAAGATCACTTAGGAAGTGACATCGCCGTTTAAATTATATTGGAAAGAAAACATGAAGAAACTCCATATGTATGGAATTTTGGAGTCTTTTGATTTTGATCAAATGACGCTTGTGAAACTTTCCTAGAGATAATTAAAACTTCGTTCATAGGCCAAAAGGGAACGAAAGACTAGCTTATTGGAATTTGTACATATTGTTGTACGAAGTCCATTATGTGTAGTCAAGAGCGATGGATTTCAACTTCATATGCTTTCTCCGAAAATTTGAGTGAATATATGAATATTTACTTAACAAGGATGAAGTATGAGACATTTGAAAAGTTCAAAGACTTTCAAGATGAAGTGCAAAATCATTGTAACAAGAATATAAACAGTTTATGATAAAGATCATAAAGTAAGATATTTGAGTTACAGAGTTTAGCATAATACCTAAGATTTAAGGAATCGTTCCGTGGATTTGCATTTCCCGAAACACCATAAGAGTATGGAGCGTTCAAGATATGTAATTAAACCTTGTTTGACATGGTAAGATCGAAGGTGTAATTCATAAAACTGCCATTATATTTTAAAGATTAAAAGCTTTAGAGATTACCGTTTTTCCACTGAAAAGAGCTTCATCATAATCCGTTGAATTGACACCATATAAAGTTATGGTTTGGGATAAAACCCAAGTTGTCCTTTCTTAAACATTGGTATGCTATGCATAAGAAAGATGTGTGCAACCAAAGTCGGATGAACCTGTCTTTGTATAAACTGTTAAGTATTCCTCCACAAACACCGGAGACAAAAGTGTTTGTCGCTTAGAACGTCAAGTTTCTTTGAGAAGGATTTTTTTTTCGTGAAAAGTTAAGTGGGAGGACAATAGAACTTTGATAAGGTTAAAAGAACCTTAGCTATATGTGCAGAGTTGCGCAGCGCCGAAAAGTGTTCCGGAGGCAACAACAATGCTCATGGCTCACGAGCCTCAAAGGTTGTGGTCACGGAGATCTAAGTTTCTATTGAAACAAGTAGGTCGGGTAAACAATCAAATACCAAGATTTGAGGGTTGAATCATTATTTGAGAATAATGAACCGACTACATGCAAAGAAGCGATGATGAGCCCTGACTCCGTCAAATGGCTTGAAGCCATAAAATCCGTGATAGTTCCATACATGAGAAATCAAGTTTTGAACTTGAAGGACCCTCGAGAAAGGTGTAAGACCTTACAGTTGTGTTTGGATCTATAAATAAATAGACATGGATATTGTACATCTATGAAATAGTCGACATGTTGGGAAAGAGTTCACAACAATGTTCAAGGGTTGACTATGACAAGATTTGATCTTTCATAGTGATATTTAGTCTAGACGGATTAATGTAGCAACCACTACATATAATTTTGTTATATGATAGTTGAATAAACAAAACAAGTTCTTCTAATAGAATTGTTACCTAGGACATGTGCGTAACACGGTCCATAGGGTTTTGTTAAATCAAAGGATGCTAAAAACATATGCAAACTTCAATGGTTGAAATAAGCATAGCGGAGTTGGAATCTTCACAATGATGAAATTGTTAAAAGAGTTTAAATTCATCAGAGACAATGAAGATGCTTGCATTTGCAAGAAATTAAGTGGGATCGCTAAGACATGTTTCTAATACATTATGTGGAAGACATATTGTTGATTGGAAATAATGTATCTTTTATTAACACATATTAAGAATTTCATCCTGATGAAAGACTTAGGCAAAACCCAAATATTTGGCATCAATAGACGCTAATATGGTTGTGCCAGAAGTACATAGACAAGATATTGAATGAGTTCAATATAGAAACTACAAGAGAGGTTCTTGTCGCACAGAAAGGATTGAATGAGTTCAATGTTGATGATATATTCAAGTGTATTGACATTTGGTAAAGTGAAACAAATAATCAAGTATAGATTGATACTTGATGTATGAAATCACAAAGAGTATTTATATCAATCATACTATGATATGTACAAATCCAGATATGTCCTATGCTCTAAATGTTGTGAGCATATACCAGAATGATTCGTAAGATGATCATTGGACAATAGTAAGGATATTCTTATGATCTTTTGGAAGAACTAAGAATATATTGTTTGTAGAAGTGACAAATAGATGGTTAGTTCATTGTAAAAGTACTACATTGATACTAGTTTTGTCACAAAGTACAAATTAAGTTTATCTCAATCTAAACTAAGGGTGGCACAATATAATGGAAAGTAAGTTCCATAATGAATTTGGATGAGTTCCAAAGTTAAGACATTGTGACAGATACTACAACAAAAGGCTAAGTATATGGCTGCTACTATAGCAGCAAAAGAGGGCATTTGTGTCAAGTAGTTTGTTATCAAACTAGGTGTAGTTCACAATGGGATAATACTATGAAGATATATTGTACGACAATATTGTCAACATGTTTTAACCCCAAAGAACTAAAGGTCACACCAAAGGACCAAATTTGTACGAAGCCATCTCATTAGAGAATGAGTGATGCGTAGAGACGCAAATACATGCAATTACACACGGACCTGGAAGTGTCAGATCCGGAGATCAGTTGACCACTAGCAATCGTGTACATACAACACCGGAAAGCCATAGGTGTTGAATACACAAAGGTTTGAAACTAGATTATTGACTCTGGTGCAAGTGGGAGACTGTTGGAGATATGCCCAAGAGGCAATAATAAAGTGGGTTATTATCATATCTTCATACTTATGATAAATGTTTACATACCATGCTATAATTGTATTAACCGGAAACATTAATACTTGTGTGATTTGTAAACTAAAATAAGAGTCCCTAGTGAAGCCTCTTGTTAAACTAGCTTGTTGGTTAATATATGATCATGGTTTCCTGATCATGAACATAGAGATGTTATTAACAACAGGGTCATATCATTAGGAGAATGATGTGATGGACATACTCCTATAGATAAGCGTAGCATAAAGATCAAGTCATTTCATTAGTTCAATTGCTATATGCTTTCTGATACATAGTAACCTAATTCCTTCGACCATGAGATCATGCATATCACCTTTACCGGATGGATGCTTTGATGTCATCAAACACCACACCGTAACAGGGTGGCTATAAAAGTGGCATTGAGTGTTCGGAAAGTATTGGTTGAGACACATGGATCAAGAGTGGGATTTGTCCATCCATATGACAGATAGATATACTCTGGGCCCTCTCGGTGGAATGTCATCCAATTAGCTTGCAAGCATGTGACTGGCTCACAAGGGATCACATATCACGGGAACGAGAAAAGAGTACTTATTAGTAATGAGGTTGAACTAGGTATGCAGAGATACCGACGATCATAACCTCGGATAAGTAACATATCGTGAGACAAAGGGAAATTGGTATCGTATGTAAGTGGTTCATTCGATCGCAAAGTAATCGTAGAAATATGTGGGAGCCATATGAATTTCCAGATTCCTCTATTGGTTATTGTTCGGAGAAGTGTCTCGATCATGTCCGCATAATTCACGAACCGTAGGGAGACACACTTAAGGATTCGACGTTGTTTGAGTAGTTATGGTATTATGAGAAAGAGACCGAATGTTGTTCGGAGTCTCGGATGGGATCCGGGATATCACGAGGTGATCCGGAATGGTCCGGAGAATAAGATTCATATAAGGAAAGTCCCGTTTCGGAGTTGCGGAATGATTCCGGTGTTTTCATCGGGAATGTTCTAGAAGGTTCCGGATTGTCCGGCACTCCGGGGGGGGGAAGGGGTACATGAATGTGTCATTACTTATTGGAATGATTGCATCATGTACTAAGTGTTTTTGCTGTCCCAAATAAAGGATTAAATTGAATCCTAAAACAGAAAAGTCAAATGTCCAGTTTGAAAGTCAAACTGCCAAAACAAGAAACTGTGGGAAACAAGCAAGAGGAGTTGGAATCAACCTGGAGGAGGAGTAGGACTCCTCCAGGCCGGCGCCCAGCCCAAGGCCGAGTTGGGGAGGGACTCCCTCCCTCCCCTGGCGCGCCATGACCCCCCTCCCATAAAAGGAGGGGCAGGGCTCCTCCTAGAGACACACAACTTTCTACCTCTAATCTCCGGTTTAGAGCCGTTTTGGTTTAGAGCTTCTAATTGCTTTAGCCAGCGGTTTAGAGCCTTCTAATTGGTTTAAGAGCCTTCTAATTGTTGTGTCTAATTACTAGACCACTAATAGCCTCTCTCATAAGCTCCACCATACTCGCACCGGCTTAAGGCGAAGCCCTGCGGGATTTCCCCTCTACTTCCGGTACCACGCCGTTGTGCTGCCGGAATCGCGAGGAGAGTGCTACAACCTCCGCTGCCTGCTGGAACAAGGGAGAGGAAGGTCTTCTTCGAGTACCGAACGTGTGACCGACTGCGGGAGCGCTGCCAGAACGTGGCGCCGGAAGGATCGTCTACGCGATCTTGAGATCGGAAAGAGTACGACTACATCACCCACGAGAATCTGCTCTCGTTAACCGCTTTGGAATCTTCGAGGGTAAGTTATTCCATTGACTCGTTGCTACAATCTAGTAGATAGATCTTGGCTTGTTTGTTTGTATGCGATAGAAAATTTTTGTTTTCCATGCTACGAACCCCTACACCTCCATCGGCAGCGCTCGCTCCCTCCATCTCCCTACCTCCATATCCCTCCATCGGCAGCGCTCGCTCCACGACCCACCCCTCCAGTGCTCGCTCCACGACCCACCCCTCCCTCCATCTCCCACAACGTCCCACGACGGCTAGAGCAGGTGAGTCTCCTGGCTATCTCCCTAGATCCTCCTACTTCCTGCTTTCTAGGGTTAGGGTTTGTCTCATGGCGTGTCTAGGGTTAGGGTTTGGCTCCCATGGCGTGTCTAGGGTTAGGTTTTGGCTTCCATGGCGTGTCTAGGGTTAGGGTTAGGTTAGACTTTGATCTGATAGGGAGGTGTATTGTCCATGTCCATGTTCAGAAGATAGGGAGCCTCTCTTCTTTTTTTCTGACTATGATCTGTACTGACTATAAGTTGGTTTAGAGATTTTTTTGGGTTTGAAGATCTGTACTGACTATGATGGATGTAGCTTTTATCTATTGATTTTTTTGGGTTTGAAGATCTGTACTGACTATAAGCTGATGCTCCTATTGATTTAGTGAGCACTCTGTTTGCCCCTGTTCTAGGCAAATGTTGGAGCAAGGTACTGATGTGTGTAGTGATGTGGCTATGTGTGTATGTTTATTTTGAGTTTGCCCCTGTTCTAGGCAAATGTTGGAGCAAGGTACTGATGTGTGTACTGATGTGTGTAGTGATGTGAGCACTCTGTTTGCCCCTGTTCCACTCTATTTTTTGGGTTTGCCCATGTACTGATGGGTGTACATGGTAGCTGGCTATGTGTGTATGTTTATTTTGAGTTCTCTAAGACTATACCAAGTTTATGTGTAATGCTTAGTGTAACTTTGTAGTTAATGCGCAGATTTTATAACTGGACCTTTGTGTAACTGTTTATGTCTATCTGATCTTTGTGGAAGCATCTATTGACAACACACGGTCTGACTTTTACTTGATGTTGCTCAGGATTTTGAGATCAGGAATGGGAAGAATGACAAGGAAGACGCAACCTGCTGGTATGCAAATTGCTCCTCATGTATATGCTTGATGCTATAAATGCTGTGATTGGATGTGCTAAGCTTGTAATCTGTTTGGTTGTCCATGTAATGCTGTGATTGGATGTGCTAAGCTTATAAGCTTGTAATCTGCTGCTATAATCTTGCTTGTAGCTTTCATGTGCTAAAATTTATGCTGCTATAATCTTGCTTGTAAGCTTGTATGTGCTATAATTTCTGCTGCTATAATCTGTTTGATTGTCCATGTACTTATTCTGCTGCTGCTGGTTCACACCTTGTCATCAAATGCTTCATGGGTTCCCTGGTCCATGTACTGGTTTATATTTTCAATATAGAAATTTCTTGTTAATCTACTAGATTTAATGAAACTAAAACCTGATAAGATACATTGGTTGTTTGAGTTGTCTTGCTCCCATATGCATTTCAACCATCCATCTAATGCATATTTTCTTATCCATGTAAAGAAGCGCCCCTCACTGAACTTGAGAATATTAGGGCTAGGACAATGATGAGGAACGACCGTGTCTTCCAATCTCTTGGCATCTCCCGGATAGCCTCAATGATTAGAAACTCAAATGGTAGTGCAATAATAGCTGAGGACTCCTCCGCATCTGCCATAACACAAGGCGAGAGCTCGGACTACAATCCTAGAGATGAAGATATTATTGAGGAAGAAGTTGACGATACTGTAGTGGACAAGATTGTAAAGGTGAAAATTCTAACTTGTTTGGAGGGGGGTTTATTTGTTTGATGTGTGTTTTTCCTTGTTTTCCTTCATTCTATGCTTACACTGTTTTATTTCTGATTTGTGGTCTAATGCTTTTCATGCGAGGTCCCGAAGGTTCCTAGGAGGAGGAAGAAGTGTGCTAAGAGAAAGAGAAATAGTACACGTAGCCCAGATACAACTACAACAATGGCTCCAGGAAGGGTGTTTGCGGTACCACCAGGAGGATCAGATAAGTTGATGTGTCTTGATGAACATGCTACTGCTAGAGTCACAAGGCAGAAAGCGAAGGTGGTTGATGTAGCCAATGAAGGAGGCCTACTTCGCAAGGATGGTGGAAGCTCAATGCAATGGGATGATGGGTCTATGTCCATGGATGAAGGAAGTACCGTCCGTATGGACCCCAGCCCTGTTGCGCCTACGGTGAACAGAAATGATGAATTCGATTCCGCACCTGAGCAGCCTATGGGTGATGAAGGTAAGTATGAAATAGTAGTAGCACAAATCCTTTACTAGTCAATTAATTGAGATTATTATTGTGCATGGATATCAGTATTTCCAAACTAAACAAGCGCCCAAATCTGTTTTCTATAATTAATTTGCACATCTGATTTACAATATATTTATTGTACTGATATTTGGAAAACTTGCTATAATTTTTTACTGTTGTAGCTTCTATTTCTACTGATATTGTACTGCTTGCTTCTATTTCAAGCACATCACTTGTGGTAGTCAGCCGCAAGAGAAAAGGCACGGGCCTGGAAAAGATGACCAAGGGTTTGGGAAGCAAAGTGAGGATTGAAATTGCTGAAGGGATGAAACGCCCCGAGAGGCCCGTGCTAGCTGCAAAGTTTGCATCAGAAGGTGGGATGATTGCAAGAAGCCATACACCCATTCTTCCACACTTCAAGGAATACAAAAAGGATAAGCCTATGGTGAAAGACTATATAGGAAAAGTTGCTGTAAGCTCACGAGTCCTTACCTGAATCTATTTTTTCTAATATTTTTTGTCATTTGGTTACTTATCTTATCATTGCTTTATTTACTGTGTTTGTAGGCAAATTTTGAGATGGACACTGATGCACAGGAAGTTAAGGTAGCCTGCACTGATATCTTGAAGAATGTTTTGAAACAAAGACGACATTTGGTCAAGAAGAAGTTTTTCGATCAAGTACCAGCAGCTGAACTCAGCATCAAGTTCCCTGTTTCATACATCTCTGATGAGGAATGGCAAGCGCTGCTCAAGCTGTGGACAAATCCGAAACACATGGTATTTTGCATTTCTTGACCTTTACATTCTGTAATTACCATGTACTATAGTTTTATATGCTATCAACTACTGTTTTTTGAAGCTTGAATGTTGAAGGAACATTCATGTCAAGTGAACTGCTTTATTTTATCTGATGTTGTATGTGATAGGATACATGCTCATTTTGTTGCTTGATATGATACATAATCTGGTCAAGTCTCATAAAGTAGTTTATATTCTAGTATCCAGATTGATGGAAATGTTCTTATAAAAATGCTCTCATATGTAGGACACATGCCAAAAGAACAGGACCAATCGAGGACTAGTAAAGTTTTAGCAGAAGACCGGTTCGCGGTGCTATCTAGCTCATCTTTATGCAGCTGTAAGATACACTTACATTTTTATTAGGCATAATTAACTTGTGTCCTTATAAGCCTGTGTTCTTAATAATGTTGGAAAACATTTCAGAGGGAGGAACGTCAGGGTGAAGAGCTTAATGCCATTGACATGTTTAAGGTCACCCACAACAGCAAGAAAGTTGGTTTCTCTGTCGCAGTTCAAGATGCTATAGTGAGTCACTCCTTTCCTGGTTGTGATTAAATCTGTGTGTGGACTTGTTTAGTTCTGCCTAGGTTTCTTTAATGGTCTACTTGATAAGCTTATTAATGTTGGATATGGTCTATAGTTGTTTGGTAAGCATGTTATTCTTCATTTCTTACCGGAAGGTTGCTCTCCAAGTATGTTGTAGTTCTTGTCTACTTTAAGAACTTATGATACTGTCCATTTCATATTTCTTTGCTTCTGCTCCTAGTGGATTAACTTATTTTTCTGCGATTCTGCTCCTACTATTTGTGCACATGCTAATGTTTCCTAACATCTTTGAGCAACTGATTCCAAATGGCAGAGCAAAATGGAAGCTGAGATGGCTAAGCCGGTACCAGAAGGTGAACAGCCAAAGTCTGCTATGGAGGTGGTTGCCCAAGTTCTCACCAATGAGGCGCCGTCAAGCACATTCCTGAAGAATGTTGGCCTCCAGACGGGCTCCAAGAACAAGATGAACAGTTCACATGCGGCTGTATCCGCTCATGTCCGTGACCTGCAAGAGAAGTTGCAGAAGTCGGAGCAGCGAAGTGAAGAGATGTCTGAAGAATTAGCTGCAATCAAGAAGGCGGCGCAAGAGGCAGAAGCTGCACAAGCTCAACGAGACAAGGAGTACCAGGTGCTGGTCAAGAGGGCGCAAGAGCATGAGGAGAAGCTTGTTCACATGATGGCTTTATTTGGAGCCAAAATCACATGATGGGTATCTTGCTGGGCGATGGGTATCTTATTACTGTTTTTTTGGCGATGAGCATCTTGCTGTTATTTGAGTACCTTGCTGTGAGTATCTTGCTGTCGTTTTGGCTGTGAACCTGATGTACCTGATGACTGAACCTGATCCTACATCATGATGTTACTTGAAATGATACGAGGTGACTATGAACCTGCTGTTATTTGAAATGATGCCTGATGCTACATGATGTTAATTTAGTGTTTGAAATGCTACATGATGTATTGAAATATTGGTTTTGAATTTCAAATGTTGATTTCCTGTCTATTTAGTTTGTGCTGAATGAAATAGTGGCCTTAGTAAACAGGCCACAACCCACAGTAATGAAATGGCCATAGCCAAAGTAATCTGGACTGGAATAAAAGGCCTTGGCCCAGAAGAAAGTGTAAATGGACATTTCTTTTTCAGAAAAAAACTGAAATATAAGCTAATATACTGAGTAAGGCCTTGTCCCAAATGTAAGTCCGACACTAAAAAGTCCAGTAGCCAGAATATAGAGAACCCTAAAAATGCATCTGTTTGGCCCAATAACTCGAAAAAAATTCCAGAATAATAATTCATAATGGACCAAATTAATGGGCTGGCCCATATAACAATCAGTATGGACCAAGCTAAATTCACGTTAAGACGTTTTCATTTCGTCACAAAGTTCTGCCACGTCGGATCGTCCACGTGGCGTGAGCTGGTTGCACATGACGATTCTGGAACGTCATAGAGGTTATGACGATCCCAAATCGTCATAGTATCTTATGACGATTTCAATAAAATCGTCGTTATAGTTCATTAGCGACGCCCAGCTTTCGACGATCTCAAAATCGTCATAGAATCGTCATAAACGGACTATTGTGACGATTTTGTGACGAAAATAGAGGGTCATATAATGCCAGATTCCTTGTAGTGACTTTCTGCAAACCACCATTACCTTCCATACCATACAATTAATCCTTTGTTTTTAGAAAACCGGTGAGATTGACAACCTCACTATTCGTTGGGGCAAAGTTTTGAGTTTGTGTTGTGCATGTTTCCAGTTGCTAGCAACACCTTTGAATCGTTTCCTTCTTCCTACTGGTCCGATAACCTTGGTTTCTTAGTGAGGGAAAAACTTGATACTATACTCATCATACCTTCCTCTTGGGGTCTCCCAACGTAGCTCTACAGTGATCTGAGCCACATCAGCAGGCTCTTGGTAACTTGGACACGATTGGAAGCTGACTCTCAATCGATCAGTCTATAGTGGCTCCTAGCAGAACATGCCGACTCCCAAATACCAAAGAGTCATGACGACTTTCCTTTTTAATGCGACTTGCGTCTGAGTCCATTTTGTCTCACGATATACCATGTCTGACTATAGGCGAATAATTGTCATTCCTTAAGTACTCCGAATCTCTTCTCGATCCAAGATAAGTGATTCATCCGACTAATTCTTAGTCGATTGCCTCGGTTAATACTTAACCGAGTCTTGCATGGCCATGCTTTCCGAATCATATCATCCGAGAGGGCCAAAGAATATCTCTCCAACTGGAGGGGCAAAATCTCATCTTGGTTATTCACATCACGCAACTTGATTCTCAGTCGACCCGAACTCTGCCTTTATAACTGCCCAGTTATGGATCAGCGTTTGACAGAACCTAAGTCGGTCATTCTCAACTCGGACTGTGCAACAACCTCAGGTATAAGGATTACATTGATTGAGATATACAAATGACAACTTGTTTGTTGTACCTCAATATGGGTCAATCCGACTCGCTAAACTCTTTAGCCGAATCTGTGTAAGTCGGAATAGCATCTCTATGCCCATGACAAGTGGAACCGAGTTATCAGCCGACTTTCACATTGGTCTAAATTGTGTGTCCAACACAACCTCAATGACCAAGGACATTTAGTACAAACAACATAAATGTACAGTTCCACAACTGAATCACATATTCAATGATACACATAAGATGTTTATACAAGGACAACTTAATATCTTTATGAATATAATGAGAAATATCATCATACATAATTGCCTCTAGGGCATATTCCTCATCCAAACAGCCCTGAACCACACCAATATTAGTCGCAAAGTCACTGACTCACTAAGTCAGTGAGTCTAACTCATGGTGGCAACGGCTCCTAGCCAAACCCAAAACGTCGCCCCATTTCATAGATTCAAACATAGCGCCTGGAAACATAGTCTCGATGATCAAATAGAACATAGTTTTGATGATCAAGTCATTGCAAATCGTCACAATTCAACCCTGTCAAGCAAAAAATGGTGCATGTCGGCCTTTTACATAGCTGCGAAAATCAAAAGGCGAGATCATCCGCCGGGGTAAAAGGCACCTCCGGGGTAGCTGATTTCGCATGTGGAGTCGTGGCCAAGGGTGGAGCGCAGTCGCCGGTTGGACGGTGGAGCTCTGCTCTCAGACATGATCATGGCGAACTGATTGACACGTCATGCCTTCACCTTGTTGTCCATCTACCTTGCGTCAACCATCAAGATTGCCAAGTCCTCCTTCTTCATCTTCACCCCCATGTTAGCCTTGATGAGACCGAGCTTGATGTCTTGCCTCTCGATGACCGACACCCACCTTGCCACGGTGACCTCTTCCATCCTAGAGGCTTTCTCTGCCCTCTGGCAGGTGGTGTAGGCCATGCATGCCATGATGGACGAGTGCAGCTTCTCGATGGGCGACGTCACATCCCTCATAGCCTTTGCGTTCTTGGCCTCCACAGGATGACCCCCCTCTGAGGCCACCGCATCGAGGTCGTATATGGTGTCCTTGGCCTTGGTGAGTGCAGCACGCGTCTCCGACTACTTGTCACATGTCTCAATCCTTCCAAAGACGTGCATGGACTTGAACTTGAAATCGTCGTTGTCCTCTCGGTAGGCGATGATCATGGAGCACATGTACAATGCAATTGGCACAAGAACATCACAATGGCCTCAAAATGGGCTACAATATACAATGGACATCGACTCATTTGCTTACTTGATCGTCAAAGTTAGTGATGCTAATGTGTACTCAGCACACCTCCTCCATGATGCCATGTCATTTGTTGCAGGCATGGGATCATGGCCCAACGATGCGACATGCTCGAGTTGTTGCGATCATGGTGCAACATCTTGTAATAGGGATCCAAAAGTCATTGCTCATAGAATGCTTCCTTGACCCTCTTCCAATAGCATTCCGGGTTTTGGTTGGCATATGTGAAAGGGTCGATGCTAATCGATTTCCAAGCTTCGGCGAGACACTCTTCCTTCCTCGAACTCCACATTTGGCCATGGCTTTCGGCTTTCTTCTTCCCCATGGTCATCTTCTTCTTCCCTTTCGGGTCGAACACAATGGGCACCGGCACCCCCTCCTCATCGGCCTTGGCGAAGGCATAGCTATTGTCTTCCCATGCGTTCCTGTTTCCCTCCTCATCGTTGTAGGCCTCGGCTTACGCTTGTGTATAGTCCTTGGAACTGCCGTTGATGATGTCAACCATGATGGAGTCGCCATTAGGCATACCGCCGAACGGCCTCTAGGCACACTGGTTGCTGCTTACGGTGAACTGGTGGAAGCCGGGCTGAGGTGGATGCACACCACCAGCGAAGAGAGGACGACAAAGGACAAGAGATCCAGTGTATGCGTCGTTGAGGTCGGTGTTGAAGGTGTTGGGGCCAAAACCGCCAAGTGGGTCAAAGTCATTGCAGCCCTTAGCTTTCATGGAGCGCCGTCGGAGAGGCCGGCGAAACGCTTGACGGTGAGGGCAACCAGATGCTGTTTTGGCTCCCCCATGCGTCGGGGATGTTCTAGCCGGCAAGAGGATGCATCACCATCCCGTTCATGGTTGCGTCCCTCTGGGCCAAGGATGCGGCCGCCGCATGATCCTTCACCGCCTAAGCCCTCCCCCCTCGCCTTTCGCAACCTTGTTTTCATCTCTCTCTCTCTCTCTCTCTCTCTCTCTCTCTCTCTCTCTCTCTCTCTCTCTCTCTCTCTCTCTCTCTCTCTACCGGTAGGCAGCGTTCTCTATCTTCCTCTGCTACATGTCAAAAGCCCACACAACATTGGACCTTCCTTCTAGATGCTTCTTCTCGTCCTTCCCTTATTTTTCAAGGGCGGCGCGCGCTCTATCGCATGAGGAGCTTGGTAGTTCTTTGGTGGCATGGCGGTGATGTCTCGTCTAGTGGGGGAAATGGCGGGTGTGGATGGCGAGACGGGCAGGAACGGGGTATGCGGAGGAGAAATTGAGGAAAATGACGGGAGTGGACGTCAAGAATGGTGTTTGCCCACGTTTTCTCGCCCATCAATGTGGAAGTTCATTGTCTTCAAAAGGGGGGCCTCCCATATTTTTTCTTATCTACTCCCTCCATTCCATAATATAAGATGTTTCAGCTTTGTAAAGGAGATGTATCTAGATTATTTTTAGTATGTAGGTTCATAGAGGTTCACTCTGAATCTACATATTAAAATGATTCTGGATACATTTCCTTCAGAAAGCTAAAACATCTTATATTTTAAAACGGGGGAGTAGACGATGTGTTCATTATTTCCCTAAAAAATAGAAACTAGAGATGATTACATTCCTCAAAAGATTTTAGTAGGTTAAAATCTTCTGTTGATCTAGAAGAAAATATGCTCCCGTTGTCTAAAAAGAATGTCGTAAATTTATCTAAATTTAAACGAATTCAGACATATTTTAGTGTGTGGATATATTCGATCGAATTTAAGGCATCCTTTAGGACCGAGGGAGTAGAATCCGAACTCTGTCTTTAAACGGTTTTTATGTACGTCGTCTAATCCCAACTCCTCTCTCAAAAGGTAACTCCTATTCCTAATTTGGGATTTGTTGTTGAAAATCCGGCCGTGGTTGAGCCGGACTCTGGCGAAAAGACGTGTGCATGCGGTAGGTACTAGGTACAGTCCCCGGCGGATTGTCTTCTTCTCGATGGAGAGCAGACATATTTATAGGGCTTGTCTAGGTCTCAGGTGACTAAATCTCAGTCACGTGACGTCAGACTCAAAAATCAACCCGCGTTTCAATTCCTCTTCCTCCTTTCTATTTCGTATCGCTTCTTCTCTCTCTGTTCTCTTGGCCAAACACATGTACGGCGAGGTGATACAGCTACGGCTATTCCACGATATTTTAGATACCTGGTCAAAAGGTCATTGACATTACGGTCCCAAAATAAAAAGCAACAAATTAAACTACTTTCTTCGACCCATATTAGTTGATTCAAATTTGTCTAGATTTGGATAAATCTAGACACTATTTAGTATATGGGCTTGTCTAGGTCTCAGGTGACTGAGATTTAACTAAATCTCAGTCACGTGACGTCAGACTCAAAAATCAACCCGCGTTTCAATTCCTCTTCCTCCTTTCTATTTCGTATCGCTTCTTCTCTCTCTGTTCTCTTGGCCAAACACATGTACGGCGAGGTGATACAGCTACGGCTATTCCACGATATTTCAGATACCTGGTCAAAAGGTCATTGACATTACGGTCCCAAAATAAAAAGCAACAAATTAAACTACTTTCTTCGACCCATATTAGTTGATTCAAATTTGTCTAGATTTGGATAAATCTAGACACTATTTAGTATATAGGTTTATCTAAATTTTGATAAATCCAAATCAACTAATATGGATTGGAGGGAGTATAAAAATTCAAAAAATAATAGTTTCCCTGTCTTTAATTAAATGTTTTATTTTTTTACAAATTTGGATGTATTTAGTGTTTAAAAACATTTATTTTGAGACGGTGGTAGTATATTTTTCTCACGAAAATATTGCTTGTTATGTGAAACATCTAGTGTCTCATGAAAAAATGTTTCTCAAGGATTAATTGCAATAAAAATGCAACAATAAGTTAAGTTATAAAAGACAAGTTAGAAAAGGCAATTAAGTTGCAACTTGGACCCGTCGGGGTCCCAATTACAAACAAGTTGCAAATGTCCCTCCCCCGACGGGTTGTCAGTTGCAATCAAGTTGCAACTGGCCACTCGTCGGGTAACCGACGGAAGGTCAGTTACAATCAGGTTGCAACTGGGACCCAACGGGGGCCCAATTACAAACAAGTTCAAATGCCCCTCCCGGACGGGTGCTCAGTTGCAATCAAGTTGCAACTAGCCCCTCGGCGGGAAACCGACAGTAGGTTAGTGACAATCAAGTTGCAACTGGGAAAATGGAAAAACAATTTCGACAACGACGATGGATAAACTGTCAAAACAATAAAACAAATTAGAAAAAGAAAAAGAGCCGAAAAATTTCATACCAAACAATTTCGAAGACGGCGAGGGCCACCGTTAGTTAAAATCAAACAAAAAAATCATCTAATTTTACAAATATAATTGCGACCGGACTCGTCATGCCGACAGTTGCAAACTGTTTGCCAACGAGGTCTCCCGGTTGCATTCAAGTTGCGCCTAGCCCTTCAATAGGGTCTTCGAGGTGCTCAGTTACAATCAAGATGCAATGGCCACCTCCCACCCTCGTCGAGGCCCTAGTAACAAGCAACTTGCAACTAGGACCCGCTAGGAGCTCAGTTACAATCAAGTTGCAACTGGTCCCCCTTGCACACTGACAAGTGCTCAGTTACAATCAAATTGCGACTGGCCCTCCTTCCGCACCGACGGGTGCTCAGTTACAATCAAGTTGCAACTAGGAGCAGAGCTCAGTTACAATCAAGTTGCGACTAGCCCCTCTTCCACACCGACAGGTCCTTAGTTACAATCAAGTTACAACTGGCCCCCTTCCACACCGACGGGATGCTCAGTTACAATCAAGTTGCAACTTGGGCAGAGCTCAGTTACAATAAAGTTGCGACTGGCCCTCAGATGGGGGTTCCCCTTCCCCCAGTTGCAGTCAAGATGCAACTGACACCCCGTCCCCCCTCGACGAGGCCCTAGTAACAAGCAACTTGCAACTGGGACCTGCTAGGAGCTCAGTTACAATCAAGTTGCGACTGGCCCCCCTTTCACACCGACAGGTGCTTAGTTATAACCAAGTTGCCCCGCGATTGGGGCTCAATTACAAGCAAATTTTCATATGCCCCCTCTCGATGGGTGCTAGAAAGTTGCAAATATTCCCTAGCGGAGTTTAGTTACAAGCAAATTGTAACTGGGACCCTCGTTCGCAACTAACCCTCGGCGGGGGCTCAAATTACAAAGCAAGTTGCAAATGCCCCTCCCCTCGACAGGTTATCAGTTACAATCAAGTTGTAACTGGCCCTCGGTAGGTAACCGATGGGAGGTCAGTTACAAACAAGTTGCAACTAGGACCCGCCGGGGCCCTATTACAAGCATGTTGCAAATGCCCCCTCCTGACGGGTGCTCGGTTACAAGCAAGTTGAAACTGTCCCTTGGGGGCAACTCCCCCGTGATGGGGGCTCAATTACAACCAAAGTTGCAAATGCCCCCCGCCCGATGGGTGCTCAGTTACAAGAAAGTTACAAATAGCCCCCAACGGAGCTTATTTACAAGCACGTTGCAACTAGGACCCCCGGTCGCAACTAACCCTTGGCGAGGGCTCAAATTACAAGCAAGTTACAAATTCCCCTCCCCTCGACGGGTTATCAGTTGCAATCAAGTTGCAACTGGACCTCGGCAGGGAACCGACGGGAGGTCAGTTACAAGCAAGTTGCAACTGGAACCCGCCGGGGCCCAACTATAAGCAAGTTTCAAATGCCCCCCTTCCTATGGGTGCTCAGCTATAAGCAAGTCGAAACTGGCTCTCGGGGGCAACTGCTCCGCGGTAGGGGCTCAATTATAAGCAAAGTTGCAAATGCCCCCCTCTCGACGGGTGCTTAGTTACAAGCAAATTGCAAATTGCCCTCGGCGGAACTCAGTTACAAGCAAGTTGCAGCTAGGACCCCCGATCGCAACAAACCCTCGTCGGGGGCTCAAATTACAAATAAAGTTGCAAATTCTCCTCCCCTCAACGGGTTATCAGTTGCAATCAAGTTGCAAGTGTCCCTCGGCAGGGAACCGATAGGAGGTCAGTTACAAGCAAGTTGCAACTGGGACACGCTGGGGGCCCAATTACAAGCAAGTTGCAAATGCCCCCTTCCGACGGGTCCTTAGTTACAAGCAAGTTGAAACTGGCCCTCGGTGCAACTGCCCCATGGCGGGGCTCAATTACAAGAAAAGTTGCAAATGCCCCCTCCCAACAGGTGCTCAGTTACAAGAAAGTTGCAAATAGCCTCCGACGAAGCTCAGTTACAAGCAAGTTACAACTGGGACCCCTGGTCGCAACTAACCCTCGGTGGGGGCTCATATTACAAGCAAGTTGCAAATGCCCCTCCCCTCAACGGGTTATCAGTTGCAATCAATTTGCAACTGGCCCTCGGCAGGGAACCGACGTGAGGTTAGTTACAAGCAAGTTGCAACTGGCACCCGGCGGGGGCCCAATTACAAGCAAGTTGCAAATTCCCCCTTCCCCACTGGTGCTCAGTTAGAAGCAAGTTGAAACCGGCGCTCAGGGAAACTGCCCCGTGCCGAGCGCTCAATTGCAAGCAAAGTTTAAAATGCCTCCGCCGCCTTCCGACGGGTTCTTAGTTAGAAGCAAGTTCCAAATGGACCCCGACGGAGCTCAGTTACAACCAAGTTGCAACCGATGGGCCATCACCCCCGGGTGCAATCAAGTTGCGACCGGCCCCCCTCCAGAGCTCAGTTACAATCAAATTACAAACCGATGGGGTCCCCTGGTTGCAATCAAGTTGTCGGCGAGGCCTCAATTACAATCTGCGAATGTCCCCCTCCCGACGGGTGCTTAGTTATAAAAGCAAGTCTCAACTGTCCCACCCATGGGGGTCCCTCGGTTGTAATCAAGTTGAGACTGGTCCTGGGGTTCCCTCGGTTGTAATCAAGTTGAGACTGGCCCCTGTGTGTGTGTGTGGGGGGGGGATTATAAGAAAGTTGTAACTACCCCCCTCACCAGGGGCTCAGACAATTGGCCTCCTCTCGACGGGGCTCCCCCTACGGAGCTCAGTTGCATGCAAGTTGCAACTGACCCTCGGTTGGGGGCCTAGTTGTATCTGGCCCATATCAGGGGCTCAGTGACAACTCTCTTTCAACAAAAAATTGCATCTGGCTTTAAAAGAGTAATAACCAAGATATAGCTACCTCGACAAAAATAAAAAAAGTCCAACAAAAGTTTTAAAAAAAATTCTCAGCTACGATGAAATACCTTCGCTTCTAAAAAAGTGTGTCTAGACCTATTTTAGTGTGTAGGTTCACTTCGAATCTACACATTTAAAAAGCTAAAAATATGTTATATTATGAAGCAGAGGAAGTACATGTTACTAGTACAAGTTAGATCTAGTAAAAATGTTGCAGTCTAAATGTCATCCTACCAGTACAACAATGATAACTATAAAATCTGGAGAGGAAAAAACAATAAAAAAAGAAAATACAACCAGCAAAGAAAAAATTAAAAAATTAAAACTCAAATGAAACTCGATTGACCAACTAACTCAAAATTAAGCTAATCTTAAAATTTCATCTAAAGAAAAGAAAATAAATGCCGGTAAGAAAAACAACCACAAAAAAGAAACAAGAAAAAAACAGAAAAAACAAACTCATCAATCGGTGACAGCCAATAGAAAACAGCCATAGATAAATATAGAAGAAGCGCACGAAAATACACAGAAACAAAACGCGCGCGGCGAAAACAGCAACGCGGACGCACGGGCTCAACGACAGAAACAACGCAGACGCGTGGGCACAATGACACAAACAACACGGCGCGCGAAGACACAACACGAAAAAACAACCTGGTTTGCACTAATCATAAAGCAAAAGATCCGACTGTGTATTAGGTGACGGAGACTTAAATAATTCTCATGCATGTGAGAATTAGCAATTCCGTAAAAGATAAATTTAATTTCACAAAAAGAAAACAACCACAAAAAAGAAAATAAAAATGTCCTAGCAGTCTAGCTTCATATATTTATGTTGCCAGTGAAAAAATAATAAAAATAATAATAATAATCGCTCATAATAAAAGAACCACAAATAACAACTACAAAAACACAACACATGTTTAGAAAAAAAAAGGGTACAAAAAACAGACAAACAACACCAGCCCATAGAATAACAGCTGCAATCCCGCCCAAGCCGCGTGCGTTCGCATGGAACACAGCCGCAATCCAGCGCGCGTTGCTAGAAAACAGGCCACAGAAAAAAAGCACACAGAAAAAATCAGCTAACAAAAGAGAAAACAGTCCACAGTACAGCCTATAGGAAACAGTCCACGGAGAAAAAAGCCCACAACGCCCAGGCCGCAACGCAACA
The DNA here is from genome assembly GCA_910589765.1 of Avena atlantica. Classification (NCBI taxonomy): domain Eukaryota; kingdom Viridiplantae; phylum Streptophyta; class Magnoliopsida; order Poales; family Poaceae; genus Avena; species Avena atlantica. The sequence continues at coordinate 349,847,547 of OU342738.1, read as the reverse complement.
CGCTCGCGACAGGAAGACGGAAACTCCTGTTGCACAAATCGTAAAACATCTGATCCAACGGATAAATAGACGACTGAGACTTAACTAATTCTCAGGCGCCTGAGAACTAGCAAAACCGATATTTATATGCACGACACCACGCGTACGAGACAACCGTAAAACGACGTGACTTCACCGCGAAGGCGCGGCCCTCCACGCTCCAGTCCCCGCCATGCCGTCATCCACGCTGGGCATCGCGGCGCTGCTGGACGCCTACTTCCGGCGCCGCTTCACCGCGGCGGGGCTGGTCGAGGAGTCCGTCCAGCTCGACGGCGGCGCCACCACGGTGCACTGCTGGCGCTTCCCTCCCGGCACGGGCTCGGACCTCCCCGTCCTCGTCCTCCTCCACGGCTTCGGCCCGCCGACGACGTGGCAGTGGCGGCGCCAGGTAGGCCCGCTGTCGCGCCGGTTCCGGCTCCTCGTGCCGGACCTCCTCTTCTTCGGCGGCTCCCGCGCGGACGACAGCGCGCGCACGGAGGCCCACCAGGCGGAGGCCGTCGCGAAGCTCGTGGGCGCGGTCGTCCCGGGCGGCGCCCGCGTGTCGGTGGCCGGGACCAGCTACGGCGGGTTCGTGGCATACCACGTGGCGCGGCTGCTGGGCGCCGGGGCCGTGGAGCGGGTGGTGATCGCCAGCTCCGACCTGCTCAAGGGCGACGCCGACGACCGCGCCCTGCTGCGGCGCGGCGGGGCAGACCGCGTAGAGGACGTGATGCTGCCGCGCACCCCCGAGCGGTTGCGCCGGCTCATGGAGCTCGCCTACCACCGCCCCCGCCGGTTCGCCCCCGGATTCGTGCTCCGCGACCTCATACAGGTAAACTGACGGCCGCCTTTGGCTTGTTTTTTCCTTTTCTGGGGATCCTTTTTCCTCCGGCCGCCATGCCGGCTCGCGTCACGAGCCAGGAGCCAGGACACCTGGAGACTCTGGATCATACGTGTCCATGGCCGGACTACGTGCGTGTCCATGGCCGGACCGCCACGTAGTCCCGTAGGCAGGCGGGCAACATACAAAAAAAAAAATCCTATTCTCCATAGGTTGATTCGAATACTTGGCGTTCTCCAGAGACCATATCGGAATTTCGCCTGAATCTCTGCTGATCGTCGCGTGCTGCTGCTCGGAGGTGATCGTGCTCGCCCTGTCTGTCCAGCCTGAAGCGCGTGTGGGGCGTGCCCCAGCAGATTCGTTCGTCCACCGGCCACGTACGCCGCGCTAGCTACCACTACCAGTCTATCGTCACCATCCACTCTGAAAAGTAGTAGTACAAGCTCCGTTCTTCCGATCAAACTCCCAACGGCCGTTCTGTTGGGGAGGCCCTTCCTACCTGCCTACCTGCTGCTCTTTGCCAACTTTGTCACATCAGAAAGGGGGCTGGCTAGTGGGCAGGTGAACCTATATCGCAACAAACGACAATATGCCTCGCCGTCCGTCACCTTCCTCCAGCCTTTTTGGACACAAAAGTCCATGTCAAGAGACAAATGAACTGTTTGTTAGACGGCCGTACGTCTCGTCTGAGACACCACTCACTCAAAAGGCCCTGCCATGCTTTCTAGAAACACTCCTAGCCGCCGTGGGGGCAAATCAAGAAGATAGCCCAAAACCTCCCCTGTAGCCGAAAGCAGGGGAAAGAAGGACAAATTTCTCGATATGTCTTCTATTCATGCCCCTAATCTTGTTGTGCTTGTTAAAGTCCGACAATTAGGCTCCACACGTTAAAACATAGGTGAATATTTGGTCTAGGTGAGTGATTATTGGTAGCTGCTGGAAATGAGCAAAATATAGGAAAGAAATCTTTTTGGAGGAGTTACCTATATAGATACATAGGGGATAAGAAGCAAGGGAGCTGTTGGACTTGCTCTGACGGGTTGGATCACTTGACATTAGGTCGTCTAAAGTGATTGAAAGATTCATTATCACATTGCAATTTATTAGTCGTCTTGTGCTTTGGTGATCCGGTAGATTTCATCAAATCACCTTTTATTTCTTGGAGAAGCATCCACCTTAAAAAAAAATTACTTTGTGTGGTGTGGAAAAAGACTTGATTTGATTTGATTTGATTTGATTTGATTTGAGTAACAGTACCATCTATGCAAAACTTGTGTGTTGCAGTATCTCTACACCGACAACGTAGAGGAGAAGAAGGAGCTGATCAAAGGGATAACCCTGGGAAACAAAGACAAGTTCCAGCTAACCCCACTCAACCAGGTACATACTCAAATTCTACAGTCAAACAAGAGAGTGCATTGCCAAGTTAACTCATCACGCATGTTTTCTTCACCCTCATGTCTACACCATTTTCAGCAAGTTCTCGTGCTCTGGGGAGAGCACGATCAGATCTTCCCCATAGAGAAGGGGCATCAAGTGGCAAGGTGAGCACACCACTCACCTAATCTTTGCTTGGTTATGTAATCTGGTCGCAATTCTGTCGATCAACTTGTACCGTAACTTGTAACTGATAAAAAGATGGGTGCAAACTAATGCAGGCAGCTAGGCACGAACGCTAGGCTGGAGATCCTGAAGAACACCGGCCATATGCCGCAGGAGGAGGACGCAAAGAGTTTTAACGAGGCTGTGCTCAACTTCTTGCTCCCGGCTCAGAGTTCATCCCTGTGACGTGATTTTCGTTGTCGATATCTGATGTATTTTACCTCTAGACAATAGTTAGTTTATTTATTGGTTCAAGTATACTAAGAATATATCCAGGGAAAGAGTGTTGCGCCAGTGGTGGAGTAAATCTTTGGCTTGTTACTTGCTCTGTTTTCATCATATGCTTGGCGTATGATCTTGTCACCAAATTAGAAGAACGCACATCGCGAGGCAGCACCAAATAATTGAGTGTATTGAATTATGGATTCAGAAGGACAGCATAGGACTTTAGGCACTGTGTTCTCTAATGCCAAAGCTTTGACAATTTTGCCAATCCCAACGTCCGGTTCTAACGAGTTTAGACTTGTCGAAACAAGTTGTTGCATTGGTTGAAGTTCATTCGAAACAATGTGGGAAAGCCTTTGGTGCATGATCAGGTTAAGATCCGGAGAGGAATGTGGGAAAGCCTTTGGTGCATGATCAGGTTAAGATCCGGAGAGGAACATGCGAAAGCAACACTGCAGTTTGGGCGGGTGGTGTGAGAGAGCAGACAGCAGAGCCGGGAACTGTTCTGCAAGGGGAGAGTCAGCGACCCAGGTGTCAAAGCCAGAAGGATGTGGAGGAGCCTGATCCAACACTGAAGTGGCAGATCGAAAGAAAGGGAGACAGGCCAAAAGGTCTTTCCAAACGTTTTTGTCTAGACGATAGGGATCCCTTAGGTCGTGGTTACCTGTCCAACAGTAGCAACTAGCGAGAGCTAAAGCAACATTACCAATGAGCAAGTCCAAGAGACTGAATCTTGCCCAAGTGCTTGAGGAGAAAGCAAATGTTCCTTGTTCTAAGGCAGGAAAAACAAAGGCCCCCTTCTCCAAAAGGCCGACAAATTTCGTCACAGACCACTTCGCATCGACCTTCTTTGACATGATCTTCCTTGACCCAGAAGAAAGTGCGACGACGTTTATAGAATTCAGAGATGGTGGTCTAAAATTAGCCGGTGCAATATGTTTCCCAATTTGCAAACATATCGGTACTGCTTATTGAGCAAGCAAAATGTTGTACTGACGCAAAGGAACATTTTGCTAGCAAAAATTTCTCACCTCCCTGCAAACATTATCCCAATTCCCAAGTTCTTCCATCACACGAAAAAGAAGCAATATCTGAACAAATGTGGAAAGAAATAAGCGGCATCAATCTCATCCTATGCACAGCAAATCTCTGAACATATCTGTTTGTTTCGAAAGCTGATCCAGTTATGGAAGTTGTGATTCTTTCCTGAAAAGAGAATAGCATAACTACTGAAGTCCTGAAGTCTCCCAAGCACCTTAGAGCAGCCGATGCATGTTAAGCAAGTCCTGAAGTCCACCAACCTTATACAGAGCATTACTACTACAGATTCGTGTGCTACGTACTGGTGACATGCAAATTAAGTTAGTAAACAGTCAATGTGTGAAATGCTAGTAATATCAAGTTGCAAACCCAACTCTATCAGTTAACAAAACTGGGCTGATGAATCGCATTTGATTGCATAATCATCACTGCTTCTACAGCCACAATAGATACATTCAGGACATGATACTTCAGAGTTCAGATAGTCCTTTGTTTCTGGTACCACTTGGCAAAAAAAATCAGGAAGAAGAATGATCTCTAATTACTTAACTAGGCACTACCTCCATCAAAATTTCTCAATGAGTTGCAAATGAAGAAGAATACCAAGAAAACTGAGCATCGCCGACGCGGTTAAACCTTTCAGAGGCCAGCGGTCATTAATCATAGCAGTCTTCCTCTGTAACACAAAAGGTTCTCTTTTATTAGCAAGCTTTGCAAATGTATACACCACTGATTTTGGAAGAAAAAGAAGGTATATCAGTAATATGAATAGAACATCAAATGGAAACTTACGTGCTTCTGCCTCTTGGTTCCAGTCATCGTCGTCATCATCAAACTCAATATTCTACAGGGTGAGTCAAGGTTTGAGTGCTAGAGAAGACAATACAGAAGACAGGGAAATGATATATAGCTGCTCTATCCATTTCATATTTGTTGATGTGAAGGAACAGACATGCATCACATAATTATTCCAAAACTATACACCATCTAACACCCATGTTCCTTCATCAAAGAGAACTTCAATGTATAAAGTTCCAATATACTCACCTGGTTATAATCGTCATCTGAACTTTCTTCCTCTTCTGCTTCCTCCTCATCCTCAACATCCTCCTCTTCACCATCCTTTTCGGCCTTGTTTTCTCCATCCTACAAGTACCAAATCTCTATCAACATGGTAGCATAACCTCAGTACTTCCAAAATGTGAAACAGAGCCTACGGCTCTAAACTAGTAATAATATGTCTACAGCCAAAAGTGCTTTTCAAATTGATTCCAGCAATCTGAAAGAAAATCAAAAGATAGTGATGGCTTGCCTTGTGCTTCTCTTCAAGCTTCTCAAATACTTCAAATGCCTTATCAACTGTGAAATAGGAAGACAAGATCCATGTAAGAGATCAATGCATGTAAGTCTAATAATTTTTAGCCTACCAATAGACATGCCAAAAGAATTGTGCTAACAAGGCAGTTTCCTTAAAGCAAATCCCTGAAGATGTCACAACTGAGAAGCACGAACAGAGGTTCATGACAAAAGTAACAACGGAATTATGTAATGATTTGTGAAATAAAGCAAACCTGAATCTTTATCCCACCGGAGTTTTTTGTTGCTTGGTTGCACTTGTTTAAAACCTGAATAGAACATAATGTCAAGGTTCTATTGTACTGCAATCATGTATAGCAAACTAAAAATAATAATGTATGCACAGTGCTTTATTCGAGAGTCAAGACTACCATCCAACAGTTCTGCAGGGAAATTTCCAGGAGTTAGTTTGAGGTATGATTTCAGAGATTCACGTTTGCTCTGTGTTTTGCGCTTCCTGTCAGAAAATCTTTCAATCTCTTTGTCGTCATTTTCTGAGAAGATAACAAGTAAAACTTAATGAGAAAGAAATTAACCAAACAAAGTAGAAAGCGTTACCTGTACAGGAAAGGAGGCAAAAACAGAGTATTCTCGAAAGGAAAAGATGACGGGAGTCTCATTATTTATAGGCCATGAAGATATAAATGCAAATGGTGTAATATCAGATTTGACAATGGAATAACAGGTACGATTACTAATTCTAGGCCGTATAGAATAAGTAGAAAATGTGTCCCATACAGCACATCAAGTTGCATACAAGAACATTCCTCCATAAACATAAAAAACAGGATTCATGGCTCTTTTATCACTGAACTAGTTTGGACATCAATGGATTGGAATACAAACTGGGGAATCCACCCTTCTGTAACAAATCAATGTAGGAAAAACAGGGATTGTAGTTGTAGGGAAAAAATACAGAGGCTGCTCACTTGCTCAGTACAGTAACATAATCAGTCATTATAAGCCAGTTCACACTTCACAGATGAACTGAAAAAATATCATCTCCTGTTTTTTTTATCAAATTTCAAAGCCTGGGCTGTAATAGGACAGTTTTCATGTTACCATAGTATTTGGAGCAGTCTATTTACTGGCTCTGAACCTAACTCTATTGGTCGGTTAATTTCGTTTTAGTGGAATCAGGGGCCGACCCCTGTAATTCTTTAAAAAAGAACCATCTCCAGTAAAACCACGCTGTATCAAGTTCATCGGCCCAACTAATTATTAAGTCCTGAATCGAGAAGCAAAATCCCATATATGTCATCAAACTACGTGGCAAAAAGTGTTGAATCGAGAATCAACATGTATCATAATGTGCAGCAAGAGGAAATGAGCAAAAACAGCTATAGTAAGTTCATTTACAATACTTTTCTTGGGGGCATCCAGCTCTAGGTGGTAGCAGGAATTCCTCATGAACTCCTCGAGTTTCAGGGTGGACTGTATCAGAGCCTTCTCCTCGTTGGTCGCCTTGGAGCATGTCATCTCGGGCAGAGTGATCTCCTGCATGGGACGAGCGCCAGAACCCGAGTGAATCCCACATCCCAATAAATTCGCCAATCCCAAACTGAGAGCGAGGCGAGGTGGCGGATACAGAAAAGGGGGGAGGTGTGTAGAGAGCGGAGGAGACTGACTGTACCGGGAAGTCCTCGTGGGGGGTGTGCTTCGCTTGGAAACCAAAATTGCCGGCCCCGAAGCCTCCTCTCCCGCCACGGCCGCCTCTGCCTCCTCCTCTCCCTCCACGGCCTCGGAACGACATCCTGGGAGCCCAAGCCGCTCCTCTCAGTGGCAGATGGAGGTGTTACGGGGACCCAAAATTTGGGGGAAAACGAGCTGTCGTCTGAGATTGGTGGGGGTGAGTCTCGCCGTCGTCGACAGTGGCCGGAGGAGAGAGAGAGGCGGCTAGGGCAGGGCAGGGGTGAGGCGCGCTGCGGGGCGTGGCGGTTGATTCGGTGCGAGCGGAGTACCTACATTTTGTTTACAATGGCGGAGTACTACTACAGTACATTTTAGTACCACGATCCATGCCTGGCCAACGGGCTGACCCGGTACAGCCCCGGCATGGCCCCTTGTTCTGGCGGCCGGCCCACGGTATGTTCGGCCCGCGGGACTTGATTCAGAAAAATATACGTATATAATTAGTAGAATGAGGCGATTTTTTATATGGTACAAGAAGTGAGTTTTATTAGTGTTATTTCATTAAAAACCTTACATCCTCATTAGTAAAAAGAGTATAACTTGCTTTAAAAAGAAAAAGAAAATTATACCAACTGCAACTAATTAGTTGTTGGTGTATTACTTCTCATGAAACATGTGTCGAACCAAATGACCGTTTCCAGCTCTATGTTGGAAAATGTGCTACTAAATCAAATTATGCGGGAGAGAGGCAATAGATCATATTCTTGAAAATCGAGCTAACGAAATTTTGTCGATGCCGAGATTGATGAAGACAAGCGTCGATCCCACAACGAGACTTATCAAGTCATGAGGAGATGTATTATCTCACTAACGGCTTTGACGATCTTGTACCACACACACAACATCTTCACACGTACGAGATCAACAACATTGCGTCGAAATGCGATCAAGTGCACGATTCAAAGCAGGAGTGTGTTGTCCAATTATGCATATGCATAGCATGAGGACGACGACGCCATCATGCATGCTCCCATAATACAATAAAAAGACTCTAAAGTGTCAAAAAAAACTATATATAGTTCTTTCTACCACACTTTAAGATTTCAACCAGATCCCATATGGACGATGACACCGAGTAAAATACTCAACAAGATACAATCTCCATCAATGGGGATCCATCGTTTGGGCATGATGTCGATCTATGGATGTCGATGATGATGTTGATGATGTCGACCCTATGGATGCCGCAATATATAGAAAATAAGAAAAGACAAAGGACCAAAGGATACATGGTCAAGGAGTACAATGTAATTCATGAGGCTTGGATGACGATTGGACAAGATCTACTTTGCGGTGCCGAGAAAAAGGGAAGGACATGTTGGCTCAGGGTTGGCAAGTACTTTCACCATCCTAGGAAATTTTAGTTGTATGTGTTCCATATTGATCGTAATGATCTCTCTCTTCAAAGGAGATAGTCATTCATCTAAGAGGAGTGTAACAAATTTTGTGGTGCATACGAGCATGTGGCAATGCGACCTATGAGCGGTATCGGTGTTGCGGACATGGTAAAACCTCGTCCATTTTACACATGTCAATGTACCATGCATATGTGAGTATGTCCAATGTATTCTCATCCATAGGTATAGGTTATCCAAACTATGGAGTAATTCAAGGAGAAAGATGACAACAAACCGTTCACCTTGACCATTGTTGGAAGAAGATCAAGAAGTTTCCTAAGTGTGAAACAAGATTTTTCCTATGTCTAGAAGGCTAGAAGAAGTGTGTCAATGAATCGTCGGTCATTGATCTTGAAGATAATGGACCAAGCTTAGGTGGACCAAGCAATGGTGGCAGTGTCATTCGACCAAGGGGCCACACGATCACCAAGCAAGATCTCAAGCGTGAAGCCTCATCACTTGTATTGTATGAGACATTGAAGGGGTTGATCGTTGAGAAGGAGGAGGCAAATGCTTAGAGGCATGATAAGTGACATCAAGATAAATAGGCCACGGTGTAAGATTTCTTGACCTCCAAAAGAGAGCTCGTGAGGTTAAAAAGAGCAATGTCCGATCTAGAGCCATGGAGGTGGAGACCAAAGTGATGGCCCAGGAGAACCGGATCCGGATCATGATGATAGACTTGAGCATCATGAACCCGCCTCAAAGGGCCTGATTTAAGAAGCAAAAGAAAATCCGAGAATATGACACATGATCTCTTTGACTTATTTATCTTTGTGTTTTCCATATGAAACTTGTGCATTTTGGACTTTGATTCAATATTATGGCACGTGAATTCCATGTTTTCGTAATTAGTGATAATTTATTTGCTAGTGATTCGATATTATGGCGTATTAACTCTATGTTTCGCAATTAGTGGTAATTTATTTGTTAGTAAATTTATTTATTTTGTTGTTATTCCATTACATATATGTAGTCAAATATGTTAAAATGGAAAATAAACTGACCAAAATGGCCTGTCCAAACAAAATGGGACGCCCAGCTAGTTGTTTCCCGCCTCCAAATAGACAAGTGGCGAACATGTGAAAGAGCATTTCCTATTCTTAGATTTTGATGTTTGATGATAACACACCTATCGATTTAATCGTGCGCTAAGTGTATCTCAGGTCTTTTAGGTTGTGGCAAAAATATTGCATTGCCCACAGTTGCACTTGCCAAAGTCACCAGTGATGACCGGTAGTACCGGAAGTTACAACCGGTACTACCGCTTGGCACCGGTACTACCGCTCCCTTGTACCGGTTGCATCTGATTGAGAAGGGAAGGCCTCGTGATTCCTCAGTACCACCCGATACCCGGAGCGGCACTTCCGCTCCAACCGGTAGTACCGCTTGTGGCAAGCGGTACTACCGCTTGGTCACGGTAGTGTCGCTCGGCTGTACCGGGCGACACTGAGGGAGGACTAGACCTTTTCATCTCGCTCAGTACCAACCGGTACCTGGGACCGATACTATCGCCCTGACCGGTAGTACCGCGTCTCATGACCGGTATTACCGCTTGGGTTAGTACCACAAGGTGGTTCCGGGCATGACTGAGGCTGGCTCGACCATGTGGTGCCCCCTTCCCTGGTACTTGGTCCGGTACCTGACCGGTAGTACCGGTGCATTTAATGCCCAACGGGCAGATCTGCTCAGGGAGCTATAAATGTCCCTCCGCCTACCTTGGGAAAAGTTGCTCATCGCATTTAAGAACATCCTGTCCATTTGAGCCACTAAATCGCCAAGATCTCTTCATTCAACAATCCAAAGTCGTTGATCTTTGGAGAATCGAAGGAGGAGCCCTTTATCTACTACTTCACCAAGAGAGATCTTCATTTTCCCCTCATTCACTTGAGGGACCCTTGCTCTAGTGTTTCCTTGGAAACTCTAGTTCTAGATTTGGTTCTTACAAGTTTATCTTTGATTGTTTGACAGCTTGCTTGTATTCGGGAGCCTCCAATTATGTTGTGGATGTGTGACTCAAACTAGTTGTAAAGGTGCCGGCTTCCACCTTGAAGGTTGTCGATATAGTGGAAGAGGTGAATCGAACCCATCGGGGTGAGGTTCATTAGAGAATAAGGGAGGCCTTTCGTGGCGTAGGTGGTTTGATACCACCCCCTCTCCAAACATAGATGTACTTCCCCTCAAAAGGAAGGAACTACGGGAAACAAATCCTTGTGTCTCCACGTCCACCACTTTGGTTACTTATATCCTTTACCGCACTTTACTTACTTGTTCTTGTTTAGTGTTGTGCTAGTATGTGCTTGTTTTACATATAGGTAAATTCACTGTAGTTGCATAATCTAGAGAATTTACCTTTCTTATCAAACCTTAAGTTGAAAAATAAGAAAATTTAAAGTAGCACCTATTCACCCCTCCCCCCTCTAGGTGCCCATACGATCCTTTCAATTGGTATCGGAGCCTCGGCTCTTTATTCGGGCTTTACCGCCTAAGAGTATATGGGTAGCAACGATGGGGAAGGTGGTGGTGAGAAAACCTCAGTGACCATGGATGATCTCAAAAACTTGGAAGCAAGATTGAGCTCATCCTTGGTCAACGAAGTCAAGAAAATGCTTGAGCAATTTCTTAGAGATAAAGATGGCTCATCATCCCCTTCTCCTCAAGAGGAGCCTCCATCAGTATTACCTAAAGGGAATGCCCCGGTATCTCCTGAGGGTATGATGGTGGGGGGTAATCAATACACCACTAATTCCTCCACAAAAAAGGATGGGGGGAAGGGTGAGAACCATGATTCTCATCCATGGTACTCTCCCGACCCTCCAATTCCTCACCCTCATATAAACAATAGAGGAGACCCACCAAAGCTTGAAGCATCTACTACTTTTGCTCAATGACAATCTCTAATGAAAACTCATGTGCGCAGCTCTTGCATTGAACTATGGAACATCATCGAACAAGGACTCTATATTGGGGATCCAACCAACTTGACAACAAGAGAAATTGTCAATAGTCAACTCAATGCCACCGCCTTGAACATGATTCAACAAGGATTGGGTACAAAGGATTATCCACACATTGAGCACCTCAACACCGCCAAGGAAGCTTGGGATGCTCTCGCAGTGTTGTTTGTTGGGAATGAGAGCATGAAAAGGAACCAGTATGATGCACTAAGCAATGAAGCTGAAGCCTTCTATATGAAGGAAGATGAAGATCATGAATACATGTATCGTAGGCTCAAATACACCGCCACCATTTTTAGGAATGTGGGTGCCTCACATGTGGATGATGCTTGGATAAAAAGGAAATATGTGAGTGCACTCATGCCCTTTGAGCCCACAGACTTGAAGAGCCTACAAGGAAGACACAACTACCACCTCATGACCTCCAATGAAGTTATGCAAGAGATGGCCTCTTTCAAGGTTGCTGATGCATGCACCCAGTGTTGACGTGGGGCACTTCGTTGGAACCCCAAGAGCAAGGTGTGATGAGCACAACAGCAAGTTTCCCTTAGTATAGACCGAGGTTATCGAACTAGGAGGAAGGAAACGTCTCAAAGGTGTTGCAAGCAACATGGAAACCTGCACAAGACAAACTCAAGACTTTGTTCCAACGAATCAGTGAGGTTGTCAAGCTCACCGGTTTGCTGTAATAAAGGATTAAACTATGGTGTGGAAGGTAATGGTTTGCAGCAAGTGTAGGGTTCACAGCATAGAAAACAAAAAAATTCGTACGATGGGAACTATGTACCAAGATCTATATACTAGATACAAACAACGGACGGATGTATATCCGTAGAGAACATACCCTTAAGACTGACAAAGCTTAACGAGTTCAACTCGTGGTTGATGTAGATGATCTCTTGCTGATCTCAAGATCGAGAGGAAGTCCTAGCGCCGCAAAGCAGCAGCGCGTCCGTTCTCGCACACACGTACAAGAGACCGAGCAACCTCCGCCTCCTCGCTCCAGCGATGCAGCGGAAGCACAAACCTTTCTTGCCGAATATCCACCGGGAACATGTATCTCGCTAGTCCGAGACCATGGGGGATAAATTCTAGAGGGGGAGAGAGATCCTTCACGAGGAGGTGTGAGTGAGAAGTGAGGATAGGGGTACCTTTTATAGGAGAGGGGGGAACCCCAAGGGGGTGGCCGGCGCATGGGGGCTGCCCCCTTGCCCTCCCCTCTTCGTGTGGGTGGACACTCCACTCACAAAATTCCTTTAAATTCCCTCCACTCAAAATCCCACTCAAACTTACCATTAAATTTCCACCAAATTTAATGCAAACTCTCATTAAATAAAACTCTTTTATTTCATTCAGAATTTTGTCAATTACTTTAATGACAAACATTCACAAATAACCCCTTGCTAGAATTCCATTTCACATGCATAACCTCTTTATGCAATTTCACCCGAAAACCTGTTTCGGTATCTAGTGAAATAAATTCCCGCGCTTGTTTATTCTTTCGGCATGAAACATTTGCTCCAACTGGATGTTAGTGTCCTTAAGTGTGTCACCCTACGGTTCGCGAATAATGCGGACATGATCGAGACCCTTCTCCGATCAATAATTAGTAGCGGGACCTGGAGATCCATACTGACTCCCACACATTCAACGATGACTTTCCTGTGATCATCGGAACCTTTTACGCTTGTATCTTAATCCCTTTGTTTCACGATATATTACATGTCCGAGATTCGATCATCGGTATCTCCATACCTAGTTTGATCTCGTTACTGACATGCACTCTTTTCTCGTTCCCGTGATATAAGATTCTAGTGATCAAATCACTTGCTTGCAAGCTAACCAATGTGATATCACCGAGAGGGCCTAGAGTATATCTATCCGTCATCGGGATGAACAAATTCCACTCTTGATCCATGATTCTCAACATAACACTTTAGTAGCTTTGAAGCCATCTTTATAATCACCCAGTTATGGTGTGACGTTTGATGTCAACAAGAAACTCTTCCAGTGTTAGTGATTGTCATGATCTCATGGTCTAAGGATTATGACTACTTCGTAAGTTGTTTATAGCAATATAAAATCAATGAATTTGATCGTAATGTTATACTTCGGATGAATGTTCATCACACCATTACACTAATGTTGTGATCTCGTTATTAACAACATCCAATGTCTACGATCAGGAAACTGTGATCATCTTGTTAATCAATGAACTAGTTTATGAGAGAGGCATAACTAAGAACTTTCTGTTTGTTTATTAAACCCACATGTATTAACGTTTCCGTATTAATACAATTATAGCATGCAAAATAAACATCTATCATATACTTGGAATACACATAATAAACATTTTATTATTGCCTCTTAGGGCATATTCCCTTCAGTCTCCCACTTGCACTAGAGACAATAATCTAGTTACATAGTGATGTATCTAACACCCATTGAGTTCTGGTGTAGATCATGTTTTGCTCTAGGGAGAGTTTTAGTCAACAGATCTGCTACATTGAGATTCGTATGTACTTTACAAATCTTTATCTCCATCCTTGACATGCTCGCGGATGGAGTGAAACCGGCGCTTAATATGCTTGGAATGCTTGTGAGACCTTGGCTCTTTGGCATTGGCAATGGCACAATTGTTGTCACAATAGATCACCATTGGGTCCAACGCGTTTGCAACCACACCTAGTTCTGATATGAACTCCTTCATCCAAACCGCTTCCTAGGCCGCTTCTGAAGCAGCAACATATTCGGCCTCCGTTGTTGATCCCGCCACCACAGGTTGTTTGGAGCTCCTCCAACAAACCGCGCCGCCATTCATGAGAAATACGTATCCGGATTGAGACTTAGAGTCATCTGGATCGGTGTCAAAGCTAGCGACGACATAACACTTAGCGACGAGCTCTTCTTCACCTCCGTATACAAGAAACATATCCTTAGTTCTTCGCAAGTACTTAAGGATATTCTTGACCGCTTTACAGTGTTCCGAACTAGATCCGATTGGTACCTACTAGTCAAACTAATAGCATGTGCCACATCCGGTATTGTACATAGCATGGCGTACATTATAGAGCCTATGGCTGAAGCATAGGGGACTTTGTCCATTTTCTCTCTTTCTTCCGCCGTAGCCGGACTTTGAGTCTTACTCAATGTCGTGCCTTGTATCATAGGTAAGAACCCCTTCTTACTATCTTCCATTTTAAACTTCTTTAAAATCTTATCAAGGTATGTACTTTGCGGTAGCCCTATTAGGCGCCTAGATCTATCTCTATAGATCTTTATGCCTAATATGTATGACGCTTCACCTAGGTCCTTCATTGAAAATTTGCTGTTTAGATAACTTTTAACACTGTTTAAAAGATCTATATCATTTCCGATCAATAATATGTCATCCACATATAATATCAGAAATGCCACATTGCTCCCACTCACTTTATTGTAAATACAAGCTTCTCCATAAGTTTGGACAAATCCAAACTCTTTGATCACCTCATCAAAGCGGAGATTCCAACTTCGTGATGCTTGCTTAAATCCATAGATGGATCGTTGAAGCTTGCACACCTTGTTAGCATCCTTAGGATCAACAAAACCCTTTGGTTGTATCATATACAACTCTTCTTCAATATTACCATTGAGAAACGCGGTTTTGACATCCATCTTCCATATCTCATAATCGAAATATGCAGCAATTGCTAACATAATCCTAACTGACTTTAGCATCGCTACGGGAGAGAATGTCTCATCGTAGTCAACTCCTTGAATTTGTCGAAACCCCTTTGCGACAAGTCGAGCTTTATAGACGGTTACATTACCATCAGCATCAGTTTTCCTTTTGAAATTCCATTTGTTCTCCACGGCCTTTCGGTCATGAGGTAAGTCCACCAATTTCCAAACTTGATTTTCATACATGGATTCCATCTCGGATTTCATGGCTTCTAACCATTTGTTGGAATCCGGGCTCATCATCGCTTCTTCATACGTCGCAGGGTCATCATTTTCATCAACCATGAAATTCATGATAGGATTTCTGTACAGCTCGGGAGCTGCACGCGTCCTGCTAGACCTGCGAGGTTCAGTAGTACTCTCTTTCGGAGTTTCATGATCATTATCATTAGTTCCTTCTTCAACAGGTGAAGCCAACTTTGGAACAACTTCCGGCACTACGCTACTCGCCATACTTTGAAGAGAAGGTTCAATAACCTCTTCGAGTTCTACCTTCCGACTACTCACACCTCGCGAGAAACTCTTTCTCTAGAAAGGATCCATTCTTGGCAACAAAAACCTTGCCCTCGGATCTGTGATAGAAGGAATACCCAATAGTTTCCTTAGGGTAACCTATGAAGACGCATTTTTCCGCTTTGAGTTCAAGTTTATCCGGTTGAAGTTTCTTCACATAAACATCGCATCCCCAAACTTTAAGAAATGGCAGCTTAGGTTTGTTTCCAAACCACAATTCATACGGTGTCTTTTCAACGGATTTATGGTGCCCGATTTAAAGTGAATGCAGCAATTTCTAGTGCATAACCCCAAAATGACAACGACAAGTCCGTCAGAGACATCATAGATCGAACCATATCTAATAAAGTACGATTACGATGTTCCGTCACATCATTTCTCTGTGGTGTTCCGGCAGGTGTGAGTTGTGAAACAATTCCACACTCTTTCATGTGAGTGCTAAACTCGCAACTTAGATACTCACCTCCACGGTCGGACCGTAGAAATTTGATCTTTCTATTACGATGATTTTCCACTTCATTCTGAAATTCCTTGAACTTTTCAAAGGTTTCAGACTTGTGTTTCATCAAGTAGTTATAACGTATCTACTCAAATCATCCGTGAAAGTAACAAAATAACGATATCCACCTCGCGCCGACACACTCATTGGACCACATACATCAGAATGTATGATTTCCAATAAATCTGTCGCCCGTTCCAT
The DNA here is from genome assembly GCA_910589765.1 of Avena atlantica. Taxonomy (NCBI): domain Eukaryota; kingdom Viridiplantae; phylum Streptophyta; class Magnoliopsida; order Poales; family Poaceae; genus Avena; species Avena atlantica. The sequence continues at coordinate 349,831,482 of OU342738.1, read as the reverse complement.
TGAACCGGAAAACGGCGTTCTAGTCATCTTGCCCATAAGGCATGGCTCACATGTATCAAATGATTCAAAATCAAGTGATTCCAAAAGTCCATCTGAATGGAGCTTCTTCATGCGTTTAACGCCAATATGACCTAGACGGCAGTGCCACATATATGCGGATATATCATCATTTAGTTTAATCCTTTTAGCATCAACATTATGAATATGTGTAACATTATTATCGAGATCCAATAGAAATAAACCATTCATCATCGGTGCATGACCATAAAAGATTTCATTCATATAAATGGAACAACCATTGTTCTCGGATTTAAATGAATAACCACTTCACATTAAAAACGATCCAGATACAATGTTCATGCTAAGTGCTGGCACCAGATAACAATTCTTCAAGTTTATTACTAATCCCGACTGCAAGTGGAGAGGTAGAGTTCCGATGGCGATCACATCAACGCTTGATCCATTGCCGACACGCATCTTGACCTCACCCCTTGCTAGCGGTCGCTTGTTCCGCAGTGATGGAGGGGTTAACCTCTTGGGTGCCCGATCTTCATGGATCTCGTGGTCAAATCGATGGGAAAGCGAGGGGAAAGGGAGAAGGTAGCGGAAGCGAACACACACCTCGCGAAGAACACGATGAACACACACAAAAACTCACACGATACAAGGCCGATTGCTCCCGAACGGTGGCCACCGGTCCGATAGAATCCTCGCAAGGAAAGATCGGTCAACGTGCTCCCTCAAATCCCCATCAGAGAGGGAAGAACACCTTGGGGAGGGTATTGACAACTTGGAGACGAGACGTCGAACTCCAAGGCCTTGTTCAACGATGGATGCGTGATGCAAAGTCCAATCGAGGTTGGTGACGATAGTCGGTCCACTTGGTAAAGGGGATGAGGCAAAACTAGAGATTCCACAATGGGGGTTGTCTTTAGTCTATCATCTATGCCTAAGGGATACATGAGGGGTGGAGGCTCTATTTATAGGCCAACCACTAAACAAGGGTAGTTTGGGGATAAAACTAGGGTTTGGTAAGTAAAGGGGGATACATGGGCTGTGGCCCAACTAGTGCGCGCAGGCACTGCCAGGAGCGGTAGTACCGGACTTGGGACCGGTAGTACCGCTTGGTCCGGTAGTACCGCTCTGGGACCGGTAGTACCGCTCTGGGACCGGTAGTACCGCGCTTGCGGTCCTGGAGCTTCAGCTGGAGCCGTCTGTTGGTGGCGGTAGCAGGGGGCGGTAGTGCCGTGGCCCGGTAGTACCGCCGGTGACAGAGAGCATTTGGCTTGCGCTGGTGTCGTCTGTTGCTGGCGGTAGTAGAGGGCGGTAGTGCCGCCGGGCGGTAGTACCGGTCGCCAGGTCCGGTAGTACCGCTAGCGACAGAGAGCATTTGGCGATCTGTCTTCTTCCGCCTCCTCTTCCAAGCCTCCGTCTTGTCGGGCTTGATGCTCCGGGCTTCCTCCCTTGCATCCGTACTTGTCAATGTGAACCTATCATGCATATGTGACGGAGTATGAAGTAGCATACCATTCAATTGGGTAGGAAGGGGGCTCGCATAGAGGAACGGATTCACCTTTGGAGTCTCTGACGACTTGGCGTAAGTTGGAGACCAAGATGTGGTCACGACCGTAGGTCGGGCTACATCAGCTCCCCCCCTTCAAAAAGAGTCGTCCTCGACTCTACATGCTCATCACAAAGTAGAAGCGGTCGAGAGACCTTCTTGATCCTGGGGTTCACCATATAGTCGTCCTCGGGAAGATTGACTTGACAACACTTCAATGTTCCTTCACCTTCCTTGAAGCCTACAAAGCTCACAACAAAAGCAAAGCAACACTCAAAGCGTAGCCAATTCACGAAGATTATAGCATGAGTCCTCAAGTAGAAGGAAGTCACCTTAGCTTGTAGAGATAGCTCGATGAAGGGTAGCCATAGGTAACTCTCTTTGGTTCTTCTTGTCAACATATAGTCCATAGAGGTTGACATGTATGCATTTCTACCTTCATACAACAAAGACCAAGCAACATATGTTTGTGTGTGATAGAGGAGCATGTCATTTGTGGCATGTCCATTCTTGTTCACAACACGATTAGCACAACTCAAGTATAGCAAACGGAATGCATATGCATGGTCAATGTGCATGGAAATCGTTTGAACATCATCCAAATGTGGAAACTCAAAAACTCCATATAACATAGAAGTGGGGCATTGAAAGCATTGGATCCAAATGTCAAACAACATCTTTGATGCAAGAATAGGAGAATTTGGCAAAAATACACAAGGAAGCATATCCAAAACAAAAGTATTATGTTTGCAAACAAACCAAATGAAAGAGCAAGTTGTCCTTATGTTTGTTGCAACAACAAGACGAGATTCTTGGAAGCTCTCATGACAATACATGTTCTTAAAGGAATTGTGGTTGCACACAAAACATCGAGAAGGTAAATTGTTCAACATTTTTGTTGCAACACACAAAGCATCATTATCTAAAAGCGGAGAAACATGAATGTCACAAGGGAAGATAATACCATTAACATGCTTGCAATCAAACCATAGGAAAGAGCAATTTGCCAACATGAAAGATGCAAAGCATGCAAAAGGTATCAGAGCTGGGTTCGATCTTGAACTCACTTGTGGGATGCTCTCAAGAGCTCTTTTTGTCAACTCGTGCTCAACCGAGGTTGACATTCTCTTGCGGGTACCTACACACATCATATGTAAAAGGAAGAACGTGTGTGCATGGTAGAGATACACATCATCCATCATGACGTATCTCTTTTTGTGCACATCACCATTAATTTCAATCAAGTATGAAATAGATGCATGGTGAGTATGCAAGTGGGGAACATGCTTATCATGGCCATCATCAAAATCTCCAAAAATTGAGAAAGCTATGGGGGCCATCTCATTAAAACGCATATGATCAATATTGTTGCAAGCAAAAGAAGTGAAATAGCAAGCATTCATCTTATCGCAAGCAACGGGAGAAATTGAATGACTAGCATGACAAGGCAAGTCCAAAGCAATTGGAGGATACACACAATATGCATAGCATGGCATGTTTATGACAATGATATCGCAATCAAACAATTCCACATGATCAATATTATGCAAAGGCAAATCATCACATGGGAAAGTGGATGAAGCATATGTAATGTCACAAGTATCATCCATAGCATGCATATCCTCACAATTCATCATGTCCACTAGTGGGATCATGGAATCATCAACACCCTTATTGTTACCTTGGTCATACCTCTCATATGAAGTGGGTGTTGTGGAAGTAGTGGCCTCCTTGTGGACGACTTCGTTTTCTTGATGTAGCCATGGCGTAGCATCATCTTCGTGCACCATGTACATCTTCTCCATTCGAGGCATCATTGCTTCATAGCTTCGGGCGTCTTCCTCCATGGAACCTAGGACAACACAAGAGAACACACTAGAGGTAGAGGGTAAGTTGTTAGAAATCGAAATGGTCTCACTTGACCTATCAACTACCACTCTCAACTCACTAGGAGTATCGCTCATGCCCTCCAAGTGGAAGCACTCGATCTCACATAAGGTGGAGTCACTCGTCTCACTCTTGTTCTCACTCAAGTGGGCTAAGTGGCTCTCATAATCACATGGGATTGGTACCACATCATCACTCAAGCATATGGGGGTAGGCTCGGTTTCCTCAACTCCATGCGCCTCCTTTGGTGAAGGGAAAATCCCATGCTCACCATTCTTGACCTTGTCGCCTTCAAAGTTGGATGCCATAAGATGTGCATCATCACTCTCCTCCATGGTCGAAGGGAAAATCCCATGCTCGACCGTCTTGTGGCCATCTTGTAGTAGTGGTGGAGGTAGGCTCATGCTATCCAACTTGGCGAAGTAGAGGTCTTCATTTTCCTCGTTCATGAGGTCTTCGAATGCAAGCGTAGTCGTTGAAGCTTGATGGCGTGGACGAAGGCTTGCTCTTGGTGCCATTTTTGTGGTGGCCCTAGTAGTTGAAGGTGCCTTGTGATGGTGTCGACGGAGGTCATTGGCGTGCCTTGCCGATGGTTGGTGTAGGTGGCGCACTTGGTCATCCACATGACGCTCGTGACGATGACCCTTGTCCTTGGCACACTTCCTTATAAGTTCTTCTAATGAGCACAAGGCATCATTAGTCTTGGCGACCATGCTCATGTTTTTGTCTAAGTCATTGTCCATGTCCTTCTTGAAGTTGTGGAGGTCGCTCTCGAACTTGTCCATTTCATGGTGGACCTTGGCGCACTCGAGGTGTAGGCTCCATCTTGGCCGGTGCGACTTGAGGAGCTTGTCGTTGTCGTTCTTGAAGTCGCCCATGCTTGGGGATTTGTTGTTGTTGTAGCACTCCATGTCACCCAAGCATGTGGAGCCATTGTTGGTGTAGTGCTCCATCATGTTATCCATTCTTGTGGAGACATAGGCATGGTGGATCATCGTGGATTCTTCATAGAAATGATCCTCGGTCCCGGAGTCCCTAGACATGCTTCACAAGACCAAGTGTTGTATATGGAAGTGGTAGAGGGTGTTAGGGATACAACGTCAAACCTTACTTTACCTTGGAAGATCGTATCGTGCAAGTGGGCACACTTGAGAGCAATAAACCAAGCAAAGTGAAGTTCACGCGGAACACCAAAACCAACTACCAACAAAAAAAACACACACACAAGGCCTATGGTGGATAGGTATGGAAAGTGGCATGTCAAGAACCAATCCGAAATCAAGATATTGTAATGGCAAGTAAAGAACCACAATGATCACAAAGCAAACAAGTCAATCCACAAGATAGGAAATATGTACAAGGAAACACACACGGTGGGATAAATGGGACTTGTGCAACGGAGAAAGTGAGCTAAGAACCAAATGATTACCTAGCGAAGACTATAAGCTCGTGTCACACAAGTACAAGGAGAGACGCTAGTTCGATTGCACAAAATTGGTGGGCTACAAGATATGCACAATAAGTACCACCTATATGATGTTCATCGAGCTTGCGCTTCCTATACTATAAGGCACATGTATATTTCTTTCTTTTTTCTCTTTTTCTCTTTCTTTTCTATATTTTTTTCTTTTCTCTCTTTCCTTTTTCTTTTCACTTGCCTCTTCCTTGTGCCAACAACTATACAAGATAACTATATGAGATAGCGCTCACAATGTTTGCTCGGAATCTACAAGGTATAAAATGTGCATAGCCCAAGCAATCATAATAGGAACTAGTCTCAATAGGTGTTTGTTGCCTGCAAAGATAGTGGGGTTCACAAAGGAATGCAAGTGGGGAGAAGTCGCGGAATGTTTATACCTTTCGTCGATGATCTTCACCCTTTATTGTTGGATTCCGCCTTGCTCACGGAATTTGGATGGGGTAGATAGCATGAACCATGTGGATGATGATGTAGAGATCCTTCTCCTCTTCGAAACGAGCTAAAGAACACCAAAATCCGAGTTCGGATGCAAAAGTTATGGTCAAAACGGTGAGAGGCTGAAATCTGGAATCTGCTGTTTTCTTTCTGTCTTGGGCGGTAGTACCGTATTTTGGGCCCGGTAGTACCGGTTGGCGGTAGTACCGTATTTTTGGAGCGGTAGTACCGCTCGGGACAGAGAAATCCAGATCTGACGCGATTTCGCGAGTTTGGGGCGATTTGGGCAGAAAATCTTCAAGAAAAACACCAAATCGACGGGGGAAATCAAGAAATTAGGCTATGGGAACGCAAAGGAAGGTAGATCAACAAGTTTAGCAAGTAATGCACGGATAAAAACCTACCAAAACGCACTCAAATCACAGATCGATCCAAAACACGAATTGGGGCTATTTTTGGTGGAATTTTCGAATTTATGGGGAAAAGACCAAATCGATGAGAAATCCGTGGCAACCAAAAGCTGCTGATACCAGATGATGGAGGGGTTAACCTCTTGGGTGCCCGATCTTCACGGATCTCGTGGTCAAATCGATGGGAAAGCGAGGGGAAAGGGAGAAGGTAGCGGAAGCGAACACACACCTCGCGAAGAACACGATGAACACACGCAAAAACTCACACGATACAAGGCCGATTGCTCCCGAACGGTGGCCACCGGTCCGATAGAATCCTCGCAAGGAAAGATCGGTCAACATGCTCCCTCAAATCCCCATCGGAGAGGGAAGAACACCTTGGGGAGGGTCTTGACAACTTGGAGACGAGATGTCGAACTCCAAGGCCTTGTTCAACGATGGATGTGTGATGCAAAGTCCAATCGAGGTTGGTGACGATAGTCGGTCCCCTTGGTAAAGGGGATGAGGCAAAACTAGAGATTCCACAACGGGAGTTGTCTTTAGTCTATCATCTATGCCTAAGGGATACATGAGGGGTGGAGGCTCTATTTATAGGCCAACCACTAAACAAGGGTAGTTTGGGGATAAAACTAGGGTTTGGTAAGTAAAGGGGGATACATGGGCTGTGGCCCAACTAGTGCGCGCAGGCACTGCCAGGAGCGGTAGTACTGGACTTGGGACCGGTAGTACCTCTTGGTCCGGTAGTATCGCTCTGGGACCGGTAGTACCGCTCTGGGACCGGTAGTACCGCTTGCGGTCCTGGAGCTTCAGCTGGAGCCGTCTGTTGGTGGCGGTAGCAGGGGCGGTAGTGCCGTGGCCCGGTAGTACCGGATCCGGGGCCGGTAGTACCGCCGGTGACAGAGAGCATTTGGCTTGCGCTGGTGTCGTCTGTTGCTGGCAGTAGTAGAGGGCGGTAGTGCCGCCGGGCGGTAGTACCGGTCGCCAGGTCCGGTAGTACCGCTGGCGACAGAGAGCATTTGGTGATCTGTCTTCTTCCGCCTCCTCTTCCAAGCCTCAGTCTTGTCGGGCTTGATGCTCCGGGCTTCCTCCCTTGCCTCCGTACTTGTCAATGTGAACCTATCATGCATATGTGACGGAGTATGAAGTAGCATACCATTCAATTGGGTAGGAAGGGGGCTCGCATAGAGGAACGGATTCACCTTTGGAGTCCCTGACGACTTGGCGTAAGTTGGAGACCAAGATGTGGTCACGACCGTAGGTCGGGCTACATCACGCAACCCCTGATTCGAGTTACAAATATTAGCAACTGAACCGGTATCAAATACCCAGGTGCTACTGCGAGCACTAGTCAAGTACACATCAATAACATGTATATCATATATACCTTTGTTTGCCTTGCCGGCCTTCTTGTCTGCCAAATACTTGGGGCAGTTGCGCTTCCAGTGGCCAGTCCCCTTACAATAGTAGCACTCGGTATCAGACTTAGGTCCAACTCGGGGTTTCTTTTCAGGCACGGCAACCGGCTTTCCGCCCTTACTTCCCTTCGGTTTTCCCTTCTTGTCTTTCTTGAAACCAGTGTTCCTATTGATCATCAACACTTGATGTTCCTTTTTGACCTCCACTTCTGTAGTTTTAAGCATTGACAGAAGCTCGGGGAGAGACTTCTTCATGCCTTGCATATTATAGTTCATCACGAAGCTCTTATAGCTAGGTGGCAGAGACTACAGAACACGATGGATGCCTAAGTCAATGGGAATCGTTATTCCCAAGGACACAAGCTTATCGGCGTAACCCGACATCTTGAGTACATGCTCACTAACGGAGTTGTGCTCTTCCATCATGCAGCTAAAGAACTTTTCTGAAGCGTTGTAGCTCTCTACGGCAGCATGTGTGTTGAAAATCATTTTCAACTCACCCATTGTATCAAATGCATTGCCGTTTTTGAAACGCTTTCGAAGTTCCGGCTCTAGCCCATACAATATGCCGCAATGAACTAAGTTGTGGTCCTCCTGACGAGTCTGATAGACATTCTTCTCCTCGTCAGGGGCATCCTCAAAGAGTGGGGGGCCTAGCAGCGCTTCTAGCACATATTGCTTTTGTGCAGCAGAGAGGAGAATCCTCAAATTCATGGCCCATTCGGTAAAGTTGCTACCGTTCGTTGCAAGTTTATCTTTCTCCATGAACACATTGAAATTAAAATCAGGTGGTGCCATCTACAACAGAATTTGTAAAGTTTAGACTAAGTCTATGATAGATTGAGTTCAACTAATCCATATTACGAATGAACTCCCACTCAAAAACGACATCCCTCGTGCCTTTTTGGTGATTACATGAACCAAATCCACTACACCAAGTCCGATCATCACGTGAGTCGGTGTAGCTTCAAAGGCGAGCATCTAATGGGCATCATATCTACTATATGACTCATTCTTAACCTTTCGATCTGTGTTCCGAGGCCATGTCTGTACATGCTAGGCTCGCCAAGTTAGAACCTTAGTATTCGCGTGTGTAACTGTTTTACACCCGATATATGGTTGTGGATCCAAGAACACCCGATCATCACGTGATGTCTTGGAGCGACGAAAACATAATCGGTGCATACTAAAGTAAGAACACATTCTTATCTTGATATTTAAATGAGGGATCATCTTATTATGCTAACAAAGCGCTAAACAAGCAATATAAGATGCTATCAAACATCACATGTTTATTAGTGGAATAATATGGTTCCCGCATATGATCTCTATCATGTGCACCGTGGTATGATCACTATCATACCTATATGTGTAAGTCCAAGTTCTATGGAGATTACACGTTATGTATGTTGTAAGAGTATCATCTCATACTTCTACTTACAACATCACCATATCATAACACTAGCCTAGCAACAATCTAAACTAGACGCCTCTAATTTATCCATTGCAAGTTTTACGTGGCTTAGGGCTTTCGAGATAGAACCGTTCTTACCTACGAACATGAACCACAACGAGGATAACCAAATTGTTGACAACTCGTTCCAAAATAGATATTGACTATAGTAGGAGAGACAGACACCCTCTAGCCACTTATGCAAACTAGTTGCATGTCAAGCGTATAACATGTCTCATGTGCGAGGACATGTAAAGTTTGTCCGGGCCGCTTCATCCCACTATGCCACCAATATACAAAATTACAACTAAGGAGCAACAACATGATCATCATCTCCCACATACTCATATGTGTACTACCCGTGTAAAGCATCTACGCATAGATCTGGCTCTGATACCACTGTAGGGTTCGCAGCATAGAAAACAAAAAAATTCCTACGATGGGAACTATGTCCCAAGATCTATCTACTAGATACAAACAACGGGCGGATGTATATCCGTAGAGAACATACCCTTGAAGACCGACAAAGCTTAACGAGTTCAACTCGTGGTTGATGTAGACGATCTCTTGTCGATCTCAAGATCGAGAGGAAGTCCTAGCGTCGCAAAGTAGCAGCGCATCCGTGCTCGCATACACGTACAAGACACCGAGCAACCTCCGCCTCCTCACTATAGCGATGCAGCGGAAGCACAACCCTTTCTTGCCGAATAGCCACCGGGAACATGTATCTCGCTAGTCCGAGACCATGGGGGATAAATTCTAGAGGGGGAGAGAGATCCTTCACGAGGAGGTGTGAGTGAGAAGTGAGGAGAGGGGTGCCTTTTATTGGAGAGGGGGGAAACCCCAAGGGGGTGGCCGGCGCATGGGGGATGCCCCCTTGCCCTCCCCTCTTCATGTGGGTGGACACTCCACTCACAAAATTCCTTTAAATTCCCTCCACTCAAAATCCCACTCAAACTTGCCATTAAATTTCCACCAAATTTAATGCAAACTCTCATTAAATAAAACTCTTTTATTTTATTCAGAATTTTGTCAATTACTTTAATGACAAATATTCACAAATAACCCCTTGCTAGAATTCCATTTCACATGCATAACCTCTTTATGCAATTTCACCCGAAAACCTGTTTCGATATCTAGTGAAAAAAATTCATGCGCTTGTTTATTCTTTCGGCATGAAACATTTGCTCCAACTAGATGGCAGTGTCCCTTAAGTGTGTCACCCTATGGTTCGCGAATAATGCGGACATGATCGAGACCCTTCTCCGATCAATAATCAGTAGCGGGACCTGGAGATCCATACTGACTCCCACACATTCAACGATGACTTTCCTGTGATCGTCAGAACCTTTTACGCTTGTATCTTAATCCCTTTGTTTCACGATATATTACATGTCCGAGATTTGACCATCGGTATCTCCATACCTAGTTTGATCTCGTTACTAACATGCACTCTTTTCTCGTTCCCGTGATATAACATTCTAGTGATCAAATCACTTGCTTGCAAGCTAACCAATGTGATATCACCGAGAGGGCCCAGAGTATATCTATCCGTCATCGGGATGAACAAATTACACTCTTGATCCATGATTCTCAACATAACACTTTAGTAGCTTTGAATCCATCTTTATAATCACCCAGTTACGGTGTGACGTTTGATGTCAACAAGAAACTCTTCCAGTGTTAGTGATTGGCATGATCTCATGGTCTAAGGATTAGGACTACTTCGTAAGTTGTTTATAGCAATATAAACACAATGTCTTTGATCGTAATGCTATACTTCGGATGAATGTTCATCACACCATTACACTAATGTTGTGATCTCGTTATTAACAACATCCAATGTCTATGATCAGGAAACTGTGATCATCTTGTTAATCAATGAACTAGTTTATGAGAGAGGCATAACTAGGAACTTTCTGTTTGTTTATTAAACACACATGTATTAACGTTTCCGTATTAATACAATTATAGCATGCAAAATAAACATCTATCATATACTTGGAATACACATAATAAACATTTTATTATTGCCTCTCAGGGCATATTCCCTTCAGCAAGTAAACAAGTAATAGTGGAAGATGTATCAATGGTAAAGATTGGACTGGGGTCCATAGTTCACTAGAGGTGCTCTCCTTAGATAAACAACATGGCATGAATGGTAAACAAATTACAGCAGGGCAATTGACAGGAACTGATCAAGGCATAACAATGCAATACTAGTCAGAAAGATCCTATGAGATTCTATTGGGCAATACAACAAGATACATAGTCCGCCATCCAACTGCATCTATGACTAGAATTCCACCTTCAGGTTATTGTCCGAACCCCCTCTAGTATTAAGTTGCAAGCAACAGAAAACTACTTTAAGCAAAGTGTGTAAGGTAAACAGTCCACATGTTCCATGAAGAAGAGACCATTGTTTTCCCCCTAGTAGCAACAACACATCTACAATCGAAGAGATTATTGTCACTTCCCTTGGAAACTAGAGGCATGAACCCACTATCGAGCATAAATACTCCCTCTTGGAGTCACTAGCAACTACTTGGCCAAGATAGCTACTAACAACGGAGAGCATGCAAGATCACAAACAACACAGACATGATAGAATCATAAAGACAAAACCATTAATCAAACCAACATAATAATATCAATATCCATTGGATCCCCGCAAACACAACATGCATGATTTAAAATAGATTAGATCTTGATCATGAATGGAGCTCACAAGATCTATACATGAAAGCACAAAGGAGGAGATACAACCATCTAGCTACTACATGGACCCATAGTCCAAGGTGGAACTACTCACGCATCATACTGGAGAGAAGGCCTCCGGGATGATCTCCCCTCTGGCAGGGTGCCGGGAAGAACTTCAGATCTCCCCCGATCTAGGGACGATGGTGGCGGCGGCTACAGACGGTTTCGTGGAGATTTGATCGGTTGCTTAGGGTTTCTGCATGAGGGGCTTCTTATAGGCGAAGGTGGAGGCCGAGGAGGCGACCAGGGGGTCAAACCCTACCTAGGTGCAGGCCCACCCCTGGCCACACCTAGAGGGGGTGGCCGCCCTGGCATGCTTCTCCATCTCCCCTCTGGACTTCTTGTTCCCCACGGAAAGTAATTAACTTTAACGTTTGTCCCGTCTAATTCCGAGAATATTTCTTACTAGCTTTTCTGAAACCAAAAACAGCAGAAAACATGCAACTGACAGTGTGGCAACTTGTTAATAGTTTAGTACCAGAAAACATGTAAAAAGCACCTCAAAGTGTAGACAAAGCAAAGCAAAGCAAAGTAGATACTAACAAGCATGGAACATAAAAAATTATAGATACGTTTCCGATGTATCAAGCATCCCCAATCTTAACTCTTGCTCGTCCTCGAGTAGGTAAGTGATAAAAGAATAATTTTTTAGGTGACATGCACCCTCACAATAAAGATCCAACCATTTGCAAGAATTGAAAGCTGGGATCAAAGAACTCTAAACATGTGCATGAAAGAATGGAATTCTAACAATAGGACATAGTAACTATGCATGCAACATGAAAGGCTACAAACAAAGATCATGAATAACATGCATTGAAAAACATTTGTTTGTTTCACATACAAAAAACATATCATAGTGGCAACCAGCTTGTCCCTCATAGAGTAGCAATATAGATGCATAGGACACCTTCAAAGTTCACAAGGGTGACTAGAAACAAATAGCACAAGAACAAGTAATATCACAATATGCATCAATCAATAGGCTTTGGAACACTGCACATAGGATGACAACTATGCTCTCTTAATGGTGCCTAAAGGTAGAAGGTGGAGACTCAATAGTGGTGGAAGAAAGGCCTTTTTGTAAAGGAAGCAGGGATTTCAAGTTTCAAAACGAGCTTCCAAAAATTATGGTACTTGTTACCTTTCAGCCCTCATTTCCCCTATCATAAGCATCTTGAAGTGATTAAGGTTAAAATGAACAAACTAGGGAGTATATGCTTGACAAAGTATAAGCTGGAAATCTCAAGTCCCTTGAATATGAGGGACACACCTCATGCTACTCAACTTCAGTCACAGGTAAGTTTTTGTCATTGTAAGTATTTGCATATCATAGAGAACCGCCAACGGGGTACCCCTTTGTAGGGGTCTCAACCTAATAAGGTAGATTCCTCCTGTGTTTTACAATGCTAGTCCCTGGATCAATAGCTAGCATCCACAGTTCAGATGTAATATCAAGAAACAAAGGTCATAATATAACTTTATAACCAGGAATAACATAAATTTTATTACATCTTTGCATAGCTCATTGGCTATTACATTACATTGCAGCGGAATAACTATAAGCATGGGTCCTTCATCTTCAAAGTGCCACAGGCAGACATGTTGGTTCTAGACTTTGTAATCCTAATCAATCAATCCTCACCAAAAACAATCAAACCTGCAACATACAAGTTACAACCACAAAGGGTCAATACATTTGAATTGTATTGGCAAGTGATACTATGGTGGTATAGTGGAGTCTATCATCTATATGCATTTGGATAAGTGGAGTTTGAGGCTTGCATTGCTCAAAATAGATTTTTCCTTAACATTTGAAAATACTAAGTTTTTGCTTTGACAAAATCATTTTTCTCAATCAAAGATTGAAGATTTCAAACAACCCTTGTTCAAACCACAAGATTTTAACTTAGAAATTGGAATGATGAGATTCTTGATTGCTTCTATGTCTTGATGCTCAAATTGTCCTTTACCAGGGACATGGCTAAGTACTTAGATTTTACACTCTGCAGAGGTGGTGCACTTCCCCCACAAGACTTGGTTTCCCAAGACAAGATCTTTCAGAAGCCTTCCCTTAGACCCAAAATGGACGCGTTCCAACCTATCAAACACTACCACCCACTGTCCATATGGCTAAGTTCTTGCAACCTATATGATCATGGCAGAGCCCATATTGCCAAGTGGTTGCACTTGAAGCTTCTCACATTTGACATCTCAAATCTCTTTGTTCCTGGGTGGCCATCCACAAGTGAGATACACAAGGTAAACCATAAACATGGGCCTTGTGAACCACTCAACCAAAAACCACCAAGCAAGTCCCATTACACCCAGGTGATTCATTAACTTAGTTGTTTTATTAAACAAAACTCAAGTCCTCAGACTTAGAATATTTTTCCATAGTGTGAATATATATTCCACCCATGTTTTCTATTAGCTAGGCTAAGCTTGATAGTAGTAGGAATCTTTAACTTAGGAAAATCCTACTAAGGATTCATCTACTAGGTTTTCCTATAGCAAGGTCTATACGTAGCAAAATCCATGCAAGTTTTACTTAGCAAAATCACTAATGCATAGAGAAAGTAATGGGACAAAAAGTATGAAGCATCACTTGCCTTTTTGGTAGGGAATGGTGGTTCACTCCTTGATCTTGCTAGTCTCACACTTCACTACAAGTCAATCAAGCAAACACAAATTCAATTCACATTCCAAACCAAAGACAAACAAACAATTTTTCACACACAAGTAATGGAATCTAAGTCATGCATAAGCATGCAAAGGTTGGTTCTATTGCAAGGATGGTCTCCACTAGGTTTCTAAACTTTGTAAGGTCCAAATTGGTCATTTACCAAAATGGCAAAGTCATTAGTTAGAGGGTTTTGCCCAAAAACTATTTTAAAATCCATTCAACATTTTATGTGGTGGAAAATGGTTTTATCAAATCAAAATCTTTAAGTTTCTCACCAAAAGTTTCTAACTCTCAAGACTTGGTGTTTTGGGTCAGTAGCTTTGAATCAAAATATTTTCTCAAAGTTTTTATTCCAAAATCCTTTTTCATACTAAATCCATTATCTTTACTTAGCTAGAAATAGACTAATTCAATTAATCCATTCTAAATTTTTCCAATTTCATTTTCAAAACCATGGGTTGGTTCCTAGGGTGAGTAAGGTCACAATAAACCATTTTGCAAATGTTTTGACCCCAAAATCAATTTTTAAACAATTTTTCTACTCTAAACAAGCTCACAAAAGAATCTGCAAAAACAAGCAAACTAACAGATACTATTTTCTAAACCAAGGGCATGGTTGGCTAGGTCTTTCTCTCCTGAATTCAACGATATAAAGTTTGCAAAATTTGGACGTGTGGTTTGAAAGTTACAAGGGTTTGAAAATTACAAACAAATCTGTTTTCAATTTCTGTTTTAAACTAGAGCTGGCCACGCGTCGCTATCTCACTGGCTGATACCGGTTCGGGGTGGATCACGCTGCAGACCGTTGGATCTAAGCAGATCGTATGGCCCAGAACACGTACCCCTTCGCGTTTAAGTTATTCTATCCTATCCATCAGATCGGGATCGGACGGCTGTGGGGTGCTCGACCTTAGACGAGCGGCGCTGCGGCGGCTGCTGGCAGCGGAGCGACCAGACGGTGGTGGCGCCGGTGAAATAGGAAGCGAGGGAGGAGGAAAAGGTGCTCACCGGAATTGTTGACGCTTGCTGATGCTCAACGTGGTACTGGTTGGTGAAGGGGCGCACGGGGCTGTCCTTGATTGCTCGCCGGAGACGAGCTGGGCTTCGGCGGTTCAGGAGGTCATCGAGGGCGAGGATAGGGGGCGCCCTAGGACAAACGGAAGGTGCTGTTAGGTTCGTATGAGCTTGGAGATCATCATCGTGCCCACGGGGATGAGAGGGGAGGTCGGGTACTACCTGGGGACGTCGTCGGAGAAGAGGGCAGACGGCGGTGCTGCAGGTCGTCGTTGTTGCCGACGCTGGGAGGTACGCGTGAGTAATCTGAGGCTAGATAGAGGTGCGCTGGAGAATGCTGATCACAGTTGCGTGCTCGAGGAGGCAGGAGGGGACGTGTGCTGGTCGGAATCGGCGAGGGGGGTCGTCGGAGACAGAGCGGCTCGGGGAGAAATTAGAGCGGCCTGGGGGCGTGCTTGGGGGAGGAAACAGAGGGGAACGAGAGAGGAGAGGAAGACGATTTATCGTGCGTGATCACTGCAGGTTTTAGTCGCGTCATTAAGGTGAATTAAGCCTGAGGAATCAAAGCCTGCAACGGCGACGAGAGGAGGAAGAACCGGTCGCGGGGTGGGGACGGAGAACAGTGGAAAGTGGGCCTACCGGTCAGTGGGAAAAGAAAGGAGGGGAGGGTCCACTGGTCATCGTCTGCGTGGGTTAGTTCGAGTGTGAGAGAAAACGTTTCGGGGAGGGAGAAGGAGATGGGCTGCTGGGCTGTTGGGCTGGTCCAATTTACATTTTTTTTCTGTTTGTTTGTTTTATTCTTTTCTGTTTCTATTTTCTGATTTGATATTCAAACAAATGATTCAATCAACAATTCAAACAATTCAAACTTATAATGAGTTTGTGGTTCTGTTTATCAACATAAACCAAATCCCAAAAATAAAATAATATTTTTATTTTTTTTAGGACCATTCATTAATTAAATAAAATGGTTCATTAGTTATTTAATAAAATAGGGTTTGATTTAATGAATAGAATTTCCATTTGAAATCCAAATATTTTCAAAAACAAAAACAGTAGGTTTTATTTGAAAAATAAAGAATACTTGGAAACTTGTTTAAAACAAAATAACCTTTTAGGGTCCATTATTAATTAAATATAATAGACTTTCATTATTAAATCAAATAGGATTGGTTTTATTAAGATGTTTATTTTTGAAATCTAAAATAAGACCAAAACACTTCAGTAGGCTTTATTTGAGAATATAAAATATTTGGAAATCTTATTTAAATAAATAAATAAGTTTTAGTGTTTATTTAAAATGGGGAAAGCCTTTACTTAAATAAAATTGGATAATAATTCCTTATTATTTTTATTTAATTACTACTTTTAATCAAAAACATTTTTATTTCAAAAGCTTGGCCTAGGTTTAATTTGGCTCTATAAAATAATTCTTAATTATAAACCTTCTTTTCTTTTGAAAACCAAACCTTTTTATAAAAAGATCCAAAATAGTAATTTTAAATATTTCTGTTTTCCTTTACTAAATGTTTATCCTTTTAAATCCCTTTAGGATTTATTTGATCCAAATTGGTTTGAAGTTTCCAATTAAATTCAAAAAGTTTCTTCTAGCCTTGAAAATCAAACAAAGTTTTATTTTATACATTTATTTTCACATTACAAGATTTGGAAAATCTTGGGATGTGACAGGCTACCACCCTTAAAATAAATCTCGTCCCGAGATTTTGGGAGGCTAGGGTTACAAGCAGGTTCAAAACAACTGGGGTACTACCACCCTTAAAAAATTTCAAACAAAAATTACACATTGTCCTTCTTGGGATCCTGGGGAAATTTCTCTAAGCTAACATTTGCATTGAGTCCTTTGTTTCCATGCTTGACTCATGGGCCAAGGTTGAGATCCTTCATAGACTTGTTTAACTTGTTCTTCATCCTTTCTGGACAATTGTTTGCATAGTGGCCTAGTTCCTTGCATTTGAAACACATCACTTGTTTGATATCTTTCTTTTCCTTTGGTATCATTGCCTCTTGTTTGTTTCCTTGGGTTTTCTTCTTTTCTGGGCATTCATTGGCATAGTGTCCCATCTCTTTACAATTGTAACATTGCACTTGAGTAATATCCTTCTTGTTAGGGTTGGGGCATTTCTTCTTCTTCTTGGGTCTCTCCAAAGCTAGGAGTTCTTCTAGTTCATGTTCTTCATAGGTGGGAGATCTTTCTCTCTTCTTGGGGCATTGATCTTCATGTTCCTTGGATGCATGATCCTTGTATCTAAAAATATTGCTAGCTTGGGTTCCTTCTAGATTAGTATCTTTGTCATCCTTGTTGTCATTAGCTCCTTGGGAAAAGTTTTCTCTCATGTTGATCACTTGAGTAACCAATCCTTGCAACAATTGGAATTGAAGTTTCAAAATCCTTTGTATGGCTGGGTCTAGTCCATTGTTGTTGGCTAAAAGCTGAGTTGTCTCTTGGCTCAATTGGTTTTGGGTTACTATAAGTTCTCTCATGTTGTCCTCTTGGTTGTTGTTGTCATCAACCTTGATGTTGGAGTCTCTTGGAGTAGTCATCTGTTTGGGTTGGATTGGGATTAGAATAGGCAAGATATTTCTAAGGGAATAATTCTAATCACACACATCACAATTCACACAAACAATGTGCATGCAATCACAAGCCAAAACATTTCACTCAAACAAAGTTCAAGCACATACTTAGGCAATAAAATATTTTTGCTACACCACATAGGTTGGTGTGTTTGACTTAACTATAAATGGTGGTCCATCTACATGGTTCAATTGTGATCTTTCCTTCCTTCTTGGTTGATTCTTCTTGCATGAGATCTTGGTTTCCTTGGAAAAACTTTTGGTCACAATACTTCAAGTGATGTAGGCTCCTTCTAACTTTTGCATTCTCTCAGTCTCTAAATCTTGAGCAAGATTTCCTTGTTTCATTTGTAGTCCTTAGTGGTATCCAAGTTGGAAGTCCTTGGTGAATATGCTGAAGATGTTGAAGTCATTAGAGTTGAAGAAGTTGAAGTCATTAGAGTTGAAGATGTTGAAGTCATTAAAGTTGAAGAAGTCCTTTGCACATGGTGTAGTCTTTGGCCATGGGGTAGGTTTTTCCATCAAGTTGAAATAGAGGAGAAGTAGAGTTGAAACAAAAATGATTGAGGAAAGAGTTTACAAGTGTTTTTGTAAATAAGTTTTTGGATCAAATATAATTCCTATTTTTCTAAAGGTTTTTGTCCAATCCTAGGTTTACAAATCCTACAGGCAACACAATGCTCTGATACCATCTGTAGGGGTCTCAACCTAATAAGGTAGATTCCTCCTGTGTTTTACAATGCTAGTCCCTGGATCAATAGCTAGCATCCACAGTTCAGATGTAATATCAAGAAACAAAGGTCATAATATAACTTTATAACCAGGAATAACATAAATTTTATTACATCTTTGCATAGCTCATTGGCTATTACATTACATTGCAGCGGAATAACTATAAGCATGGGTCCTTCATCTTCAAAGTGCCACAGGCAGACATGTTGGTTGTAGACTTTGTAATCCTAATCAATCAATCCTCACCAAAAACAATCAAACCTGCAACATACAAGTTACAGCCACAAAGGGTCAATACATTTGAATTGTATTGGCAAGTGATACTATGGTGGTATAGTGGAGTCTATCATCTATATGCATTTGGCTAAGTGGAGTTTGAGGCTTGCATTGCTCAAAATAGATTTTTCCTTAACATTTGAAAATACTAAGTTTTTGCTTTGACAAAATCATTTTTCTCAATCAAAGATTGAAGATTTCAAACAACCCTTGTTCAAACCACAAGATTTTAACTTAGAAATTGGAATAATGAGATTCTTGATTGCTTCCATGTCTTGATGCTCAAATTGTCCTTTACCAGGGACATGGCTAAGTACTTAGATTTTACACTCTGCAGAGGTGGTGCACTTCCCCCACAAGACTTGGTTTCCCAAGACAAGATCTTTCAGAAGCCTTCCCTTAGACCCAAAATGGACGCGTTCCAACCTATCAAACACTACCACCCACTGTCCATATGGCTAAGTTATTGCAACCTATATGATCATGGCAGAGCCCATATTGCCAAGTGGTTGCACTTGAAGCTTCTCAACATTTGACATCTCAAATCTCTTTGTTCCTGGGTGGCCATCCACAAGTGAGATACACAAGGTAAACCATAAACATGGGCCTTGTGAACCACTCAACCAAAAACCACCAAGCAAGTCCCATTCCACCCAGGTGATTCATTAACTTAGTTGTTTTATTAAACAAAACTCAAGTCCTCAGACTTAGAATATTTTTCCATAGTGTGAATATATATTCCACCCATGTTTTCTATTAGCTAGGCTAAGCTTGATAGTAGTAGGAATCTTTAACTTAGGAAAATCCTACTAAGGATTCATCTACTAGGTTTTCCTATAGCAAGGTCTATACGTAGCAAAATCCATGCAAGTTTTACTTAGCAAAATCACTAATGCATAAAGAAAGTAATGGGACAAAAAGTATTAAGCATCACTTGCCTTTTTGGTAGGGAATGGTGGTTCACTCCTTTATCTTGCTAGTGTCACACTTCACTACAAGTCAATCAAGCAAACACAAATTCAATTCACATTCCAAACCAAAGACAAACAAACAATTTTTCACACACAAGTAATGGAATCTAAGTCATGCATAAGCACGCAAAGGTTGGTTCTATTGCAAGGATGGTCTCCACTAGGTTTCTAGAATTTGTAAGGTCCAAATTGGTCATTTACCAAAATGGCAAAGTCATTAGTTAGAGGGTTTTGCCCAAAAACTATTTTAAAATCCATTCAACATTTTATGTGGTGGAAAATGGTTTTATCAAATCAAAATCTTTAAGTTTCTCACCAAAAGTTTCTAACTCTCAAGACTTGGTGTTTTGGGTCAGTAGCTTTGAATCAAAATATTTTCTCAAAGTTTTTATTCCAAAATCCTTTTTCATACTAAATCCATTATCTTTACTTATCTAGAAATAGACTAATTCAATTAATCCATTCTAAATTTTTCCAATTTCATTTTCAAAACCATGGGTTGGTTCCTAGGGTAAGTAAGGTCACAATAAACCATTTTGCAAAAGTGTTGACCCCAAAATCAATTTTTAAACAATTTTTCTACTCTAAACAAGCTCACAAAAGAATCTACAAAAACAAGCAAACTAACAGATACTATTTTCTAAACCAAGGGCATGGTCGGCTAGGTCTTGCTCTCCTGAATTCAACGATATAAAGTTTGAAAAATTTGGACGTGTGGTTTGAAAGTTACAAGGGTTTGAAAATTACAAACAAATCTGTTTTCAATTTCCGTCTTAAACTAGAGCTGGCCACGCGTCGCTATCTCACTGGCTGATACTGGTTCGGGGTGGATCACGCTGCAGACCGTTGGATCTAAGCAAATCGTATGGCCCAGAACACGTACCCCTTCGCGTTTAAGTTATTCTATCCTATCCATCAGATCGGGATCGGACGCCTGTGGGGTGCTCGACCTTAGACGAGCGGCGCTGCGGCGGCTGCTGGCGGCGGAGCGACCAGACGGTGGCGGCGCTGGTGAAATAGGAAGCGAGGGAGGAGGAAAAGGTGCTCACCGGAATCGTTGACGCTTACTGATGCTCAACGTGGTACTGGTTGGTGAAGGGGCGCACGGGGCTGTCCTTGATTGCTCGCCGGAGACGAGCTGGGCTTCGGCGGTTCAGGAGGTCGTCAAGGGCGAGGATAGGGGGCGCCCTAGGACAAACGGAAGGTGCTATTAGGTTCGTATGAGCTTGGAGATCATCATCGTGTCCACGGGGATGAGAGGGGAGGTCGGGTACTACCTGGGGACGTCGTCGGAGAAGAGGGCAGACGGCGGTGCTGCAGGTCGTCATTGTTGCCGACACTGGGAGGTACGCGTGAGTAATCTGAGGCTACAGAGAGGTGCGCTGGAGAATGCTGATCACAGTTGCGTGCTCGAGGAGGCAGGAGGGGACGTGTGCTGGTCGGAATCGGCGAGGGGGGTCGTCGGAGACAGAGCGGCTCGGGGAGAAATTAGAGCGGCCTGGGGGCGTGCTTGGGGGAGGAAACAGAGGGGAACGAGAGAGGAGAGGAAGACGATTTATCGTGCGTGATCACTGCAGGTTTTACTCGCGTCATTAAGGTGAATTAAGCCTGAGGAATCAAAGCCTGCAACGGCGACGAGAGGAGGAAGAACCGGTCGCGGGGTGGGGAAGGAGAAAAGTGGAAAATGGGCCTACCGGTCAGTGGGAAAAGAAAGGAGGGGAGGGTCCACTGGTCATCGTCTGCGTGGGTTAGTTCGAGTGTGAGAGAAAACGTTTCGGGGAGGGAGAAGGAGCTGGGCTGCTGGGCTGTTGGGCTGGTCCAATTTACATTTTTTTTTCTGTCTGTTTGTTTTATTCTTTTCTGTTTCTATTTTTTGATTTGATATTCAAACAAATGATTCAATCAACAATTCAAACAATTCAAACTTATAATGAGTTTGTGGTTCTGTTTATCAACATAAACCAAATCCCAAAAATAAAATAATATTTTTATTCTTTTTAGGACCATTCATAAATTAAATAAAATGGTTCATTAGTTATTTAATAAAATAGGGTTTGATTTAATTAATAGAATTTCCATTTGAAATCCAAATATTTTCAAAAACAAAAACAGTAGTTTTTATTTGAAAAATAAAGAATACTTGGAAACTTGTTTAAAACAAAATCTTTTAGGGTCCATTATTAATTAAATATAATAGACTTTCATTATTAAATCAAATAGGATTGGTTTTATTAAGATGTTTATTTTTGAAATCTAAAATAAGACCAAAACACTTCAGTAGGCTTTATTTGAGAATATAAAATATTTGGAAATCTTATTTAAATAAATAAATAAGTTTTAGTGTTTATTTAAAATGGGGAAAGCCTTTACTTAAATAAAATTGGATAATAATTCCTTATTATTTTTATTTAAATAAACCTTTACTACTTTTAATCAAAAACATTTTTATTTCAAAAGCTTGGCCCAGGTTTAATTTGGCTCTATAAAATAATTCTTAATTATAAACCTTCTTTTCTTTTGAAAACCAAACCTTTTTATAAAAAGATCCAAAATAGTAATTTTAAATATTTCTATTTTCCTTTACTAAATGTTTATCCTTTTAAATCCCTTTAGGATTTATTTGATCCAAATTGGTTTGAAGTTTCCAATTAAATTCAAAAAGTTTCTTCTGGCCTTGAAAATCAAACAAAGTTTTATTTTATACATTTATTTTCACATTACAAGATTTGGAAAATCTTGGGATGTGACACCCTTGCACATGGTACAGGAGCTTTCCCATAACCAAATGACAAGGCAAGCAGACAATGAGCATCTCAACAATCTTTTTATTTACTATATGCATAGCTTTTTATTGACGATGCTTCATAGATAGCTCACTATGGTGATGCTACAAGTTTTCACCATGATTAGGCATGGCTTAGTCTAGCGGCTCAGGCGTTTCTCTAACACAGAATACAAACTCCATGGACTTACAAGTTCCCTTTTTATTTCATAGCGGTGACATCCATAGACAAAAGAGCATGATATCAACTGAGTACAAAGTACAAGTGCAATGTTGAAAACGTTCCCCGTGACAGCACGGTTCTACTAATTCCAACGTATAAGTGCAAGCATATACAACAGAGCACCACAATGGTTCAAGTTGATTAGGGGCAAATAATATAAAGTGTGCCATCAAGTTTGTGAGGGCTTTAGTCACTAAGTTTTCACATAGCAAAATAGTTTTTAATGGGAAGATAGCTGAAAAAAAGAATATACTTGGAATGGTGTAACACACCATGCATAGGATTTTATAGTGGACAGTTTGGAAAAACTTGGTTTCTTGGGAGTTGGAAGCATGAGTATAGCTTACTCATACAAGTGGAGGCTAGCAAAAGACTGGGAGCAACCAACTAAGAGAGCAATAATGGCCATAATCATGCAGAGCGACAAAACATTACTAATCAAGAGTGGTACTACAAGTCAAGGACTAAATGATCATAGAGGCTACGGTGACTTGTGAGAGTCATAACATGGTGTGAGCATGTGCCAAGTCAACCCAAACAAAGCATTAAAGGAGAATACCACAATACTATGCTTTTGCATGCTAAAACAACGCATAATTTCTTCAAGGCACACTAAACAATCCCAATTGTTTGGAACAAGACATGCTACAGCAATAATCACTAAGCATAAGGTCAAAACAACACCTAGCATGTCATGCTAAAGTCTAAGTCACAGTCAATGCAAGCCCCTCTTGCACTACAAGCAAGAACTTACTACTCCTTTCCAACACCAAGCAACTTATTTGCAAAACAACACAGCAAGAACGGGGGTTCAAACTACTCAAGCAAAGCAAACGAAAACTAAAACGCTCCAAGAACAACACAATTGTGCATGAAACAATAAAAATGAAGTGTCTAAACAGACCTAAGCTTTTTATTGATGAAGAAGGGGATGCCTTGGGAATCCCCAAGCTTTGACGCTTGTACCTCTTGGATATTTCTTGGGGTGACACCATGATGGCATCCCCAAGCTTGAGCTTTTGTCCATTATTCATCTCATTACATCATTCTCTCTCTACACCTGAAATTGTTTCCTCATACAAAACTTCACACAATCTTCATTAGCAACATTAGTTTATTCAAAAGATATTAGACCCATGGCAAAGCTTTGTAATAGCAAGGCTTTTCACTAAAAACACAATCTAATGTAGTAACTCCTTTAAAAATCTCAATTCCCCAAAAGAGAACTCAAAAAGGAATCAATAAGAAGCAAATGCAAATAATGGAAGAAATCTGTCAAAACAGACCAACAGGCAGAAACCAATTTTTTTGAACATCTTCTGTTGCTCAAATAAAAATGTGTTAAACTAACGAAAGTTATATAACATACTGGGGGATTTATTCGTAAATTTTGAGCTCAATCCGAGTTACAGAGACTCCTCACGAATTTTTATGGTGGAGGACAGAAATCTGTTTTGGGACAGCAACTCCCCAAATCTTACTTCCTTCTCATTAGAGGTTATTCTTGGCATAAAAAGCAAACAAAAAGGATAATAAGATGTCATTACTGAATTAATAACCTCCAAGACTCAAGAAAACTCTTGGGTTATCTCCCAATAAGTACTTTTCTTTAACGCCTTTAAGTTAGGCACAAGAAGCAAGAAGAATCAAGTATTTTCAAATGGGGAAGCATTAACATCAATACTTGCAAAATCTTCAACTATGAAAGGTATCTCATCCAAATGGGTTTTTGAGGATCCCTTCTCATCTCTCTTTGGTCTACTACTTTCATCAAAAAGATCTTCAGGAGCAATCCAATCAAAATTCTTTTCAAAGGCTTCATGCATTCCAACAAGCTTAAAGGGTATGGGTATCTTAAGTTCTTCTCTAGGCTTAGTTTTATCAGAAATACCCACAACATCTACACTTGAGCCTAGCATATTGAAACACTCAAAGACCTTTTTGGCTTCCCTAGAAACATCATGGAATTCATTTAATAAAGTTTCAAGGATGAATTCCCTCTTTTCAGCATTCTTTTCTTCTTTTAGTTTTAGGAACAAGAATTGTATGAAGGGGTTAAGGCTAACAAACCTAGCCTCCAACATATGAACTAAAGAAGCTGCAGCAATATCATAATTAGGAGAAATCTCTGCTATAGATTTATCCTCAATATCTTCATGCTTGCTAACATGATTAAAAAACTCTTCAATATTATCTTTCCCAATTATGAAGCCACTACCTATTGCAAGATCTTTTAGGGCGAACTTGGGGAACAACATGGTGAGCTAGAGCAAGGTGGCAACTAGAGTAGGAACTATTTTTTGTGTTTTTGAATAAACAAAGCAAACCAAACTAGACAAATTTTTTGGTTTTTTTAATAGAGGCAAACAAAACCAAGCAAAAGAAACAAAGCAAACTAAAAACAAAGTAAAGAGAAAGTAAGTGGAGGACTCCCCTTGTGAAGACGTAGCCTCCCCGGCAATGGTGCCAGAAATCTTGATGCATGCACCTAGTGTTGACGTGTGACACTTCGTTGGAACCCCAAGAGCAAGGTGTGATGAGCACAACATCAAGTTTCCCTCAGTAGAGACCGAGGTTATCGAACCAGAAGGAGGAAGGAAATGTCTCAAAGGTGTTGCAAGCAACGTGGAAACCTGCACAACACAAACTCAATACTTTGTCCCAACGAATCAGTGAGGTTGTCAAGCTCACCGGTTTGCTGTAACAAAGGATTAAACGTATGGTGTGGAAGGTAATGGTTTGCAGCAAGTAAACAAGTAACAGTGGAAGATGTATCAATGGTAAAGATTGGAGCGGTGTCCATAGTTCACTAGAGGTTCTCTCCTTAGATAAACAACATGGCATGAAGGGTAAACAAATTACAGCAAGGCAATTGACAGGAACTGAGCAAGGCATAACAATGCAATACTAGTCAGAAATATCCTATGAGATTCGATTGGGCAATACAACAAGATACATAGACCTCCATCCAACTGCATCTATGACTATAAGTCCACCTTCAGGTTATCGTCCGAACCCCCTCCAGTATTAAGTTGCAAGCAACAAACAACTGCTTTAAGCAAAGTGTGTAAGGTAAATAGTCCACATGTTCCATGAGCAAGAGACCGTTGTTTTCTCCTTAGTAGCAACAACACATCTACAACCAAAGAGATTATTGTCACTTCCCTTGGAAACTAGAGGCATGAAACCACTATCGAGCATAAATACCCCCTCTTGGAGTCACTAGCAACTACTTGGCCAAGATAGCTACTAACAACGGAGAGCATGAAGATCACAAACAACACAGACATGATAGAATCATAAATACAAAACCATTAATAAAACCAACATAATAATCTCAATATCCATCGAATCCCCGTAAACACAACATGCATGATTACAAATAGATTAGATCTTGATCATGAATGGAGCTCACAAGATCTATACATGAAAGCACAAAGGAGGAGATACAACCATCTAGCTACTACATGGACCCATAGTCCAAGGTGGAACTACTCACGCATCATACTGGAGAGAAGGCCTTTGGGATGATCTCCCCTCCGGCAGGGTGCCGAGAAGAACTTTAGATCCCCCGATCTAGGTACGATGGTGGCGGCGGCTACAGACGGTTTCGTGGAGATTTGATCGGGTGCTTAGGGTTTCTGCATCAGGGGCTTCTTATAGGCGAAGGAAGAGGCCGAGGAGGCGACCAGGGGGGTCAAACCCTACCCAGGCGCGGGCCCACCCCTGGCTGCGCCTAGGGGGGTTTGGCCGCCCTGACACGCTTCTCCGACTCCCCTCTGGACTTCTTGTTCCCACGGAAAATAATTGACTTTGACGTTTGTCCTATCCAATTCCGAGAATATTTCTTTACTAGCTTTTCTGAAACCAAAAACAGGCAACTGACACTATGGCAACTTGTTAATATGTTAGTACCAGAAAACATGTAAAAATCACCTCAAAGTGTAGACAAAGCAAAGCAAAGTAGATACTAACAAGCATGTAACATCAAAAATTATAGATACGTTTCAGACGTATCAGTTGCCGCCAAGAATGCCAAAGATGCCCGTGCTCGGGCCCTTGGAATGAGCAATTTTGTCAACCTTGCATTGAAGTCCAAAGTTGTGGAACATAGGGATGGAGATGATAGTGATGAAGGCCTATCCATGAGCCACCCCGATGATGTCAAGAAGTTTCATGCTCAATATCTGGCCTTCTACGCAAACAACTACTCGAAGAACCCCGCCAACGCCAAGATGGAAATGCTACAAAAAATCAACCCCAATTGTCGAAGAGGCAATGTCCCGAAATTGAGAACTTGTTACAATTGTGGCGACCAAAATCACTTTATGGCCAGTTGTCCCTATGAGATAAGAGAAGATCATGGTGGCAACCTCGTGCCAAAGATAGCTTCCGGAGCTCCTTACAAGAAATCCTTCATCAAGAATAATCCAAACAATAAGAAGAAGGGTGAGATTGTATTGATCACTCATGAATAATTCTCCTCCGACAATGAAGATGAGGAAGATGAGGAAGAGGAAACATCAAGTGGTGTGGCTGCTCTAGCCACTACCTCTACTCCGACATTCTCCCTCTTCGATTCTCCAAATGAGAATACTCCCAACAAGAACGTCACTTGCCTTATGGCAAGAGGAACGGAGGTATCCTCATCATCTCACTCCTCTCCCTTAGCTATTGATGAAATAGATGATGAGATGTCTCTTGAAGTAAAAATAGAATTAGTTGCTTTGGATGAGTTTGTGACTAACTTACAAGGGGAGACCAAGATGCATTTTGGGAATGTCTTAGATCAACTTTCCCACACACAAGAGCTCCTTGATGTTAGATGTTAACTTGGGAGAGAACACGAGATGGAGATAGAATCCCTAAGTAATGCTCTAGAAGAAGAACAAGAGACTAGAATGTCCCTTGAACTAAAACTTTAAGGGCTTGATGAGGCCAATGACATAATTGTTAATAGACTCGTCAAAGAACGTGATCATGCTATTGCTAAATACAAGAGGGCTTAAAAGGAAAAGATTGAGTTTGGTGTGGTTCATGAAAAACTTGCCGAGGACTTTAGTTTGCTTAACAAGGCTCACAAGGCCTTGGAAAGCGAACTCTTGTCACTCACAAAGTCCCATGAAATGCTTCAAACTCAATTTACCAATATTCCTTCACCTAGTAATTTCATTCCTTCTAGTAGTACAACTATTCTTGAAGAAAATGCTAGGTTTAAGGGGGAGATATCCAAGGCCACATTTCCGCAAGGTAACAAGTCCATCGATGACCTTTTTAGTAAGCAAAGGCCTAGTGGTGAGAAAGGGGGCATTGGTTTTGTCTCCAAAGCCAAGAAGAAGAACAACAAGAAAAAGAAGGCCAAGCCCGCACAAGAGAAAAACATGGCCATTGTGGATAGTAAGACCACAAGTGGTAAAACTATGTCTCATGATGATTTTGCGGGAAGTGCTAACCCTCACTATGTTCTAATGCATGATTATTATGGTGATGTGTATGCACAATATGTTGACCCATATGATGGTTATATTGCTTGGTCTATTTGGGTCCCCAAGACCCTTGTTGCTAACAAAAGAGGACCCATTGAAAAATGGGTACCTAAAAATTAGCTTGATCTTTTGTAGACATATGCTTCCGGAGGGTCAAAGTGGGTGCTTGATAGTGGTTGCACAAGTCGTATGACCGGAAGCCCGTCTATTGTCAAGGACTTAATGCCAAATGATGATCAAATAACCATGACATATGCCAACAAGTCAAAGTCTAAGGTAATAGGTTTCAGCAAGGTAGTGGTTGCTCACGATATTACACTCGTGAATGTCATGCTTGTTGAGACCCTTGGATACAATTTACTTTCAGCCCGTGCTCTTGGAAAGATGGGCTTTGCCGTCTTTGTTGATGATGATATTGTGGTCCTCATGTGGAGCAAGTCTCTCAAGGTCGCTTTTGTTGGGTACGTCGAACATGACTTGTATGTGGTGGACTTTTTGGGGCAAACCACTACAAGTGTGTTGTGCTTATTCGGAAAGGCTGATGTGGGTTGGTTATGGCATCGCCGACTAGCCCATGTCAATATGAGAACTTTGCAAAGTCTCCACAAGAAGGGCCATATTGTTGGACTAAAAGAAAATGTTTCCTTTGACAAAGATCGTGTTTGTATGGCTTGTGTACTAGGAAATATGCATGATTCTCCCCACAAACCAAAGAACCACATCAAGTCAACAAAGATCTTGGATCTCCTTCATGTGGATCTCTTTGGTCCTCCATCTCATGCAAGTCTTGGTGGGAAGAAATATTGTTTGGTGATTGTTGATGACTTTTCAAGATACTCATGGGTATATTTATTCAAGTTGAAAAGTGAGACCTAATGACCCATAGGTATAGCGGACCGCAACAGTCTTCGCGGGTAGTATTACCCAATTTATTGATTTGACACAAGGGGAGCCAAAGAATACTTGCAAGCCTTAACAACTGAGTTGTTAGTTCATCTGCACCTAGAAATAGTTCTTGCTCACAGAAGTTTATCAGTAGCAACAATTTGTAGTAGCAACAGCAAAGCAACAACAATAACAACAGTGAAACAGGATCAATAGTAACAGTAACGGTAATAGTAGGATTCGAGTGCGGTAGGCATAGGGATGGATGACGGGCGTTGCATGGACGAGTCTAAACATGTAACTTCAAGATGTAGGGCATTGCAGATAAATAATAACAAGCATCCAAGTACTAAACAATCCTAGGCATGTGCTCCAAATATAGTCATACATGCTCGCAATGAGAACTTGCACAACATCTTCTGTCCAGCCAACCCGTGGCAGCGGGGCCTCTAGGGACCTACTGGCAATTAAGGTGCTCCTTTTAATAGAGCACCGGAGCAAAGCATTAACACTCCCTAACACATGTGATCCTCACACCACGGCCATCCCCTCCAGTTGTCCCAATTATTGTCACTTTGGGGCCTTTGGATCCGGACAATGATATGTGTACACAACCTGCAGATAAGATCACAAACAATACTATCATAATGATTAAATAATAAGTTCAGATCTGAGATCATGGCACTCGGACCCTAGTGACAAGCATTAAGCACAACAAGTTGCAACAAAGTCAAATAGCACAAGAGAAACTAGGCACTATGCCGTAGCAATATTATTTGATTACATGATAGAACTCATCCAATCCCTACCATCCCTAAGCCCACAGCGGGGGATTACTCACTCATGGATGAGGGAAACATCGGTGGTTGATGGATATGCATTTGTGATGACGATGGCGATGATCCTCTCCAAATTCCCCGTCTTGACAGGGTGCCAGAACAGAGTTTCTGGATCCGAATCTTGGTTTCTGGTGGCATTAAAATAGACTTTGTTTGGTAGTATCATTGCAATTTTTTTACAATAAACTCTTGCTGTGCCTAATAGAATAGAAAGACTGCTTGAAAGAGTTGGAACTCCTTTTTTTCTAATTAGTTTCTCCCTTAAATTTTGAATTCTTTCAATAAAAGGAAAAATTTATAGAATCAAACTCGGCGGCGGAGCGGAACTCTTTCTGGAAAACTATCGAACCTCCCTCAGTTTTTAGGTCAAAAGGCAACTTATAGGCGAAGAGGGAGGCCGAGGAGCTACCTGGGGTGGCCAGACCTCCTCTAGGCACGGGGTCAGGTGGGACCGTGCCTGGGGTGGGTCTGGGCCCCCCAGGCCTCCCTTCCGTCTCTTCTTCTGGCTACGTGGATCTTCTGGTGAAATGTAATTTTTGGCATATTTTCCGGGATTTTTCCTAATAGTTCATTTTCTGCACAAAAACAAGACACCAAGGTAATTCTACTGAAAAAAGCGTCAGTCCGTGTTAGTTGTATCCAAATCACACAAGTTTAGAGAAGAAACAATAGCAAAGTGTTTGAGAAAGTAGATACGTTTTGGACGTATCAACTATTGGAGATATGCCCTAGAGGCAATAATAAAAGTGGTTATTATTATATCTTTGTGTTTATGATAAATGTTTACATTCATGATATAACAGTATTAATACTATTGGAGATATGCCCTAGAGTCCCTAGTAAAGCCTCTTTGTAATACTAGCTTGTTGGTTAATAGATGATCGTAGTTTCCCGATCATGAGCATTGAGATGTTGTTAACAACAGGAT
The DNA here is from genome assembly GCA_910589765.1 of Avena atlantica. NCBI lineage: Eukaryota > Viridiplantae > Streptophyta > Magnoliopsida > Poales > Poaceae > Avena > Avena atlantica. The sequence goes on along the minus strand of OU342738.1, from coordinate 349,800,664 downwards.
CATATCATTAGGAGAATGATATGATGGGCATACTCCTATAGATAAGCGTAGCATTAAGATCAAGTCATTTCAATAGTTCGTTTGCTATAAGCTTTCTGATACATAGTAACCTAATTCCTTCGACCATGAGATCATGCTAATCACCATCACCGTAAGGATGCTTTGATGACATCAAACACCACACCGTAACTGGGTGGCTATAAAGGTGGCAATGAGTGTTCGGAAAGTATGGGTTGAGGCACATGGATCAAGAGTGGGATTTGTCTATCCATGTGACGGATAGATATACTCTGGGCCCTCTCGGTGGAATGTCATCCAATTAGCTTGCAAGCATGTGACTGGCTCACAAGGGATCACATATCACGGGAACGAGAAAATATTACTTATAAGTAACGAGGTGGAACTAGGTATGCGGAGATACCGACGATCAAAACCTCGGATAAGTAAACTATCATGAGACAAAGGGAAATCGGTATCGTATGTAAGTGGTTCATTCGATCGCAAAGTAATCGTAGAAATATGTGGGAACCATATGAATTTCTAGATTCCTCTATTGGTTATTGATCGAAGAAGTGTCTCGGTCATGTCCGCATAATTCACGAACCGTAGGGAGACACACTTAAGGATTCAATGTTGTTTAGTAGATATGGAATGTTAATAGGGATACCGAATGTTGTTCGAGGTCTCGGATGGGATCCGGGATATCACGAGGAGATCCGGAATGGTCCGGAGAATAAGATTCATATAAGGAAAGTCCGATTCCGGAGTTCGGGAAAGTTTCCGATGGTTTCATCAGAGAGGTTCTAGAAGGGTCTAGAAGGTTCACCGGACCGGAAGGGGAATGGTCCATGAATGTGTCATGGATATGTGGAATGATTGGATCATATCCTAGGTCACTTGGTGTTGGCATTTGCAAGAGAGAATTAAAGCTCTAAATTGAAAGTCAAACGGGAAGTTTGAAAAGTTAAACTGGAATAATGGTTTCCTAGTGGAAGAAGAAACAAGTCCTTCTCTCAATCCAACTTGGGTTTGGGTTTGGATTCAAAACCCACCCATCCCAAGGCTGCCCCTCCCTCTCATAAATAGAGGGGGAGGACTGCCCCAACACCACAAGAGCCAAGCCTTCCACACGCCCGCGCCGCCGCCGCCGCGCGCCCAAGCCGCCGCCTCGCCGCCAGCCGCCGCCGCCGGTTCGTCGCCGCCACCCGAGCCGCCGCCAGCACCTCCTCCTCCTCCTGGACTTCTAAACCCTAGATCTCCGAGAAACCCTAATCCACCATAACTCGCACCGGCTTAGGCAAATCCCTGCGGGATCTTCCCTCTACTTCCGACACCACGCCGTCGTGCTGCCGGAATCGCGAGGGGAGAACTACAACCTCCGCTGCCTGCTGGAACAAGGGAGAGGAAGGTCTTCATCGAGTACCGAACGTGTCACCGACTGTGGAAGCGCTGCCGGAACGCAGTGCCGGAAGGATCGCCTACACGATCTTGCGATCGGCAAGTGTACGACTACATCACCCATGAGAATATGCTCTCGTTAACCGCTTTGGAATCTTCGAGGGTGAGTGCTTCTATCGACTCGTTGCTACAATCTAGTAGATAGATCTTGGCTTGTTTGTGTGCATGCGGTAGAATTTTTTTGTTTTCCATGCTACGAACCCCTATAGTGGTATCAGAGCCGTGTCTATACGTAGATCTGTTGCACAAGTAGAACACAGTGGTCATTATGGGCGGTGGTGCTTTTATTATCAATTGCTTTTTGTGTACTTTGCATCTTGCAGTATGATGGGATGAAGCGGCCCGGGCTAACCTTACATGAAATCGTTCATGAGACTTGCTCCACGCTCAACATGCAACTTGTATTGCATAAGTGGCTTTGTGGGTGTATGTCTCTCCTATCATAGTATAGATTCAATTTACAACGGGCACTTGATAGTTCAAGCATCAACATTGTGGTTCTTGTTCGTAAGTTAGAACGACACTTGTTGAAAGCCCCAAACCACGGAATATATGCAAAGAAAATTAGAGGCGTCTAACTTTGTTTTGCAGGGGTGTGCTGTGATGTGATATGGCCATGATTGTGATTATATATGATGTATGCAATGTTCCTTATTGTAAGTTGGCAACCGGCAGGAGCCATATTGTTGTCTTTTAAATTCCGTTAAGACCTGCGTGTCTATTCAAAGTAGTTGTAATAGTTGATGCTGGTGGACGACAACCATGAAGCGGCGCCATTGACCTTGACGCCATACCGGTGATGATGGAGATCATGTTCGTGCTTGAAGATGGAGATCGGAAGCACAAGAAGAAAGGCCATATTATATCACATATTATGAATTGCATGTGATGTTAATCCTTTTATGCATCTTGTATTGCTTAGTTCACGACGGTAGCATTATAAGATGATCCCTCAAGCACAAAATTTCAAGTTTTTAAGTGTTCATCCTTAGTAAGCACCGTTGCTAAAGCTCGTTGTTTCGAAGCACCACATGATGATCGGGTGTGTTAGATTCTACGAGTGTATACAATGTGAGCAAGCCAGATTTGATCATGCAGAAGCTAAGGTTTGATCTTGATGAGCCTAGCATGTACAGACATGGTCTCGTAACACGGATCACCGAAAGGTAAAGCATGAATCATATAGTATATATGATGAACATGTTGATTGTTCACCATTGAAGCTACATCAAATCTCGTGATGATCGGTTTTGATGTGGTGGATTTGGTTCGTGTGATCACTAAAACAATTTGAGGGATATTGTTTTGAGTGGGAGTTCACCTAGATTAATTTAACTATTAATTAGAACTCAATTTGTCATAAACTTAGTCTAAACTATTGCAAATATGTTGTAGATCAATGGCGGCCCCTACCATCAATTTTAATGCGTTCCTAGAGAAAGAAAAGTTAGAAAACAATGGAAGCAACTTCGCGAATTGGTTCCGCAATTTGAGGATTGTCCTAAATGCTGGTAATTTGACCTATGTGCTGGATGCACCGCTGGGTGACCCGCCTGCATCTACTGCTACCGATGAGGTAAAGAATGTTTTCCTTGCTCGGAAGAATCAGTACTCCACAGTTCAGTGTGCTATCTTGTATGGTTTAGAATCGGAGCTTCATAAAAGGTTTGAGAACCATGACCCACATGATATTTTCCGTGAACTCAAAATGATATTTGAGGCTCACGCGGCAGTTGAGAGTTATGAGGCTTCTGAAAAGTTCTTTAACTGCAAGATGGAAGAGGGCAGCTCCGTCAGTGAGCACGTGCTTAAGATGTCTGGGCACGCAAGCAAGCTTCAAAGCTTGGGAATAGTGATTCCTAATGCTTTGGGGATTCACCGTGTCCTCCAATCACTACCACCAAGTTACAAGAACTTTGTGATGAACTACAATATGCAAAACATGGACAAGTCGTTGCCAGAACTCTTCTCCATGTTGAAATCTACAGAAGTGGAGATCAAGAAAGAGCACCAAATGTTGTTGGTCAATAATACCACCAAATTCAAGAAGCAAGGAAAGTCTAAGAAAAAGGGAAACTTCAAGAAGGCGGTAAGAAAGTTACCGCGCCGGCGAAGAAGACCAAGGCTGGGCCTAAGCCTGATACTGAGTGCTTTTACTACAAGGGAGAAGGTCACTGGAAGCGGAATTGCCCAAAGTACTTGGCAGATTTGAAGAATGGCAACATCAAGAAGAAAGGTATATCCGATATACATGTTATTGATGTGTATCTCACTAGTACTCTTAGTAGTGCCTGGGTATTTGATACTGGTTTGGTTGCTCATATTTGTAACTCGAAACAGGAGCTGCAGAATAAACGGAAGCAAGCGAAGACGAGGTGACGATGTGCATTGGAAATGGATCAAAGGTTGATGTGATAGCGGTCGGCACACTACCTCTTCATCTACCATCGGGATTAGTTTTATACTTAAATAATTGTTATTTGGTGCCTGCGTTGAGCATGAACATTATATCTTGATCATGTTTATTGTGAGACGGTTACTTGTTTAAGTCCAAGAATAATGGTTGTTCGATCTATATGAGTAATATGTTTTATGCACATGCACCTTTTATAGATGGTCTATTCTTATTGAATCTCGATTGTGGAAATACACACATTAATAACATTGAAGCTAAATGTTTGAAATTGAGCGATAACTCGACCTATATGTGGCACTGTCGTCTTGGTTGTCGTGGGAATTGTCACGACAGATGCTGCAATCGGCAGTGAGTAGTAGAACGAGGGGCAAGGGCGGCCAGCCATCTGCGGTGCGAGATGAGGGCAAAGACACAGGGTTTTACCCAGGTTCGGCCCCCCGAAGGGTAAAGACCTACTCCTGCTAGATTGTATTATGAAGGTGGTACAATGGGCGAGCTCGGCGGCTAGGCGGCGAGTCACTTGGGTGTATAATGGAACGTATCTCTACTCGCCCTACAGGGAGGTTTATATAGGCTCACCTCCCCTAGGGTTTACATATCTCAACCGATTCAGTTAAAGCTTCGGTACTCGTTTAACCTAATCCGACTGGGCCTATCTACTCGCCTGGGCCTTCATCTTCCAATCACTTGGTTCCTCGCTGGGCTTCAATCCAGTCGCCGTCTTGCAGGCCCACTCGCCAGTTCTTGGGCCAGTCGGAAACGTCCTGCTAGGTATACCCCGGTAGGCATATCCCCATCAGTAGTCCCCGAGGCCGTCGCCGATTAGGCGTGGGTGGCTGCTGGCAGTCGGAGTATACGTCTTCTGAGTAGACATCCAGTCGAATCGTCGGCGGGCTTCTGTATAAAGGAGAAAACCAGTCATCCAGGTCGCAGCTCTGGCGAGTCGAGTCGGCGAAACACTGTCATAGTGATTGGGTCGGCGAGCCGAGTGGTTGAAGTTGGACCGTTAAACTTGGTCAAACTAACCGTTGGGGTAATCCAACGGTAACTTTTGGCGTAATCATCGCGCGGTAACGGTTCCCTCATTTGGCGGGTAACATCCACTATATAAGGGGAATGGCAGGCGATCGGAGAACCACCTTCTCACCATTTCCTCCGACTGCGCGCATTTTTGCCTCCCTTCGCATCGCGACCCAGCCGACTAGAAATCCCCCGACCCCCAACAAATCTCTCCGCCATGGCCCTCTCCACCGAGCCTTGGGGTAGATCTAAGTGCACGAGGGCGCAACTGGCTTCCTTCGAGGAGGCCGGGATCTTGCGAGCCGGCTGCTGGCGCATCCCTGCGGCCGGAGAGACGACCCCGAATCCGCGAGAAAGGGAATTCATCTGCTTCACCAGCCATCTTGAACGGGGGTTAGGGTTCCCCACTTCCCTGTTCTTTCGGCGCTTCTGCGCCTACTACGGGATCCAGCCATCGGATCTAGGCCCCCAAAGCATCGAGCAGCTCGCCATCTTTGTGGCGTTCTGCGAGTGCTACTTGGGCTGCCGGCCCTACTTCCCTCTATGGCAAGATCTGTTCCACGGACGGATCAGCCGCGAGGAGGCGGGCGGCCCAATGCTTGCCGCGGGCGGCCTAACCTTCCAGCTGAAGTCGAAGGCTTCATTTTTCGACCTGATGCTGCCGGCCAAGGCGGCAAGCGACTGGAAGAAGTTGTGGTTCTATGTTGCCGAGGCGACCCCGGAGGGCGAGACAGCGATTCCGCAGTACTCCGCCAACCGGTCTGAGCCGCGCCGTCTCCAATTCGGCAAGCTCCCCAACTACCAGCGGATGGTCGTCGACGAGATGCTCCAGACCATCCGCGGTCTGAAGAAGAAGGGCCTCCAGACAATCAATCTATACAACTGCTGGCTCGGGTGGCGGCTCGTCCCTCTGGCTCGACGCGACCATTATATGTACCAGTACACGGGCCGGGAAGACTCGACGAAGGCCTGTCTCGACGAGTGGAAGCTGGAGGACTACATCCCAGCACTGAAGAAGATCACCCAGGCAGTGTACCTAGACGCACAAGCCGGAGTCGCACCTTACACCGCAAAGCGTCCAGCCCCAACGGTAATCACCTCGCCTCACTCGCAGTCGCAGTTTTTTTTGCAGTCGCGGTAATTCTAATTTCATCTTGCATTCTTTGCAGCTGTTCCAAGTGGTGGAAGGATGGCTCCCGCCTTCGGACGACGAGAACTCGAGCTCGTCCGTCCAGGACATGGGCGAGTCGCCTCCCGCCAAAGGCGATTCTGGGAGCGACGAGATCGATGACGACGACGAGTCCGAGGAGGAGATCGCCCCGCTGGTTCGCAAGACCCGCGGGCAGCGACAGCGTGAGCTTGAGGCAAGTAAAAGCCTCGAGCATCACGATGACGACGAAGAACTTCCGGAGACCACCTCGCGCCGACAAGCGACTCCGTCGAAGAAGAAGAAGAAGGAGAAGGAGACGAAGGCTCCTCCGAAGAGGAAGCTGAAGCCGACGAGGCCAGTCTCGCCGCCGCACTCGGCGAGCAGTTCCGACGCCCCCAGCCCGTCCAAGGACGAGGCGCCGCCGACGACAGCCGTGCTGGACACGGCCACCATCGAGGTGCCGCTGCCTTTGATGCCTCCGCCATTCGCCCCAGTCTCTGGGCTGGGGGGTGCTCCGGCTGCAGCGGCTTCGCCTCGCAAGGAAGCCCCTGCCGAAGATATCCCAGAGGCTCCGGCTGCGGCCTCAAAGACGAAGAAGCCGTCCGTGTCTTGGGCACGGGACATCCTGGAGATGGGGCTCAGTCGCCGACTGGGCCCTGAACTGGAGAAACCAGCCGGCCTCCGCATGGGGCTACGCTTTATTCCAGTCACCAAGTGAGTACCCTCACCCTCCTTTGTCTGCCATAATCGCTTGAATTGTCTTGCTTACATGATTGATGCACAGGACCGGAGTGAAGAGGATGGGCCACCCGACCGTGGCTAAGGTGCAACCCGTCGTCAGCGAGGAGGATCCTTCCCGCAAGAGGAAGGCGGACGACGTCAAGAAGGCCAAGGGAGACGACGTCGTCACGATTTCTGACGACACGGCAGTCGCGCCGGCTGGAATCGTAACGGAGGCGGCCGCGTCCACGAAGGAGGGCGCTCCCTTGCCTAGAATGGCCGAGCCGACCTCGTTTGGGTCGGGTGCCTCTATCGCCACCTTCCCGCGCTTCATGGCCAAGGCGGCCGCGACGAGTGGAACATCGCCCTCGAGCCACGCTCCTGGGATCGTCGATGCTGAAGTCGACCAACGTCGTGGGCATACGCCGGCTCTCCTCGCGTCCGTGGACGCGATACAACTCCACGGCATGCTTGGCGCAGCCATCCAGGTATATCCAGTCCCCGAGGATCAGGTCGGTGCGTTGCAGCGGCCTGATTCTTTTAGTGTCTTATATTTATTTTCCGCATCCAGTCCCCGAGTGCGCACTCGCTGAATTTCAGCGGGTGGGCACTTGAAAATTTCTTGATTGCCAGTCCCCGAGTGCGCACTCACTGAATTTCAGCGGGTGGGCACTTGAGAATTTCTTGATTGCCAGCCCCCGAGTGCTCACTCGCTGAATTTCAGCGGGTGGGCACTTAGGAATTTTGCTTTGGTTAACTTTTTGGGTGATGTGCAGGGTCTGCAACTTGAGTCAGCTGACCGACTGGCAGCAAAGCACCGCGCGGAGAAGGAACTGGTCATCGTCCAGGAGGCGAACAAAGGGCTTCAGGCGGTTGCCGCGAAGGCAGAGGAAGCTCGCCAGGTTCTTGTCCTCGCGGGTGAATCGGCGGCGGCGCAATCAGCTTTGAGTTCAGCTGAACAGCGGATCGCCAACCTCGAGCGCGAGCTGCGGGAGGCGAAGGAAGAAGCGAGCATGGCTGATGGGAGAGCCAAGGCCGCCATTTCAGCCGCCGAAGAGGATCGCAAAGTGTCGGACGCCCTTGTTGCTGGGCTTCAGGACGACCATACTTCGCTTCAATGCTTCATCACGGATCTCGCCCGCCCGTTGATTGGTAAGTGCATCTGCCTCTGCTAGTAGGTGTGCCTTTTGTGGTGTTCGTCGTATTCATTATTGTCTTCTACTCGCAGGTCGCATCATCGACAGTGCGGAAGAGGCAAGCTCGTTCGATGCGCGGCAGTGTGTAGCCACGCTTGTCGACTCGGCGACGTTGTCGGCGACGTGCATCCGAGCCTATCTCCAAGAGATATCGCCCACGGAAGTGATTCCCAGCGACCTCGTTGAGGTGTGGAAGTATTTGGAGAAGGCGCCCGCGGTCATTGAGTTCATGACACGGTCAGCGTTTCGGCGCGGGGCGGCGACGGCACTTAGTCTTGGACTTGCCCACTTCCCCGAAGACTTCGACCTCGACGATGTGACGAGTGGCTACCCGTCGTCGACTGGCGCGGTGGATCTTTCCGAGGTCCTCAAGTTGCAGGATCGCGCCGCAACGTACTCGGAGCGCGTCTGGGCAATGGGCGACCTCCTTCCGTACCAGGAGACGGTCGTCGTGCCGAACGACCCCGAGCCGCCGCACCGTGACTTCAAGGTCGAGCAGCCTTTCCGCGCGGCGATGGCGGGTGAACTGACGACGTACCCTTCGAATCCGTACAAGCCATTCATCCGCAATCGCCGGGGTGTTGACGAGTCGTCGTCGAAGCCTGCGGAATAGGATAGTTTGCCCTGGGGCGTTAGGTAGCAGGTCTGCCATAGGGGCATATTTTGTAATATGAGACAATGCAACATGCTATCGAATGAGACATCGTGTCTATTTTGGTATTTGTCATGTTTTTGTGATTGAGGTTTTGAACGAGTCCCCGAGCGCGTCCACCCTTTTGTGGGGTTTACCTCGTATGTGATATGTTTGTTGTTTTTGTGTTTTGTTACTGTGGTCGACTCGCCCGGACTCGGAGAGCCAGTCGCTAGGCGACTCCCTTGAGCGCTCTGTACTTCGCCATTTTCCCTTGCGCGAACGAGGTCAGGTGGCCGAGTCCCCGAGCGTGGTACTTGGTTGTTGCAGGCGCGACTCGAGGGTGGGTGAGGACTTAGCGCGTTAGTTTGAGCGCGTCACTCCTGCCTGGCCCGTGGGGTCAGTCGCGTGGCGAGTCCTGGGCATGCTCTCTTACTTGGCGTTTTCCGAGCCACTCGCGATGAACTGGTAGTCAGTCCCCGAGCGTGGTACTTATCCGTTTGAGTCGCTATGCCGAGGATGCGGAGGACCGTGGTCACTATATGAAGCGAAGGCAGTTGTCTTGGCTCGTAAAGCCAGTCGGGCGAGGCGACTCCAATGGGGCTCCGGGTAGGCGTTTTTCGTGGACGATGCAAGACCTGAAGTTACTCAGTGCTCTTGCATCGCATTACTTAGCCATGCCGATCACTGTACCAAAGGTTGACTTCTGCGGTTAGCTTGACGCTGTTATTACGAGTGCGAGTGGCACAAGACATGGAGAGTAAGCGCAATTTGCGGTAACCAATTCTTTTTATTTCACAGCGACTGGAGAGTACATATGTGGGGTTCTAGGGGTAGAACTTCCGTAGGAGGTTTACATTCCATGGTCGCTTGACGTCGAGTTCGCCGTCCCCGCGGACGTCGATGAGGTAGTAGGCGTCGTTGCCAAGTACTCGCCCGACGGCGAATGGTCCCTCCCACGGAGGGGAGAGCTTGTGCATGCCTTTCTTGTCATGGATGAGGCGCAACACCAGGTCGCCTTCCTGGAAGGTGCGAGTCCTCACCCGCCGGCTGTGGTAGCGGCGGAGTCCCTGCTGGTAGATGGCGGTGCGAGACCGAGCGAGGTCACGCGCCTCGTGGAGCTGATCGACTCCGTCTTGGCGGGCGAGTTCGTTTGCAGCCTCCGTGTAGTGGACGACCCGTGGCGAGTCATGCTCGAGATCGGTGGGCATGACTGCCTCGGTGCCGTACACCATGAAGAAGGGGGTGAATCCTGTTGACCGAGGTGCGGATGCCCCAGATGACGGAGGGTAACTCCTCGACCCAGCACCCGACGGTGCGCTCGAGTGGTACTTGGAGTCGCGGCTTCAGGCCATGGAGGATGCTTTGGTTGGCCCGTTCTGCTTGGCCGTTGGACTCCGGGTGGGCGACCGATGCGAGGTCGAGCCGGATGTGGTGCTCTTTGCAGAATTCGGCCATGGCTCCTTTGGCGAAGTTGGTGCCGTTGTCCGTGATGATGCTGTTTGGGAACCCGTAGCGATATATGAGCTCGCGTAGGAATTTGGTGGCGGTCTTCCCGTCGCATTTCCGGACTGGCTTGGCCTCCACCCACTTTGTGAATTTGTTGACCGCGACCAGCAGGTGGGTGTAGCCGGAGGGGGCCTTCTTGAAAGGGCCTACCATATCCATGCCCCACACAGCGAATGGCCAGGTGATGGGGATTGTTTTGAGCGCTGAGCTCGGCACGTGCGTCTGGTTGGCGTACTTCTGGCACCCGGCACAGCGCTGGACAATGTCGACAGCGTCGGCGTGTGCGGTGGGCCAGTAGAAGCCATGTCGCATGGCCTTGGCGACCAGAGAGCGGGCGCCGGCGTGGTGGCCGCAGTCACCGGAGTGGATATCGTGTAGGATCTTGCGTCCTTTGGCGGGTTGGACGCAGCGTTGGAACACGCCGGTGACACTGCGCTTGTGGAGCTCGCCGTTGATGATGGTGTAGGACTTGCATCAACGAGCGATCATCCGAGCGTCCGTCACGTCTGCCGGCAGGGTGCCGGCTTCCAGGTAGGCGATGTAGGGCTTGGTCCAGTCGTCTGGCTCGTTGACGAGTGCGACCAGGGCTGCCTCTGGCTGGAGCGGGACTCCGATGTCGATCTCCCTTGGGGGAGAGACTGATGGCTTGGTGATCGTGTCGAGGAAGACGCCGACGGGTGGTGCAAGTCGAGCCGACCCGATGCGAGAGAGTGCGTCGGCCTCCTCGTTCTTCCGCATGTCGATCCACTCGACGGAGTAACCCATGAAGTGTCCGCCCAACTTGTCCACTGCTTGGCGGTACGCCGCCATGGTGGGGGAGACGGCGTCGCAGGTGCCAGCGACTTGCCCCGCGACGAGGTCGGAATCTCCGTAGCAGCGTAGGCGGTTGACATTCATCTCCTTGGCAGCTCGCATGCCGTGGAGTAGGGCTTCGTACTCGGCCATGTTGTTGGTGCAGGGTGTGAAGTCGAGGCAGAGGATGTAGCGGAGCTTGTCGCCCTTCGGTGAAGTTAGCACGATCCCTACGCCTGCGCCGTCCGCGTTCTTGGAGCCGTCGAAGTGCAGGCTCTAGTAATGGAGGTATGGCAGCTTCTCTGGCTGCTGGGCCTCTTCCCAGTCGGCGATGAAGTCCGCTAGGGCCTGCGACTTGATCGCTTTTCGCGGCTCGTATTTGATGTTGTGGACGCCGATCTCGACGGCCCACTTGGCGACCCGCCCGGTCGCCTCGCGGTTGCGGATGATGTCTTGCAGTGGTGTTGAGGATACGACCATGATCGGGTGTTCCTGGAAGTAGTGCGGCAGGCGCTGCTGAGCTCTGAACACCGCGTATACCAGTTTTTGGTACTGGGGGTACCGCTGGCGCGACTCGGTGAGGACCTCGCTGATGTAGTACACCGATCGCTGTACTGGGCGCTCCTTTCCTTCCTCCGGTCGCTCGATGACCATTACGGCGCTGACGACGCGCTCGGAAGCCGCGACGTAAACCAGCATGGGTTCTTTGTCGGCGGGGGCGGCGAGTAGCACCTTTTTGAGATTGCAGAGCGCGTCATCCGCCTCCTTGTCCCACTGGAAGGTGGGGTTCTTGCGCATCAGGCGGTATAGGGGCATCGCCTTTTCGCCCAGGCAGGGGATGAAGCGACTGAGAGCCGCTACTCGCCCGGCCAGTTTCTGGACGTCGCGCAGGCACTCGGGTTTGCCGAGCCGGGCGATCGTGTCGATCTTCGTGGGGTTCGCCTCGATCCCTCGTTTGGAGACGACGTACCCCAGTAGTTGTCCTGCTAGTACACCGAAGGTGCATTTGCCTGGGTTGAGCTTTATCTTGTATTTTCGCAAGTTGGCAAATGTTTCCGCCAGGTCGGCGAGTAGGTCACCCTGGCGAGTGGATTTTACGACCACGTCGTCGATGTAGACGTGGATGTTGCGGCCAATTTGGCTCGCGAGGCATTCTTGCATGCACCGCTGGTAGGTCGCCCCGGCGTTCTTGAGGCCGAAGGTCATGGCGGTGTAGCAGAAGGCTCCGAATGGCGTGATGAACACCGTCTTCTCCTCGTCCTCGACGGCCATTTTGATCTGGTTGTACCCGGAGTAGGCGTCGAGGAAACAGAGCGACTCCGAGCCCGTGGTTGAATCGATTATCTGATCGATCCGCGGGAGGACGAACTGCTCCTTTGGGCAGGCGCTGTTCAAGTTTGTGTAGTCGATACACATCCTCCAGGTCCCGTTCTTCTTCTCGACCAGGACTGGTTTGCCAGCCACTTAGAGTATTTGATTGGCCGGATGAAGCCTGCAGCGAGTAGACGCTGCACCTCCTCGGCGATTGCTCGGCGGCGCTCTTCATTGAAGGGCCGCAGCGACTATTTTACGGGTCGCGCTTTGGGGTCTGCGTTTAGCTTGTGCTCAGCGAGCTCCCTAGGGACACCGGGCATGTCAGAGGGCTTCCATGCGAAGATGTCCCTGTTCTCACGGAGGAACTCGATGAGCGCGCCTTCCTATGCTGGGCTCATGCCCGTCCCGATTGTCACCGTCTGGCTTGATTCGCCTGGGACCAACTCTACGGTGCGGGTGTGCGTCGTCGCCTCGAAGGTTGAGGTGTTTGCGCCCTCCGAGTTGGGCTTCTTGAGGATGGTGGTCGTCGTTGTTGACCCCGCTCGCGTACTTGGCGAGTTCATTGGAGTGGTTGGTCTCCGCCGCGATGACGGTGTCAGCGAGTTCGAATCCTTTGGCCTCGCATTCGGCGGCCATGTCGGGGTCGCCGTTGATGGTGATGACGCCGCACGGCCCTGGGAGCTTCATCGCGTTGTACGCGTAGTGGGGTGCTGCCATGAACTTGGCGAACGCCTGGCGCCCCAGGACGCAGTGGTAGGGGTTGTCGGAGGGCACCAGCTCGAAGACGATCCGCTCGGTGCGGAAGTTTGCTGGTGTGCCGAAGGTGACTGGCAGCGTGACCTTGCCGATCGGGTATGCCTTACGACCGGGGACGATGCCGTGGAACGTTGTGTGAGTCGTCTCGATCATCGACTGCGGGAGCCGCAGCCGCCTGAAGGTGTCGAGGTACAGGATGTTGATGGAGCTCCCGCCGTCCATCAATGTCTTGGGGAGCCAGTAGTCGTCGACCTTAGGCTTGACCACCAGAGCGACTCGTCCTGGGTACTCGATGCATGGCGAATGGTCTTGGCGGCTCCAGGTGATGGGCTGCTCCGGCCAATTGAGGAACTGGGGAACGTCCACCTGGGCCACCGCGTTGACGGCGACGGCGCGGGCGATGACCTTCTTCTCGCGCTTCGTGTTGAAGCCCGTGAAGGTATGGAGCGAGCCAGCCACTTTGCCGAATTTTCCGCCGCTTGGCGGGTCGTTGTCGGGGTCCTCCCGTGCTCGCCGTGCCTTCTCGATTTCCCTGAGGGTGTGGCAGTTGGCGGTGGTGTGCGTTGCGGGCTTCCCTTCCCTGCTATGAAACGCACATGGTTGGTTAAAGAGGGCCGCGGGGTCGAACCTTGGCTTGGTCTTGTAGTTGCCACCGTCGTGGCGTTGTCCTCCGTCGCGGCGGAAGCTCTTGGGCTCGCGTTGTGCGTGCCCGGCGTTGGCGACGAAGTCGACTCGCCCGTCACTGCGGTGCTTGCCGGTGAGGCGAGTGTTGCTGTAGCGTAGGTCGGACCGTCGTCCACTGTCGTTGCCGCTCGTGCGGCGTTGACCTCCTGACTCGTCGTCAGTTTCCTGGTTTGGATCTTCCTCCGCGTACCGTTTGGCGATCTCGAGGAGGTCGGGGATGTTGTCAAGTGTGCGAGAGTGTCGCTTGAGCTTGGCGACTAGGGGCTCGTAGCGGCACGAGGCCTTGAAGCAGTGGATCGCGGTGTCCGGGTGGATGCCGACCGCATTGTACCAAAGTTCTTGCCACCGTTGGACCCAGTTGCGGGTCGACTCGCGGGGTCCTTGGACGCATCGCTCCAAGTCCTCGATGGTGGTGGCGCGGGTGTAGGAGCACTCGAAGTGCCTGACGAAGGCGTCGCGCATCTCCTCCCAGGAATCGATACTGTCCTGGGGGAGGGTGTTAATCCACTGCCTGCACGTCCCTTCCATCATCAGGGGGAGGTAACGGGCGGCTAGCAGGTCGGTGTGGCCCGCGATCCCCATCGCCATGAGGTATGTATCGAGCCAAACGACGGGGTCGTACGATGGGTCGTACTTTTCTATCTCCTTCGGCGCCTTGAAGTTTGGCGGGTACTTCTCGCCTCGGATCATTGGTCCGAAGCACTTGAGGCCGAGTCGACTGAGCGACCCCATGGGCTCGCCGTCGCGGCGATTGGTTAGGGTGTGTCGCAGGTCATCGGGCTGGCATGAGCGCCAGCTTTGGTTGTTGATGATGTGGGTGCGGGCGTCGATGGGTTGCCCGTTGGCGGCGACGAAGTTGGTCGCTGGCCTGGGGTCGTTGGTGGAGAGTGCCGCGTTCGCGGGTCGGTGTTGGAGCTGCAGTGGCTCTGGTGGCGGGCAGTTGAGGGTGTTTGCCGCCGCTGGGCGGCCGCTGGCGGCCGCTCTGCTTCCCGACGAACGCGAGTATACTCGACCCTGCGAGTCGGCGCCTGCGTTTTGCTGCTCGACGGCCTTTGCGAGCAGGGCCCTGACGTACTGGATCTGTAGGGCGCCGGCGCCCGTGGCCGTGATGTTTTCGACTGCTGCTCGGCCCGCCATGAGGTTGTCCATCGGGGTGGAGAACAGTGGGAGGCCGTTTGTGTCTCTCTCTCGTGAGGAGACTACTATCCGCAGCTGGTCCCTGGGAGGTGTGCGGTTGGGTGGAGGTGGGGCGCCCATCGCCATTGATCCTGGCGGGGGCCGGGCGCTTCCTCCTGGTGGCGCGTTCTCGCAGATCGCGCGCTCGGCCACGCGGGCCAGGTCGTTTTCGTCGTCGAAGTTCAGGGCGCGCCCCTGAACGGTGGGGTTCAGGCGCGACCTGATCCGCTGTTGGTGGTAGCGCGATAGTTCTTGCGCCGTCACCTGCTCGAGGCGAAATTTTTCGCGCTCGGCTTGTTCCTTGCGCACCGCCTCCGCCAGTTTCAGGCGGAGTTCCTCGACCTCCGTCGCCGTGGCGTTATGAGGGATTGGGGTGGAGAACGGATCCTCCGGTGGATCGGTGCCGGTCACCATGTAGGTCGCGGCGTGGCGACCGGTTCCGTCGCGGAGGTCGGCGGAGTTCTCCAACCCGGAGTCGAACTCGAAGATCCCGAGGATGGAGGGGTCCTCGAAGTCTCCCACGTTGGAGACCTGGGTGATGGAGCCCGCGGGTGAAGCCGCGGTGATGGACCCGGCGAGTGACGCTGGGGTCGCCAAGTCGGCGTCGTCGTTGAGGGCCGCGTCTTCTGCGGCCGCTGAGTTTTCGGCCACGTCGCTGTGGGCCGAATTGTACTCGGAGGCGAGGCGATGGATCGTGCGGATCTGGCTCTCAGAGAGCCGATCGCGTGGCGGCGACTCGCGGATGCGAGCCGAATCCTCCGAGATGATGACGTCGGTGAGGCCGACGAAGAGGCTGATCGTGCTGACCGGCAGGATCACGCTGTGCGTGATGGGTCGCGCCACCGGGACGTAGCTGCTTGGCAAGATTTGGAGCATCTCGCCGATCGCTATCATGCGGCCGGTGGCGACCGTCTCGTTGATGGGCAGATTGGATCTCGCCGCAGAACACCGGCCAGACCGGCCAGGCCCCACGGTGGGCGCCACTGTCGTGGGAATTGTCACGGCAGATGCTGCAATCGGCAGCGAGTAGTAGAACGAGTGGCAAGGGCGGCCAGCCATCTGCGGTGCGAGATGAGGGCAAAGACACAGGGTTTTACCCAGGTTCGGCCCCCGGAGGGTAAAGACCTACTCCTGCTAGATTGTATTATGAAGGTGGTACAATGGGCGAGCTCGGCGGCTAGGCGGCGAGTCGCTTGGGTGTATGATGGAACGTATCTCTACTCGCCCTACAGGGAGGTTTATATAGGCTCACCTCCCCTAGGGTTTACATATCTTAACCAATTCAGTTAAAGCTCCGGTACTCGTTTAACCTAATCCGACTGGGCCTATCTACTCGCCTGGGCCTTCAGCTTCCAATCGCTTGGTTCCTCGCTGGGCTTCAATCCAGTCGCTGTCTTGCAGGCCCACTCGCCAGTTCTTGGGCCAGTCGGAAACGTCCTGCTAGGTATACCCCGGTAGGCACATCCCCATCATTGGTCATATTGGAGTGAAGCATATGAAGAAACTCCATTCCGATTGACTTCTTGAATCACTTGATTTCGAATCACTTAAAAGATGAGAAGCATGTCTGATGGGTAGAATGACTAAGACTCCATTTTCTGGTATGATGGAGCGAGCTACGGACTTATTGTAAATCATACATACCGATGTGTGTGGCCCAATGAGTGTAGCATCGCGCGGTGGTTATCGTTATGTTCTTACCTTCACGGATGACTTGAGTAGATATGGGTATATCTATTTCATGAAACATCAGTCCAAAACTTTCGGGAAGTTTAAGGAATTTCAAAGTGAGGAAGAGAATCAACGTAACAAGAAGATTAAATTTCTACGATCTGATCGTGGAGGTGAATATCTAAGTTACGAGTTCGGTGAGCATTTGAAGAAATGCGGAATACTTTCACAATTGACACCGCCGGGAACACCACAGCGTAATGGTGTGTCCGAACGTCGTAATCGAACTCTCTTAGATATGGTTCGTTCTATGATGTCACTTATAGATTTACCGCTATCGTTTTGGGGTTATGCATTAGAAACAGTCGCATTCACTTTAAATAGGGCACCATCTAAATCTGTTGAAACGACACCGTTCGAATTATGGTTTGGGAAGAAACCTAAATTGTCGTTCCTTAAAGTTTGGGGTTGCGAAGCTTATGTAAAGAAGTTACAGTCGGACAAACTTGAACCCAAAGCGGAAAAATGCGTCTTCATAGGATACCCGAAGGAAACTATTGGGTATACCTTCTATCATAGATCTGAGGGCAAAATCTTCGTTGCCAAGAATGGATCCTTTCTAGAGAAGGAGTTTCTCTCGAAAGAAATGACTGGAAGGAAAGTAGAACTCGATGAGGTTGTTGAACCTTCTCTCGAACTTGCGAGTAGTGCAACACCGGAAGTAGTTCCTGTGGCGCCTACACCAATAAGAGAGGAAGCTAATGATGTTGATCATGAAACTTCAGTTGAAGTTACTATAGAACCTCGCAGGTCAAGGAGAACTCATACCACTCCTGATTGGTATGATCCCGTTATGAGTGTCATGTTGGTGGACAACACTGATGACCCTGCGACATATAAGGAAGCAATGATGAGCCCAGATTCCAATAAATGGCAAGAGGCCATGAAATCCGAGATTGGATCCATGTACGGAAACCAAGTATGGACTTTGGTGGACTTACCGGATGGCCGAAAGGCTGTCGAGAACAAATGGATTTTCAAGAAGAAAACAAATGCTGATGGTAATGTTACTGTCTATAAAGCTCGACTTGTCGCAAAAGGGTTTCGACAAATTCAAGGAGTTGACTACGATGAGACTTTCTCACCAGTAGCGAAGCTAAAGTCTGTGAGGATTATGTTAGCAATCTCTGCATATTATGATTATGAGATATGGCAGATGGATGTCAAAAAGGCGTTCCTCAATAGAGATATTGATGAAGAGTTGTATATGATGCAACCCAAAGGTTTTGTCGATCCTAAAGATGCTAACAAGGTGTGCAAACTTCAACGGTCCATATATGGATTGAAGCAAGCATCCCGAAGTTGGAATCAACGTTTTGATAAGGTAATCAAAAGTTTTGGTTTTATACAAACTTATGGAGAAGCTTGTATTTACAAGAAAGTGAGTGGGAGCTCTGTAGCATTCTTAATACTATATGTAGATGACATATTGTTGATTGGGAATGATGTAGACCTTCTTAATAGTGTCAAGGATTATTTGAATAAAAGTTTTTCAATGAAAGATCTTGGCGAAGCAGCTTACATATTAGGCATAAAGATTTATAGAGATAGATCGAGACGCCTAATATCATTGTCACAGAGTACATATTTGGACAAAGTTCTAAAGAGGTTTGGAATGGAATATAGAAAGAAAGGGTTCTTGCCCATGTTGCCCAATACGACCTTGAGTAAAACTCAAAGTCCTGCAACGGCAGAAGATAGAGAAAGGATGAGTAAGAGTCCCTATGCCTCAGCCATAGGATGTCTTATGTATTCCATGCTATGTACTAGACCCGACATTGCATATGATGTTAGTTTGACTAGCAGATATCAAAGTGATCCAGGAGTGGATCATTGGACAGCGGTCAAAAACATCCTTAAGTACTTGAGAAGAACTAAGGATATGGTTCTTTCTTATGGAGGTGATGAACAACTCGTTGTTAATGGTTACACTGATGCTAGTTGGAATACCGATCCTGATGATTCTAAATCTCAATCTGGATATGTATTTACTTTGAATGGTGCAGCAGTTAGCTGGAGGAGTGCAAAGCAAAGCATTGTGGCGAGATCTTCAACTGAATCGGAATACATAGCTGCTTTGGAGGCTTCACAAGAGGCGATATGGATGAAGGAGTCCATTACAAAGCTCGGTGTGGTTCCAAGTGCGTTGGACCCAATGTCTATCTACTATGATAACATGGGCGCCATAGCCAATGCGCAAGAACCAAGGTTACACAAGAAGCTGAAGCACATCAAGCTACGTTTTCACGCTATTCGAGAGCATGTCCAAGATGGTGACATAAAGATTTGCAAAGTACACACAGATCTGAATGTGGCGGATCCGTTGACTAAACCTCTCCCGAGGGCAAAACATGACCAGCACCAAACCGCCATGAGTGTTCGGTATATTACCATGTAATCTAGATTAGTTGACTCTAGTGAAAGTGGGAGACTGTTGGAGATATGCCCTAGAGGCAATAATAAAAGTGGTTATTATTATATCTTTTTGTTTATGATAAATGTTTACATTCATGCTATAACAGTATTAAACTGGAAACATTAATACTTGTGTGATTTGTTAACTAAATTAGAGTCCCTAGTAAAGCCTCTTTGTAATACTAACTTGTTGGTTAATAGATGACCGTAGTTTACCGATCATGAGCATTGAGATGTTCTTAACAACAGGATCATATCATTAGGAGAATGATATGATGGACATACTCCTATAGATAAGTGTAGCATTAAGATCGAGTCATTTCAATAGTTTGTTTGCTATAAGCTTTCTGATACATAGTAACCTAATTCCTTCGACCATGAGATCATGCTAATCACCATACAGGAAGGATGCTTTGATGACATCAAACACCACACCATAACTGCGTGGCTATAAAGGTGGCATTGAGTGTTCAGAAAGTATGGGTTGAGGCACATGGATCAAGAGTGGGATTTTTCCATCCATATGACGGATATATACTCTGGGCCCTCTCAGTGGAATGTCATCCAATTAGCTTGCAAGCATGTGACTGGCTCACAAGGGATCACATATCACGGGAACGATAAAAGAGTACTTATCGGTAACGAGGTGGAACTAGGTATGCGGAGATACCGACGATCAAAACCTCGGATAAGTAAACTATCGTGAGACAAAGGGAAATTGGTATCGTATGTAAGTGGTTCATTCGATCACAAAGTAATCGTAGAAATATGTGGGAACCATATGAATTTCCAGATTCCTCTATTGGTTATTGATTGGAGAAGTGTCTCGGTCATGTCCGCATAATTCACGAACCGTAGGGAGACACACTTAAGGATTCAATGTTATTTAGTAGATATGGAATGTTAATAGGAATACCGAATGTTGTTCAGGGTCTCGGATGGGATCTAGTATATCACGAGGAGATCCGGAATGGTTCGGAGAATAAGATTCATATAAGGAAAGTCAGACTCCAGAGTTCATGAAAGTTTCCGATGGTTTCATCGGAGAGGTTCTAGAAGGGTCTAGAAGGTTCACCGGAACGGAAGGGAATGGTCCATGAATGTGTCATGGATATGTGGAATGATTGGATCATATCCTAGGTCACTTGGTGTTGGCATTTGCAAGAGAGAATTAAAGCTCTAAATTGAAAGTCAAACGGTAAGTTTGAAAAGTCAAACTAGAACAATGGTTTCCTAGTGGAAGAAGAAACAAGTCCTTCTCTCAATCCAACTTGGGTTTGGGTTTGGATTCAAAACCCACCCCTCCCAAGGCTGCCCCTCCCTCTCATAAATAGAGGGGGAGGGCTGCCCCAACACCACAAGAGCCAAGCCCTCCCCACACCCGCGCCGTCGCCGCCCTAGCCGCCGCCGACACCTCCTCCTCCTCCCGGACTTCTAAACCCTAGATCTTCGGGAAACCCTAATCCACCATAACTCGCACCGGCTTAGGCAAAGCCCTGCGGGATCTTCCCTCTACTTCCGAGACCACACCTTCATGTTGCCGGAATCGCGAGGGGAGAACTACAACCTCCGCTGCCTGCTGGAACTAGGGAGAGGAACGTATTCATCGAGTACTGGACGTGTGACCGGATGCGGAAGCGCTACCGGAATGCAGCGCCGGAAGGATCGTCTACACGATCTTGAGATCGGCAAGTGTACGACTACATCACCCACGAGAATCTGCTCTTGTTAACCGCTTCAGAATCTTTGAGGGTGAGTGCTTCTATCGACTCGTTGCTACAATCTAGTAGATAGATCTTGGCTTGTTTGTGTGCATGCGGTAGATTTTTTTTGTTTTCCATGCTACGAACCCCTACATCAACTCCCCCCAAGCTTAGCTTATTGCTTGTACTCAAGCAATTTAGTTGAAAACTGAGTGCGATAAAAGAACTTTCACGAACACTTTGCTTCATATGATGTAAATATTCTTAGCACAGGAGTAGATGCTTAGACAATTCATAATAAAGAGTATGCAACTAAGTCTACTCAATAGTCATTGCAAGCTATGAAGATAAACCAAATCAATAATAATAAGTAGCATGAAACATAAACATAAGCAACATTGCAATGCTCATAATAAGGTATGATAGAGTGGTATCTCGCTTGGCTTTGTTGGAAGAGCACAATTTAAATGCCAAGGCACCTCTGAAGTTCACATGAAGACTAGAAGTAAAGATATCAGAGATACAAGCATCAAAGTCATGACATAATTAACCAAGTTTTGGAACAAACACAAGAATGACAACTATGCTCTCAAGAAGGTGCTCATAGAATAAGTGGTGACTCAACAAGGTTGTGAAAACAGTTTTGTGAAGGTTTAAAAGGCTTCCCAATGCTGAAAGGAAGGTACTCATTAGTTTTGAGCTCTCATTGTCCCTATCATAGGCATCTTCATGTGGTTAAGGTGAAAGTGAGGTCCACTCTGAATCATATGCTTGATAGACCATAGACTAGAAATCCCAAGTACCTTGAGTGCGAGGGTCGCTCTGCATGCTACTCAACTTTGGTCACCTGAAAGTTCTTGTCATTGTAAATACATGCATATCATCGAGAACCGCCAACGGGGTACCCCTTGCACATGGTACAGGAGCTTTACCATAACCAAAATGACAAGGGAAGCAGATAATGAGCATCTCAGAAATCTTTTTATTTACCATATGCATAGCTTTTTATTGAGGACGCTTCATAGATGCTCATTATAGTGATGCTGCAAGTTTCCACCATGATTAAGCATGGCTTAGGCTAGCGGTCCAGGCGTTTCTCTAACACAATGTATAAACTCCATGAACTAACAACTTTCCCTTTTATTTCACATCGTCAACATCCGTAAACAAAGGAGCGAGGAATCAACTGGATGAGATATCCAAAAAGTGTTGAAAGCGTTCCCCATGATAGCACGGTTCTGCTGACTCCCAGTATATAATTAGTAAGCATATAACTTTCATGGACTAGTCACAATGGTTCAGGATTATTAAATGCAAGGAATAAAGTGTGCCATCAAGTTCGTGAGAGCTTTACTAACTAACTTTCTCAAAACAGGCAAACATTTTATTTTGGAAGAAAACACGGCATATGGAATATGCACTGAAATAGCAAATGATGCTAATAGGTAGGTATGGTGGACACAGCTGGAAATATTGGTTTGGGGGAGTTGGAAGCACATGTAGAGCACGTACTCAGTGCAAGTGAAGGCTAGCAATAGAGAGAAAGTGACAAACGAGAGAGCAATAGCTGTCATAATCATGCTTGCAACAAAACTTGACTAACTATGGCATGAAAGTGATACAAGAACTCTGAGACAAAATAAATCATCGAGACTTACTGACTATTGATTATTCATATGCATGCGTGAGCATGTGCCAAGTCGATTCACATGAACAGTCAGAGAAGGATACTAGAATATCATACAAAAGTATGAATAAAACAATGCAAGCAAACATTCATATGACATGCTACAAACTAGCAAGTTGGAGCTAATCATAGATAGGCAAGAACTACTAAGCATCCATAATGACATACACCTTACACAAACAAGACAAGCATGCTCACAATGATGAGTATATGTACCAAAATGAAACAAATAGAGTTCCTTACCAGCCTCTTACCACACCTCGAGTTGTCTTAATCTTCATTATTGCCCTTCACTTGTGTGATTTGAATAATTAACATGAAACCAAAATCCACTGAGGACAGCTGAACCCTGCAAAGAACTCACAAAACCAAAGAAGAACAACAAATATTTTTGGTGTTTTCAATTTTTTTAGGAAAATCAAACAAAGAAAAACCAAACAAAAACAAAGCAAACCAAACAAAGCAAAATCTTTTTGGAATTTTCTTTTAAGGCAAACCTAAGCAAAGAAACAAAGAAACAAACCAAGAGAAACAACGATTTTTTTTGTTATTTTTGGTTTTTAGAAAGAAGCAACAAAAACCAAAAAGAAAGCAAAACAATGGATATACAAAGAACTGACCGAACATGATATATATATGAGTGTGATGTCGGTATACCTGCCCCCAAGCTTAGGCTTTTGGCCTAAGTTGGGCTCAATCCCATGGTGTCCAAGTAGATGCGTCTCCGTAGTATGTCGAGGAAGCTCCCTCGTCCTGGTACGAGCTCGAGGCCTCCCCTGTGTAATACGCAGGGGGTCGTATGATGGTGCTTCCTCCTGATAGTGCCCGTGGAAGTTGTAACTACCTCGGTGAATTACGCTCCTAGTTACAAGCCTGGATGAGCGGAAATGGTTGAAATAGTACGGTGGGGCCCAAATGCCACTCACAGGTAGACCTTTCGACCGTCCCAACCATTTCCAAACATCGGGACAAGAACGGGCGGCGTAATCGGCAGGCGAAGGGATCAACTACATACACAAATGAGTATGTATGCAAGCCACCATACAACAATACATCAGAGCCATTCCATCTAAAAAGAAAGGAAATATCACAACGCCATACGGCAAGATTCAAATGTCCTAGATAGATATAATAGTTTAGGATATCTCCTCATACATCAAACATCAGAGTATCAGGCGGAAGCGGCAAACAAGATCCGAGTACGGATAAGAAGCAAATCAGCATAAGATGCCCCATAAATAAGCACATCCCGCCCACAGATCTCACGGATCCCTGTTCCCGGAATCTCTACACCGAACGATCGTTGCCCACATCGTCCGACTCCTCCACCCAGTATCCATCTTGTGAGTGTACCTGTTCATCTGAATCAAATAATTTATCGTGTGAGACCCTAGGGGTACTCAGCAAGTCTTTATGCCTCTAAAGGGGACACAACCTGGGGTGACGCAATTGCAGCAAAAGATAAACCCTAGCAATTCTATAGATACTCGCTAACCATCCGCCTAACCAAAGATAGACGGATGTCCGTGAATTAATGACAACAGTTATAACAGTAATATCAGCAGTTCCATCCTCCTCCTCGCTTACCACGAGGAAGCGGACGAACAACCCCCCATCCGTTGGCAGTTTTATTATCCATTCCATGAGTGTTGCACTATTTACTAGTCAGTTACTTAGTCAAGTTAAAAGCGGTACTTTAGTTATGCTTGTCTATGATCGAGAAACTGTGCTCCAAGTCGTCCATAACCGCGGACACGGCTTTCAGAAAGTTTTACCCTGCAGGGGTACACAAATAGCAACACACACTCGATCAACCTCGGAAAAACCAAATCAAAACCCAACGAGGCCTTCACGACAAAGCAATCACAGGATTCAGAAATATTTCAGGGGGCCACCCCATTGAGTACACCCGCAACGAAGTTAGCTGACTCCGAGACGGATTCAAGGTTTGCGCCAGTGGCTGTAAACGACTGGGAACCCGAAAATGTGACTGGGCTTGTCGATACCGCGAAAACACTCCGCTTACCTAAACAGTACAGGTGCTCCTCGCACAATCGTAAATAAAGCAGTAAAGCATGGCATAAGTACAGGATAGTAAATAAAACCTCAAACTAGTTTGTGGCCCCAAGAAATAAGAATGAATCAAGCTCTGGCTCAGGGGGGTCCCATAAGCCTCCCGGATGTGGATAGCGCGAATAATCAAGGAACAGGAATCAAGTACTCGGGGTCCTACGGGACACAAGTGAGCAGGAAAAACCAAATAGCAGATATTGCTCACCGGTGCCACTTTCATTAGTTATCCCATTACTACTCAGGTTAAGTTGTTTAGGTACCTCGTTATCCATCAGACACTCACATACCCTACACATGCTGTTCTACGACTCGCATGGCTCAAACAACTCCTGTAGTAATGGCTCATGGGATGGAGGAACAAGCTTCGGTGGGGTTTAAAAGTAAAGGCTATGCAATACTTGGGATTCAGTTTAATGCAATCGCGACTCAATGATGCAAGAATAAGATAGAGGCAATAGGTACTATATGTATGCAAGCATGTGGTAGTGCTTTCCTGGCAGCTCAGTTGAAGCGAGAGAAGGATCTGGGTAGTGCTCCTGGGTCTCTTGATATATCCCCTGCTCAGCGTCTAATCGAAGAAGAACCAAACAAACAAGGGCCAATATAAATAAAGTGCACAAGCATATGAATAAAATGCGACAAGCAAACAATCATGCCATGATGAATGATGCGCAATTTGCATGGCAATAAAGTAGCATGGCATGGGTGAGGTGTGGAATACAAGAATAACTCATTTTATTGAGTTTTGGCCACATTTTATACTCAAATAAGTTGCTGTATACTTTATATTTATATGATGCATGCTGCAATTCAGAACATGGAATGCATAAACAGAAAGGTCTCGTCGAGCTGATCATTTTATACATATCATTTGTTAAATTTGGAGTTATAAATCAAAAGTTATTAATTAATTAAGGGGAAGGGCATTTTCTTGTAATTTTTTCAACTTGAAATTTAAAATGTGCAAAATATATTTTCGATGGCATATTTGAAATCCTCACATTTTTCTGATTCAAAAACATATATTATTTGTATTATTTGGAATTATGAATTTAAATTTATTTTAAAGTCAAAATTATTAAATAGGGTCAAAGTCAAAGGTTGACTAGTTGGAATTAGTTTTGAAAATATTTGATTAAAGATTTGAATTAACATTCAAAAATAAAACATTTTTCATATTAAGTTTGAATTCAAATTCTAAACCATTTGAAAGTTATGGATTAGTTTGTATTTAAACAGATTTGAAATCTGAATTGAATTCGAAATAATTTGAAAAGGTTTGAATTTGAAACAGAAAAGATTCCTGGACTTTTGTTACTCAGTCAGATTCTACCCACAGCCAGTGACAGGTGGGGTCGGTGCTGACTGGGACAACACGCGCACGCAAAAACTTTTCTCACCCAGGGTTAGTCTAGCCACAGCCGATGACAGGTGGGCCAGGGAACCGCAGGGCCACATCATACACATGGTCCAGCGAGGAGGCGACACGTGGGCGGTCCGGGGACTGCGCGGGTTGCAAAGCTAAAAGGGGAGGAGCCTTTTTGCAAAACTCCCGCAGGGGCTGGCAGGTGGGACAGATGGGGTGCGGGTTGAGGCGGGAAAAACGGCAGGGGCCCCAGTGCAAAACGCGCAGCGGCTGTCGGAACTGACGCTGCGCGCTGACAGACGCGACGCTGCCGGCGACGGATCTGGCCGCCTTCCGGCGACGATGGCGAGCGAACCACGGCGATTCTTGCCAAGCCGCAAAAACCAAAGTTGAAGAGGGCGCTATCGGCTACAAGTTTCGTTCAGGTGGCTAGTACGGAGGAGGGCTGCAGCGCGCGGGCTTCGACGAGGAACAGAGGCAAAAGCTGCAGAAGCTGCTGCTGTCGCCAGAGCGTGGCGCGCGGCGGCGCACGCGGGGTGTTCGACGGACGGCGGCAACGCTACGGTGCACTAGAGGGGAGGGGACCATGTCTAGGGGATCGAGGAGCTCACCAGGAACTCGACGGCGAGGTCGGAGGAGCCCGGGGTGGCCGCGATCCTGCGCGTAGCTGGCTGGCCGGAGCTCCTGGTGCTCACGGGCACGGCGGCGGCGAGGCTTCTCCGGCGAGTTTCAGTGGCGATCTCCGGTACATCGTGATGCAGGGGAACGAGATGAACCTCCTGGACGCCTGGGACACCTTCTAGCATATCTCCAACCGCCCTTCTTCTGGCCTGGCCGATTTAGGGTTTAGAGGGGCATGGGGTGGCCATGGCCATGCTTGGGGAAGGAGGAAGGAGGGAGAGGGGTTCCTGGGGTCTCCGATCTCGATCTGGGGTGGTGACGAGATGGGGTGGTTGAGGTGATAAGGGGAGAGGGGAGAGGCACATGGGGGTGCCCTCTTTAAGCAAAAGAGAGAAGGGGTGGCTCGGGTTAGGGTGGTAGCTAGGGTTGGGGTGGAGAGAGAGGGGGTAGATGGGTCCAGGGTGACCAGGTGGGGCCGAGCTAGGTGAGAGAGAGAGGGGCCGAGAGAGAGGGAGGAACTAGGGTTAGATTAGAGGGGCTCGGGTTAGGGTTCCTGAGAGAGGTGAGATGGGGTAGAGTGTCACTAGGGTTAGGTGAGGGATTAGGTGTAGGGTTAGGATCTTAGGTGGAGGATTTAGAGAGAGGGGGAAAACACTAGGTAGCATGGGGGGTGCCCAAGAGATTAAACCCACACAAAAACAATTGAAAAAAAATGCTCAAATAAACTCACATGAAAGGATAAGGAAGAAGGGGATGGTGATGTTGCATGGGACATGCAAGAATGTGAATAGCCACTTCTATTAGTTGTAAAAACAACTATAGTTCATGTGGGAATTTATCACATGCATGCACATCACTATTTGAACAAAAACCAACCCACTAGATACAAGCTTGATGATTATATGGGAATGGTGGAATCAAGCATAATTGAATATATAGGCCATGCTAGTGTGTATGTTCCACTAAAAGTTCATTTGGCCACAGTTATATTCAAACAAGCTCAATTAGCCAAAACACCCATATGGAAGGTAAAAGGAAGATTCTACTCACATGGAAAGCAAGGTGGCCATGAGGCTCCATATAATTGTTATTGTGAAAACAACATACTTCATATATGTACATGTAGACATAGAATGGATCCACACCATCACATATGAGCAAGAATTAAATAGCCAAAGAAACAATGGCTCATATATGACTAGGGTGGTGGAATTTTAAGGTGGTGAAAGAAAGGTGGTGGAGTGGAATAAAAGATATGCCCCCAACTCAACTTGGGCATTTAAACAATATATCAATAACCAAATACAATATCAAGAGGCAATTACAATTAACAATGCACATGGGAGAAGAACCAAACCAAAAAGGGTTTTAGTTGATGCTTAAATGCAAGGTGGCATGATGACATGAGCATGATAGAATGATGATGCAACAATTCTATGTAGGAAGTAGCCATTATATTACTAGACCAAGTAGCATTACAGTTGTTAGACAAATGGGATGCTACAACTCTCCCCCACTAAACAGGAATCTCGCCCCGAGATTCTAGGAAGAAGAAGAAGACTCAAAGAGGATAGGATAATTGGCACGGAGTTCCTCTTCACGCTCCCAAGTGGCTTCATCAACGGAATGGTGCGACCACTGCACCTTGCAGAACTTGATGGACTTGTTGTGAGTCCTTCTTTCTGCGATCTCAAGGATTTTTGTGGGGTGTTCTTGATAAGACAGGTCTTCTTGGAGATTGATTAGCTCATGATCCACGGTCCTGCCGGGATCCTTGAAGCACTTCTTGAGTTGAGAGATGTGGAAAACATCATGGACCTTGAGTTTTTCCGGGAGCTCAAGAGCATAAGCAACTTCTCCTCTTCTACCACAAATTTTGAAAGGACCGATGTATCTAGGAGCCAGCTTTCCTTTGATACCAAAGCGGTGTGTGCCTCTCATGGGAGTGACACGAAGGTAAACGAGATCACCAGGGGCATACACCATGTCCGTGTGCTTCCTGTCATAATTTCTCTTCTGGCGACTTTGAGCAATCTTCAGATTTTCAAGAATGATATGCACCTTATCCTCCGCTTGAGTTACAATCTTAGGGCCAAACCAAATTCTTTTTCCTGCACCCGACCAACCAATCGGAGTTCTGCACTTGCGACCATAGAGAGCCTCAAATGGTGCCATCTTTAGACTCTTCTGGAAGCTGTTGTTGTAAGAGAATTCAGCATAAGGAAGACATTCCTCCCACTTCATGCCAAAAGAGATGACGCAAGCACGAAGCATATCCTCCAGAATCTGATTGATCCTTTCAACTTGTCCTTGCGACTGAGGGTGGTAAACTGTGCTGAAGTTCAACTTTGTTCCCAAAGCATTTTGGAAATTTTCCCAGAACTTGGAAGTGAAGATGCTTCCACGGTCTGAACTGATCTCAAGCGGAACCCCATACAGAGAGACAATTCTGTTGATATAGAGCTCAGCCAACTGAATTCCAGAAATTGTTTCCTTGACGGGGAAGAAGTGAGCCACTTTAGAAAGCCTGTCAATGACAACAAAGATTGCATTGTTGCCCTTCTGCGACCTTGGAAAACCAGTGATGAAGTCCATCTCTACTTTCTCCCATTTCCATTCCGGGGGTTTCAATGGCTGTAGAAGACCGAAAGGTTTCTGATGGACAGCTTTCACTCTGCGGCAGACATCACACTCCGAGACATACTTGGCACAATATCGTTTCAAACCCGGCCACCAATATTGTGTTTTCAAGTCCATGTACATCTTTGTGCTGTCAGGGTGGATAGAAAGAACAGAATCATGCGCCTCCTTGAGAACTTGCTCTCTCAAACCCGGGTAGTTCGGAACAAACATCCGGTGTTCAAAGAAAAGCGTGCCTTGATCATCGACGTGGAAGGACTCATACTTCGGAAGCTGAAGTTTGGAGATGATCTTTCTGGTGTGCGGATCACCAAGCTGACGAGAGCGAACCTTTTCTTCCAAGAGAGGGGTTGCTAGGAGGTTCAGGAGATACCCTTGTTCCACAATTTCAAGGTTGAGCTGACGGAATTCCTCGCACAAGAGAGGCTGTTGTTCTTCCATCATGAGATTATTGACATAAGCTTTGCGGCTGAGGGCATCGGCCATGACATTAGCTTTGCCCGGAGTGTAGTTGATGGTCAAATCAAAATCATTGATTGCTTCAATCCACCTCCTCTGCCGAAGGTTGAGATCAGGCTGAGTGAAGATATACTTCAGACTCTTATGATCAGAAAAGATTTCACAACGGTTGCCAAGCAAGTAGTGCCTCCAAAGTTTCAAAGCAAAGACAACTGCTGCGAGCTCGAGGTCATGTGTAGGATAGTTGATCTCATGCGTCTTCAACTGTCGAGAGGCATAAGCAACAACTTGTTTTTCTTGCATAAGGACCGCACCCAATCCTTGCAAAGAGGCGTCACAGAATATCTGGAAAGGCTTAGATGTGTCCGGAGGAACCAAGACTGGTGTGGAGGTGAGCTTCTCTTTGAGTGTCTCAAAGCTTGCTTGACATGCAGGAGTCCAAAGGTATTTCTTGCCTTTCTTGAGGAGATCGGTAAGAGGCTTCGCTATCTTCGAAAAGTTCTGAACGAAGCGACGGCAATAACTAGCCAAACCAAGGAAACTCCGCACTTCTTTGACATTAACAGGAGGAAGCCATTCAACAATTGTCTTTACAGTTTCCGGGTTGACTGCAATGCCCTTGGCAGAGATGACGTGACCAAGATAGGTTACTTGAGGCAGCCAAAACTCACACTTTGAGAACTTTGCATACAAGCGGTTCTCACGAAGCTTGTTTAGGACACACCGAAGGTGTTCTTCATGTTATTCCTTTGACTTAGAATAGACTAGGATGTCATCCGGATATACCACAACGAACTTATCAAGATACTCCATGAAAACCGAGTTCATGAGCCTCGAGAAGGTGGCAGGTGCGTTGGTGAGACCGAAAGACATGACCGTGTACTCATACAGGCCATAGCGGGTGGTGAAAGCTGTTTTAGGAACATCTTCCTTGCGAATTTTGATTTGGTGATAACCACTTCTCAAGTCCAGCTTAGAGAATACCACAGCTCCAGCTAGCTGATCGAAGAGATCATTAATCCGCGGAAGGGGATATTTATTCTTGATGGTTTTAGCATTGAGAGCCCGATAGTCAACACAAAGTCTATCAGTCCTGTCTCGCTTCTTCACAAAGATTGTTGGGCTACCCCAAGAAGAAGTACTGTGTTGAATGAAACCCAACTTCTCTTGTTCATCAAGTTGACGTTTGAGTTCAGCCAACTCAGCAGGACCCATTTTATAAGGCCGCTTGGAGATAGGAGCCGTTCCAGGTTCAAGCTCAATTACAAACTCAACCTCACGATCCGGAGGCATACCTGGCAACTCTTCAGGAAAAACATCTGGGAACTCACAGACCACCGGAACACTCTGAATAGCTTCCATAGCATCATCATTCAGAGCCGCCAAAGAGAAAAGCTGGATAGCAGGAGTCAGACTTGGAGAAAAGACTATATGGCCTTCAGGAATCTTCAGAGAAACCGAGCGTTCAGCACAATCAATCACAGCTGCATTTGTTGTCAACCAATCCATGCCCAAGATGACATCAATGTCAGAATTGCCCAGAACAATTAAGGATGCCGAGAACGAAGAGCCACCAATCTCAATTTGATTGCCATGGCTGATTTTAGAAGCTGCCATATTTGCTCCAGGAGAAAGGACCATTAACCGCTTGAGGAGAGGAACCAACGCTAACCCATTCTCATAAGCAAACTTGATAGAAACAAAAGAATGCGATGCACCAGAATCAAACAAAACTCGTGCAGGGACTGAGTTAACGGGAAGCATACCCATCACAACTCCAGGTGCATGCTCAGCTTGAGCGGCGTTGACACAGTTGGAACGAGCAACAGTAGACCCGGGCTTGGTGTTGATGTTGAGAGCCCGAGGTGGTGGTGCACGAACCATAGGAGAGCTTGCCGCAGATCTTGGAGGTGGTGGAGGAAGAGCTTTGTTTTTCATCGCACAGTTCCAGCTTTGATGCCCAGAGTCTCCACACGTGAAACAAGCACCAGGTGGACGTGGGGCAACATAGCCAGGGACTCCGCCAGGTGCTCCAGGGTAGTGGTGGTTGTAGCCCCTGGGAGCAGCAGTGAGGAAGTTTGGTGGCCTTGCCGCGTAGCTTGAAGGTCTTGGTGGAGCCGGGAGCGACGGTGGGGTGTTAGGAACCCAGACACGACGCTTAGAAGGAGTTTGTGTTTGTGTTTATTTGACTCCTCAAACACTTGCCTACTTGCTTCCTCCTGCACAGCTGTATGCTGAAGTTCCAGAAAAGACGCCGGCCTTGCATGTGTGATTGCATATTTAATCGATGCGTTGAGCCCTTGCCGGAACCTCTTTTGCTTCTTCTTGTCATCAGAGATCTCATCGCCACCATAACGAGAAAGATTCATGAAGTTCCTGATGTAGGTATTGACATTGTCATTTCCCTGCTTGAGGTTGAGAAACACTTCCTTCATCCTTTCCATGACAATTTCTGACAGATACTGCTCTTTGAACGCTCCAGTGAACTGTTCCCAAGTAGGCTGAAAACCAATGCAGTTTGCCTTCAGGTAATTCTCCCACCAGAGAGCTGCATATCCCTTCAGAAGGTGAGTAGCACATTTTACCCATTCTTGCTCAGGAACATCAGTAGTCTCCAGTAGCCTTGACATCTCACACAACCAATCATCAGCATCCAGTGGTTGATCAGAAACATCAAATTGGCGTGGGTTGAATTTCAGGAAGCTTTTGATGTCTCCTCGCTTGGGAGGTGGAGGTAACGGAGCAAACTCATTCCTCCTGACACTTTCCTCAAAACGCTGCTGGTTCTGCTGCATTGCTGCCAAGGCATTGGCGATGTTTGACAACGCGGAACCCAGTTCATCAGAACGGCGTGGTGGAGCCATCCTGTGATTGATATAAAACACAAGTCAGTACTATAATGGAGAATAATAATAATACCAAGATGGAATTAACCAATATTAAAGGATACAATTTACTAAGATGATATTAAAATATCAACAAAGTTCAAAGCACCTAGAAGATATTAAGCATATCGCACACGACTGAAAAGGAGTGTGGTACACAGATATATCCAAGAAATTTTTTCCACAAATTTCGGCATTAAAATACCAATAGATGCGCAAAATCACTCAACGAATCAAGATTAGTGACTCTACCAATTCAATATACAAAAGCGAATGATAAGAGTAGTGGTATGGTCGCGACTCCATCCCGCACTCAAATCATTACTCCGCACATGAATAAGTGGAACACATATCCTAACCCCTTCTTCTCACGTTGAACCTAAAGATTAGTAACTACGGAAACGAACACCCCAAACAAGATAACGTCGGATAACAAAGAGTAAGACAGATCGCGGAGGTATACACCGAATCAGATATATCGCGTCGGTTTGCAAAAGCCTGTCGGTATGGAATGTACCAACAGTTGATAACCAAAAGGCAGATAAAGATAACATGTTGGATACAACAGATAGACAAGTAATTACACACACACACAACCTATGGTACTACGGAAACCCAGAACACGTGAATCCTAGTTTGAACTTTTAAGAAGAGGATTGAAAACGTTACACTTCCTTACCAGAAAAAGGGTGGGTGGGTGGTTAAGAAGAAAAGTGGAAGCAGTCCTACTCTCACGTTTTGTTTTTCCCTAGTATACATAACTACCAAAAAATATTTTGCTAGACTGACAACGACCATTTGGCTGAGACCCTGAAGGGCGG
Source organism: Avena atlantica (assembly GCA_910589765.1). Classification (NCBI taxonomy): domain Eukaryota; kingdom Viridiplantae; phylum Streptophyta; class Magnoliopsida; order Poales; family Poaceae; genus Avena; species Avena atlantica. The sequence continues at coordinate 349,767,441 of OU342738.1, read as the reverse complement.
GATGGCTCTGATACCAATTGTAACTACCTCGGTGAATTACGCTCCTAGTTACAAGCCTGGATGAGCGGAAATGGTTGAAATAGTATGGTGGGGCCCAAATGCCACTCACAGGTAGACCTTTCGGCCGTCCCAACCATTTCCAAACATCGGGACAAGAACGGGCGACGTAATCGGCAGGCGAAGGGATCAACTACATACACAAATGAGTATGTATGCAAGCCACCATACAACAGTACATCAGAGCCATTCCATCTAAAAAGAAAGGAAATATCGCAATGCCATACGGCAAGATTCAAATGTCCTAGATAGATATAATAGTTTAGGATATCTCCTCATACATCAAACATCAGAGTATCAGGCGGAAGCGGCAAACAAGATCCGAGTACGGATAAGAAGCAAATCAGCATAAGATGCCCCATAAATAAGCACATCCCGCCCACAGATCTCACGGATCCCCGTTCCCGGAATCTCTACACCGAACGATCGTTGCCCACATCGTCCGCCTCCTCCACCCAGTATCCATCTTGTGAGTGTACATGTTCATCTGAATCAAATAATTTATCGTGTGAGACCCTAGGGGTACTCAGCAAGTCTTTATGCCTCTAAAGGGGACACAACCTGGGGTGACGCAATTGCAGCAAAAGATAAACCCTAGCAATTCTATAGATACTCGCTAACCATCCGCCTAACCAAAGATAGACGGATGTCCGTGAATTAATGACAACAGTTATAACAGTAATATCAGCAGTTCCATCCTCCTCCTCGCTTACCACGAGGAAGCGGACGAACAACCCCCCCATCCGTTGGCAGTTTTATTATCCATTCCATGAGTGTTGCACTATTTACTAGTCAGTTACTTAGTCAAGTTAAAAGCGGTACTTTAGTTATGCTTGTCTATGATCGAGAAACGGTGCTCCAAGTCGTCCATAACCGCGGACACGGCTTTCAGAAAGTTTTACCCTGCAGGGGTGCACAAATAGCAACACACACTCAATCAACCTTGGAAAAACCAAATCAAAACCCAACGAGGCCTTCACGACAAAGCAATCACAGGATTCAGAAATATTTCAGGGGGCCACCCCATTGAGTACACCCGCAACGAAGTTAGCTGACTCCGAGACGGACTCAAGGTTTGCGCCAGTGGCTGTAAACGACTGGGAACCCAAAAATGTGACTGGGCTTGTCGATACCGCGAAAACACTCCGCTTACCTAAACAGTACAGGTGCTCCTCGCACAATCGTAAATAAAGCAGTAAAGCATGGCATAAGTACAGGATAGTAAATAAAACCTCAAACTAGTTTGTGGCCCCAAGAAATAAGAATGAATCAAGCTCTGGCTCAGGGGGGTCCCATAAGCCTCCCGGATGTGGATAGCGCGAATAATCAAGGAACAGGAATCAAGTACTCGGGGTCCTACGGGACACAAGTGAGCAGGAAAACAAAATAGCAGATATTGCTCACCGATGCCACTTTCATTAGTTATCCCATTACTACTCAGGTTAAGTTGTTTAGGTACCTCGTTATCCATCAGACACTCACATACCCTACACATGCTGTTCTACGACTCGCATGGCTCAAACAACTCCTGTAGTAATGGCTCATGGGATGGAGGAACAAGCTTCGGTGGGGTTTAAAAGTAAAGGCTATGCAATACTTGGGATTCAGTTTAATGCAATCGCGACTCAATGATGCAAGAATAAGATAGAGGCAATAGGTACTATATGTATGCAAGCATGTGGTAGTGCTTGCCTGGCAGCTCAGTTGAAGCGAGAGAAGGATCTGGGTAGTGCTCCTGGGTCTCTTGATATATCCCCTGCTCAGCGTCTAATCGAAGAAGAACCAAACAAACAAGGGTCAATATAAATAAAGTGCACAAGCATATGAATAAAATGCGACAAGCAAACAATCATGCCATGATGAATGATGCGCAATTTGCATGGCAATAAAGTAGCATGGCATGGGTGAGGTGTGGAACACAAGAATAACTCATTTTATTGAGTTTTGGCCACATTTTATACTCAAATAAGTTGCTGTATACTTTATATTTATATGATGCATGCTGCAATTCAGAACATGGAATGCATAAACAGAAAGGTCTCGTCGAGCTGATCATTTTAGACATATCATTTGTTAAATTTGGAGTTATAAATCAAAAGTTATTAATTAATTAAGGGGAAGGGCATTTTCTTGTAATTTTGTCAACTTGAAATTTAAAATGTGCAAAATATATTTTGGATGGCATATTTGAAATCCTCACATTTTTCTGATTCAAAAACATATATTATTTGTATTATTTGGAATTATGAATTTAAATTTATTTTAAAGTCAAAATTATTAAATAGGGTCAAAGTCAAAGGTTGACTAGTTGGAATTAGTTTTGAAAATATTTGATTAAAGATTTGAATTAACATTCAAAAATAAAACAATTTTCATATTAAGTTTGAATTCAAATTCTAAACCATTTGAAAGTTATGGATTAGTTTATATTTAAACAGATTTGAAATCTGAATTTAATTTGAAATAATTTGAAAAGGTTTGAATTTGAAACAGAAAAGATTCCTGGACTTTTGTTACTCAGTCGGATTCTACCCACAGCCAGTGACAGGTGGGGTCGGTGCTGACTGGGACAACACGCGCACGCAAAAACTTTTCTCACCCAGGGTTAGTCTAGCCACAGCCGATGACAGGTGGGCCAGGGAACCACAGGGCCACAGCATACACATGGTCCAGCGAGGAGGCGACACGTGGGCGGTCCGGGGACTACGCGGGTTGCAAAGCCAAAAGGGGAGGAGCCTTTTTGCAAAACTCCCGCAGGGGCTGGCAGGTGGGACAGATGGGGTGCGGGTTGAGGCGGGAAAAACGGCAGGGGCCCCTGTGCAAAACGCGCAGCGGCTGTCGGAACTGACGCTGCGCGCTGACAGACGCGACGCTGCCGGCGACGGATCTGGCCGCCTTCCGGCGACGATGGCGAGCGAACCACGGCGATTCTTGCCAAGCCGCAAAAACCAAAGTTGAAGAGGACGCTATCGGCTACAAGTTTCGTTCAGGTGGCTAGTACGGAGGAGGGCTACAGCGCGCGGGCTTCGACGGGGAACAGAGGCAAAAGCTGCAGTAGCTGCTGCTGTCGCCAGAGCGCGGCGCGCGGCGGCGCGCTGCGGCGCACGCGGGGTGTTCGACGGACGGCGGCGACGCTACGGTGCACTAGAGGGGAGGGGACCATGTCTAGGGGATCGAGGAGCTCACCAGGAACTCGACGGCGAGGTCGGAGGAGCCCGGGGTGGCCGCGATCCTGCGCGTAGCTGGCTGGCCGGAGCTCCTGGTGCTCACGGGCACGGCGGCGGCGAGGCTTCTCCGGCGAGTTTCAGTGGCGATCTCCGGTACAGCGTGATGTAGGGGAACGAGATGAACCTCCTGGACGCCTGGGACACCTTCTAGCACAGCTCCAACCGCCCTTCTTCTGGCCTGGCCGATCTAGGGTTTAGAGGGGCATGGGGTGGCCATGGCCATGCTTGGGGAAGGAGGAAGGAGGGAGAGGGGTTCCTGGGGTCTCCGATCTCGATCTGGGGTGGTGGCGAGATGGGGTGGTTGAGGTGATAAGGGGAGAGGGGAGAGGCACATGGGGGGTGCCCTCTTTAAGCAAAAGAGAGAAGGGGTGGCTCGGGTTAGTGTGGTAGCTAGGGTTGGGGTGGAGAGAGAGAGGGGGTAGATGGGTCCAGGGTGACCAGGTGGGGCCGAGCTAGGTGAGAGAGAGAGGGGCCGAGAGAGAGGGGCCGAGAGAGAGGGAGGAACTAGGGTTAGATTAGAGGGGCTCGGGTTAGGGTTCCTGAGAGAGGTGAGATGGGGTAGAGTGTCACTAGGGTTAGGTGAGGGATTAGGTGTAGGGTTAGGATCTTAGGTGGAGGATTTAGAGAGAGGGGGAAAACACTAGGTAGCATGGGGGGTGCCCAAGAGATTAAACCCACACAAAAACAATTGAAAACAATGCTCAAATAAACTCACATGAAAGGATAAGTAAGAAGGGGATGGTGATGTTGCATGGGACATGCAAGAATGTGAATAGCCACTTCTATTAGTTGTAAAAACAACTATAGTTCATGTGGGAATTTATCACATGCATGCACATCACTATTTGAACAAAAACCAACCCACTAGATACAAGCTTGATGATTATATGGGAATGGTGGAATCAAGCATAATTGAATATATAGGCCATGCTAGTGTGTATGTTTCACTAAAAGTTCATTTGGCCACAGTTATATTCAAACAAGCTCAATTATCCAAAACACCCATATGGAAGGTAAAAGGAAGATTCTACTCACATGGAAAGCAAGGTGGCCATGAGGCTCCATATAATTGTTATTGTGAAAACAACATACTTCATATATGGACATGTAGACATAGAATGGATCCACACCATCACATATGAGCTAGAATTAAATAGCCAAAGAAACAATGGCTCATATATGACTAGGGTGGTGGAATTTTAAGGTGGTGAAAGAAAGGTGGTGGAGTGGAATAAAAGATATGCCCCCAACTCAACTTGGGCATTTAAACAATATATCAATAACCAAATACAATATCAAGAGGCAATTACAATTAACAATGCACATGGGAGAAGAACCAAACCAAAAAGGGTTTTAGTTGATGCTTAAATGCAAGGTGGCATGATGACATGAGCATGATAGAATGATGATGCAACAATTCTATGTAGGAAGTAGCCATTATATTACTAGACCAAGTAGCATTACAGTTGTTAGACAAATGGTATGCTACAGAAGTTGAGAGAACGCAGGTTGTCATCCATCTCTGCCTTCGAGCGTGACCAAGGTCCCTGAGAAATACTGAACAAAGTGGTTTGGGGTAGAGGGATCTCTCTCTCTCTCTCTCTCTCTCTCTCTCTCTCTCTCTCTCTTCCCCGTCAGTAAATAGCATTCTATAAACCAAGTTCTCAAGAGTAGAGCTAGTGGTGACAAAGTGGTGCGCCTTCATGGAAGCAAGATCAAGCCTCTGAGGAGCCAAAACTATATCATGTGGATCAACAACAATGTCCAAAGTAGTAGCAATACGAGTAGCAATAATTCCCCCATAAATGGGTCCCTTAGTAGCTAGACGACGAGCAATGAGAGAACCAAGATTATACTTGTCCTCATTGTTAAGCGCAACAGCTAAGAAGTCTAGATGATAGTTGGAGATATTACTAGTGTTCTCCCTACCATGAACACTTGTGGCTAGATAGTAGGCAAAATACCTGATGGCTGGAAGTTGAATGTTCTTTATCTCCCCTCGCTGAGCTCTACGGTCATCATCATTGGTTATTCCTTGATAAAGCTCTAACAGATCAGCTGGTAGAGCTGTAATCTTCTTTGATGACCCATTTGTACCAAGTCCCAGGGTCTTGCAAAATTTCTTCAATGTCATAGAATGAGCCCTGCCATAAATTTTGAAGGACACAGAGGGATTGAACAAACTATTGGTACAGGAGAAACTCTCCACAAATGTTTTAGTAATCAAAGCATATTGTGCACTCTCATCCTGCATGTAACTTGTTAGTCTAGCCCTCTGCACTAAATTCATGAAATCATTAAGAATCCCAGCAGCTCGCAAGAAAGTTTGGCAAGGAAAGGCGGAGGGGTGCGCATCCCCTTCATCTCTCTCGTCACCAAATCGCGGAGTGATGAGATCCTCATTGTATGAGGGTCTAGTACTAGTAGATGACCTTGGAAGCCTTGCCTTTCTAGGTGCATCATTCTCAAATATGTCACCAAAGGTGTGGTGGTCCATGACTTCCCTATTCTGAAATTTTAAACAACCATCAAACCAAGTGATTTCTAAGCTGATAAATGATGAGAAACTACTATAGGAACTTGCTAGAGGACTACACATGCATCAAAACAAAGTTTCTAAGCAAAGAACAAGCATGTAAGCTCAAACAACCTGTCACCTATAGTAGCAAAATACTCAAGATACAATCTACCAATCACAAATCTAATTGGACAAGTGGAGGAGGCACATACCAAGGAGCAATCCCTCCAAAAATCAGCACTTGAGATGGGCTGAACAAGGATATCAAAAATCGCGAGCAAGAACAGCAAGAACTCGAGCCTGGGCAAGTTTTCCGGTGTTTTTCGGGGGAGAGAGAGAAGGTGGCTTTGAGGAGGCAGCCTGGAGGGGGCCAGGTGGGCCAGACCTCCCCTAGGCGCCACCTCCTGGTAGGCCGCGCCTACCATGGGTGTGGGGCCTTGGGGTGGCCCCTAGGTCATCTCAGGTGCCACTCTGCCTCTTTCTTCGAGGAAAAAATTATTTTGAATTTTCTAGGTTTTTTCCGGAAACTTTATTTTTGGCCAATTTTCAGGGTATGAAAATTGATTTTCTCGCAGAAACAGTTTTTTCAGAAGAACCAAAAGCAAACCAAAAGCCAAACTACAGAAGCTCTGAAAACAGCGTCAGTCCGTGTTAGTTCTATCCAAATCACACAAGTTTAGAGAAGAAACAATAGCAAAGTGTTCGAGAAAGTAGATACGTTTTGGACGTATCAAGACCCAAAAGACCTTCATCGACTTCATCAACTTGGTTCAACGTCAATACAATTTCCCGGTGTTGATAATAAGAAGCGACAATGACACCGAGTTCAAGAACTACACCTTGAATGATTTCCTTAGTGATGAGGGATAAAACACCAATATTCCGCTGCATATACCCCTCAACAAAATGGTGTTGCCGAGAGGAAGAACCGGACTCTTATTGAGATGGCTAGGACCATGTTGGCGGAGTTTAAATCCCCATACAACTTTTGGGCCGAAGCCATCTCCACCGCTTGCCATGCATCAAATCGGCTCTACCTCCACAAATTAATCAACAAGACTCCATATGAAGTACTTACCGGTAACAAGCCCAACATATCTTACTTCGGGTGTTCGGTTGTAAGTGTTTCTATCTCATAAAGGTGTTCGTTTGTCCAAATTCGAGTATAAAGCATTAGAGGGTATTTTTTGGCTATGCTCTCGAATCTCACACTTATAGAATCTATGATAAGCTCTCCAGAGCCGTCATATATTCTTGTAGTGTGACCTTCGAAGAATATGATGGTCCCCAAGGGGGACGTGTTGATGCTTGTGATGCAGATGATGAAATGCCTCAGGATGCCATAGGAAGAATGGGTGTGGGATATATCCGCTCCATTGAGGAACCCCTTGTGGTGGATCGAGAATAACTATGCTCTACTCAAGTGGAGCCCTCATCTTCACAACAACAACAACATGTTCCAACTACCGAGGTGGACAATGACCCAAGCCAAAGACAAGTTGTGGACCCTCAACATATTGATCAAGGTGACATCTCTAGTGAGGAGGAGCTTGAATTCATTCTCCAGGATGTCAAGTGGTGTCAAGTCAATTACTCAAGGAAGATCCATAAAACTGCCTTGAGACAAGCTCAAATCGATGCTAGAAGAGTGTCTGATCAAGACCAAGGTCAATCTTTGCCTCTTAATGAAGAGAATGATTGTGGTGATGATCAAGGTCAAGTTAATGGACGAGGACCAAAATGATGAAGAGGGTCCACCAAGAAACAACGAGGATATCCACACTCGTCGTGAGGCTAGAAAGGAGAAGATGTTGGAATTAAGAGACCACTCTCTACAAAATGTGGTTGGTGACCTAAGGAGAGGCATTTCCACAAGAGCACAATTGAGGAGGTTTAGTGAGCACCAAGCACACATCTCCATGATTGAACCAAAGAAAGTGTGGGAAGCTCTTGAAGATTCGGATTGGTTGGAAGCAATGCACAAAGAGCTCAACAACTTTGAGAGAAACAAAGTATGGAAGTTAGTTGAGAAGCTAAAGGATTGCCGCAATGTTATAGGCACCAAGTGGATATTCAAGAACAAGCAAGATGAGCATGGAATTATAGTAAGGAACAAGGCAAGATTGGTTGCACGAGGGTTCTCTCAAATTGAAGGCATTGACTATGGAGATACATATGCACCCGTGGCTCGCCTTGAGTCCATCCATATCCTTCTTGCTTATGCGGCACATCATAACTTTAAGTTGCAACAAATGGATGTAGAAAGTGCCTTTCTTAATGGTCCATTAAATGAGTCGGTATATGTAAAGCAACCCCCGGGATTTGAGGATCCCAACTTCCCAAACCATGTCTACAAACTTGATAAGGCGCTCTATGGGCTCAATCAAGCCCCACACACGTGGTATGAGCACCTTAGAGAGTTGTTGTTTGACCGTGGATTTGAGGTTGGGAAAATCGATCCCACTCTTTTTACTAAGAAGGTCAATGGGTAGCTTTTTGTATGCCAAATATATGTTGATGATATTATCTTTGGCTCATCTAACAAAGCATTTAATGATGAATTCTCAAAGCTTATGACTAGTAGGTTCCGGATGTCTATGATGGGGGGTTGAGAGTATTTATTGGTTTTGAGGTCAAGCAAGTTAGAGGAGAGACATTCTTCAACCAAGACAAGTATACTCAAGATATGCTCAAGAGATTCAATATGCAAGATTTAAATGGAGCTCCTACTCCCATGGCTACAAAGACTCATCTAGAACAAAATCCAAATGGTAAAGATGTGGATCAAAAGGTATACAGGTCTATGATTGGTTCTTTGCTTTACCTTTGTGCATCTAGACCCGATATTGTGTTGAGTAGGTGTGTGTGCAAGATATCAAGCGGCCACTAAATAAAGCCATTTAATGGCGGTCAAGAGAATCTTTCGATATTTAGTTCATACCCCATATTATGGTCTTTGGTATCCTCGAGGGTCAACATTTTCTCTTTGTGGATACACAGATTTAGATTGGGCTGGTGATATGGATGATAGAAAATCAACATCTGGGGCTTGCCAATTCCTTGGTAGGTCCTTGGTATGTTGGTCTTCTAAGAAGCAAAATTGTATATCTCTCTCCATCGCTGAAGCCGAGTATGTGGCAGCTGCTAGTGCTTGCACCCAATTGATATGGATGAGGCAAACTTTAAAGGAATACGGTGTCCTTTGTGACAAAGTGCCTCTTCTATGTGACAATGAAAGTGACATCAAGATTGCATGCAATCTGGTGGATCACACAAGGACAAAGCATATTGAGATTCGTCATCACTTCATTAGGGATCATGTTGCTCGAGGTGATATTGATCTATTATATGTGTCAACCAAAGATCAACTTGTCGACATCTTCACAAAGACACTTGATGAAGCAAGGTTTTGCTATTTAAGGAATGAAATAAATATCATAGATTCAAGGAGCTTGACTTGATCACCTTGCATACTCACCTATGTCTTGACTCTTATTTGGTTTAGGTGCAGGCATGGATATAGGGGGAGTGCGGTCCTAATTGATTGGACTATCCCTCCCCCCATTATGCCCAAAGCGATAAAAATCATTCCTCTTAATATCATTTTGTGATATGTGAGCTTAAATGATGAGTTTTGGTAATGGACCCAAGATATATCTTCGTGGTGCCAAGCCGAGTATACTCAAACATGGTGGCCTAGGCCGCCGCCCTCTATCATTCAAGAGGTTGGCGTTTACTTGTGTTTTTCATTTGTTGATTCTTTGTTGATCTTAGTCTCATGCACTCTCCTTTGGTTTTTGATATCTTTATCCCTATTTTAGAGTGCATGTGCTTCACACAGTGTGATTATCTCAACCCAAGCCTTTCTACTTCCCCGAAAAACCCTCATCCAATCCGCACAAGAACCCTCCCTTTAACCCTGGATATGGAATCAGGTGGAACCGGTACTACCGGATTAGGAGCGATATTACCGGACCTAGGTGGTTCCCAGGTCGTTTCCTGGAAACTGCTCCAGGAGCGGTACTATCGCTCGTATGTCCGGTACTACCGGTCACCGGTACTACTGCTTCCAGCATCGGTACTACCGGTTGGCGTTTTCTGGTATAGATTGGTCGTGCAGGGGTAGGCACCCTTCAGTGCCTCATTATTCCCACGCTCCCCACACATACGACCTCTGCCGCCGGAGCTCTTGACGCCACCGGAGCCTCGCCGCGTCCTACTCTCCCTGGATCCTCCTTAGATCCGGACTCCTTGCGGGCTCCCGCTCCTTCTCCACCGCCATGGATCCCGGTACAACCGCCCCTCTCTCTCACTCTTAGTTTATTCATTGGGTCTAGGTCTTGCTTAGATTCTTGAAGAAATTGACTTGTTGTGAGGTTGTACCGCCATACATTCATTGTTGCCTATAAGAATCGTCGATTTAGGAGGTACTGAGGCCAATTTGGGACTATGCCCTACCTTGGCTGGGCGTATATCCGCTTGACTGGTAGTACCAGAATTTTTTTCTGGTACTACCGCTTCCAGCATCGGTAGTACCGGTCCCTACTAACCACAATACTTCTATAAATCCTAGATTCTTTGTGGTTTGCTTTGGGTTCTTGTGCCCTTACCTCCCTGCTGTTCTCCCTCTTGCTATCACAGGTGTAGGTGGTTCTAGGGGTGCTCGTAAGCCCTCCAAGGCATGAGATTGAAGAGGAAGAGACGGAGTCCAAGGAAGAAGAAGTCATGCCTCAGCCTAGCCGTCGTATGAAGGTTCCTGCTTCTCGAGGTGGCCATGGGGGTCGTGAGGGGGTCACCAAGCGGTCTGCTGGTCATGGCAGTGCTCCCCCTCCTCATCCCCCTCCTCGGGGCGCACCAAGAGTTGCAGCTCAGGGCCATCAGGGCCAAATAAACTGTCTGATATATCTGATTCTGAGTTCCTCTCTCTGAGGGTTGATAATCCCTATGTCCGCGCCCGTGATGAGGGCAGGGAAGACAACTTGTTCTACAATGACTTCCAAGAGTGCGTCTACCATGAAGTCCTTATGACGAATATTCAAATGGTTGTGCCGCAGCTGTGGATTGATATGGAACACATCAACAAGAATATTTATTATTTTGCTGAGGCTAAAGAAATCTGCCCTCACCTTGGATTGTTTCCCATCATGGAGTTTCAGCATGACTATGAGCCTCTTCTCATTGCTCAGTTTTATGCCACTGCTCACTTCTCAACAAGCTGATCTCGGAAAATCACTTGGATGACTCAAGGGTACTTAAGGAGGCCACTCTTTCTGAATTTGCTGAGATTCTGGAATATGAAGATCGCGGCCGTGACACTCCTTCGGGCTTTCATTGCCACATGCATGAGCATACTGAAGGGAATATGCCCTGAGAGGCAATAATAAAATGTTTATTATGTGTATTCCAAGTATATGATAGATGTTTATTTTGCATGCTATAATTGTATTAATACGGAAATGTTAATACATGTGTGTTTAATAAACAAACAGAAAGTTCCTAGTTATGCCTCTCTCATAAACTAGTTCATTGATTAACAAGATGATCACGGTTTCCTGATCATAGACATTGGATGTTGTTAATAACGAGATCACAACATTAGTGTAATGGTGTGATGAACATTCATCCAAAGTATAGCATTACGATCAAAGTCATTGAGTTTATATTGCTATAAACAAACTAAGAAGTAGTCCTAATCCTTAGACCATGAGATCATGCCAATCACTAACACCGGAAGAGTTTCTTGTTGACATCAAACGTCACTCCGTAACTGGGTGATTATAAAGATGGCTTAAAAGCTACTAAAGTGTTATGTTGAGAATCATGGATCAAGAGTGGAATTTGTTCATCCCGATGACAGATAGATATGCTTTGGGCCCTCTCGGTGATATCACATTGGTTAGCTTGCAAGCAAGTGATTTGATCACTAGAATGTTATATCACGGGAACAAGAAAAGAGTGCATGTCAGTAACGAGATCAAACTAGGTATGGAGATACCAATGATCGAATCTCGGACATGTAAAATATCGTGAAACAAAGGGATTAATATACAAGCGTAAAAGGTTCCGACTATCATAGGAAAAGTCATCGTTGAATGTGTGGGAGTCAGTATGGATCTCCAGGTCCCGCTACTGATTATTGATCGGAGAAGGGTCTCGATCATGTCCGCATTATTCGCGAACCGTAGGGTGACACACTTAAGGGACACTGGCATCCAGTTGGAGCAAATGTTTCATGCCGAAAGAATAAACAAGCGCAGGAATTTATTTCACTAGATACCGAAACAGGTTTTCGGGTGAAATTGCATAAAGTGGTTATGCATGTGAAATGGAATTATAGCAAGGGGTTATTTGTGAATGTTTGTCATTAAAGTAATTGACAAAATTCTGAATAAAATAAAAGAGTTTTATTTAATGAGAGTTTGCATTAAATTTGGTGGAAATTTAATGGGAATTTGAGTGGACTTTTGAGTGGAGGGAATTTAAAGGAATTTTGTGAGTGGAGTGTCAACCCACATGAAGAGGGGAGGGCAAGGGGGAAGCCCCCATGCGCCGGCCACCCCCTTGGGGTCCCCCCTCCTCCTATAAAAGGAGCCCCCCTCCTCACTTGTCTCTCACACCTCCTCGTGAAGGATCTCTCTCCCCCTCTAGAATTTATCCCCCATGGTCTCGGACTAGCGAGATACATGTTCCCGGTGGTTATTCGGCAAGAAAGGGTTGTGCTTCCGCTGCATCGCTGGATAGAGGAGGCGGAGGTTTCCCGGTGTCTTGTACGTGTGTGCGAGCACGGATGCGCTGCTGCTTTGCGGCGCTAGGACTTCCTCTCGATCTTGAGATCGGCAAGAGATCGTCTACATCAACCACGAGTTGAACTCGTTAAGCTTTGTCGGTCTTCAAGGGTATTTTCTCTACGGATATACATCCGCCCGTTGTTTGTATCTAGTAGATAGATCTTGGTACATAGTTCCCATCGTAGGAAAATTTTTGTTTTCTATGCTGCGAACCCTACAGTGGTATCAGAGCCAGATCTATGCGTAGATGCTTTACACGGGTAGTACACATATGAGTATGTGGGCGATGATGATCATGTTGTTGCTCCTTAGTTGTAATTTTGGATATTGGTGGCATAGTGGGATGAAGCGGCCCGGACAAACTTTACATGTCCTCGCACATGAGACCTGTTCCACGCTTGACATGCAACTAGTTTGCATAAGTGGCTAGCGGGTGTCTGTCTCTCCTACTATAGTCAATATCTATTTTGCAAGCGAGTTGTCAACAATTTGGTTATCCTCGTTGTGGTTCATGTTCGTAGGTAAGAACGGTTCTATCTCGAAAGCCCCAAGCCACGTAAAACTTGTAATGGATAAATTAGAGGCGTCTAGTTTAGATTGTTGCTGGGCTAGTGTTATGATATGGTGATGTTGTAAGTAGAAGTATGAGATGATACTCTTACAACATACATAGCGTGTAATCTCCATAGACCTTGGAGATATAGGTATGATAGTGATCATACCACGGTGCACATGATAGAGATCATATGCGGGAACCATATCATTTCACTAATAAACATGTGATGTTTGATAGCATCTTATATTGCTTGTTTAGCGCTTTGTTAACATAATAAGATGATCCCTATTTTAAATATCAAGATAAGAATGTGTTCTTCCTTTAGTATGCACCGATTATGTTTTCTTCGATCCAAGACATCACGTGATGATCGGGTGTTCTTGGATCCACGACCATATTTCGGGTGTAAAACAGTTACACACGTGAATACTAAGGTTCTAACTTGGCGAGCCTAGCATGTACAGACATGGCCTCGGAACACGGACCAAAAGGTTAAGCATGAGTCATATAGTTGATATGATGCCCATTTGATGCTCGCCTTTGAAGCTACACCGACTCACGTGATGATCGGACTTGGTGTAGTGGATTTGGTTCATGTAATCACCAAAAAGGCACGAGGGATGTCGTTTTTGAGTGGGAGTTCATTCGTAATATGGATTAGTTGAACTCAATCTATCATACACTTAGTCTAAACTTTACAAATTCTGTTGTAGATGGCACCACCTGCTTTTAATTTCAATGTGTTCATGGAGAAAGAGAAACTTGCAACGAACGGTAGCAACTTTAACGAATGGGCCATGAATTTGAGGATTCTCCTCTCTGCTGCACAAAAGCAATATGTGCTAGAAGCGCCGTTAGGCCCCCCACCTTTAGATGATGCCCCTGATGAGGAAAAGAATGTCTATCAGACTCGTCAGGAGGACCACAACTTAGTTCATTGCGGCATATTGTATGGGCTAGATCCGGAACTTTGAAAGCGTTTCAAAAATGGAAATGCTTTTGATACAATGGGTGAGTTGAAAATGATTTTCGACACACATGCTGCTGTAGAGAGCTACAACGCTTCAGAAAAGTTCTTTAGCTGCATGATGGAAGAGCACAGCTCCGTTAGTGAGCATGTACTCAAGATGTCAGGTTATGCCGATAAGCTTGTGTCCTTGGGAATATCGATTCCCATTGAATTAGGCATCCATCGTGTTCTGCAGTCTCTGCCACCTAGCTATAAGAGCTTTGTGATGAACTATAATATGCAAGGCATGAAGAAGTCTCTCCCCGAGCTTCTGTCAATGCTTAAAACTGCAGAAGTGGAGATCAAAAAGGAACATCAAGTGTTGATGATCAATTGCAACACTGGTTTCAAGAAAGACAAGAAGGGAAAACGGAAGGGAAGTAAGGGTGGAAAGCCTGTTGCCGTACCTGGAAAGAAACCCCGAGTTGGACCTAAGTCTGATACCGAGTGCTACTATTGTAAGGGGACTGGCCACTGGAAGCGCAACTGCCCCAAGTATTTGGCAGACAAGAAAGCTGGCAAGGCAAACAAAGGTATATATGATATACATGTTATTGATGTGTACTTGACTAGTGCTCGCAGTAGCACCTGGGTATTTGATACCGGTTCAGTTGCTAATATTTGTAACTCGAATCAGGGGTTGCGGAACAAGCGACTGCTAGCAAGGGGTGAGGTCAAGATGCGTGTCGGCAATGGATCAAGCGTTGATGTGATCGCCGTCGGAACGCTGCCTCTCCACTTGCCGTCGGGATTAGTTATAAACTTGAATAATTGTTATCTGGTGCCTGCACTAAGCATGAACATTGTATCTGGATCGTGTTTGATGCGAAGTGGTTATTCATTTAAATCCGAGAACAATGGTTGTTCCATTTATATGAATGAAATCTTTTATGGTCATGCACCGATGATGAATGGTTTATTTCTTTTGGATCTCGATAATAATGTTACACATATTCATAATGTTGATGCTAAAAGGATTAAACTAAATGATGATATATCCGCATATATGTGGCACTGCCGTCTAGGTCATATTAGCGTTAAACGCATGAAGAAGCTCCATTCGGATGGACTTTTGGAATCACTTGATTATGAATCATTTGATACATGTGAGCCATGCCTTATGGGCAAGATGACTAGAACGCCATTTTCCGGTTCAATGGAACGGGCGATAGATTTATTGGAAATCATACATTCTGATGTATGTGGTCCAATGAGTGTGTCGGCGCGAGGTGGATATCGTTATTTTGTTACTTTCACATATGATTTGAGTAGATACGGTTATACCTACTTGATGAAACACAAGTCTGAAACCTTTGAAAAATTCAAGGAATTTCAGAATGAAGTGGAAAATCATCGTAATAGAAAGATCAAATTTCTACGGTCCGATCGTGGAGGTGAGTATCTAAGTTACGAGTTTAGCACTCACATGAAAGAGTGTGGAATTGTTTCACAACTCACACCTGCCGGAACATCACAGCGAAATGGTGTGTCGGAACGTTGTAATCGTACTTTATTAGATATGGTTCGATCTATGATGTCTCTGACGGACTTGCCGTTGTCATTTTGGGGCTATGCACTAGAAACTGCTGCATTCACTTTAAATCGGGCACCATCTAAATCCGTTGAAAAGACACCGTATGAATTGTGGTTTGGAAACAAACCTAAGTTATCATTTCTTAAAGTTTGGGGATGCGATGTTTATGTGAACAAACTTCAACCGGATAAACTGGAACCCAAAGCGGAAAAATGCGTCTTCATAGGATACCCTAAGGAAACTATTGGGTATTCCTTCTATCACAGATCCGAGGGCAAGGTTTTTGTTGCCAAGAATGGATCCTTTCTAGAGAAAGAGTTTCTCGCGAAAGGTGTGAGTAGTCGGAAGGTAGAACTCGAAGAGGTTATGGAACCTTCTCTTCAAAGTATGGCGAGTAGTGCAGCGCTGGAAGTTGTTCCGGAGTTGGCTCCACCTGTTGAAGAGGAAACTAATGATAATGATCATGAAACTCTGAAAGAGAGTACTACCGAACCTCGCAGGTCAAGCAGGACGCATGCAGCTCCCGAGCTGTACGGAAATCCTGTCATGAATTTCATGGTTGATGAAAATGATGACCCTGCGACGTATGAAGAAGCGATGATGAGCCCGGATTCCAACAAATGGTTAGAAGCCATGAAATCCGAGATGGAATCCATGTATGAAAATCAAGTTTGGAACTTGGTGGACTTACCTCACGACCGAAAGGCCGTGGAGAACAAATGGATTTTCAAAAGGAAAACTGATGATGATGGTAATATAACCGTCTATAAAGCTCGACTTGTCGCAAAGGGGTTTCGACAAATTCAAGGAGTTGACTACGATGAGACATTCTCTCCCGTAGAGATGCTAAAGTCAGTTAGGATTATGTTAGCAATTGCTGCATATTTCGATTATG
The DNA here is from genome assembly GCA_910589765.1 of Avena atlantica. Classification (NCBI taxonomy): domain Eukaryota; kingdom Viridiplantae; phylum Streptophyta; class Magnoliopsida; order Poales; family Poaceae; genus Avena; species Avena atlantica. The sequence goes on along the minus strand of OU342738.1, from coordinate 349,750,857 downwards.
AGATATGGCAGATGGATGTCAAAACCGCATTTCTCAATGGTAATATTGAAGAAGAGTTGCATATGATACAACCAAAGGGTTTTGTCGATCCTAAGGATGCTAACAAGGTGTGCAAACTTCAGCGATCCATCTATGGATTGAAGCAAGCATCACGAAGTTGGAATCTCCGCTTTGATGAGGTGATCAAAGAGTTTGGATTTGTCCAAACTTACGGAGAAGCTTGTATTTACAAGAAAGTGAGTGGGAGCAATGTGGCATTTCTGATATTATATGTGGAAGACATATTATTGATCGGAAATGATATAGATCTTTTAAACGGTGTTAAAAGTTATCTAAACAGCAAATTTTCAATGAAGGACCTAGGTGAAGCGGCATACATATTAGGCATAAAGATCTATAGAGATAGATCTAGGCGCCTAATAGGGCTATCGCAAAGTACATACCTTGATAAGATTTTAAATAAGTTTAAAATGGAAGATAGTAAGAAGGGGTTCTTACCTATGACACAAGGCACGACATTGAGTAAGACTCAAAGTCCGGCTTCGGCGGAAGAAAGAGAGATAATGTACAAGGTCCCCTATGCTTCAGCCATAGGCTCTATAATGTACGCCATGCTATGTACAAGACCGGATGTGGCACATGCTATTAGTTTGACTAGTAGGTACCAATCGGATCCAGGTTCAGAACACTGGAAAGCGGTCAAGAATATCCTTAAGTACTTGCGAAGAACTAAGGATATGTTTCTTGTATACAGAGGTGAAGAAGAGCTCGTCGCTAAGTGTTATGTCGACGCTAGCTTTGACACCGATCCAGATGACTCTAAGTCTCAATCCGGATACGTATTTCTCATGAATGGCGGAGCGGTTAGTTGGAGGAGCTCCAAACAACCTGTGGTGGCGGGATCAACAACGGAGGCCGAATATGTTGCTGCTTTAAAAGCGGCTCAGGAAGCAGTTTGGATGAAGGAGTTCATATCCGAACTAGGTGTGGTTGCAAACGCGTTGGACCCAATGGTGATCTATTGTGACAACAATGGTGCCATTGCCAATGCCAAAGAGCCAAGGTCTCACAAGCATTCCAAGCATATTAAGCGCCGGTTTCACTCCATCCGCGAGCATGTCAAGGATGGAGATATAAAGATTTGTAAAGTACATACGGATCTCAATGTAGCAGATCCTTGACTAAAACTCTCCCTAGAGCAAAACATGATCTACACCAGAACTCCATGGGTGTTAGATACATCACAATGTAACTAGATTATTGTCTCTAGTGCAAGTGGGAGACTGAAGGGCATATGCCCTGAGAGGCAATAATAAAATGTTTATTATGTGTATTCCAAGTATATGATAGATGTTTATTTTGCATGCTATAATTGTATTAATACGGAAACATTAATACATGTGTTGAATAAACAAACAGAAAGTTCCTAGTTATGCCTCTCTCATAAACTAGTTCGTTGATTAACAAGATGATCACGGTTTCCTGATCATAGACATTGGATGTTGTTAATAACGAGATCACAACATTAGTGTAATGGTGTGATGAACATTCATCCAAAGTATAGCATTACGATCAAAGTCATTGAGTTTATATTGCTATAAACAAACTACGAAGTAGTCCTAATCCTTAGACCATGAGATCATGCCAATCACTAACACCGGAAGAGTTTCTTGTTGACATCAAACGTCACTCTGTAACTGGGTGATTGTAAAGATGGCTTCAAAGCTACTAAAGTGTTATGTTGAGAATCATGGATCAAGAGTGGAATTTGTTCATCCCGATGACGGATAGATATGCTCTGGGCCCTCTCGGTGATATCACATTGGTTAGCTTGCAAGCAAGTGATTTGATCACTAGAATGTTGTATCACGGGAACGAGAAAAGAGTGCATGTCAGTAACAAGATCAAACTAGGTATGGAGATACCGATGATCGAATCTCGGACATGTAATATATCGTGAAACAAAGGGATTAAGATACAAGCGTAAAAGGTTCCGACGATCACAGGAAAAGTCATTGTTGAATGTGTGGGAGTCAGTATGGATCTCCAGGTCCCGCTACTGATTATTGATCGGAGAAGGGTCTCGATCATGTCCGAATTATTCGCGAACCGTAGGGTGACACACTTAAGGGACACTGGCATCCAGTTGGAGCAAATGTTTCATGCCGAAAGAATAAACATGCGCAGGAATTTATTTCACTAGATACCGAAACAGGTTTTCGGGTGAAATTGCATAAAGTGGTTATGCATGTGAAATGGAATTATAGCAAGGGGTTATTTGTGAATGTTTGTCAATAAAGTAATTGACAAAATTCTGAATAAAATAAAAGAGTTTTATTTAATGAGAGTTTGCATTAAATTTGGTGGAAAATTAATGGGAATTTGAGTGGACTTTTGAGTGGAGGGAATTTAAAGGAATTTTGTGAGTGGAGTGTACACCCACATGAAGAGGGGAGGGAAAGGGGGCAGCCCCCATGCGCCGGCCACCCCCTTGGGGTTCCCCCCTCCTCCTATAAAAGGAGCTCCCCTCCTCACTTGTCTCTCACACCTCCTCGTGAAGGATCTCTCTCCCCCTCTAGAATTTATCCCACATGGTCTCAGACTAGCGAGATACATGTTCCCAGTGGCTATTCGGCAAGAAAGGGTTGTGCTTCCGCTGCATCGCTGGAGCGAGGAGGAGGAGGTTGCCCGGTGTCTTGTACGTGTGTGCGAGAACGGATGCGCTGCTGCTTTGCGGCGCTAGGACTTCCTCTCGATCTTGAGATCGGCAAGAGATCGTCTACATCAACCACGAGTTGAACTCGTTAAGCTTTGTCGGTCTTCAAGGGTATGTTCTCTACGGATATACATCCGCCCGTTGTTTGTATCTTGTAGATAGATCTTGGTACATAGTTCCCATCGTAGGAAATTTTTTGTTTTCTATGCTGCGAACCCTACACATCCCTCCAAGAAGGAGGTTCTTGCCCCTCTCTATATCTGGGGGCACGGTGTTTTTGCACAAGGATCTTCTCCCCACTTATGACATTCTCCACCACATCTTCCGTGAGACCGTTGCTCCTCGTGCGGGCAACAAAGATGAGATTCATGGATATTCTATTGATTTGTTGCTCAACACCTTCCTCAACCGTGACTCTGGCACCGCTCTTGATGTGATGGACTATATATGGAATGAGATGGTTGCTGCGGATCACTCCCGGAGGGTTCCCCCATTTGCTCCCTACATCATGGCTCTCATTGTTTCCAAGTTCCCTCCCATTGCCAGGACCCTTTCCACTCGTCCTCTCGTTGTGCACATGTCCAAGGCACTCAAGATCAAGAAGCATGCTAAGCCTCGCAATGTGGAGGGTGATGAGGTGGATGAAGATGGCAATGTGATTGAGGCTGATTCTAAGGATGCTGACAGTGGCAGTGATGCTGATTATGTTGTCTCCTATCGCAAGAATGCCCAGCCATCATGGGCTAAGAGGATTGATGCCAAGCTCAAGAAGGTGTTTTGCTTCCAAGTTGAAAACCAAAAGTGCATGTATGAGGATCATGTGTATGCCAAGAAAGCCTGTACTCGTCAGGAAGACATGATGGAAGCTCAAGGATTGACCATCTCCGAGGGCTCCGAGAACAACATCACTCCAGAAGACCAATGGATCTCCAAGCACGGCCACTGGGATGATGATGTCTCTTCCTCGTACCGTGCTCCGCCAACCCATGAGGAGGACTATGATGATGATGAGGATTGACTTTCAGGGCGTTAGTCTTGCTCTTGTCCCTTTTTGGCGTCTTGATGCCAAAGGGGGATAAGGTGCACCTTAGGCATGCGGGTGTTGCATGGGAAAGTCACAAGCTCGTTCTTACTTTGATCTTTTAATTGCTTGTGAACTTTAGTTTCCTCCTATTATGTGTGAACTCTATGTACTAACTATTTGGGAACTACTCGTGCTATGTATGTTGAAACTATGTGGGTATTTCATGGATCCATCTTGTGATGATATGCGTTATTCATTGCTAATATTTTTCTCATCACAAGTTATTGTGCAAAGGTATGAGTTCAATGCTATTATCTCTATTTTGTGCACTCTTGTTGGGTTGTAAAATAGAGGGGTATGATTGATCCTATTCATCCAGGGGGATCCCCGTCTCTATTTTCCAAAAGCCATGCGTATCTTCATAATATTATCTTGCAAATGTGTGTTGTCATCAAACACCAAAAAGTGGGAGATTGAAAGAGCATTTCCTATTCTTGAGATTTTGATGTTTGATGATAACACACCTATCGATTTAATCGTGCGCTAAGTGTATCTCAGGTCTTTTAGATTGTGGCACAAATATTGCATTGCCCACAATTGCACTTGCCAAAGTCACCAGTGCTGACCGGTAGTACCGGTTGTAACAACCGGTACTACCACTCCCTTGTACCGGTTGCATCTGATTGAGAAGGGAAGGCCTCGTGATTCCTTAGTACCACCCGGTACCGCGGAGCGGCACTACCGCTCCAACCAGTAGTACCACTTGTGGCAAGCGGTACTACCGCTTGGTCACGGTAGTGTCGCTCGGCTGTACCGGGCGACACTGAGGGAGGACTAGACCTTTTCATCTCGCTCAGTACCAACCGGTACCTGGGACCGGTACTACCGCCCTGACCGGTAGTACCGCGTCTCATGACCGGTACTACCGCTTGGGGGTAGTACCGCAAGGTGGTTCCGGGCATGACTGAGGCTGGCTCGACCATGTGGTGCCCCCTCCCCCCGGTACTTGGTCCGGTAGTACCGGTGCATTTAATGCCCAACGGGCAGATCTGCTTAGGGAGATATAAATGCCCCTCCACCTACCTTGGGAAAAGTTGCTCGTAACATTTAAGAACATCTCGTCCATTTGAGCCACCATCGCCAAGATCTCTTCACTCAACCATCCAAAGTCGTTGACCTTTGGAGAATCGAAGGAGGAGCCCTTGATCTACTACTTCACCAAGAGAGATCATCATTCCCCCCTCATTCACTTGAGGGAACCTTGCTCTAGTGTTTCCTTGGAAACTCTAGTTCTAGATTTAGTTCTTATAAGTTTATCTTTGATTGTTTGACAGCTTTCTTGTATTCGGGAGCCTCCAATTAAGTTGTGGATGTGTGCCTCGAACTAGTTGTAAAGGTGCCGGCTTCCACCTTGAAGGTTGCCGATATAGTGAAAGAGGTGAATCGAACCCATCGGGTGAGGTTCATCGGAGAATAAGGGAGGCCTTTCGTGGCGTAGGTGGTTTGATACCACCCCCTCTCCAAACGTAGACGTATTTCCCCTCAAATGGAAGGAACTACGGGAAACAAATCCTTGTGTCTCCGCGTCCACCATTTTGGTTACTTCTATCCTTTACCGCACTTTACTTACTTGTTCTTATTTAGTGTTGTGCTAGTATGTGCTTGTTTGACATATAGGTAAATTCACCGTAGTTTCATAATCTAGAAAATTTACCTTTCTTGTCAAACCTTAAGTTGAAAAAAAAAGAAAATTTAAAGTACCACCTATTCACCCCCTCTAGATGCCCATACGATCCTTTCAACATGCCTATGTTCACGGACCGACCCAAACGGGTCAAATCAGATGCATTTTATGTTCAAAATGGGGTGTCAAGGACACGGCACTGGAATTGCTTGCATCATCAAGCTCCGTCTACCTCCATAGTCCATATTCTTAGGTCATACCACATACGAAGTGTTGGTATCATAAAAAAATTTGAACTTAGTTTGAGTTTACCTAAATTTTTATCTACAAATCCGAAGGTTTTAGGTCGCCTCGCCTCTACGATTGAATTGAGATTCCAACAACATTTTGAAACCAGGGATCCAACTTTTTTTAAACTCTTCCTTCTCGGTGAAATGATCACAAGTATCAGCTTCAATTCCACCAAATGATCGACAGTTCCTCCTAGATGTGACAAAAAACCAATTGAAGGTAGTATATAAATTTGACAAAAAAAGCGGTTTGTGTTTTGGTTTCTGTTCATATGTAATTCTAATATTTAAATCTAGGAACCGTTGCAAGTAATAGTATATTTCATTAAAAAAAACTTTCGATTCAGCTCGAAGCTTCTGCCTAGCATGACCCTTATGGTGCTTTGAAGAATTTGCGTGTCAGGAATGAGGTAGTACACGATAAACCTCCCCCTCCTGTTGAGGCTTCTAGGAGATTTCTCATGAGCTATTGGGAATCCCTAATACTCCCTCCGTTTCAAAATATAAGATGTTTTAGGTTTTTGAAGACATAAATCTAGACTTCTTTTAGTGTGTAGATTTATCCTAAAGTTGAGTAAATCTACATACTAAAACAAGTCTAAATTCATCTTCTTCACAAACCTAAAACATCTTATATTTTGAAATGGAGGGAGTACAAGTTAAGTACCACTCCTAACAGGATATTGCCAATGGCAAATTAATTATGGATAGAACTGTTGCAGATTTCCACAAAATGCCATCTAAAATCATTGCAGCTCCTGCTAAATGGGTTCCTCCTCCTGACGGCTGGTGTAAACTAAACACAGATGGGTCCTTTGAATGTGGAAGTGCTGGAGCGGGTATGATTGGCAGAGACTATAAGGATGAAATTATTTTCTCTTCATGTCGACGGTTGTTTAATTGTCGGAGTAATTGTCGGAGCCCTTTGGAGTCGGAACTACTTGCACTTCGGAGAGGATTGGCTCTTATTTTACTTTGGTGTACCATACCTGTGATGATGGAGGTTGATTGTGCTAAAATTGTGGTGATGCTTGGTAAAGCTGAAGTTGATAGATCAGTAAACAGTTCGATCATTAAGGAGATTAAAGCTTTGATAAAGGCTTGTCAATCTTGTATTACTCATATAAATAGGTGCCAAAATAATTGTAGCCACTACTTGGCGAATTATGCTAGAACCTATAGTCGAACGTCAGTTTGGCTCTCCCCTGGTCCAGAGGGATTATTGAGCAAGTGCCATTCAAATTGTAATAACTGATTCATTGAGGAATACAAGTTCATTCGCGAAAAAAAAGCTCGAAGCTTCTGCCTGATGGTCGCGGCACCAAGTTATATTGCTACTATGTATGGTCAAAAGTCAGACAAATATTCAGTCCGGTTGAGAATTTCTGTAGTTCCCAAACTGCTACGGCAAGTTTCATAAAGTTTCCGGTTTTGTCTAAAATTTAAACTTAGTCTGAGTTTACCTAAATTTTCAAGGTACAAATCCCTGAGGTTTTAGGCAGCCTCCCATGTAGCAGTCGTACGCGCTACCTCTGCAAGAGTTGCCGCGGTGCACAGCCAGAACCGAGCAGCAAGATACAGGCTCTCGATCCCAATTTCACAAGGTCTCCATTATATAATTCCCTAATCGCCAGCACAAAACACAATCGAAACCGAAGGTAAACATGAAACGCCTCAGAAGCTCGACCTACCGCTTTGTTCCTGATCGAGCAATCCGGATGCACGGACATGCCAAATTCCGGAAGTAGTACATAACAGTAGTATAGAGAGGCGAAGCAATTTTATTCATCTGAAGATCGATCCAAATTTCACGAGGATTCCGTTATGCCAGAATCGACCACACACCCGGATCCAGAAACAACCTGAAACCTCCCATGATCATCAGAGGCTGGCCGCGGCCGGCGTGTCCACGACGAAGTCGAGCACCACGACCTCGTCTAGCAATGGCCTGAGTGCGGCCTTGGCCTCCTGCACCTTGGCGTCCCCCTCCATGGCGTCCAGCTCCTCCACGCTGTCGAACACGGCCACCATCCCGAACTGGTAGCCCTTGGCCCTGGCGGGTGAGAAGTTCTCCCCGAAGCTGACCCTGGATCCCTTCCCCTCCCCTGCGGCCTTGGTGGCCGCGGCGACCTTCTCGACGAGCTGCGCGACCTCCAGCCCCTCCTTGACCTTGGCGAGGGTGAGGCGCACGGCGGAGCCCGGCGCGACGGGGGACGGGAGGTCCCCGGCGTTGACCCAGTCGATGGCGGTGGCGTCGAGCGCGTTGGGGGCCACGTGCGCCTGCACGGCCGCCACGTGGTCCGGGTGCACGGCGTAGGCGGCGAGGTCGGGCTTGGTGGCGTAGCGGGAGTGGAGGAGGTGGGTGGGGCCCAGCGCCTCGGCGGCCGGGGAGCGGAGGCGGAGCACGGGGCCCGCGTGGATGTAGGAGAGCCCCGGGACGAGCGTGGAGAGCGCCTGGAGCGAGGAGACCATGGCTGCGGCGGCGCCCGAGGACGCGGCCTCCGGGCGGACCTTGATGAGCACGAAGTGCTCGATCGGGGCCGCGATGGCGGGGGCGGCGGTGGAGGACATGGCGGCGGCGCGGACGACGGCGGAGGGCCTGTGGCGGCGGAGCGGGGAGGAGGCCAGGAGGGGTAGGTGGAGTCGGGAGGAGGGGATGGCTTTGAGGCAAATCATGATGGTTCAGCCCGTGCGAGGAGAGGAGATTAAAATCGAAACGGGGTTTGGGTGGACAGTGACCTCTGACCGTCACGCTCTTGGGCAGATGGAATTTTATAGTGGCGCCGTGGTGAATTCTTCTCCTGGCACGAAGCGCACGGTGGCACGGTGGCGGCTGCGCTCCGTTGGCGGCTGCGCGCCAACTGCAAGTGTTGTACAGTGTGCTCTGAAGTATAGTAGACGGTGCGTCAGTATTTTGTATCTCATGCGGATGAATGGTTGTGGTGTGTTTGTGTATGTCTCTGGTATTTCTACGTGATTGCCAGCTCACATATTCCCATCTCACGTTTCAATTGTATATAAGAGAAACTGCAAATAACTTTGCTGACAAAGACAAGCCAAATGCTCGTTCACTTTCTGTCCGCCCGTAGTTCCGTTTTCGATTTTTCTTCCGAGAAATGTAGACCGTCCACTCCATTTCGCACACCGCCAAAGTGCTCGGGTGGTTGGCTCCGGCGGGGTCAGGAGAAATCCTTGTCTGTTGACACTGGCACGGTGACGCCCGCGGGTATCACCTTCCTTCTTGAAGGGTGTCGGTGGCCTTCCTTCCCCACCCCCGCTGCGGACCAGGGGAAACCCTAGGCCCCGGCCGGACAGCAGTGTCGTTGTCGTCACTCCCCTTCTTGGAGGTGCTGTCTTGGTTCGCAGGCGCTTTGGACTGTGGGTTGTGTGGTGGTATGTCTTTGGAGGGGCGCACCGGTTGCGAGTTGCTTCCGTTTTCGGCACACCGCCGTTCTCGGCTTTCTTTTTCTTTTCCTTCTTCTTGCGTTTCGTGTAGGGCTTGGGTTCTACCCGGCATCTTGTATCCTGTGCTGTTTGTTCCTTTGGGAGATGTGCTGTCTGGCCCAGCAGCGGTCTCACCTGTGTGCTTTACTTATAAAGCGGGGCGAAAGCCTATTTCGAGAGAAAGCTCCCAGCGGAAACTGGCATATAGTACTGACGGGGCCAGTATACAAACACTTTTACACGTGCAAACAATATATTGCACTTACATCAGGCCAACCCAAAAGGACCGAGGCTCTCCGAAGGTGTAAAAGCATCTCCAGTCGTCGTACCTAAAACGATGTCCGATAGAAGCGTCGAATCGATTGCAACGTTGCTATTTCAACCGTGTATCCTCAATGCCTCCCCAAACATACGATTTAAAACAAAATAGAAATTAAATTGGCCAGAGTTTAAACGCCTTGCAAGTTCATTGTTCTCGCCACCGGCTCAGGCTCATCATGATCGTCGCCGAGCATATTACAGAACCAACGCGCAAATAAAGCTAAAAGAACATGGCGTCGATGCTCGTCGATGGCGGCTCCTCTTCCAGATAGACGCCCTCGTCGTCCATAGTCGTTGCCGATGTCACCGTTGTCGCTCTCGCCGATGTCATCTGTCACCAAAACCGATGTCGATGTCGATGTTGATGCAGATGTGGCGTCTGCCTCTAACGCTGCCTTCGCCTCAATAATATTTTGCAGGGTCATGTCAAGGTAGTACATGTGCACTGCCAACACATGTGGGTCCATCTTTGAAGTGTCAGCAGTGAAGACAAGTCCTTCCCTTTCTTCACAACGACCCTCTCCTTTTCGGTCTCAACCCTCTCCTTCTCAATCACTATTTTCTCGTCTTACTTCAACAACAACGACTTCCACCTTTGATCACTCTTCTGCTCTTGGATGAGAAAGTTGGACGATACATTAGTGAGGCACTTGTCAACCGACGCTTGCACCCGGTTGGAGGATGCCACTTGAGTCGCGACTGCCTTCCCCTTCTTGTTGTCGATCGAGCGCCCTGCCGAGGTTGCCAGCAGCGCATACAGATCAATGGCGTCGTCAGATGTTTTCGCCAAATGGATGCGTGTTTGCCTCCATTCACATCCTTTGAGCTTGGTGTAGCAATGCATGAAGGGGATCCTTTACTTTCATGTTTCAACCGGTACATGTCTAGCACCTTGTCCAACTATGAAAGAAAACACGACGATCAACAACAACGATGCACAATAGGGATGACGTAGAACTTACCATATTGGCTGCGTTTATGCCACTGTCCAACCGAGCTTCAACATTTTCATGGTAGCCATGAAATAAGTTCAATGTGGATTGTATGATACCCATAGGGTTGATATAGACTTTTGGCACCCCTTCATTTTCATCACGGCATACTCCCTGTTGAGGAAATGGCGTTCATCAAAATCCTTTTTGATCCTACCTCAATAGGTGCCACTAGTTTGATTGGCGCTGGTGATCGGATCTATGCTCACCATCTTCCAAGAATCACAAAAACATTGATCTGCTAGATAGCTTCCACCTCGGGCCGCATATGCCTTGTTTCGGATATCATTATTGGTCGGTTCTTACATATCGCCTTCCTTCCTTTCTTCTTCCTTATCCCCTACCTACTCTTCCTCCTTGTCTGTTCCATGGACGCCTTCATCTTCCTCTTCCTCCTCATCTTTCAAGGCTCCTCATTGTGTGCCATCATGCTCACCGCTTTCCCCAACGTTGCGCCCAGTCATTTCATCGAACATATTGTTCCTCTTCCTCCTCCTCCTTCTCATATTTAGAGGCGTTGTTGTGGAACTCGAGCGGGACTCTTCATAGCGGCATCAATAGTGTTCCTATGTAGGTATGGTTGAGGTCGACATTGGGGAGTCATTTTCCATGGTTGTTAAACATCGGGGCAAACAGGTCAAGGGCGTTGGGGTTGAATCTGCCATGCGAGTCATTGTCGTCGTATTGCGGCGACAACCTTGACATCCACAATGGCATGCTCACAATAGGGTTGTCCCATAAGTGCCGCGAAGAATACGATGATGTGCTCCCCGGATGTGCCCCTATCGTGGAACTCCCTTGGATCCCACTATGGGATCCAATAATGTGTGTTGTCAACACGGCAATGTGCATTGTGTTGACGGATGCTTATTTTTTTATGTCGATCTTCACACGCCGCTGCTTGTGTTCCTTCGTACCGAACTGGCGGTGGGAGACGACTTATACCCAATCCTTTTGGGACATCGAATCCATATTGACCTTCGATGGTGCCTCCTTGTGTGGTTTGGCGAATGGCGCCTTACAACCCTTCACGCCCGTTGGTTTTGTGGACTTTGCGCCCTTCAGACCGATTGGCTTCGGCGCCACTGTTGAAAATTGTTGGGGTTCGTAGAATAAAACAAAAAATTCTAACTACACGAACACGATAACCAAAATCTATTATATGTAGACATAAGTAACGGAGAAGGAGACAATATTCATACTCTTGAAGACCGTGGTATGCCTTGTGTAGGTAGGCGTATGTTGATGAAGACAAGAAGCTCCCAGCGCCGCAAGTGTGGCGGATCGGATATCTACACATGTTCGATGTAGGCGACGTCTCCCGGGCTCTGATCCAGCCAAGCAGCAAAAGAATAAAGGAGCCGGACCGTCCAACGCATGATGGTAGTACGAAGGTGGAGAAACTAGATCCCTCAAAGTTCTCTCCAATATTGCATAGAAAACCTATTAGGAAATGAGAGACAGGGGAGAATGTTGTGTCTGAGGGGTTGCCCCTCTATTTATAGGAGGGAGGGGCAAACCCTAGGGTGCGGTGTGGGGACTCCCCACAGCCGCTGCCACCAGGGGCTTCCGCCACCAACCCTAGTGGGCCCCATGAGGGGGCAACCCTCTAGGGTTTGGCCGCATTGCCCTCCCTCCTATGTCGCCTTGCCCCTTTGGGCCTTCCCTCCGGGAATGGCCCATTAGGCATGTGCTACTCTAAATTTAAAATAAAGTATTATGTTTTAATATTAATTCAACTAATTAATATAAAACACATATATTATTATATCTTTCACTCCGGAACACCTTTTGGACCCCTCCGGTCATCATCGGGTGTTACCTAGAACTTTTTTGGTTTCTCTCTCTCATTTATTCTACGGTGCCGGTTCAATCCCTATGCATCCCCACCCTTAAGTGTGCCACCCTTCGGTTCATAAATACTCTAGACATGACCGAGACCCCTCTCGCATTAATGACTATCAGCGGGACCTGGATGCCCATGATGAACACCCGTGCATTCACGAATCTCATCGCTTGAACCTTCAAATTCGTGTCCCACTCCGTTTGCCACTCGATACCTAATTCATCCGAGATTTGATCTTCGGTATCTCCATACCTAGTTCGTGTTGGGGCCCGATGCAGAAAATAAATAAAAATTACTACGCGGAAACCCTGGAAGCCCAAGATCTATCTACTAGTAATGCAGTAACGAGAAGGAGATACGGTATTCATACCTTTGAAGACTGAGCACGGTTAATGTACCGCAAGGAATGTGGATGAAGAAGACGCACCGATGTTGACCTCGAGGTCACGATGTCCTTGCGGCTCCACGAAAACTCCTAGCACCGAAAGCATGGTGCCACAAGAGGGAGTCACACATGTACAGTTCTTGACGCCGACCCCACTTCTCCCCGATCCAGCCGATATTACGGAAGTAGATCTCCCGGCTTCGAATCCCGCAGAGCGACGGCGCTTCGCGGTGAAGAACTCCTTGCTTGCACATCCTTGACAAGGGGGCCACGGTCGCAAGAGAGAGAGAGAGAGAGAGAGAGAGAGAGAGAGGAGAGAGGCAACACAAGACTTTTATTTATTTTCATATGGAAATTGGTGTGTTTTAATCGTCCCATAGGCACCTATTTATATAGACGGAGGGAGGGGGTCCCTCCACCTTTAGGTCCCAATGTGGGACTAAAAACAATAAGAAAAAGGAGAAATTCCGGGTAGCAGCCTGCTAGGCCCTTTGGGTGACCCGGGTGGGCCACCTGGCCTCAGCCCAGCAGGCGGCAGCCAACGCGCGGGAAGGGAAGGCGGCATCCAGGCAGGCGGGCCGGACGCGACCCAACGTGGTTGCGCTGCCCTCCCCCGCGGCCGGGTGGGCCGGCTCTGAAGCTAGCGCATGAGGCGTTTAATAATCGCCGCCCACGTGCGGTGCAAACTATTTGCCTCCCATGTGGTTTGTTTCAAAAACAGCTCTCCTTTTGCCCTTTTCCGTCCATTTTTTAGGTAAAATCTATTAAGACGCATTTTATAAATATTTATTTAAATATTTTTTTACAATATATTAATTCATAATTAATACATAATAATCATATTTAAATAACCATTTATCCGAAAATCCTTTTCCGGTCCTTTTTCTTATTCTTTCTCCGAACGACTTCGGATCTCTCCAGAACTTTTCTGGTTTCTCTCTTCTCACTTCTTCAGTGATTCAAACTATCCATCAACAATATCCAAGCTTCGTTAAGCCCTTAAGCATGCTACCAAATAGTTCGTGAATACTACAGACATGGCCAAGACTCCTCTATGACCAATAATCAACATCGGGATCTGGATATCCATGATGACCACTTATGTACTCAACGATATTTGTCGTTCAACCGTAAACATTGTGTATTATTCCTTTTGTCTCTATGATACTATATTATCTGAGGTTTTGATCAAGTGACATCCTTATGTCGGTGTTTAACCTCATTACCGACAATACCTTCTTTACTCATTCCGATAAGTAATATCCCCGTGACCTAGTCACACACTACGCAGCTTATGGATATAACTTATCCGAGTGGGCCCAGAGTATCTTCTGCCACGCGGATAGACAAATCCTGCTCTTGACACAGTCTCCTCAGCATGTTCCTCTAGATACCCGATGTCACCTTTATAATTACCATTTCACTAAGCAATGTTGTGTGCCGTTAAAAGCATCCTCGGGTAACAGTGATTTGATATGGTCTCACAGTCTAAGGAAAGAGACACTATGCTTCCTAAACATCATAACCTGAATTTCGTGACATGATCGTGATACGATGCTATAGATAGGGTATGTTCACCATCTCATTCCCTAATGAAATAATCTCATTGTTAATTAGGAGCTGAGACACCTTCATGATCAGGATACCTTTGATCATCAGTTGAGCAATGAAATGGTGACTAGAGTTTCACCTGGAACTACTATTTGTTTGTATATCACACGTGTATTGGTGTTTCCTATCAATACAGTTATAGCATGATATAAAACTTAATAATAAACTTTATGAAATATGTCATCTAATATTTGACTCTAGGGCATATTCCCTTCAGTTTGACCTTATTACCGATGAACTCGTTTACTCGTTGATGTGTCGTTGCATTCCATGACCTAGTCATACTCTTGCAAGCTTTGTTAATGCAACATCACCGAGTTGGCCACGTGTATTGGATTGGCAAATTTTGGTCTTGATACATACTCCTTAACACGTCCTTAAGGAAACCCGATAGTACCTTTATGATAACCCTTTCATAGCTTGATACTTGATACCATCAAAGATCCTTCTGGTAATGGTGATTATGCATTATCTCACAATCAAAGGATTAGGTTGCGAGGTTTCTATGTTATCATCAATGACGAATGTTTGTAACCAGATCTCATTGTGATATTACTTTGGGTGTTTGTCTATCACATGTCAACACCCGGATTTTTAATCCCAGATGCCTGTTATGCCATACCTCGCAATCCCAGGATTATCATTTTTGCGAGACTTAACAGAATTGGTACCACAGTACATCATACATTACAAACCATAATAAAGGTCTTACAAATATAGGATCTCATGATCCAGTCTTAATACAATCAACGCAGCGGAAATTAAACGTAGTGGGGCTTCATCTTTAGGGTCACAGGCAATGCTGACGATGGGAGATGATCCTAGTTGTCATAGACCTCTTGTTGTACATCATCCTGGTAGTCCTCCTCGTAGTCTGGCCATGGGAATATCCAGGGACAAAGCCATGAGTACTCTTTAAGTACTCGCAAACTATCACTAACAAGTAAAGTAGTTCGAGTAGGAACCCTAAGCTCTAGGTTTATTTGCAAAAAGGAGGTTTATCTCAAATTGAGTTCAGAAGTAAATAAAACTAGTTTAATGTTCTATAACACCTAAGCGGGAACTTAGTTTTCATGTTCACAACCCTGTTGTGGTCAAGTCAAAGTCATAGTTCATTTCACAAGTCATTTTGAAAACATCTGACGACAGAACAGTATGGCCACTCCAACTGTCCATGACCCCGGACGCGGCTAGTCGAATAGTTTGACACTCTACAAAGGTAGTACACTTTCACCACAACATTCAATACATCCATCAGGGACAACCCTGAATCATCATACTTAGTATGCAGATAATCAATCCTAACCTTTGAATTACACACCCTAGTATAGGCACCTCCCATATGAGTTTGGCCACCCAACCATGACCATCTGTCATCTTGGGCACTGCATAGGCGGACATTCATCACGAGGTAGCCGTAGGTCAACCTCTTCCGCAATGGAACCCATACTAAGACATATAAACTTCTAGTTAAGCCCTATCCAATTCGTGTATTGTGGTTTTACAGTAAAATTGGAATGGTATCACATCCGAACCGAACCATCAGTTGGTATAATCAAGGTTGGATAACCAAAGCATTCCTAATGCATCTTGCATACGTTATCTTGCATTAGATAGCTTGCATAGGTAGCATGCAAAGTTATAGCTTGCATAGCTAAGAAACTTGCAAGTGTTAGCTTGCCTTGAGTAGTGCAGTGGTTGAAGTTTTCTTCTCCTTCTTCTTCGTAGTACTCCTCCTCCTCGTAGCCTTGGTCGGTACTAGCGTATATAAATGAATACGAGGTACACAATCACCAAACAATACTTAACTACCTCTATTTGGCACACAAAGGTTCACACTAGATGATCTAGCATCATCACAGTCATCACATGAAATAAAGACCTAGTCTTATCTTTCTTATTTTAGAAAATTAATTTCTACTCATTGAAAGTACTTAAGATTTAATATTCTCCAATTAAAATATTGTATCATGTTAACACATGTCATCACCACATATTCTAATATTTGGGAATGTGATTTAAAGTGGTGGTCATATTTTATAAGTTTAAAATTACTATTTTATAGAATTAAAGTGACTAGAAATGCCTATATAGCATTACTTTAGTACTAGTCCAAGATCACTGCATGTAAACCTAAATATTTTTCCATATTCAGATATATCTTGTCAAATGTGATTTTTGAGAGTTGGAATCAACTCAAAAGCATTTATGGTTGATTTTTGAAAAATGTTTGAGTGTGTAAAAGTCTATGTATTGTTATTTTTACTATAGGTGATCTATAAATTCAAATGGTTTGAATTCAAGGGGCTTGGATAGATAATTTGAATACCTTTCTAGCAAAATTGGAATCGTGTAATTTGTTTCAGTACATCTCCTTGAATTGATTTTTGAATCTACTAACAGAATCTAGTTTTAACTAAAATGAAAAATAACTACTTGAATCCCTGGGCTACGCGCAGGAACGATACTGGGCCGACCCAACTGCACTACGCGTGCGCAGCGGGCTATGTTGACGTGGGAGCTTCTTCTTCTTTAAGTCCCCGACAACGGCGCCAGAAAGTCTTGATGCGTGTTGACACTCTGTTGGGAAACCCCAAGAGCAAGGTATGATGCAGCACAGCAGCAACTTTTACCTTAGTAAGAAACCGAGGTTATCGAACCAGTAGGAGGAAGGAAACGTCTCAAAGGTGTTGCAAGCAACGTGGAAAGCTGCACAACACAAACTCAAGACTTTGCCCCAACTAACAGTGAGGTTATAAATCTCATCGGTTACTATAACAAAGGATTAACTATATGGTGTGGAAGGTGATGATGGTTTGCAGCAAGTAAACAGTAACAGTGGAAGATGTATCAATGGTAAAGATTGGACCGAGGTTCATAGCTCACTGGAGGTGTTCTCCTTAAATAAACAAACATGGCATGCCGGGTAAACAAATTACAGCAGGGCAATTGACAGGACTGATCAAGGCATAACAATGCAATACTAGACATAAAGATCATATGAGATTCGATTGGGCAATACAACAAGATATATAGACCGCCATCCAACTGCATCTATGACTAGAAGTCCACCTTTGGGTTATCATCTGAACCCCCTCCAGTATTAAGTTGCAAGCAACAGACAACTGCTTTAAGCAAAGTGTGTAAGGTAAACAATCCACTTGTTCCATGAACAAGAGACCGTTGTTTTTTCCTAGTGGCAACGACACATCTACAATCTTAGAGATTTCTATCACCTCCCTTGATTAAATAGAGGCATGAACCCACTATCGAGCATAAATACCCCTCTTGGAGTCACTAGCAACTACTTGGCCAAGATAGCTACTAACAATAGAGAGCATGCAAGATCACAAACAACACAAACATGATAGAATCAATAAGACAAAACCATTAATCAATCTGACATAGTAATCTCAATATCCATCAGATCCCCGCAAACACAACATGCATGATTGCAAATAGATGAGATATTGATCATGAACGGAGATCACAAGATCTAGACATGAAAGCACAAGGAGGAGATACAACCATATAGCTACTACATGGACCCGTAGTCCAAGGTGGAACTACGCACGCTTCATACTGGAGGCTGGCATGATGAAGAAGAAGGCCTCCGGGATGATCTCCCCTCCAGCAGGATGCCGAGAAGAGCTTCAGATCCCCCCGATCTAGGGACGATGGTGGCGGCGGCTACAGACGGTTTCGTGGAATATTGATCGGGTGCATAGGGTTTAGGCATCGGGGGCTTCTTATTGACATGGTTATACCCCGCGGGTGCATGATATCAGCATACCTAGTCCAGCCCAAGGGAGGCCCACGGCAAATGTACGTCAGCCCATGAAGACTTTCGGGTGGTCCAGGCGCATGATGCCTTCGGATCCTTGGAGAGCAAGACTAGAGTAGATAGGAAATTCAAAGGGGTAAAACCCTAGAACCTGTAACCGACTAGGTATATGCCTGGGACCTGCCTAAGTATATATAAAGGCCAGGAGGGTACGACCTAGATCTCTCGACTCATACTTTCGCATACACACCTCCACCCAGATTGCATCTGCGCACCCCTGTAACCTTCGGTTCCGCCGTAATCAAGAGCAGACAAGCAGGAGTAGGGTTTTCCCTCCGGGGGCCTGAACCTGGGTAAACTTTGTGTCACCGTGTTGCTTGTTTGCTAACCGTTCCACGATCTCCAGCATCCCCATCTTCTCCAAAACCCAAGTCCATAACAATGGGCATTGATGAGATTAAACCTCGTCAATTGGCGCCGTCTGTGGGAACCGGGGGCGCTGATTGTGCGATCGTGACGGTTCCAACCCGATCGATCTACAACTCTGCAGCAATGGAGAGCCATCTCCTCTTTGGTGCTTTCGACTTCACCGCCCACTCGCTGGCCACCATGAAGGACTTCGATCCCGTAGGCGACGGACTCGAAATCTTGTTCAGGAGCTTCTGCTTCCAGGTGGGGCAAACTGGCACCCTCAGCCTCCCTGAGCGGGTGCCCCTACCATCAATCAGGCCCGCTTCATGGGCCCCACACCCCGTGCTACGCACAACATCATCAGCAGATGATTCCTATGACAGCAGCAGCTACAACTCCGATCTGTGCGATCGGATGCAGGGACCTACGGTTCGGGATCTGAAAGTTGCGGCAGCAGCGGGCCAATCTACGAGCGCTACCAATACGCCGCAGTCATCCAAAGCGACGTGGATCAGCAACACCCAACCCGCCGCCTAACCCGCCAGAACGGAACGGTGGGAACAGAAGAAGCCAATCTCCCCCACCCGAAGGGGAAAACAACGGCGGCCACGTCATCCGCCTTAGCAAAGAAGGATGGACCCAGGTCCGCGAAGCTGTGGCAGGCAACATAGTACTGCCCGCAGACGCCTCGCGAGATATGCTGATGGCCTACCACCTACTCCTAATCGAGGAGCACAAGAAGCAGGTCAAGATGCAGGAGGTGCTTGACAAACGCAAGCAAGCAGCCTCAGAGTCCAGCGCGCGACGAGCCGCGCTCTCCGCCATGGGCATCGGCTCCAGCTCGAACACCAACCCAGGAAACAAGCACCGCTCTCGGATGGAGAACATGGATCCCAAGGAGCGCCGCGAGTTGACGCAAACTCTCCACACATCCTTCATGGAGATGGACGCCGACGGCAACGTCATCCCGAAAACGCCGCAGGCTGCGATCATGGCAGACACTGCGTACCTCGCGGCCCACCCACCTCCCGAGGGGGACCCGAAGAGGGCCATGCACAAGTCCGCACTTACCGGACTCAGACTCGTCGGAGCCGCGCTCCACCAGGAAGCTCCCAAGGAGCCGAAGAAGAAAGCTCCGGTCAGGTTCGACCGCAGCCCCACCCCTTCATCCGAAGAGGAGGAACATGACCTTCCCCGAAGGAAGAAGAGTTCGCGACGCCGCGACCGCGACTACGACGCCAGAGATGCGCTCACACGGCGCAAAATCGACAAAGCGCGAGCTAAGCGCGCATGCTCGTCCGAATCCGAGATGGACGAAGACGAAGGAGAACTCTGCGGAGCTCGATGCTTCAGCAGATCCGTCCGGCCGACACGGATGCCGCGAAATTTCAAGCTTCCTTCGGATACTCCGAAGTTCGATGGCACTCAAGACCCAAAAGCTTGGCTCAGCGATCAATTATCATCCGTCAAACTGCACGGTGGAAACAAGGAGACCGCCATGCAATGCCTTCAGCTGCAGCTGACAGGCGCAGCCCGGATCTGGCTCAGCAGCCTATCCTCAGGATCCATCCGAAGCTGGGATGAGCTAGCTTACAGCTTCATCCGAAACTTCAAGGGTACCAGCAAAAGGCCCGCCTCAATCGAAGAATTGCGAGCCTACACTCAGCGAACAGGCGAATCCATTCGCTCGTACATACTACGCTGGTCCAACACAAAGAACTCCGCAGCCCACATCTCCGAAGAGAGGGCCATCGATGCCTTCAGGGACGGCGTCAAGCGCCAAGACTTTAAGGAGGAGCTTGGGCGCGTCAAACCCAAAACGCTCGATCACCTCATGGACATCGCCAACAGGTGGGCTGACGGAGAAGACTCCATTCACCGAGCACAATCGGAAGAAGAGGACGACTATGGTCGACGGCGAGAGCGCCGTAGCAAGAGAAGATCGCGCGTCTACGACGATCGCGACGGACCCGACATGGTCGGGGCTGGCTACACCGATCACCGCAACGACGTCAACCGCAACAGCGGAGGATACCGCGGAGGAAACTTCCACGATGGAGGACGCCCAGCGCAGTCGTGGCAACGCCGCGACCGCGATAGCGGACCCTCAGCATAAGAAAAGCTTTCGGGTCCATGCACCATCCACTTCTACATCGACAAGCAGGATGGCAAAAAGAAGGCGAGCCACATGCTCAAGGACTGTCGCGAGTTCCAGAAGCTCAGCGAAAGCATGGTGCAGATGAGGCAGCAAGCTCCAATCCCTGTGTTCGGAAACGCACCCGCGCCAAGTGGGATAGCGCATGGAGCTCCTCCACCGCCACCTATAGGAGGCCCGAACCAACCGGTCGCACCAGCACAGAACAACGCTGGAAACGGGTACCCCCTGCCGAAAGGAGCACTGATGATCCAGAAGGGGCGCCCTACGAATAGGGTGCAGAAGAAAATCACCCGACAGATCAACCTGGCCGTGGAAACTCCACCCGCCATCCCTGAGTACCTCAGCGGATCGGAGTCCTGCATCACGTTCACTCGTTCGGATCACCCTTGCCAGATCCCTCACCCAGGTCATGCTTCCCTGGTGCTGGAGGCGCAGATCGGAGGTTTCGAGATGAGTCGCGTCTTCATAGACGGCGGCAGCGGCTTCAACCTGATGTTCGCAAGCACTCTAGCAGCAATGCGGATCCCGCAGTGCAGCCTGGAACAATCAGACACAACGTTCCACGTCATCATTCCAGGGAAGGGCATATTTCCCCTGGGAAAGATATGGCTCGACGTCATCTTCGGCAAGCCGGACAACTTCCGACTGGAACGGATCAAATTCGAAGTGGTGGACTGGCCATCACAATACCACGCCGTCCTCGGGCGTGTAGCATTCGCAAGGTTCCTGGCTGTCCCACATTATGCATACCTGCTACTCAAGATGCCAGGACCGAAGGGCGTCATCACAGTCCACAGGAGCTTCACCCGATCGGACCAATGCGACAGAGATTTCAACAGAATCTCCCAGTCATTCTGTATGCAGGAGGAGCTCCTTAGGCTCCGCGAGGTGACGGACAATGGGGCACCCCCAGTTGCACGACAAAATGCACCTGACATGTCTTTCGACTCCACGGTTAACACAAAGAAGGTGCAGGTCCACCCGACGGATGCCTCCAAGACGACACTGATCGCCAACGACCTCAGCCCCGCATAGGAAGGCGCACTCGTCGAATTCCTCCGTGAGCGCTGGGAAATCTTCGCCTGGTGTCCTGCAGACATGCCAGGAGTTCCCAGGGAATTCGCCGAGCACGCACTCAACGTCTTTCCAGACACCAAGCCCGTCAAGCAGTCCATTCGAAGACTGTCTGAGCCACGAGCCGAAGCTATCGGTAAGGAAATCAACAGACTACTCGCTGCATACTTCATCAGGGAAATCAAAGAAAGCGAGTGGCTTGCAAACACAGTCATGGTCCCAAAGAAGGACACGGACATCCTACGGATGTGTGTGGATTTCACGTCGCTAAACAAGCACTGCCCAAAGGACCACTTCCCCCTTCCTCGGATCGACCAGATCATCGATTCGACTGCAGGTTTCGAGAAACTCTCCTTCCTCAACGCCTACTCAGGCTACAACCAGATTCGACTCAAGGTTGAAGATCAGGAGAAAACGGCGTTTATCACACCGTTCGAGTATTCTGCTATAACACAATGCCTTTCGGGCTAAAGAACGCAGGTGCCACGTACCAGCGATGCATGCAGGCCTGCCTCAAGGACCAGATCGATCGCAATGTTCAAGTCTATATTGACGACATAGTCATAAAAACCAGGGAGGCAAGGACACTTATCGACGATCTCCGCGAGACGTTCGGCAACCTTGATCGCTACAGGATCAAGCTCAACCCCGAAAAGTGCGCCATCGGCGTCCCATCGGGTCAGCTGCTTGGGTACTTCATCTCTCAGCGAGGGATCGAGGCGAACCCGAAGAAAATCAGAGCCATCATGGCGATGGAGAAGCCGAAAAACATCAAGGGTGTCCAGCAGCTCGCAGGACGAATAGCGGCATTGAGCAGATTCATCAGCCGCATGGGCGAGAAGGCCTTGCCATTCTACCAGCTGCTACGCGAGGCAGATAAATTCGAGTGGACGCCCGAAGCCAACAATGCATTCGAAAGTCTCAAGCAGCTCCTCTCCACCTCGCCCGTCTTGGTCACGCCAAAGGAGCGCGAGCCTCTGCTGCTGTACATAGTAGCCACACACCAGGTGGTCAGCACCGTACTAGTGGTCGAATGACCTGAAGAAGGCAAGACCCACGGGGTCTAGCGCCCAATCTACTACCTCAGCGAGGTACTGACACCAACAAAGTAGAGGTACCCTCGCTACCAGAAGCTCGCCTACGGCGTGTTCATGACGGCTCGACGGCTGAGCCATTACTTCCAGGAGCACCAGGTGATGGTCGTCAACGAGGCACCCCTGAACAGCATCCTGAATAACCCAGAAGCCACAGGACGCGTGGCCCTATGGGGCATCGAGCTGTCACCCCTGGACATCATCTACGAGAAGCGACTCGCAATCAAGTCTCAAGTCCTCCCGGACTTCCTCGTACATTGGATGGAGCTGCAGCTGCCAGACACCCCAGACATGTCGCATTCATGGACCATGCACTTCGATGGCTCCAAGTGCGAAGCTGGAGAAGGAGTCGGGGTCATACTGACCTCCCCGCAAGGCGACCAGATGAAGTACGTCCTCCGGATGAAATTCCGAGCCTCCAACAATGAGGCCGAATACGAAGCCCTCATCCATGGCATGAGAATGGCAAAGATCTGCGGCGCAACGCGCCTGGTCATCTACGATGACTCCAACCTCGTCGTCCAGTAGACGATGAACGAGTGCGACGCACACGCCGAAAACATGATCGCGTACCGCGCACTCTACAACACACTCGAAGGAGAATTCGACGGCTGCGAGCTTCGGCACGTTGGAAGAGAAAGCAACGAGGAGGCCGACAGACTCGCCAACATCGGCTCCACCTGCGCAAAGGTGCCACCGGGTGTGTTCCTCGAACAGATCTGCGTGCCATCCATCAAGCGGAAATTCCCCAAGGGATCACCCAAAGAAGCAGAACACTCGGGGGCTACGCTGCCCGAAGGACATGAAGGACCCGAGAAACTGGACACAGAGGTCGCCATGGTCAACCTAATGCAGGTCATGGCAGTCAAAGAAACTTGGACGCGACCATACCTCCAGTTCTTGATAAACGGAGAACTACCTGACAGCCCGACAGATGCCCGGCGCATATCTCGTCGGTCAAAAGCCTTCACCATCATCAATGGTGAGTTGTACAAGCGCAGTATTACGGGTGTACTACAAAGGTGCGTCACCATCGGTGACGGGAAAGCCATCCTCCAAGACATCCACGAGGGCATCTGCAGCCATCACGCAGGCAGCCGCTCCCTTGTCGCCAAAGCTCTACGAGCCGGATTCTACTGACCAACGGCCATGAGCAACGCAAAGGACATCGTCCGAAGATGCAACGGGTGCCAACGGTTCGCCGACAAACCGCATGCACCCGGGTCAGAGCTCAGACCCATACCTATAGCCTGGCCCTTTGCTCAATGGGGCCTCGACATGATCGGCAAACTGCCAAAGTCCTCGAAAGGGGGACACGTTTACCTCTTGGTCGCAGTCGACAAATTCACCAAGTGGGTCGAGGCCATGCCCGTCACCAACCAAAAGGGCAAAACTGCCGTCAAGTTCTTCGAATCCATTGTGTACAGGTTCGGCGTACCGCACAGCATCATCACCGACAATGGATCGAACTTTATCTCCAAGGAGTTCCAGGACTTCTGCGAAGGCCTCGGGATCAACATCACGTACGTCTCAGTGGCACACCTGCAAACAAACGGGAAAGTGGAAAAGGCCAACGGCCTAATCGGTGCCGGTATCAAGAAGCGCCTCATGAGTCCACTCGAACGGAAAGCTGGAGCCTAGACGAAAGAGCTACCATCCGTACTGTGGAGCTTACGGACTACGTCAAACAGCTCCACCGGCTACACGCAGTTCTTCATGGTACATGGAGTCGAGGCCGTGCTACCAGCCGAAGTACGCCACCAGGCCCCCCGGGTCGTCGCTTACGGCGAAGCTGAATCCACGGCTACACTCGAAGATGCCGTTGACACACTCGACGAAGCAAGAGACGTAGCAGCAGCTCGATCGGCGGTGTACCAGCAGAGTCTCCGCAACTACCATAGCCGCCGGCTACGCCCAAGGTCCTTCGTCGAAGGAGACCTTGTTTGCGACTCAAGCAAGAGCGACCGAACAAATTCGAGTCGCCATGGGAAGGACCCTACATCATCACCGAAGTCATCCCAGGTGGCGCCTATCGCCTCAAGCACGTGGAGTCTGGAGTCGTATACTCCAACCCATGGAATATCGCACACTTACGGTGATTCTACCCATAGTTACCTACCCCTTTACTTTCAATAAGGCTTTTCAGCCAAGGCTATTCAGCCAAGGCTATTCATCCGAACAATGTACTTCCTCCATTACGATATAAATAAAGCTAAGTGCCTTGCCCCAAAATTTCATTTTGTTATTTGCAACTTTACTTTATGCTACAAACGCACTCGGGGGCTCCCCCCACCTCACGATTTCATCGACTGAGAATCACACGTGTACACCCTGAGTAGCTGACAACGTCAGGCAAACGAAAAGGACACGTACTCAAACAAAGCACTGCGTGCTCACAATAAACATAAACCTTTATAACACAGGGCACAACACGCCCAGTCGAAATATACAAATTTTACATCTACCTCTTTTACAGGTACTACCTATTCTGAAGAATCACTTGAGCACGCTGCTCAAACAAATCTACTACCTGTTCGGCATACTGCCTTACAGCCGCGTAATGCGGACGCATATCCCACTCGCCACCATCCGGCCGAAGAGGTGGCCCAGCTGCTACAACAGACAAATCTACATCAGGCCGGTGCAGCCTCACAAGGGACAAAGTAGCCTTCACGCCCGCGACAAGCTGTTGCCACACCAACTCCTTGACATTGCTCACACTTAGAAACTTCGATAGAAGACCTGCAAGGCTTGTTGGCACAACATCCAATGGAAACATGACATGCAACACCGAGGCAAGTGACGTCTGCACCTGACGAAGCACCCGCGAAACCTGGTGCACACGATCCTGCACCGTCGCCAGAGCCATGGCGCGGTCACGATCCATCCAGAAGAAGCCGCCAGCCTCCATGTCCTGTTGAGTCAAGCAATTGACCCGAACAGCGACACACTCCTTCTCTTCCCTCGGAGCAAGGTTAGCACCTGCGAGAATAGCACAAAATAAGAGGCAAGGCCAGCAGGCTCATTCGAAGAACTGAGTTGCAGCTCGAAACAAAGAACAACTTACATTGAAGCTGCTCAGACAGCCGAAGTAGTTCCGCCATCAAGTACTCCTCTCTGGCTGCACCACGATCCGCCTTGGACTTCCAAACATCGGCATAACCTCGCAACCCGAGCAACTCCCTCTCAAGACTACGGACACGGTCCCGAAGAAAAGCGAGTTGCGAGGAATCATCCAAAGATGGACGCAGCTGCGCTGCAGGCGAGGTGTCAACGGGGTCAGCACCCGAAGGAACCTAGCATAGCAGAAAAGCAAAGGACATAAACATTCAGACAGAGAAGAGCACAACTCAGAAGAGTTCATTAAGCATATAAAGGCCACTACGTGGCACAATGATTGCGTTCCTCACAAATATTTACAACAAAAGAAGACTACAAACTATCCTACATCTACAACGCCTAAGACGCGGCACCCTGAGTAGCCTCGGAGCCGGATTGCCTCGTCTTGGCCTCCCCCTGTTGCCGCAGCGCATACTCAGACAACAGATCAATGAGCTTTGGCCCATATCGCTTGCAGCAAGCAGAATAGGCAGCAAAAGCTACCTCGGATCCATCCGCGGTCGTCGGCATCCGGGAGGTGATCTGGGGAAGGTCCAGCTCCGCTCCAGCCGCCAAAGCCATCGCCAGCCCGACGGACGTGCCGATGTCCTTCTGCTTGCGCTTGTACGCCGCAGGCGCTTCGGCTGACAAGGCCTCCGCCAGGGCGTCGACATCATCAAGGGCCGCACCCTTAGGGACAAGCTCCTTGTATAAGCGGCCAAGGACTTCCTTCGCCTTGGCAAGGGAGACAACGACGGTGCTGCAGCGATCTTCGACTGCTGCAGCAGCATCATCTAGAGCACTCCCGTGCTCCAGAGCGCCGCGGTCAAACTCGATGCCTGTGGCATCTGAGGCAAAACAAAAAGAGAAGACTAAGGACAATAACAAAGAAGAAAGGCAAGAAAACGAAAATACAGAAGCAAACATAAGACACTCACCCGAAACAGCCTTGGCAGTGGCCATGAGCTTGTCGGCCACCTCTCTTTCACGCGCAGTCGCAGCCATGGTAAGCTGCTCCTCTCGGTCTGTAGCCTCCTGCTGCAGACGCTCCTTCGCTTAGGCTGCCTTGGCCAGCTCCAGCTCAAGGCGCTCCTTCGCATCAGCGGCGCCCTCAGCCTTCTTCTCCGATTGACCAAGGCTCTTCTTGAGAGCGTCGATCTCACAGAGAGAAGTATTATGCTCCTCTGCATACAAAAAAATCAAACATCAGAAAGCATGACAGAAATAAAGGAAGAAAGTACCCAAAGTATACGAGTACCTTGAAGCTGTCGGAGGTTGGCCTCCAGCACCAGGCGCTCCTGCACCAGCCGCTTGGCTTCCTACACAAAAGGCTGCAGGAAGAAGAACCACCATTCAGAAAAAGGACTCGGGGGCTACGCCCAACAGGAGAAAGCAGAAGAAAATGACTCACACGAAAACACTCGGGGGCTCCCCCAGTGATAGACAACTTACATAATCCAACGGTGATGCTGAAGGCCCGCTGGCGAAATTCTGAGGCGCAACACCTGCACCTCCTGCATAGGAGGGTTCAGAGCAGCGCCCCCCGAAGTTGCCACCGTCTGAGGAGGAGGAGACACAACCTTCGACTCTCCCATCATCTTGTTGGAGATATGCCCAAGAGGCAATAATAAAGTGGTTATTATCATATGTTCATACTTATGATAAATGTTTGCATACCATGCTATAATTGTATTAACAGGAAACATTAATACTTGTGTGATTTGTAAACATAAAAGAGTCCCTAGTAAAGCCTCTTGTTAAACTAGCTTGTTGGTTAATATATGATCATGGTTTCCTGATCATGAACATAGAGATGTTATTGACAACAGGGTCATGTCATTAGGAGAATGATGTGATGGACATACTCCTATAGATAAGCGTAGCATAAAGATCAAGTCATTTTAATAGTTCAATTGCTATATGCTTTCTGATACATAGTAACCTAATTCCCTCGACCATGAGATCATGCATATCACCTTTACCGAATGGATGCTTTGATGACATCAAACACCACACCGTAACTGGGTGGCTATAAAGGTGGCATTGAGTGTTCGGAAAGTATTGGTTGAGACACATGGATCAAGAGTGGGATTTGTCCATCCATATGACGGATAGATATACTCTGGGCCCTCTCGGTGGAATGTCATCCAATTAGCTTGCAAGCATGTGACTGGATCACAAGGGATCACATACCACGGTAACGAGAAAAGAGTACTTATCGGTAACGAGGTTGAACTAGGTATGCAGAGATACCGATGATCAAAACCTCGGATAAGTAAACTATCGTGGGACAAAGGGAAATTGGTATCGTATGTAAGTGGTTCATTCGATCGCAAAGTAATCGTAGAAATATGTGGGAGCCATATGAATTTCCAGATTCCTCTATTGGTTATTGATCGGAGAAGTGTCTCGATCATGTCCGCATAATTCACGAACCGTAGGGAGACACACTTAAGGATTCGATGTTGTTGAGTAGTTATGGAATGATGAGTAAGAGTCCGAATGTTGTTCGGAGTCTCGGATGGGATCCGGGATATCACGAGGAGATCCGGAATGGTCCGGAGAATAAGATTCATATAAGGAAAGTCCTATTTCGGAGTTGGGGAATGATTCCGGTGTTCTCATCAGGAATGTTCTAGAAGGTTCCGAAATGTCCGACATTCCGGAGGGGAAGGGTACATGAATGTGTTATATCAAGTTGGTATGATTGCATTATGTACTTGGTGTCATCGCTGTACCAAATAAAGGGTTTATTCAAATCCTAGTTTGAAAAGTCAAACGGCTAGTTTGAAAGTCAAACGGCTAGTTTTGGGAAAGAGGAGAAGGAGGTTTGAAACCGACTTGGGGGAGGAGTTCCTCCTCCCACCGCCGGCCCACCTTGGGTCCGAGTTGGGGAGGGACTCCCCTCCCCAGGCGCGCCTCCCTCCACCTATATAAGGAGGGGCAGGACTCCCCTCCTAGACACACAAGTTGCCTCCCTCTAAACCTAAACCCTAGCCACAGCCTAGGGATTTCTCCCAAGCCGCCGAGTTAGAGCTTCTAATTGCCCTAGCCGCTGGTTTAGCTCCTTCTAATTGGTGTGTCTAAACCCTAGATCACCAAGGCTCTCTCATAGTCCACCATACTTGCTCCGGCTTAAGGCGAAGCCCTGCGAGATCTCCCCTCTACTTCCGGTACCACGCCGTCGTGCTGCCGAAATCGCGAGGAGAGTGCTACAACCTCCGTTGCCTGCTGGAACAAGGGAGAGGAAGGTCTTCGTCGAGTACCGAACGTGTGACCGACTGCGGGAGCGCTGCCGGAACGCAGCGCCGGAAGAATCGTCTACGCGATCTTGAGATCGGCAAGTGTACGACTACATCACCCACGAGAATCTGCTCTCGTTAACCGCTTTGGAATCTTCGAGGGTGAGTTCCTCTATCGACTCGTTGCTACAATCTAGTAGATAGATCTTGGCATGTTTGTTTGTATGCGGTAGAAAATTTTTGTTTTCCATGCTACGAACCCAACAGTGGTATCAGAGCCGTGTCTATATGTAGATCTGTTACACGAGTAGAACACAATGGTCATTGTGGGCGTTGATGCTTTTGTTGTCGATTGCTTCTTGTGTACTTTGCATGTTGCGGGATGGTGGGATGAAGCGGCCCGGGCTAACCTTACATGACATCGTTCATGAGACTTGCTCCACGCTTGACATGCAACTTGTATTGCATAAAGTGGCTTTGCGGGTGCCTGTTTCTCCCAACATAGTTAAGATTCAATTTACAACAGGTGATTGACAATACTAGTATCAATGTTGTGGTTCTTGTTCGTAAGTTAGAACGACACTTATTGAAAGCCCCAAACCACGTAAAATATGCAAAGAAAATTAGAGACGTCTAACTTTGTTTTGCAGGGGTGTGCTGTGATGTGATATGGCCATGATTGTGATTATATTTGATGTATGCAATGTTCCTTATTGTAAGTTGGCAACCGGCAGGAGCCATATGGTTGTCTTTAAATTCTGTTAAGACCCGCGTGTCTATTCAAAGTAGTTGTAATAGTTGAAGCTGGTGGACGACAACCTTGGAGCAGCGTCATTGACCTTGATGCAATGTCGGTGATGATGGAGATCATGTTCGTGCTTGAAGATGGAGATCGGAAGCACAAGAAGAAAGGCCATATCATATCACATATTATGAATTGCATGTGATGTTAATCCTTTATGCATCTTGTATTGCTTAGTAGATGACGGTAGCATTATAAGATGATCCCTCATGCACATGAATTTCAAGTCATAAAGTGTTCACCCTTAGTTAGCACCGTTGCTAAAGCTTGTTGTTTCGAAGCACCATGTGATGATCGGGTGTGTTAGATTCCGCAAGTGTATACAACGTGGGCAAGCCAGATTTGCTATGCGGAAGCTAGGTTTGATCTTGACGAGCCTAGCATGTACAAACATGGTCTCAGGAACACGGATCACCGAAAGGTAAAGCATGAGTCATATAGTAGATATGATGAACATGTTGATTGTTCGCCATTGAAGCTACATCAACTCCCGTGATGATCGGTTTTGATGTGGTGGATTTGGTTCGTGTGATCACTAAAACAATGTGAGGGATATTGTTTTGAGTGGGAGTTCAACGACAATTTAATTAAAAGTTGAACACTATTTATCATAAATTAAATCAAAGTGAATTTGCATAGTTGTTGTAGTCATTGGCATCCGTTTACCACCTTGCGCTTAGTTTTAATTGAGATGATAGAACTATAGAATTCTGGTTAGTTACTTTACGAACTGGTATCGTATTGTTTTGAAGTGTTAATCTAATGTTTAAAAGTCCTATTGCAAACTTTCAGTAAGTTCCGGTTACTCCATGAAGTTTAATAATTGGTATTATAACAAGAGTGACAATTCCAAGTGTTAGTGTATAAGTATCATGTTTGTCTCCATGATTCTTGATATTCAAAGGATTGTCTTAATATCAAGGTTATCTAGGATCTGAAAGAGTTGTTTCAGAAACCATGATGTGTGGAAGATATTGTGATATCTGAAACGAAGTTTTGGTTGCAACATGATAGAGTATAATATGGCAAAAGTCATGTTCTCATATTTGATGAGAATTTGCAAAAGGTTGGAGACACTAGTTGTCCTAATCCTACAAAAGGGTTTTGGAGAGCAACATTATACTCGCGATTCACCATTACAAGCTAAAAGTAGCTTGATCTTGGATAATTCCATGATAAAGGTGAATATTTGATGTAGGTAAAATGTTTACTACACCAAGAGATTACTAAAGAAAGGAATTTGAAAGAACACCAAACATTTGATGATGGTGATCTACTTCAAAGTGCAAGTCCAAAGACATTGGTATTTAACTATACACGCTTTGGACTATGTGTCATATGTATGACTCCACTATTGATATTGATAGATTCTTTCAAACAGAAAAGGAAATACTGAAAGAGAATCTCATAAATATATGGCAGAAAAGAAAAGACTAGAATTGTTCAGTTTAAGTATATAGATGATATACATGTTATGGCTATATTCTTTGCTTATTAAACAATGTGTTTCTTAAGTATTTGATACTGAATTTGTTGGTATGAATCGTCATAAGAAACAACACAATTCATGAACTACAATGGCCTAAATAACTATCAAAAGAATATGTGATGATGTTCATCGAGAACAAATAAAGGGTTATTGTGTTGCTCGTTAAACATCAAAGTTTGCCTTCAAGATTTGTTTTATCAGGTATTATGAGAACAAAAGGGTTGTTCAAATAAATATCGTAATCCATAAAAGATGGATGATTCACAAATCTCGTTGGAAAAATCACATCCATAAAACTAGTGCTAAAGATGTCGAAAGACAAATTGATTGAAAGATCACTTAGGAAGTGACATCGCCGTTTAAATTATATTGAAAGAAAACATGAAGAAACTCCATGTGGATGGAATTTTAGAGTCTTTTGATTTTTGATCAAATGACGCTTGTGAAACTTTCCTAGAAATAATTAAAACTTCGTTCATAGGGCAAAAGGGAACGAATGACTAGCTTATTGGAACTTGTACATATTGTTGTACGAAGTCCATTATGTGTAGTCAAGAGCGATGGATTTCAACTTCATATGCTTTCTCCGAAAATTTGAGTGAATATATAAATATTTACTTAATAAGGATGAAGTATGAAACATTTGAAAAGTTCAAATACTTCCAAGATGAAGTGCAAAATCATTGTAACAAGAATATAAATAGTTTATGATAAGATCATAAAGGAAGATATTTGAGTTACAAGTTTAGCATAATACCTAAGATTTAAGGAATCGTTCCGTGGATTTACATTTCCCGAAACACCATAAGAGTATGGAGCATTCGAGATATGAAATTAAAACCTTGTTTGACATGGTAAAATCAAAGGTGTAATTCATAAAACTGCCATTATATTTTAAAGATTAAAAGCTTGAGAGACTACCGTTTTTCCACTGGAAAGAGCTTCATCATAATCCTTTGAAATGCCACCATATAAAGTTATGGTTTGGGATAAAACCCAAGTAGTCCTTTCTTAAACATTGGTATGCTATGCATAAGAAAGATGTTTGCAACCAAATTCGGATGAACCTGTCTTTGTATGTTATTTCGAATAACTGTTCCTCCATAACATCGGAGACAAAAGTGTTTGTCACTTAGAACGTCAAGTTTCTTTGAGAAGGAATTTTCCGTGAAAAGTTAAGTGGGAGGACAATAGAACTTTGATAAGATTAAAAGAACCTTAGCTATATGTGCAAAGTTGCGCAGCGCCGAAAGTGTTCCGGAGGCAGCAACAATGCTCATGGCTCACGTGCCTCAAAGGTTGTGGTTACGAAGGTCAAAGTTTCTATTGAACCAAGTAGGGTCGAGTAAACAATCAAATACCAAGATTTGAGGGTTGAATCATTATTTGAGAATAATGAGCGTACTACATGCAAAGAAGTGATGATGGGCCCTAACTCCGTAAAATGGCTTGAAGTCATAGAATCCGTGATAGTTCCATATACGAGAGATCAAGCTTTGAACTTGAAAGACCCTCTCGAAAGGTACAAGACCTTACAGTCGTATTTGGATATATAAAGAAATAGACATGGATGTTTCACATCTATGAAATAGTCGACGTGTTGGGAAAGAATTCACAACAATATTCAAAGGTTGACTATGACAAGATTTGATATTTCATAGCGATATTTAGTCTAGACGGATTAATATAGCAACCACTACATATAATTTTGTTATGTGGTATGTAACACCCTCAGAATCGACCCTATGCAAGTTTTAGCGAAAACCCGCCAATCCCGCATAGAAACGATTCAAAGGTGCCCACCAGGCACTTTCGTGCGGGTGGAAAACGAAGTAATAACATTACACAACAGTCCTCGATGGGACCCACAGAACAGATATATATAACAGCGACTCAACGAGTCAAGAATTCAGATATAATATACAAAGATCCAAATCACCTTGAAAATGATAGAGCGTCCGACTACGGACAAGATGCAAATGGGGCTAAGAGCCCTGAAGAATAACCAATGGCGTCCATAACCCTGCCCAGGCCAAGCCGGAAGGGTAACCCTGCTAACGACGTCGATCTCAAAACCTGCTCAAACACAAGGGGTGCCGACAAAGGGCAAAGGAAAAAGAGGAGCGTCAGTACTGAGGCCAGTACACGGCGAGACTAGAATTCGGCGGTCCTCGCCTACATAGGTATGGTGGACTGAGCGGCAGCGGCAGCATGCACTGAACAACCTATAGAGACTCGATACAACTGGCGGTTATCAGAGAGGGGTAAGAAGGACCTATCCGGATCCAACCTGAAGCTAACACCAAACATACCCATCCTGGTGTTTCCCCCTCGAGACCAAACGAGGAAGTCAACCGAGGAACTCTCACAGTTGGCAGTTTTATTTATTCAGTTTTCGTTGCGGCAATTACTAGTCAGGTTTAGATAATCGTCCTGATAAAGTAGGCAGTGGGCACTTTTAGTTAACCATTCCGTTATAGTTACAACACTTACTAATCAGATACAGATAGCATGAGATAACCCAAAACCCAGCAGTTGTTGGTACTTTTATTCAGCCATTCCGTTGTAGTTGCAATACTTACTAGTCAGATACAACTGTCGCAAGCGACACTCCAAACAAGCAATTGTGGGCAGTATTAATTAGCCATTCCATTATAGTGAAGCTGATTACTAGTCATTATAAAGTCAAATTTATAACAGTAAACTTTAGTTATGCTTGTCTATGGTCGAGATACTGTGCTCCAAGTCGTCCATAACCGCGGACACGGCTTTCATAAAGTTTTAACCCGGCCGGGGTGCACAAATAGCAACACACACACGATCAACCTCGGAAAAACCAAATCAAAAACCCAACGAGGTCTTCACGACAGAGCAATCACAAGATTCAGAAATATTTCAGGGGGCCACCCCTTGGAGTACACCCGCAACAAAGTAAGCTAGCTCCGAGACGGACCCGAGGTTTGTGGGGCCGGCGGTAAACGACAGCAGATCCCCAAACGGGGACTGTCGATACCACGTAAACGGGTCACAACTCCTAAACAGTACAGTGTGCTCCTCGCACAATCGTAAATAAAGCAGTAAAGCATGGCATAAGTACAGGATCGTAAATAAAACCTCAAACTAGTTTGTGGCCCCAAGAAATAAGACGGAATCAAGCTCTGGCTAAGGGGGGCCCATACTCCCCATATGTGGATAGCGCGATAAATCAAGGAACAGGTGTCAAGTACTCGGGGTCCTACGGGACACAAGTGGGCGTTCGGAAACCAAAAGTTATCTATCACCCACCGATGCCTCTGCTTACTTCAATTTTAGTTGTTAAACAGGAATTTAAAGTGAACGATAAGTAAAAACCAGGATCATCTCCAACAACAACATGCGACAATACTCCAACAACTGTGGCACTTGGCGACACGCAACAGCACTTGAGCAAGCGACTACGACACGCAAGTCCAACTATCTATCAAACAACCGGTAATAGGATGTGTCCAAGGAATTATATGGCTGCAAGGGATATCACGGGTACGAAAACTAGAGCATCGCAACACAGATAGCAATAGATCAACAGGAGGGAATAAATACTATAAAAGTAAGATAGGTAGAAAGGGGGAGATGCTCGCCTGAAAACATTGTCGAAGGTTCAACCGAAGATCGGGGCGAAGCTCACATCAACTCAACGACCTTATCCGCGAAGAACCAAAACACTAGATGAAACAACGGGTGCAATATTTAATACACGGCAGAAGATCGGCATGATGCATGTATGATGCATGGCATGGCAAAGGTGCGATGCAATTAGGCCATATTAAGCGGAACCGGGGTCCCGACAATTAATTAGGTGGTTCAAGTTATTTATCTACCCCGCAAATTAAATGTTGTTTCACAAGGCAAGATATGACAACGGTTCGATGCACAAATTTAAATGAGGCCAATATGAGACTAGATTTGCCCGCATATGGGCCCCATATTTAATTATTAGGTGAATCGGCATAAGGCCCCCCAAACCACAGGCAAGGATGCATGCATGAACAATTTAATATACGACAAGTTGTATTATGTTATAAAATAGGGTTCGGGAAAAAGGTTCACACATTAGGGTCTCGACGATCTTGGGGATCCGGGGTTCGGGGTCGGTCTCAGGGTCCAGGGTTCGACGGGATCATTCTCGGATTACTGGGTAGATATAGTCGCTCCCGGGAAGCAGGACTTGGCGTTCCAGGAGGGCGTACTTGGTCTGGCGTCGGGGCATCGGACTCGGGGTGTCGAGACTTGGCCTTCGGGTTCTAGGACGGAGATCTTGGCAGCTGTGTGGCGAACTCCGGGTTCGGTGTACTTGGCTTCCATGAAGGAAAACTTGGACTCCGACTTTGTTGTCGATGGCAAACTCGTGTGGGCGTCGGGGATCTTGGTGGTGGCCGATGCACTCGTCACGGGGTCGGTCTTCGGTTCATTGGGTCCACGTGAAGAACTTGGCGTCGATCTGTACTTGGAAGATCTTGGCGACACCGGGAGAGCGGGCAGCGGTCTTGGGTAACCACGGAGGCGAGCTTGCAGGCTCCCGTGGCGACGGGGTCACCAGGGCGACGGCCAGCGGCTCGGGGGCGTGCGGGGCCGGACGGGTGGCGGTCGGAGCGGCGCCAGAACGTGGGAGGACGGAGGCGGCAGCGGCTCGCTGAGACGGCCCGGCGGCGGCGGACGCGGGCCATGGCGAGGCGACGAGGAGGCGGAGAGGGACGCCGGCTGGGCCAGGACGGCCGGAGGAGGGTCGGAGGATGGCGGTTGAGCGTGTCGGCTCCGGGCGGGGCCGCGGCGGAGAGAGGCGGCGCGGGATTGCGGGCGAGGCGACGCGGGCGGGCTAGAAGGAGGCGGCGGCGCGGGAGCTTCGGGCTCGGCGGGGTCGGCCAGAGGTGGGGGAGGCTCGATGTGGAGGCGAGCGCCGACGGCGGAGACGGACGGTCGGGGGCGGAGCTCGGGGAAGCTTGAGGGGAGGAGGAGCTTGGGGGCGGCGCGGTGAGGGGGCGTGCCGCGCGCTGGCGGAGGCGGACCCGGCGAAGGCGAGGACTGGGGAGGCGCGGGCGCGGAGATGGCGTGCGGGGTGGCCGAGGCGTCGGTTGAGCGGGGAGGTGGCGCGGCGGTCAAGGGGAGCCCCGTGCGGCGGCGCGGCTCAGGGAGAGGCCCTGGGAGGCGAGCGGGCGGCGCGCGGCGAGGGAGCGTCGGGGAAGGAGAGATGAGCGGAGGGGAGAGGAAGGCCGGTCGCGTGGTGGGCAGGTGGGGACGGGTGGGGCCAGGCGTGCGTGGCTGTGGGGGTGGCGTGGCGTGTGTGGGTCTGGCGGGGTCGGGGACCAGGGGTGGGGCCCAGGCGGCAGGGTGTGTTGAGTGGAGTGGGTGAGGGAGGGAGTGATGTGGCCAGCGGGTTGGGTAGTTTAATAGGTAGCTTTAGGATTTAGAAGGGACCGATTAGGTGGCCGATTGTAAAATCCTGGGGGTGGTCGTTCGGGTCGAAACGGCCCGTTCGACTGCCCCCGCAAAATAATTAAAGATTTTATTTAATTTGCGATGAACTTTTGCAAGTGGTTTTTAGACAAATAAAATATCCGGCAGCACCCGGGGTTTGGCGTTTGAATAAAGATGGGGCGTTTTAGAAAACAAAACGGGCTTTGCGAAATAGTTTTATGCAAACAATGCATGATGATGACGATGCAATGCACAAATTCAACGCGATTTTCTAGTAGTGGTTTTGCGGGATGCCACAATTCGACACCACTAACAATGGATCTCGCCCTCGAGATCCGCCTCATGGTACCGGAAAGAAGGTCGGCGGTCTGAATCTCCTGCGTCGTGTAGATCCTCACGACACCACTAACAAGAGGTCGTTGTCCGGGATCGTCGAGGGAACACTCCGGGAACAAAAGTTCAAAGGTAGAGGCATCAACAAATAAAGCCACCTCTAGCTTCCGTGGACGGAGTAAAATCACTGGATCCACTGGTTCGACGTACAAGAGCGAATGATAAGAGTGGGTAGCTACTCCATCCCGCACTCAAACCATTACTCTGCACACGAATAGGCGGATTATGCAACCAACTCTCGGAATCAGACTGAAGATCTCGACAAGCGAGGTTCGGAACAAAGGGGTGATGCAGACTCTGCATCGGATCTGGCATAGATGATGTCGTCGCGTCGGAAAACACCGGATAGCACAAACAAGGAACAAGAAGGATACCACAGCAGACGGATTCATCAGGCAGCTTGAACACCGGATGGTAGAGCACCGTTATCAAAGAAGGCAGCGAAACCCTGAAGGTACGACGGAACCCAACCACGAGAAATCCTGGACTCGAAGAAAGATAAGAGAGCAGATTCAAAACACGTCGAGACAAGAGGAGAATAGCAGAGGGGTAAGGAGTAAAATCAGACCTAATCAGAACTATCCAACCGATTTTGCAAAATAGTTTTGACACTCTACTTTGGCCGTTAGCTAGGTTATCCTACAGGCTGGACTTGTGGGGTATCGCAACTGCTGAGCTCTGATACCACTCTGTAACACCCTCAGAATCGACCCTATGCAAGTTTTAGCGAAAACCCGCCAATCCCGCATAGAAACGATTCAAAGGTGCCCACCAGGCACTTTCGTGCGGGTGGAAAACGAAGTAATAACATTACACAACAGTCCTCGATGGGACCCACAGAACAGATATATATAACAGCGACTCAACGAGTCAAGAATTCAGATATAATATACAAAGATCCAAATCACCTTGAAAATGATAGAGCGTCCGACTACGGACAAGATGCAAATGGGGCTAAGAGCCCTGAAGAATAACCAATGGCGTCCATAACCCTGCCCAGGCCAAGCCGGAAGGGTAACCCTGCTAACGACGTCGATCTCAAAACCTGCTCAAACACAAGGGGTGCCGACAAAGGGCAAAGGAAAAAGAGGAGCGTCAGTACTGAGGCCAGTACACGGCGAGACTAGAATTCGGCGGTCCTCGCCTACATAGGTATGGTGGACTGAGCGGCAGCGGCAGCATGCACTGAACAACCTATAGAGACTCGATACAACTGGCGGTTATCAGAGAGGGGTAAGAAGGACCTATCCGGATCCAACCTGAAGCTAACACCAAACATACCCATCCTGGTGTTTCCCCCTCGAGACCAAACGAGGAAGTCAACCGAGGAACTCTCACAGTTGGCAGTTTTATTTATTCAGTTTTCGTTGCGGCAATTACTAGTCAGGTTTAGATAATCGTCCTGATAAAGTAGGCAGTGGGCACTTTTAGTTAACCATTCCGTTATAGTTACAACACTTACTAATCAGATACAGATAGCATGAGATAACCCAAAACCCAGCAGTTGTTGGTACTTTTATTCAGCCATTCCGTTGTAGTTGCAATACTTACTAGTCAGATACAACTGTCGCAAGCGACACTCCAAACAAGCAATTGTGGGCAGTATTAATTAGCCATTCCATTATAGTGAAGCTGATTACTAGTCATTATAAAGTCAAATTTATAACAGTAAACTTTAGTTATGCTTGTCTATGGTCGAGATACTGTGCTCCAAGTCGTCCATAACCGCGGACACGGCTTTCATAAAGTTTTAACCCGGCCGGGGTGCACAAATAGCAACACACACACGATCAACCTCGGAAAAACCAAATCAAAAACCCAACGAGGTCTTCACGACAGAGCAATCACAAGATTCAGAAATATTTCAGGGGGCCACCCCTTGGAGTACACCCGCAACAAAGTAAGCTAGCTCCGAGACGGACCCGAGGTTTGTGGGGCCGGCGGTAAACGACAGCAGATCCCCAAACGGGGACTGTCGATACCACGTAAACGGGTCACAACTCCTAAACAGTACAGTGTGCTCCTCGCACAATCGTAAATAAAGCAGTAAAGCATGGCATAAGTACAGGATCGTAAATAAAACCTCAAACTAGTTTGTGGCCCCAAGAAATAAGACGGAATCAAGCTCTGGCTAAGGGGGGCCCATACTCCCCATATGTGGATAGCGCGATAAATCAAGGAACAGGTGTCAAGTACTCGGGGTCCTACGGGACACAAGTGGGCGTTCGGAAACCAAAAGTTATCTATCACCCACCGATGCCTCTGCTTACTTCAATTTTAGTTGTTAAACAGGAATTTAAAGTGAACGATAAGTAAAAACCAGGATCATCTCCAACAACAACATGCGACAATACTCCAACAACTGTGGCACTTGGCGACACGCAACAGCACTTGAGCAAGCGACTACGACACGCAAGTCCAACTATCTATCAAACAACCGGTAATAGGATGTGTCCAAGGAATTATATGGCTGCAAGGGATATCACGGGTACGAAAACTAGAGCATCGCAACACAGATAGCAATACATCAACAGGAGGGAATAAATACTATAAAAGTAAGATAGGTAGAAAGGGGGAGATGCTCGCCTGAAAACATTGTCGAAGGTTCAACCGAAGATCGGGGCGAAGCTCACATCAACTCAACGGCCTTATCCGCGAAGAACCAAAACACTAGATGAAACAACGGGTGCAATATTTAATACACGGCAGAAGATCGGCATGATGCATGTATGATGCATGGCATGGCAAAGGTGCGATGCAATTAGGCCATATTAAGCGGAACCGGGGTCCCGACAATTAATTAGGTGGTTGAAGTTATTTATCTACCCCGAAAATTAAATGTTGTTTCACAAGGCAAGATATGACAACGGTTCGATGCACAAATTTAAATGAGGCCAATATGAGACTAGATTTGCCCGCATATGGGCCCCATATTTAATTATTAGGTGAATCGGCATAAGGCCCCCAAACCACAGGCAAAGATGCATGCATGAACAATTTAATATACGACAAGTTGTATTATGTTATAAAATAGGGTTCGGGAAAAAGGTTCACACATTAGGGTCTCGACGATCTTGGGGATCCGGGGTTCGGGGTCGGTCTCAGGGTCCAGGGTTCGACGGGATCATTCTCGGATTACTGGGTAGATATAGTCGCTCCCGGGAAGCAGGACTTGGCGTTCCGGGAGGGCGTACTTGGTCTGGCGTCGGGGCATCGGACTCGGGGTGTCGAGACTTGGCCTTCGGGTTCTAGGACGGAGATCTTGGCAGCTGTGTGGCGAACTCCGGGTTCGGTGTACTTGGCTTCCATGAAGGAAAACTTGGACTCCGACTTTGTTGTCGATGGCAAACTCGTGTGGGCGTCGGGGATCTTGGTGGTGGCCGATGCACTCGTCACGGGGTCGGTCTTCGGTTCATTGGGTCCACGTGAAGAACTTGGCGTCGATCTGTACTTGGAAGATCTTGGCGACACCGGGAGAGCGGGCAGCGGTCTTGGGTAACCACGGAGGCGAGCTTGCAGGCTCCCGTGGCGACGGGGTCACCAGGGCGACGGCCAGCGGCTCGGGGGCGTGCGGGGCCGGACGGGTGGCGGTCGGAGCGGCGCCGGAACGCGGGAGGACGGAGGCGGCAGCGGCGGACGCGGGCCATGGCGAGGCGACGAGGAGGCGGAGAGGGACGCCGGCTGGGCCAGGACGGCCGGAGGAGGGTCGGAGGATAGCGGTTGAGCGCGTCGGCTCCGGGCGGGGCCGCGGCGGAGAGAGGCGGCGCGGGGTTGCGGGCGAGGCGACGCGGGCGGGCTAGAAGGAGGCGGCGGCGCGGGAGCTTCGGGCTCGGCAGGGTCGGCCAGAGGTGGGGGAGGCTCGATGCGGAGGCGAGCGCCGACGGCGGAGACGGACGGTCGGGGGCGAAGCTCGGGGAAGCTTGAGGGGAGGAGGAGCTTGGGGGCGGCGCGGTGAGGGGGCGTGCCGCGCGCTGGCGGAGGCGGACCCGGCGACGGCGAGGACTGGGGAGGCGCGGGCGCGGAGATGGCGTGCGGGGTGGCCGGGGCGTCGGTTGAGCGGGGAGGTGGCGTGGCGGGGAAGCCCCGTGCGGCGGCGCGGCTCAGGGAGAGGCCCTGGGAGGCGAGCGGACGGCGCGCGGCGAGGGAGCGTCGGGGAAGGAGAGATGAGCGGAGGGGAGAGGAAGGCCGGTCGCGTGGTGGGCAGGTGGGGACGGGTGGGGCCAGGCGTGCGTGGGTGTGGGGGTGGCGTGGCCTGTGTGGGTCTGGCGGGGTCGGGGACCAGGGGTGGGGCCCAGGCGGCAGGGTGTGTTGAGTGGAGTGGGTGAGGGAGGGAGTGATGTGGCCAGCGGGTTGGGTAGTTTAATAGGTAGCTTTAGGATTTAGAAGGGACCGATTAGGTGGCCGATTGTAAAATCCTGGGGGTGGTCGTTCGGGTCGAAACGGCCTGTTCGACTGCCCCCGCAAAATAATTAAAGATTTTATTTAATTTGCGATGAACTTTTGCAAGTGGTTTTTAGACAAATAAAATATCCGGCAGCACCCGGGGTTTGGCGTTTGAATAAAGATGGGGCGTTTTAGAAAACAAAACGGGCTTTGCGAAATAGTTTTATGCAAACAATGCATGATGATGACGATGCAATGCACAAATTCAACGCGATTTTCTAGTAGTGGTTTTGCGGGATGCCACATGGTAGTTGAATAAACAAAACAAGTTCTTCTAATAGAATTGTTACCTAGGACATGTGCTTAACACGGTCCATAGGGTTTTGTTTATTCAAAGGATGCTAAAAGCATATGCAAACTTCAATGGTTGAAGCATAGCGGAGTTGGAATCTTCACTATGATGAAACTGTTAAAAGAGTTTAATTTCATCAGAGACAATGAAGATGCTTGCATTTGCAAGAAATTAAGTGGGAGCGCTAAGACATGTTTCTAATACATTATGTGGAAGACATATTGTTGATTGGAAATGATGTATCTTTTATTAACACATATTAAGAATTTCATCCCGATGAAAGGCTTAGGCAAAACCCAAATATTTGGCATCAATAGACGCTAATATGGTTGTGCCGAAAGTACATAGATGATGTATTGAATGAGTTCAATATAGAAACTACAAGAAAGGTTCTTGTCGCACAGAAAGGATTGAATGAGTTCAATATTGATGATATATTCAAGTGTATTGACACTTGGTAAGTGAAACAAAGATTCAAGTATAGATTGATACTTGATGTATGAAATCACAAAGAGTATTTATATCAATCAAGCTGTGATATGTACAAATCCAGATATGTCCTATGCTCTAAATGATGTGAGCATATACCAGAATGATTCATAAGATGATCATTGGACAATAGTAAGGATATTCTTATGATCTTTTGGAAGAACTAAGGATATATTGTTTTGTAGAAGTGACAGATAGATGGTTAGTTCATTGTAAAAGTACTACATTGATACTAGTTTTGTCACAAAATACAAATTAAGTTTATCTCAATCTAAACTAAGGGTGGCACAATATAATGGAAAGTAAGTTCCATAATGGATTTGGATGAGTTCCAAAGTTAAGACATTGTGACAGATACTACAACGAAAGGGCTAAGTATATGACTGCCATTATAGCAGCTAAAGAGGGCATTTGTGTCAAGTAGTTTGTTATCAAACTAGGTGTAGTTCACAACGGGATAATACTATGAAGATATATTGTACGACAATATTATCAATATGTTTTAACCCCAAAGAACTAAAGGTCTCACCAAAGGACCAAATTTATACAAAGCCATCTCATTATAGAATGAGTGATGCGTAGAGACGCAAAGACATGCAAT
This sequence comes from Avena atlantica, assembly GCA_910589765.1. Classification (NCBI taxonomy): domain Eukaryota; kingdom Viridiplantae; phylum Streptophyta; class Magnoliopsida; order Poales; family Poaceae; genus Avena; species Avena atlantica. The sequence continues at coordinate 349,707,722 of OU342738.1, read as the reverse complement.
TACACACGGACCTGGAAGTGTCAGATCCGTAGATCAGTTGACCACTAGCAATCGTGTACATACAACACCGGAAAGCCATAGGTGTTGAATACACAAAGGTTTGAAACTAGATTATTGACTCTAGTGCAAGTGGGAGACTGTTGGAGATATGCCCAAGAGGCAATAATAAAGTGGTTATTATCATATCTTCATACTTATGATAAATGTTTACATACCATGCTATAATTGTATTAACAGGAAACATTAATACTTGTGTGGTTTGTAAACATAAAAGAGTCCCTAGTAAAGCCTCTTGTTAAACTAGCTTGTTGGTTAATATATGATCATGGTTTCCTGATCATGAACATAGAGATGTTATTGACAACAGGGTCATGTCATTAGGAGAATGATGTGATGGACATACTCCTATAGATAAGCGTAGCATAAAGATCAAGTCATTTTAATAGTTCAATTGCTATATGCTTTCTGATACATAGTAACCTAATTCCTTCGACCATGAGATCATGCATATCACCTTTACCGAATGGATGCTTTGATGACATCAAACACCACACCGTAACTGGGTGGCTATAAAGGTGGCATTGAGTGTTCGGAAAGTATTGGTTGAGACACATGGATCAAGAGTGGGATTTGTCCATCCATATGACGGATAGATATACTCTGGGCCCTCTCGGTGGAATGTCATCCAATTAGCTTGCAAGCATGTGACTGGATCACAAGGGATCACATACCACGGGAACGAGAAAAGAGTACTTATCGGTAATGAGGTTGAACTAGGTATGCAGAGATACTGACGATCAAAACCTCGGATAAGTAAACTATCGTGAGACAAAGGGAAATTGGTATCGTATGTAAGTGGTTCATTCGATCGCAAAGTAATCATAGAAATATGTGGGAGCCATATGAATTTCCAGATTCCTCTATTGGTTATTGATCGGAGAAGTGTCTCGATCATGTCCGCATAATTCACGAACCATAGGGAGACACACTTAAGGATTCGATGTTGTTGAGTAGTTATGGAATGATGAGTAAGAGTCCGAATGTTGTTCGGAGTCTCGGATGGGATCCGAGATATCACGAGGAGATCCGGAATGGTCCGGAGAATAAGATTCATATAAGGAAAGTCCTATTTCGGAGTTGGGGAATGATTCCGGTGTTCTCATCAGGAATGTTCTAGAAGGTTCCGGAATGTCCGACATTCCGGAGGGGAAGGGTACATGAATGTGTTATATCAAGTTGGTATGATTGCATTATGTACTTGGTGTCATCGCTGTACCAAATAAAGGGTTTATTCAAATCCTAGTTTGAAAAGTCAAACGGCTAGTTTGAAAGTCAAACGGCTAGTTTTGGGAAAGAGGAGAAGGAGGTTTGAAACCGACTTGGGGGAGGAGTTCCTCCTCCCACCGCCGGCCCACCTTGGGTCCGAGTTGGGGAGGGACTCCCCTCCCCAGGCGCGCCTCCCTCCACCTATATAAGGAGGGGCAGGACTCCCCTCCTAGACACACAAGTTGCCTCCCTCTAAACCTAAACCCTAGCCATAGCCTAGGGATTTCTCCCAAGCCGCCGAGTTAGAGCTTCTAATTGCCCTAGCCGCTGGTTTAGCTCCTTCTAATTGGTGTGTCTAAACCCTAGATCACCAAGGCTCTCTCATAGTCCACCATACTTGCTCCGGCTTAAGGCGAAGCCCTGCGAGATCTCCCCTCTACTTCCGGTACCACGCCGTCGTGCTGCCGAAATCGCGAGGAGAGTGCTACAACCTCCGTTGCCTGCTGGAACAAGGGAGAGGAAGGTCTTCGTCGAGTACCGAACGTGTGACCGACTGCGGGAGCGCTGCCGGAACGCAGCGCCGGAAGAATCGTCTACGCGATCTTGAGATCGGCAAGTGTACGACTACATCACCCACGAGAATCTGCTCTCGTTAACCGCTTTGGAATCTTCGAGGGTGAGTTCCTCTATCGACTCGTTGCTACAATCTAGTAGATAGATCTTGGCATGTTTGTTTGTATGTGGTAGAAAATTTTTGTTTTCCATGCTACGAACCCAACACATCTCTCGATCACCATCGCTGGAGGAGTCGTGGGAGGAGTGCCTGCACACGAAATATTTGGCACAAGAACAAAAAGTCAACAGCAGAAAGACAACAGTATAAAGGAAACTTACGAGTCCAACGAGCTCGGGTCGAAGACAGGAGGAGTCCTTCGGGCTCTCTTCTCCACCTTCTTCTCTTCCTTCTTCTCTTCCTTATTTTCTTCCTTCTTCCGCTTTGCTGGCGGGTGCGGCGCTACAGCCCGCACAGGAATGGCAGGAATAGGAGAGGAAGAGCCTCCATTCCCGTCACTGTGACGCTCAAGGCACAGAGGGTTTCTGGGAGTCGGAGGAGTCGAGGCATCCGAAGACTCGCTAGAGCTCCGTGATCGTTTGCGTGTATGGTCCTCGCTCGACACGTCGGCATCTTCCACCGGAGATCGCGCTGACGACAGCTCGGACACGGAATCCACCACGTCATTATCCGGGGCATTCGGATATTTTTCAGGCAATGGCGGTACCATGCCCGGCACCTTGAAGCTCTGCAAAACCAGAAGGGACTTTGTTAGCAAACAAAGAAAAATAAATACGCAGTCGACAAAAAGCGCTACGCGCACAAATCTACACCTGTGGAACAGCCAACGCCGAAGAAAACGGCGGAGTCAGTGACTTCCCCGGGATTTTCTCTCCGGCCTTGAACTTCAGCAGCGAGCGAAGGGTCCTGTCAAGATCCCCCTCGAAGACTTTCTCATCCGAAACCCTCGTCGGATCGCGGCGCCCAGAATAAAGAAACATCGGGTGCGCCCTAGCCTGGAGAGGCTGCACCCGTCGCTCGAGAAACGTGCGGATGATGTCCACGCCGTTCACTTCCTTCTCCGGAATCAACTGGAGATCCTCCACCCGACGGTAAAGGGCCTCTATCTCTGCCACCTCGCCATCCAAGATGTTGTTTTTCCAAGACCTTTTTGGCTCAATCTTTTGGGAGGGGTCAAAAGGAACAAGACCAAAATCTTGCTCAGGCACTATGGAGTCGCGGATATAAAACCATCGCCTCCACCAGTACTAGACAGTTTCGAACATGGAAAAAGAAAAGAAAAGAAGATTGGGACTGAGGGAGATGATGCAACCCCCAATGGGATAAACACCATCCGAACCAGACTGCCTCTTCACGGAATAAAGTTTCCGGAAGAGGCCAAAGTGCGTCTTAATGCCGAGCCAGCACTCGCAGAAAGTGATGAAGCAAGCAATGTGAAGAAGAGAATTGGGCGAAAGATGATGAAGCTGGATGCCATAGAGAAAGAGCAGTCCACGGAGGAAGTTGTGGACTGGAAAGGAAAACCCACGCATAACGAAGGCGAGAAACATAACCCGATACCCAGCTTGGGGACGGGGGATTACCTCGTTGCCGGGGAGTCTGACGGCCTCCCTATCCTGCGGGATCAAGCCCCGCTCGCGAAGTTTGCGGAGATCACTCTCCCGCGTCTCTGATCGCCGCCAACCACCGTCGGTGACACGGGTAGCGGTGGCGCTTTTCTTTCCTCCGGCGGCGCTGGTACCAACCGCAGATGATGACTTCTTTGATTTCCCCATCCCGTTACGGCGACGCAGGCGGTGAGAGAGCAGAAGGGAAGATGGAAATGTGGAAGGAAATTCCAGTGCGCAGCAAGAATCGATGGAGCACAAGGAGGCAGTGAAAACAAGAACTGATGCGGTGAAAACAAACTGCAACTTTCCCCAATGATTATAACGACGAGGACGATACACGGCAACCGTCCATCCAGAAGACCTAACGCCAACGGCAGATCTGGCCATACACGTGTCAGCATCACAACGAACCGTCGTTACCACGCCATCCACTACGCACGGAAATCGAGGAGACGCCGTAATTATCTCCACGCCGCGCGTGGCCGGTCAATTCAAGGTCAGCAAGTGGGACCCATGTTCGCCCAGTCAAGTCATCTCTGCCGCAGCAGACGCTTGAGGTCATTGATCGTCAGCAATGATGTCATCAAAAGCTATACTAGCAACAACTACAAGTTCTTCGGCTTCAAATCTAGGATTACTCACTCGAATCTACAATTCGATTAAATACTCGGGGGCTACTCCTATTAGGAGCACTGGCCGCGCACCCGAAGGATGAATACGAACTATTTCTTCGAGTCCTACGTTGAGTCTGCAACTCCACTACGGACTCGGGGGCTACTCCCATAGGGAGGACGGATTTAAGCATCCAATTTTTTTGTGTCCTATGGACTTAACAACTGAACAATGTTTGAACTAAAGTCTCCGCTTGAGTCTACGACTCGAACAAACACTCGGGGGCTACTCCCATAGGGAGCGCTGGTCGCGCACCCTATGAATTCTTCGACTGCGATCTTTCGGATCAGCATGCAAAAAAAAAATCGGCCATTCTGCCCCAACAAAACGCTGAGTGAGCAACGATCTACTTGGCCACCCGAAACACCTCCGCGGTGACAAACATTCGGATGCTGTGTCTGCGACACAAAGATAAGACCTACAGATATCATCTGATGGCCTGGCAACGCACAGGACTGCGCTATGCAAAGTATGAACCCGTGCCAACAGGCGCAATGAAAAATCCCGACGGACGCGTTGGGTACATCAATTAAATTCACTGGAATTCAACTCCTGTAAGTCCTCCGCGGCTTGAGTCGAATTACGCCAGCATATGTTCCAGTTTCGAGTTGAGGGACTCGAACCTGAGGAAGATCATGTTGTTTCGTTCTAAGACAGTTAACTGACCCTAATCCGTCGGGTGAGTCAGGCACACGCATCAACAATCCCTACACATTGAACTATTGAAATACATAGTTGCACCCGAAAGATTGAAGAGTCCTCAGCCGAACCTATGATTCGACTGATCACTCGGGGTCTACTGACATGGTTATACCCCGCGGGTGCATGATCTCAGCATACCTAGTCCAGCCCAAGGGAGGCCCACGACAAATGTACGTCGGCCCATGAAGACTTTCGGGTGGTCCAGGCCCATGATGCCTTCGGATCCTTGGAGAGCAAGACTAGAGTAGATAGGAAATTCAAAGGGGTAAAACCCTAGAACCTGTAACCTACTAGGTCTATGCCCGGGACCTGCCTAAGTCTATATAAAGGCCAGGAGGGTACGACCTAGATCTCTTGACTCATACTTTCATATACACGCCTCCACGCCAGATTGCATCTGCGCACCCCTGTAACCTTCGGTTCCGCCGTAATCAAGAGCAGACAAGCAGGAGTAGGGTTTTCCCTCCGGGGGCCTGAACCTGGGTAAACTTTGTGTCCCCGTGTTGCTTGTTTGCTAACCGTTCCACGATCTCCAGCATCCCCATCTTCTCCAAAACCCAAGTCCATAACAATGGGCATTGATGAGATTAAACCTCATCACTTATAGGCGAAGAGGCGAGGCAGGGGGCCACCCGGGCGGCTACACCCCCAGGCGCGGGGTGGGCCCACACGTGCGGCCAGGGGGTGTGGCCCCCTAGTGAGTCTCCTTTGTCTCGTATTCCGGCTTCATGTTCCCCATGGTAAAATATTGACTTTAGCTTTTGTCCCGTCCAATTCCAAGAATATTGATTTTCTGCCTTTCTGTAACCAAAAACAGAAGAAAACAGGCAACTGGCACTGTGGCATCTTGTTAATAGGTTAGTACAAGAAAACATATGAAAAGCATCTCAAAGTGTGGACAAAGCAAAGCAAAGTAGATACTAAACGAGCATGGAACATCAAAAATTATAGATACGTTTCCGACGTATCAGGCTGCTGACAAGGGTGTCCCGCTAGTCAATGGCTCTATCTAACCGAAGCGGTACGTTTCAATCTAAGCCGTGCGATTAGACTAAGATCTATGGCCAATGTTCATCATCTCCGTCACACAACTTCGACGAGACTGAACCCTAACAGCGACAGTGGGGGTACGCGGTGGCTCTCCTGGGCTCCATCTAGGGTCGGCGATGGGGGCGAACGATGTTGTCAACGACGACGGTTCGAACGGTGGTCGCGGCGGCTCCTGTAGTGGCTCCAATCAACGGCTCCTCTTCTCCTCTACAACGGCAGACTCCGGCCAAATTCCAGCGATGCGGTGCTCGCCTTGCTCCGGGGAGAGGTGTGGGAGGTTCTGAGAGGAGTGGGGAGTGAGATGGTGTGGTGAATTGAGGCGAAGGGGGCATCTATTTATACACCGGCGAGAGGGGCAGAGCGGCATGGTCGGGCTCCTCCAGCGACATCGTTGCAGTGGGCTACAGGCATGGCTGGGGGCGTAGGACGATGCGGTGTTTCCTGGCGGTTATCACGGGCTTAAAGGCGCGGCACGGGGCGGTCGAGGATGGTCGGGAGCGGTCCGTGCTCTACACGGGAACAGCGGTGTTCGAGACGGTGTACATGGGCTACTGGTCGCGCAGCGGCGAACGGGCATGTCTTGGGGGGTAGCTAGGGTCGTGGCGAGTGCAGGCACGCGTGGTGAAGGCGAGGCGTTGCGTGTCGGCTGCGGCGCTTTGGCACGCTCTCGGCATGGAGACAGAGAAATGGGCGCGGCGGTTTTCTGGTGGTCCACGGCTGGGCTGCACTTGAGGGGTGGACAAGGAGTGGCGATGGACGGTGGCCTGTCTCCTAGACATTATGGACGGGCGCGGGGCTTCCTCCTGCGGGTTGTCCATGGTCGACCGGCAAGGGCGGCACGGGTGGCGCAACACCGGTCCAAGCAGTGAACGGGGTCTGTTTCAATGCAGTGCTACGTGCTGGGGGAGACCAGGGGAGTGAAATGGGAACAAAGGTTTGATCAATCACTGCTCACCACAGTAGAAGTTAGGCAAAGTTTTTCTGTGTTTGCCAAGTGTTTGATGAAATGGCCGCATGAATTCAAAGTTTGAATTTTTGGATGAATTTTCGTGAGTGATCTTGTCATAATCTTGGTAGTCTGTGGTTGCTAGGGTTTACCAAGGGGAATTGGTTTGGTTGGTTTTTGAGAAATGGCCATCTTAGTACCTATTAAGGATTCAATTTTTTGAATGCCTCTCAAATGGATTTGAAAATAGTTTCTGTAAGTTGGTGAGTTTGCTTGGGTTCACTTTTACTTGGTCTTGCAAGGGGTGAAAATAATTGGATTTGTTTCTGTTAGAAATCTTTGACTAGGAACATCCAAAGTGGTCTAGTGAACAGGTTTGGCCAAAATGACCATTTGCTTATATTTCTTATATTTGATTTTCTCTTTATTTGATTCTGCTTGGAAATGATCTAGATGATATTGTTTTCATATTTAAACCAATCCTTATCATTCATAGCAATCAAACATGGAAATTGCAACCATTCATGCATTAATCACACACACATGCATTCATATTAATTTTTATAATAAAAGTTTTTGTTAACCCTAAACTTGGGTGATTAGAACTTGATAATCTTGCTTAATATTTTTGGGATGTTACATCACATCATTCAACCAATGATATGACCTTATTATCAATTGGCACTATCACCCATGATCTAGAAAAACCTAGATCATCTGTTGACCAATGAGATAGTTCGCTAGAGGTAACTAGTGACACGGTTTGTTTACAAGGCACACATGTATTGACGTTTCGTATTAATACAGTTATAGCACAACATGAAACCTATTATGAACATATAAGAGATATATCAAATAAAACACTATATTATTTGATTCTAGGGCATATCTCCTTCGGTCTCCTACTTGCACTAGAGTACAAATTAATCTAGTTTACATTAGGCAATGATCTAACACCAATAATATTCCGGTGCTGCTCATGCTTGGCTTGTGGAAGTCCTTTGGTAAACAGATCTGCAGCATTCAGATCCGTATGTACTTTGCAAATCTTGACTTCACCATCTTCAATGTTTTGTCTGATGGCGTGAAATTGTTGCTTGATATGTTTGACCATGGAATGAGTTCTTGATTCCGACGCATTTGGGATGGCACCCGTGTTGTCACAAAATATTTTCACAGGGTCATCCACCTTGGAACTGTTGGGTTCGCAGCATAGAAAACAAAAAAAATCCTATGATGGAAACTATAAGCACCAAGATCCATCTATCTAGATACAAGCAACGGGTGGATATATATCCATAGAATGCATACCCTCGAAGACCTAAAATCTTTACGAGTATGAACTCGTTGTTGATGTAGTTGATCTCTTGCCGACCTCAAGATCGTGATGAAGTCCATCTGGTCCAGCAGGTCCAGCACCATCAAGTCCAGCACCGCAAAGCAGTTGTGCATCCGTGATCGCACACACGTTCGGAACCCCGACCACCTCCATGACCTCGCTCTAGCAATGCAGCGGAATTAGCAAATCCTCGCTCCAGAAAAAAGCCACCGGGAACATGTATCTCGCTAGTACGAGACCATGTGAAAAGTACTAGAGGGGAGAGAGATCCTTCACGGGGAGGTGTGAGAGTGGAGGAGGAGGTGCTCCTTATATAGTGGAGGGGGCAGCCCAAGGGGCTTGGCCGCTGGCCATGGAGGGTGCCCCCACCTCTCCCTCATTCATGTGGGTGGAAGCTCCACTCACATAAACACACCTCCACTCACATAAACACACCTCCACTCACATGTCCACTCACATGCATTAATTTCCCACCAAAATTAATGCAAGATCTCATTAAATAAAACTCTTTTATTTAAATTTTGTCAATTACATTAATTTAACAAACATTCACATAAAACCCCTTGCAACATTTCAATATCACATGTAGAACCAGTTTGAACAATTTCACCCGAAACAATTCTGGTTTCCATTGAAATAATTCCGGCGCTTTCATAATCTTTTCTGGGCATCTTATTTGCTCCAAATGGTGTCGGTATCCCTTAAGTGTGTCACCCTACGGTTCGTGGATAATGAAGACATGATTGAGACCCCTCTCCAATCAATAATCAGCAGCGGGACCTAGAGATCCGTACTGACTCCCACACATTCAACGATGACTTATGTGATCATGAGAATCTTTTACACGTGTAAGTCAATCCCTTTGTCTCGTGATATATTACATGTCCGAGATTCTATCATCGGTATCTCCATACCTAGTTTGATCTCGTTACCGACATGCACTCTTTTCTCGTTCCCGTGATATAACATTCTAGTGATCACATCACTTGCTTGCAAGCTAACTATCACATCCCAAATTTTGCCAAATTTTGAAATGTGAAAATAAAAAAACAAAAGAAATAAATGTTGAAATTTAGGGGGAAAAGAAACTTTTTGTCTCTAAATGTAAAAATCAAAACCTTACTTGAACAAATTTTGAATGAGAAAGCAACAAACAGATATTCAAAAGATCAAATGCATTCATGCATGGAATGTATCTTGATTTTGAGCACTTGGAAAAGTTAAACCAAAAACCTAAACCCTAATAAAAGAAATCATCATCAAGATCACTCTAAGACTATGGCTTTGTTCCATATAAAAATTTAGCAACAAACAATCCTAAATAAACAATAATAGTAAAAAAATATTACAAAACCATGGGAATTGGTTTCACCCCATTTGGAGCCATGGATAAAACTTATGATTTTTTATAATATAAAAGAAAGTATTTCCAAGGCTAATAAAATCTCATAGCTAAAATCAATACCAAATTGTGAACAAAATAATCCTAGAAGGTTTTATAAAAATAAATAATTATTAAATAAAAATTATACAAATTGATTTCACCATTTTTGGAACTATAAATAAAAAGATATGAATTTTATAAGACAAAGAAAGAAATAAATAAGAATTATTGCAAAGATAATTTAAACCATGGCTAAATCCATGAGTAAATGGAATAAAAGTATACCTAAATAATATAAAAGGATAAAGGATTATTTAAATAAAATTATATGGGCTTATGAACCATATTCAAATTTTATTTAAATAAATATCAATATGCATCACTTAATTTTAAATGAATGTTAATTGATACAAAAATATTTGAATTGGCCTAAATAATACACTAATAATTGGTATCAAACCTACTGAAAAGATTTGGAGGAATTTTGAAATCAAAAAGAGGTTTAAATCATTTGATTTGTTTAAAAAACAGAAATGAAAACAGAAAAGAAAAATACTAAACAGAAAAAAAGCACACCTGCCTAGCCCAGTCCACCTACTTTAGTATTTATTTTTGGATCATATAAAACCTTTATGCGCAAGTTTTGCATTTGAACTTGTGAAAATTACTCCTACGGGCGTTAGCTTAAGTTTTCTGGTCTATACGTTCTTTGTTGTTTCTATGTGGATTCTGGAGTAGTGACTTTTGGCACTCGAAGTCGGCGATTTTGTGCTTAGGTTCTTGACGGTGCCATTTGGCATCATCGCATGAGCGCATAGTTCTGACTACGGGTTTTCCGACTCACGAAAAGTTAAGCATAAAAACCAGAGTAATGGATAAGCCAACACTTGCTTAAAAATATATATATGCTAGAACTAGTACTTAAGTAGCAGGAAACATATAGCTATTGTTTTCCGCCTTAAGGTTAAACCCATAGTTTTTTTGCATACATACACCTAGAGGAAACAAATATTATATAAGTGTTTTTCATTCCTATGGCACAAGATATTTTGAAGTAACGTCATCAGCAGCAGGAGAGTCCTCTTGGTCATCAACAAAGTCGGTAGTCTTGAGGGACTCAGAGGAGCTGGACTGGTCGGCGTCAATAACCTCAAGGGGTACAAAGGTGTTTGCATCCACCAACTTGGCAACCCTGGTGTCATAGCCGATGAGCGATGACCAGATAGCTCCGTGATCGACCTTCTGGTCGTCATATTTTACGTTGGGCAGACCAGAGGTCACCGTGTCGATGTCAGCATTTTCATAGTGAGCCTTGACCATTGCCAACGACATTGTTGCACCATCCTGGGTACAAGAAGCTTTCCATCTTACGATCTGCTTGGGGGCTTGGCGCAGGATCTACGAGTACTTCATGATGGAGTCCACCGCTTTGATGTTGATGCTCAAGTGTTTGGCAATTTCTTTTGATTGGGTGATGGCGGTGCTGATGAAGTTGTCGGCAAGAACCATGCATTCCTTTGGCGAAGGAGGATTATTGGTCAAACCAATAGGAGATGCATTTCCGGCAAAACGATTGAGTACATGAGTTCAAAACTTCAGAGTACCTGGTTTACAGAAGTACAAGACGGAGATTGCTTACCAAAGATGCTATCCTTAGCTTGCTGGAGCGTCTCCGCCATGGAGTCCCGTTCTTGTCGGAGGACCTTGTAAGCATCAAGGTTGCGAGTATTCTGCTTGGGGACAACTTTGTTCTGCTCCTTGTGGATTGCAATTTCCTCCTTCAGGCGGTTGATATCCGTGTTGGCGGAGTCCTGCACGGTTTTCATAGCATCCCCGTGCATCTTCAAAGATTCATCCCTCTCCTGCTTAAGGATTTTTTTCTCGCTATCCAGCAGTTGTATGTGCTTGGATTGCTCGACAATATCCTTCGCCTTGGCAATATCTTCTGCATGTCGGAGAAATGTCAGAGCACAATGAGTAGTCAGAATTTAATGGCGCAATACGAAGATTGAGTGTGAAATTGAAAGTAAAAACAGACTCTTTCTCTTGCTGATTTGATCCTTCAAGAAGGCAGTTTTACCTTTTCATCTTCGAGATCAGCACACATCTTGTGGAACTTGTCGTTGGCGACACCCCTCCGAGCATTCTCATTCTGCAAAAAGATTAAAGTTACTTAGTATACTTGGAGCATCTAGTCAGATAACTATCCACCTAGAGGCTTGGGGGGCTACAGTACGAGTTTTTAACTCGGCAATATGCTTAGTCCTTTTTTAAGCATCTAACTAATTTTGTTTCAACTAGTGGCTTGGGGGCTACAGTATTGAAAAATTACAAACATTGTGTATGCTACTCTAAAAGTATCTAGTCGGAATAATTCATTCAAACTACATACTTGGGGGCTACAGTGCAAGGTTTCTAGCTTAGTCATTCTTAGAGCATTTATACCCAAAGACCTATGGTTTTCCGTCTAAATCCTCGGGGGCTACAATGGGATACTACATATGAAATGCAAAAGGCATATAAAACTTACAAGTGCAATGATCTTGAGGTTGCTGGCGCTCTCGGTGAATATCTTGCTAAAAGCAAGGCCATTTACGCGCAGAATCTCCTCAAGACCACACGTGGGAGAAGTCGGCGCTGCCCCAGGAGCCAGAGCTAAGCTACTCGGTCCAAGCACCGGGTAGATGATCTTTGGGAGCTCTAATGACGTCTTGGGTGCAACGACTCCGCATACGGCAGAAGTTCCACCTTCCACCATTGCCTTACCAGTGGCATCCTTAGCAGGAGCTTCAGCCACTTTGGAGGATGTGTTTTCTTGTGTCGCCTGCTCACTGACAATGACAAGTTCCGCGACAACGCCGGTGATTCCCTGAGAATGAGCTGGATCCACTTCCATGGCGGAAGGTTCAGACGTTACCTTTGCTGGAGAGCTTGTCGGTGTGGTGGCAGGCTAGATGCTCGGAGTCGGAGGGGCAATGGCGGGAGATGACTGACTAAACATTTCCTTGATGTTTTTAGAAGCCCCCGATGTTTTGGAGGTCTTCTTCAAACTCATACTGGCCTTCTTCCTGAAACATGCAAAAAGTATAAGTACAGGAATAAGACGAGCAGGAGACAATGTCGGATGTTAAGAAGCTTACACAATGGTTGTTGCTTTGGTCAACGGGATACCAATCATTCTTATTTTCTCCGCCTCCAGGGAGGTAGTGGATCTCTTGGAGGCTTCACCTTTCGTCTTCTTATTCTTGCCTCCGTCGATAACGTCAGAGATGGAGCTCTTCCGCTTTCGCGCCAACGGGACATCATCGTCGGACACGACGGTGACTTCCTTCATCTTGGGGTCATAGAATTGGGCAAACATGCTACCTTCGTCTAGACTCTTTAGCTGTTAAGTGAATCCCAAAGTGTTAGACGCAATGGTTAAGGCAAGCCGGAAGAACCGGAGTGTATGTCATACACAGAAAATAAACAAGTACCTCTAGGCACGTGTTGCCCTCAAACATGTCGTAGGTGATGGTGAAGCCATGCTTCCTGTCCTTCACCTTTACTATGTCCTTGAGGCGAAGCTTGACAGAGTCACTCGAAAAGTTATCCTCGAAGATGCGGAGGCTATCGATCCTATCCTTGGAATATTCGTGCATAAGCTTCGCGCGGTGCTGTAGAGGCTGAATCCGCCTGATGAACCAGCACATGGCTGGGTCCAACCTGGTCAGACCCATCTCTACGAACCACTCGATCCGCTTTACGTCGCATGAGGCTTCGTCGTTGGAGGGGAGAAGGTCTTGGGATCTCCATGTCGGGGCTTTAGCGGTGGCTCCATCGACAAAGTCCGGGTACATTTTTTCTCGGCAAGCCAGAGGGATATATGGGTTGTAGAAATACATCCTCTACCAGTTCTTGCAGGACTCATGGCCTACAATGTCAGGGAACCGCCGGCCAGTCCGGATCTTGAAGCTAATGGTTCCGCAATTTCTAAGTCATCCTTGCTCACTCGGGCTTCCCTCTTGACGGTGAAGAAGTAGATAAACAGATCTAACCTAGACCTGATTCCTAGGTAACCCTCACAAAGCGCCGCGTAGTTTCTAAGCGCGAGGATGCTATTCGGAGACAGGTTCTGAGGTTGAACCCGATAGTGTCTAAGGACTTCTATGAAGAAGTCAGAGATTGGGAGAGAGACGTCGCACACCAGTTGGGCTTTGAGGTATACCTTTTCTCCAGCAAGGGGAGAAGGGACGACCTCGCCGATCGGCGACGCCCGCTAGACCAGACCCTCCGTCATAGGGAGATACCCCTCGGCGAGCATCTCCTTGAGATCATTCTCGGCGATGTCCGAGCCGCGCCATTACCCCTTGTGGGAATCAGCCTCTTATTCTAGCAGTTCCAGCCCCGCTGGAATATGGTCACCGCCAGTGGATTCCACCACCGAGGTGCGCGACACTACCAAGCCCTCCGGTGGCACGTGGACGGAGCTTGCCGACTTGGCTATGGCTTCGCCTGACGCCGTCATGGACGGAATAGCACTGCTGCTTGCCATTGATGCAGGGGAGAAGGTGACTGTGGATTGGAGGAAAGTTAGGGTTTTTCCCTCTGTGCGCGCGGAGAGCTCGAGGAGGCGTTGGATAGAGGAAGAAGATGATGCGAGGAAGAATGAGGTGAAAAGATAAAAATCACCACGATTATAATTTATAGTACTCGACATCAAGATTCTTGCAAGTCGATCAAACAGTTGCTGCGTGGACGACGCGTGCGCGGAAATTTCGCCATGTTCCCACCGCCACCGCCAATGTTTCGTATCCTTTGCGCGGTGCATGTGTGAGTTACGAGGCGTCGCTGACCTATGGTCTACGTCACTCTACTAGCATAGGCAGGTGAACCATCCCATCTGAAGATTCCGGCAAGGACGGATCCATTCCGGCTACGAGAAGAGTACGATGGAAGATTCAGCGGTTCTCCGACTTACATGTTGAAGACGGAGAGCATTGCAGGGTTCTTGGGAGGACTGCAAGATATTGCTTGATGATTTGCCGACATTCATCTAGACGGAGCATTCAATATGAAGAGGCAAGACGGCGCAAGATCTCGGAGTTCTCCGGGGGCTACTGTTGGGGATATGCTAAATGGGTATCACCATTGCATGTCTCTAATCTGGATAACCCGGGTGGCCCATAGTCGGTAGCAAGGCCTATGGCCTGCTGGGTGGCCCAGTTAGATGGATCCATAAGGGAGGCCCATGCCGGATTAAGGAAGGCTACGGAGGAGTCACCAGTGTACCCGGAGTCTTGGAGTGCAAGACATGTTAGACTAGTTGTGTACCCTGTAGGACTCTATAACCTATCCGGCTAGGACTTTGCCTGTAACCCTAGGATCTGGCGACTATATAAGCCGGACCTGCGGAAGCCTTTAGAGCATAACCTTACCAATCAACTCATACCTCGCATAGCGAACCAATCCCTGTAACTTGGCGTATGGCCATTATAGTGATTTATAGCAGGAGTAGGATTCCGCCACCGTCGTGGGATCTGAACCTGGGTAAAATATGTTACCTCGTACCCGCCAACCTTCCACCTTATCACACATCTCTAAACACGCACTGTGGACCCCTCCATGGAGTACTCGTCAGCAATACCATGACAAAAACCTTGGTGAGGTTTGGCCTGCCAAGCGAGTTTTGAGAAATAAAAAAAGGTTTTGGTTTTACAAAATGTTGAAAGAAAGAGGAGGAAAAATGTTTATGAAAACGCACCCGGTTCTTTGCAGCTTTAGCTATAACAACTTAACCTATGCAACCACATTACCCTGGAGTGGGACGGGGCTTAAATCAAGGATAGTTGGCTCCAATATAGGACCCCGCATGACTACTTATACGGGATCACATCTCCCGAATGCCGGGGTTCCTTTACGAAAAGGGTTAACTTCTAGGCAGTCACCTAGAGGAATCGCGAACTGCCATCGGGAGCAGTCGGACGATACTATGAGCCCCTCATTGAAAGTGTCGGCTCTGAAGGAGCTGGGTTGCACTCTGGTTGGTCCGTGGATCCAGACATCCCGGTGTTGACGGGAACAACTCATAGGGCAGGCCTGTGTTGGAGTGGACTTTTCGAAGGTTATGTTTGATTATCCGAAACCTTCATACTTTAGTATGACGACCCGGGGGTGATATCGGCGGATGTATCAAATCTTGTGGGTAAAGTGTACAACCTCTTCAGAGTGTAAATCTATTCGAATAGCCGTGTTCGTGGTTAAGGACGGGTTGGACAAACTACTATAGAGTGGTGCTGCTTTTGTTTTCAAAAAGGACTTCATAAAAGCAAGTGTTTTCTAAAACCTGGTGGTGGTCCGTGGGATACCAGAGAAGGAGGAGGATAACCCGGTTAGTTGACGACCGTGGTGATGTTATAGGGTGATCCATTCCTATTTGTTTTCCAACCCTCTTAAAAAGGTTTCCAAAATGTTTTACAAAAGATTTCAACAAAACCTTGTAGATGCTATATCTACAAGAGAAACTATTTTAGAAAAGAACCCCTTTTGGAGCCCTCCTACTATCATAGCCATATGGCATATCTGATTGTAATCATTATCTTCTTAAGGTGGTTTGCGAGTACATTCAAAGTACTCACCGGCATTGTCTCTGGCTATTAACGTGGCCAGATTCCTAGAGGAGCGAGGATCAAGTAAGAAACTGACGTCTATGCGAGCTAGGGCGTATCTCCGACTCGGGCACCCTGTTGGGTTATGGCTTGACTCGGGTCCTCCGTGATTAGAGGATGTAACACCCTCAGAATCGGACCTATGCAAGTTTGGGCAAAATTCACCAAACCCGCATAGAAACGATTCAAAGGTGCCCACCAGGCACTTTCGTGCGGGTGGAAAACGAAGTAATAACATTACACAACAGTCCTCGATGGGACCCACAGAACAGATATATATAACAACGACTCAAAGAGTCAAGAATACAGATATAATATACAAAGATCCAAATCACCTTGAAAACGATATAGCGTCCGGCTACGGACAAGATGCAAATGGGGCTAAGAGCCCTGAAGAATAACCAATGGCGTCCATAACCCTGCCCAGGCCAAGCCGGAAGGGTAACCCTGCTAACGGCGTCGATCTCAAAACCTGCTTAAACAAAAGGGGTGCCGACAAAGGGCAAAGGAAAAAGAAGGAGCGTCAGTACTGAGGCCAGTACACGGCGAGGCTAGAATTCGGCGGTCCTCGCCTACAAAGGTATGGTGGACTGAGCGGCAGCGACAGCATGCACTAAACAACCTATAGAGACTCGATACAACTGGCGGTTATCAGAGAGGGGTGAGAATGACCTAACCGGATCCAACCTGAAGCTATCACCAAACAAACCCATCCTGGTGTTTCCCCCTCGAGACCAAACGAGGAAGTCAACCGAGGAACTCACACCGTTGGCAGTTTTATTTAATCAGTTATCGTTGCGGCAATTACTAGTCAGGTTTAGATAATCATCCTGATAAAGTAAACAGTGGGCACTTTTAGTTAACCATTCCGTGATAGTTGCAACAATTACTAATCAGATACAGATAGCATGAGATAAACCCAAAACCCAGCAGTTGTTGGTACTTTTATTCAGCCATTCCGTTGTAGTTGCAATACTTACTAGTCAGATACAATTGTCGCAAGCGACAACCAAACAAGCAATTGTGGGCAGTATTAATTAGCCATTCCGTTATAGTGGAGCTGATTACTAGTCATTATAAGTCAAATTTATAGCAGTAAACTTTAGTTATGCTTGTCTATGATCGAGAAACTGTGCTCCAAGTCGTCCATATCCGCGGACACGACTTTCAGAAAGTTTTACCCGGCCGGGGTGCACCAATAGCAACACACACTCGATCAACCTCGGAAAAACCAAATCAAAACCCAACGAGGCCTTCACGACAAAGCAATCGCAAGATTCAGAAATATTTCAGGGGGCCACCCCTTAAGTAGATCCCGCAACGGAGTAAGCAAGCTCCGAGACGGCCTCAAGGTCTGTGGGGACGGCTGTGAACGACTGGGAACCCCAAACGGGGCTTGTCGACACCGCGGAATCATGCCACTATCCTAAACAGTACAGTGTGTAGTACCTCGCACAATCGTAAATAAAGCAGTAAAGCATGGCATAAGTATAGGATCGTAAATAAAACCTCAAACTAGTTTGTGGCCCCAAGAAATAAGACGGAATCAAGCTCTGGCTCAGGGGGGTCCCATATACCTCCCGGATGTGGATAGCGCGATAAATCAAGGAACAGGTATCAAGTACTCGGGGTCTTACGGGACACAAGTGGGCGTTCGGAAACCAAATATTATCTATCACCCACCGATGCCTCTGCTTAATCAATTTTAGTTGTTAAACAGAAATTAAAGTGACGATAAGTAAAACTAGAATCATCTCCAACATCAACATGCGGCAAAACATCAGCAACCGTGGCATATGACGACACTTCTCAGCACTTGAGCAAGCGACTACGACGCGCAAGTCCAACTATCTACCAAACAATAGGTAATAGGATGTGTCCGAGGCAATATAGGGCTGCAAGGGATATCACGGGTACGAAAACTAAAGCATCGCAACACAGATAGCAATAGATCAACAGGAGGGAAGTAAATACTATAAAAGTAAGATAGGTAGAAAGGGGGGATGCTCGCCTGAAAACAATTGCCGAAGGTTCAACCGAAGATCGGGCGAAGCTCACATCAACTCAACGGCCTTATCCGCGAAGAACCAAAACACTAGAAGGAACACCGGATGCAATATTTAATACAACGGAAGAAGATCGGCATGATGCATGAATGATGCATGGCATGGCAAGGTGCGATGCAATTAGGTCATATTAAGTGGAACCGGGGTCCCGACAATTAATTAGATGGTTTGAGTTGTTTAGAACCCCCGCAATTTAAATGTTGTATTAACATGGCAAAAGATAGCACCGGGTCCGCTACACAAATTTAAATGAGGCCAATATAAGACTAGATTTGCCCGCATATGGGCCCCATATTTAATTATTAGGTGAATCGGCATAATGCCCCCAAACCACATATATGCATGCGAGTATGACAAATCAATATGCAATCCAGTTGTTATTATGCATTTATAAAATAGGGTATCGAGGAAAAAGGGTCACACATTTAGGGTTCGGCGATCTTGTTAGGGTTCCGGGGTTCGGGGTCGGGGTTCGACGGCCTTGGCGGGATCGTTCTCGGACTCCGGGGGTTAGGGTCTCGGATCGGGGTAGGTCTTGGCGCAACCGGGGAGCAGGGCTTGGTTGGCTTCGGGGGCGCATCGGTTCCTTCCGGGTCGACGCCGTTCTTGTTGTCGCGAAGGTCTTGTCGGGACCTCGAGACGGGTCGTCTTGGTGTCCGGGGTGCAGTGCTTGGCGTTCTGTGTCGGTGGCCTTGACGGTCCGGGTTCTCGAGCATCGCATCCGGGAAGAAGCGCTTGTCGCTCATGGGGTCTTCGGGAGCGGCTGAACTTGGGGTCCGAGAAGGAGTTCATGGCGTTCCATGTCCAGGGTTCGTGTGGTGATCCTGTTATCGATGGAGAACTTGGACTTAGCTCCGAAAGTTCGGGTGGCTTCTCGGGTACTTGTCCGGCTTGCAGCTATTGTTCACCGGAAGGATTCCAGGCAGGGTTAACATCTTGCAGTACCATCAATGCCTCCACAAGACCCAGGTCGGTGCCACGAACACATCACTGCAAACCACCACCGCACACTTACTGTCTGACCCAAAAACATGGGGCCGAGCTGGAGCGACGAACGACGGGGAGGGTCGGCTGATGGCGACGAGGTGGGCTTGGGGCCGCGGAAGGGCACGAGGAAGCCGGCGGCCAACGGGGTCCGCGCGGGGAAGGAGCTGCCGAAGGGAGGCGCATGCGGCGAGGTCGGGGCGACGGGGAGGAGCCGGGGTCGGCCGGCGCTCACACGGGGAGGTGCGGCCGGACGCGGGCGGAGCGGCGCCTGCTGGCCAGAGGGGAGAGGGGAGGAGCGGCGGGGCGGAGCTAGGTCGCTGGGGCGCGGGGTCGTCGGGGCTCGGCCGTGCGCGCGGGGTAGGTGGGGCCGGAGGCGAGGTCCGGGCGAACGGGAGGCGGAGGCGGAGGGTGCGGCGAGCTGGGGGGAGCGGAGGGTGTGCGGGAAGGGCGCCTGGGGCGAGGAAGGCACGCGGGCGAGGAGGGGAGGTCCGGCGACGGCGAGCTCGTGAGAGCGGCGGCGGGGTGCCGCGAGGCGGCGGAGGCGGGCGGGTCGCGCCAGCGAGGGCCGCTGAGGGTGAAGGCGGCGAGGCGCGTGCGGGCAGGCTGTCGCGCGGGAGGAGGAGGGCGCTGGCGGTGGGCGGCGGCGTGCGGGGCAGGGGCTAGAGGAGGGAGAGGCCGCGCGAGGGGAGGAAGATGAGCAGGGAGGGAGCGGCACGCCGCGCGGGGACGAGCGCTGCGGGGTGGGGCCCGGGCGGTGGGACCAGGTGGGGACGGGGCAAGGGGAGGCTCGGCCTGGGGATGGGTTATCTGGGGAGAGTGGCCAGGCGGTTGGCGCGGGGGTGTGTGGGCCTGGGGTTAGCTGGCAGGTGGGTGAGAGGAAGGAGGTTGAGTTAGTCTAGGTGGCAGGGGCTGATTGGTGGAGGGAGTGAGGCAGGGTGACGTGGCGGGATCCGATTGGGTGGGGTGAGGTGGAGGGTGAGAGAGGGTAGATTCCTGGGTAGATGTAGGATTTGCTGGGGCTGGTTGGGGTGGACCGATTAGAAAATCTGGGGCGGTCGTTCGGGTCGGGTTGGCCCGTTCGACTGCCCCTACTAAAATTAATATAATTTTTATTTGTTTTTAATACACCGATGCAATCGATATTTGTCAAACAAAAACACTCCGACGGCCCGGGGTTTGCATTTGAATTAAAGATAGGGCGTTTTAGAAAACAAAACGGGCTTTGCGAAATAGTTTTGGCAAACAATGCATGATGACGACGATGCAATGCACAAATTCAACGCGATTTTCAAGTAGTGGTTTTGCGGGATGCCACAATTCGACACCACTAACAATGGATCTCGCCCTCGAGATCCGCCTCATGGTACCGGAAGGAAGGTCGGCGATCTGCGTCTTCTCACTTCGTGTAGATCCTCGCGACACCACTAACAAGAGGTCGTTGTCCCTGTTCGTCAAGAGAACACTCCGGCTGAACAACGGGCGAAGTTAAAGGTAAGGCCACCTCTAACTTCCATGGAAGGAGTAAAATTGCATCGATCCACTATTCAATATACAAAGCAAATGATAAGAGTAGTGGTATGGTCGCGACTCCATCCCGCACTCGAAGCATTACTCTGTACACGAACAGATAGATTATGCAACCAACCCTCGGATCAGACTGAAGATCTCGACAAGCGAGGTTCGGATCAAAGGAGTGATGCAGACTCTGCATCGGATCTGGCGTGGAGGATGTCGTCGCGTCGGAAAAACACCGGAAGGCACAAACAAGAAACAAAGATTGGTGACACCGTAGACGGATTCCTCGGATAGCATGAAGACCGGATGTAGCAACACCGTTACCAAAGGAGGAAGCGAAACCCTAAAGGTACGACGGAACCCAACCACGAGAATTCCTGGACTCGAAGAAAGAGAAGAGAGCGGATTCAAAACACGTAGAGGTAAGAGGGGAACAGCAGAGGGGTAAGGAGTAAAATCAAACCTAATCAGAACTATCCGACCGATTTTCAAAAATAGTTTTGACACTCTACTTCGGCCGTTAGCTAGGTTATCCTACAGGCTGGACTTGTGGGGTATCGCAACTGCTGAGCTCTGATACCACTCTGTAACACCCTCAGAATCGGACCTATGCAAGTTTGGGCAAAATTCACCAAACCCGCATAGAAACGATTCAAAGGTGCCCACCAGGCACTTTCGTGCGGGTGGAAAACGAAGTAATAACATTACACAACAGTCCTCGATGGGACCCACAGAACAGATATATATAACAGCGACTCAAAGAGTCAAGAATACAGATATAATATACAAAGATCCAAATCACCTTGAAAACGATATAGCGTCCGGCTACGGACAAGATGCAAATGGGGCTAAGAGCCCTGAAGAATAACCAATGGCTTCCATAACCCTGCCCAGGCCAAGCCGGAAGGGTAACCCTGCTAACGGCGTCGATCTCAAAACCTGCTTAAACAAAAGGGGTGCCGACAAAGGGCAAAGGAAAAAGAAGGAGCGTCAGTACTGAGGCCAGTACACGGCGAGGCTAGAATTCGGCGGTCCTCGCCTACAAAGGTATGGTGGACTGAGCGGCAGCGGCAGCATGCACTAAACAACCTATAGAGACTCGATACAACTGGCGGTTATCAGAGAGGGGTGAGAATGACCTAACCGGATCCAACCTGAAGCTATCACCAAACAAACCCATCCTGGTGTTTCCCCCTCGAGACCAAACGAGGAAGTCAACCGAGGAACTCACACCGTTGGCAGTTTTATTTAATCAGTTATCGTTGCGGCAATTACTAGTCAGGTTTAGATAATCATCCTGATAAAGTAAACAGTGGGCACTTTTAGTTAACCATTCCGTGATAGTTGCAACAATTACTAATCAGATACAGATAGCATGAGATAAACCCAAAACCCAGCAGTTGTTGGTACTTTTATTCAGCCATTCCGTTGTAGTTGCAATACTTACTAGTCAGATACAATTGTCGCAAGCGACAACCAAACAAGCAATTGTGGGCAGTATTAATTAGCCATTCCGTTGTAGTGGAGCTGATTACTAGTCATTATAAGTCAAATTTATAGCAGTAAACTTTAGTTATGCTTGTCTATGATCGAGGAACTATGCTCCAAGTCGTCCATATCCGCGGACACGGCTTTCAGAAAGTTTTACCCGGCCGGGGTGCACCAATAGCAACACACACTCGATCAACCTCGGAAAAACCAAATCAAAACCCAACGAGGCCTTCACGACAAAGCAATCGCAAGATTCAGAAATATTTCAGGGGGCCACCCCTTAAGTAGATCCCGCAACGGAGTAAGCAAGCTCCGAGACGGCCTCAAGGTCTGTGGGGACGGCTGTGAACGACTGGGAACCCCAAACGGGGCTTGTCGACACCGCGGAATCGTGCCACTATCCTAAACAGTACAGTGTGCAGTACCTCGCACAATCGTAAATAAAGCAGTAAAGCATGGCATAAGTACAGGATCGTAAATAAAACCTCAAACTAGTTTGTGGCCCCAAGAAATAAGACGGAATCAAGCTCTGGCTCAGGGGGGTCCCATATACCTCCCGGATGTGGATAGCGCGATAAATCAAGGAACAGGTATCAAGTACTCGGGGTCTTACGGGACACAAGTGGGCGTTCGGAAACCAAATATTATCTATCACCCACCGATGCCTCTGCTTAATCAATTTTAGTTGTTAAACAGAAATTAAAGTGACGATAATTAAAACTAGAATCATCTCCAACATCAACATGCGGCAAAACATCAGCAACCGTGGCATATGACGACACTTCTCAGCACTTGAGCAAGCGACTACGACGCGCAAGTCCAACTATCTACCAAACAATAGGTAATAGGATGTGTCCGAGGCAATATAGGGCTGCAAGGGATATCACGGGTACGAAAACTAAAGCATCGCAACACAGATAGCAATAGATCAACAGGAGGGAAGTAAATACTATAAAAGTAAGATAGGTAGAAAGGGGGGGATGCTCGCCTGAAAACAATTGCCGAAGGTTCAACCGAAGATCGGGCGAAGCTCACATCAACTCAACGGCCTTATCCGCGAAGAACCAAAACACTAGAAGGAACACCGGATGCAATATTTAATACAACGGCAGAAGATCGGCATGATGCATGAATGATGCATGGCATGGCAAGGTGCGATGCAATTAGGTCATATTAAGTGGAACCGGGGTCCCGACAATTAATTAGATGGTTTGAGTTGTTTAGAACCCCCGCAATTTAAATGTTGTATTAACATGGCAAAAGATAGCACCGGGTCCGCTACACAAATTTAAATGAGGCCAATATAAGACTAGATTTGCCCGCATATGGGCCCCATATTTAATTATTAGGTGAATCGGCATAATGCCCCCAAACCACATATATGCATGCGAGTATGACAAATCAATATGCAATCCAGTTGTTATTATGCATTTATAAAATAGGGTATCGAGGAAAAAGGGTCACACATTTAGGGTTCGGCGATCTTGTTAGGGTTCCGGGGTTCGGGGTCGGGGTTCGACGGCCTTGGCGGGATCGTTCTCGGACTCCGGGGGTTAGGGTCTCGGATCGGGGTAGGTCTTGGCGCAACGGGGGAGCAGGGCTTGGTTGGCGTCGGGGGCGCATCGGTTCCTTCCGGGTCGACGCCGTTCTTGTTGTCGCGAAGGTCTTGTCGGGACCTCGAGACGGGTCGTCTTGGTGTCCGGGGTGCAGTGCTTGGCGTTCTGTGTCGGTGGCCTTGACGGTCCGGGTTCTCGAGCATCGCATCCGGGAAGAAGCGCTTGTCGCTCATGGGGTCTTCGGGAGCGGCTGAACTTGGGGTCCGAGAAGGAGTTCATGGCGTTCCATGTCCAGGGTTCGTGTGGTGATCCTGTTATCGATGGAGAACTTGGACTTAGCTCCGAAAGTTCGGGTGGCTTCTCGGGTACTTGTCCGGCTTGCAGCTATTGTTCACCGGAAGGATTCCAGGCAGGGTTAACATCTTGCAGTACCATCAATGCCTCCACAAGACCCAGGTCGGTGCCACGAACACATCACTGCAAACCACCACCGCACACTTACTGTCTGAGCCAAAAACATGGGGCCGAGCTGGAGCGACGAACGACGGGGAGGGTCGGCTGATGGCGACGAGGTGGGCTTGGGGCCGCGGAAGGGCACGAGGAAGCCGGCGGCCAACGGGGTCCGCGCGGGGAAGGAGCTGCCGAAGGGAGGCGCATGCGGCGAGGTCGGGGCGACGGGGAGGAGCCGGGGTCGGCCGGCGCTCACGCGGGGAGGTGCGGCCGGACGCGGGCGGAGCGGCGCCTGCTGGCCAGAGGGGAGAGGGGAGGAGCGGCGGGGCGGAGCTAGGTCGCTGGGGCGCGGGGTCGTCGGGGCTCGGCCGTGCGCGCGGGGTAGGTGGGGCCGGAGGCGAGGTCCGGGCGAACGGGAGGCGGAGGCGGAGGGTGCGGCGAGCTGGGGGGAGCGGAGGGTGTGCGGGAAGGGCGCCTGGGGCGAGGAAGGCACGCGGGCGAGGAGGGGAGGTCCGGCGACGGCGAGCTCGTGAGAGCGGCGGCGGGGTGCCGCGAGGCGGCGGAGGCGGGCGGGTCGCGCCGGCGAGGGCCGCTGAGGGTGAAGGCGGCGAGGCGCGTGCGGGCAGGCTGTCGCGCGGGAGGAGGAGGGCGCTGGCGGTGGGCGGCGGCGTGCGGGGCAGGGGCTAGAGGAGGGAGAGGCCGCGCGAGGGGAGGAAGATGAGCAGGGAGGGAGCGGCACGCCGCGCGGGGACGAGCGCTGCGGGGTGGGGCCCGGGCGGTGGGACCAGGTGGGGACGGGGCAAGGGGAGGCTCGGCCTGGGGATGGGTTATCTGGGGAGAGTGGCCAGGCGGTTGGCGCGGGGGTGTGTGGGCCTGGGGTTAGCTGGCAGGTGGGTGAGAGGAAGGAGGTTGAGTTAGTCTAGGTGGCAGGGGCTGATTGGTGGAGGGAGTGAGGCAGGGTGACGTGGCGGGATCCGATTGGGTGGGGTAAGGTGGAGGGTGAGAGAGGGTAGATTCCTGGGTAGATGTAGGATTTGTTGGGGCTGGTTGGGGTGGACCGATTAGAAAATCTGGGGCGGTCGTTCGGGTCGGGTTGGCCCGTTCGACTGCCCCTACTAAAATTAATATAATTTTTATTTGTTTTTAATACACCGATGCAATCGATATTTGTCAAACAAAAACACTCCGACGGCCCGGGGTTTGCATTTGAATTAAAGATAGGGCGTTTTAGAAAACAAAACGGGCTTTGCGAAATAGTTTTGGCAAACAATGCATGATGACGACGATGCAATGCACAAATTCAACGCGATTTTCAAGCAGTGGTTTTGCGGGATGCCACAGAGGATCTGCTGCTTTTATGTATCTGAGCCCTTAGTGGCATTTTGTAAGTCTATTTATGTAAACATTGTTGTAATCGATGTTGTAAATGGATGTACACTTTGATATCTGTCGAGTATGCGCCACGATGCACTGATCATGGGGTCGTGGTGGTATGCATAAAAGGTATTTCCGGACCGTAAATCCGGGGGTGCCACAGTCTACGCGGCTCGAAGAAGCGTGGCAATGAATATTTGGCCATCGATATTGAAGAGGATGGCCCATTGGTGGACATGCGGTTCCGCGGAGAGGCCACAAGTCCACGAAGCAAGATCTCAAGCGTGAAGCTTCATCATTTACAAAGCACGAGACACTGAAGGGATTGGTCGCCGAAAAGAAAGTGGCAAATGCCAAGGGGGATGAGAGACGATACGGGGATGGTAAGCTTTATTGACCTCCAAAACGAGAGCTCTTGAAGTTAAAGGGAACAATGCTCGGTCTGGATCCATAGAGAGAGGCCAAAGTGATGGCCGAGGAGAACCGAATCATGATGGCCGACTTAAGCATCATGAACCTGACTCAAAGGGCTTGATTTGAGAAGAAGCAAATGAGCATTCGAGAACGTGACGCATGATCTCCTTGGCTAGACCTTGAAGTCAACGAATAGATTTTCAGGACATCCCCCATTATTTTTATGGGTTGTACATATTTGTCTAACTAGTTGGGAAGTACTAACTACAATAATATGGAACTCCTGAATAAATTGGAGCTTCCTTATTTGTCGGCAAAACAAACTGCAGTTATACATCAGGAGTGATGAATCTTTTAAAAAAATACAAATTTAGGCAGTACTGATTACCACAAATATCCAGTTTATAAACTAATTTTCCTATGTAAAGTGTTTATTTCATACAAAACAATCTGACAAATTCCAGGATTTGGTTTTAATTGTCCAGAAACATAGCATGCTACTTTCCTAGAAGGTATTTACAGCTGCCTGTTATGAAGTCTATTGGGAAATAATTTGAACATGATGGCAACCAAGTAACACAACCATGCTTATATTTTACTCAAAGTACAAGATGTTGTAACTACATTAACAATTACCCAAATTATGTGCTTGGTATCAAGGGGAATCTTGAGTATGACTAGTGAGGCGAATAAATTCAGATAAGAAAAAACAACTTGGCCTATTCTCCGAATAATCATTACTTGGCTAAACAGGACACATGTCACTGGATGACAATGAATTTGAATTATTAAACTATAAGAAATAAATTGACCATAAGTTAAGCAGTGTCGCACCATATGGCTAATTCTTTGCCAGGCAACCTCCAAAAAGATCCCAAATATGCTGAACCAAGTACAGTGTTCTCTATAGCTAACTTTAGCTCCATTTATTGGTTCAAACCCAACATAAAACAACAATTAAAACAAACCGTGTGTCCTCTCGCAGCTTATGGAAACCACTACTCCATCAGCACCAATTAAACGATAATAGTACAACTCTTATAAGTGCACTGCTCGTACAATCCAATGAAAGTCGACATTAGTTAGTCACCCAGTGTACCGAAGGTCACTCATGTCTGATGAAGACGTTGTACTCGACGGTGGCGTCGCCGGTCTTGAGGTCGAAGGCGTGCGTCCTGGCCTGCGCGTACCCGCGAGCCCACCTGAAGACGCCGGTGCCGCCGACGACGGCCATCTCCCGCACGGCGTTCGCCACCTCGTTCCGGCCCATGATGGCGACGCTGCTGCCGTTGTACCTCCCCGCGGTGAAGACGAAGTTCATGTTCATGAGCAGCGCCAGCGTGTCCTTGCCGGCGCTGACGTACGTGCCCTGCGCGCGCCCCAGCAGCGTCGAGGAGTTCAGGCCGGGCCCCTCCGTGAGCGCGTCGTCGATGGCGTAGACGGCGCCGAAGAAGGTCTTGGAGGCCTTGGTCGTCGGCGCGCGCGCCACCGGCACCGCCGTCGGGCTGGCCCCGCTCACCACGTCGTGCCAGTACACCTTGATGTGCGTCTCCTTCCCGTCCACCGCAGCTGCCACGGTGAGGAGGAGGACGACGAAAAGCGCGACGGAGGCCATGGCTAGCTGCTACAGCTGCTGCGATGCTCTCTCTTGCCGTGTGTGTGTGCCGTGGAAATAAATGTCTACGTGCAGGCGTGCCCGTGTATTTATGCGCGTGGGAGTGAGAGAGCGCTTCTGCGGCGTCTTGGCGCTCCAACCTTGGTGGTGTATGGCGTGTTGCTTCCGCTGGTTAGGTGCCATTACGGAGGCACGGAGGGTGAGGCTGGAAAGGAAGGATGACACTTGCTCTCTACGGGAAGTATACAGAAGATGCCCCGATCGATCGACGGTATCTGTAATTTGCACGACAGCAGCCTATCAGCTGTCTGAGATGTCTTAACAATCTGACTATGTCAGAACCTACCAACCATTTGCTCTAAAACGATCTTCTGCCTATTTTAGGAATTCAGGCACGTAGTAGGAAATGAAGCCGAGCAAGGAACTACAGTTATTGGTTGGTGCAACGACGACGTAAACATGAGCATGAAGGGACCATGTCATCATGCAACAACCCACCAAACTTTTGCTTGCAGGGGAGGATGGGGGAGGATCCAATCTGACTTTTCGATTTTGCTACTAGATCAGAAAATGCATGTGAAATGCTAGAGGACACCTACCGAACACTAGCCCTGTGAGTGGTTCAACCTCTCCAGTTTCAACATGCATCTTGCTGTTCTTCCACCTTGGATAACAGCACTTGATATGTCCTCAACAACTATGAGAAAGGTTTCCGCGGCATATTTCTGCCCTTGAAACTGTAGATAATCACTTGTATTGTAACAAACGAATTAGGCTTTTGCGATTCCATCAACTGTTGTGTAATGCGTGCGAGAGAACAATTGTTGGCTAGCAAAGGCCTAAGTCTGGTAGATCAAAAATAGTGTCAAGAGGATACAACATGTGCAATAGGTAGTATGGCATCAAGCTGAAGCAAACCTTCAACTACAGAGTGTTCTGTTGGAATGTGATGCAGCTGCTTTTGGCTTTGTCGTACAGGATCGGCGTTAGTTGGTATTCCATGGTCAGGTCGATCAGGATATTCTGGTATCGAGTACAGGATGAACCTCGCCCGACTACATCATAAAAATCAGTGATCAGAAGATCTTCGACCATAAACTGCTTCTAGTTAGCATGATCCAGCTAGTGGGTACACTCCACTTAAAAACAAAAGCAGCCAACCTAACTTAAATTTACTGACCTTGAATAAGTATAAAACAGTCCCACGAAATCTCCAACATGCCCTCTGAATGTTCAATGCAGACGCGGCAGGAATACACGGGGGTACAAGCCAATCAGAAGACGATACCACCTGATTGAGGTGTACAGAAAACATCAACAATGTATCAGATAAGCTCAACTGCTCTCTGATCCTAGTCATTCTTCATTCTACCCTACAAAATTCACTTGTGTCCGGAATGTACTTATACAAGGGTATCTGTTCGCACTGCAACTTCTTTTGTTTATTTGAGACTGGTCCTAGTGCTATTGATTTTCTCTACAGCTCGAATCTTCTTCGACTTCATCGAATGGTCATCTACTCATTCTTCTTTTGGTATCAATAATATCTTCGTCTTGACGAAAGTATGGAGTCTGAGGGGAATCATAAGATCCCTTTCTATCACAAGTATTGATATGCTAGAAATCCGAGTGATATATGCAAATTAAACTTGAATGGGTAATAGGAGTTCTGCATAGGGGGCACTCAGGCTTCTCGTTGCACCACTCCATTATGCAGTTCCTGCACGTAATGCCATGAGTTCATACCAATCAAGAGAGGGGTTGAAGGGTTGAAAGCCAGTTTGCTTACAGACATATAGCAGTTAAAAGACAAATTTTACCAGCAGAAGACATGGCCACAGGTTGTGGAAGTAGGATTCTGACGGGTACTGAGACAGAGAGTGCATTTGCTCTTGCTACTGGACACCTGAACATCACACAAGACATTAGCACCACTCAATAGATTGCATGTACAGAATTTTAAATATAAATGGTTGGAAGCATATGCAATTCTAGGACTACTAAAAAATTTTACTAACGTTTTTGGATTCCAGATCTTGATTTGTCAAGAAAAATGCATCACGAGGTGCATCTGAAGAACAACATGTAATATATAACTGACTGTTTCCAATACAAAGGTGGAGATTAGTTTGGTTAATGGAGCGTAGTTCATTTTCCGATGGTTCTTAGGTAGACAAAAGAAGTCATTCAAATTCAAGAACATCTATCTGAAGACAAATACCTCTGAACCAGAAGCCAAATCTACAGCTTTACCATGGCGGATATCAGTGATGATATTTCCATCTTCGTTTAGAACAGGGACACTCCGACCTGTTTCACCGTTCATAAAGATTTGGGTTAAATACTTTCTACTCCTGGGTGTAGTTACACCGACCCTCATATACTACCATGCGGATATGGATGCAGGTGGACCGTCCAGCGGACGAGGCGGACTGACCGCTAGATTAGTTCATGCAAGGAATTGATTAAGTGTTAGTGAGTATGTGATTAAGTGCATGCAACGAGTTGGATTAGGCGGACAGGTCTGGATCGTCTAGTGGACGTCCGCCTGCATCCCTACATGCGGACGTATATGTGATACTTTACCAGTTTGACTATGTTTACATACTATATCTCAGATAGTTCAAAGCAAGTTACGTGAAAAAATTGCAAGTGGGCCATAGTTTGCACTATACTACGTATATTTGAAATACCTTCAAATTTGTATATAAAAAAGGAGTATGTGAAAAAAAATGTACATACTACCTAAAAAGTAGTATATATACTACCGAAAGTCTTGTATACTTCATACTACACGTACATACTCTCAGGTATGATAAATACTACTCCCTCCATCCTAAAAAGGATGTCTCAGATTTGTCAAAATTTGGAATGTATCTATATGCTAAAACGTGTCTAGATTCATGCAAATTTTGACAACTCTGCAACATCCTTTTTAGGACGGAGGGAGTACCAAGATTGTGTGAAACACACGTGGGTATAACTACACCTGGGAGTAGTATGAATATATCCGATATATTTGTATCATTGTAATGAAGTAACTCAGAGGTTCAACTTAATAATAAAAGAATGTTTGCGGTGAATCTATAAAAAAATAGGTATTGGTTCACTAAATAAAAATAGGACTAGTTCAAATAACCTCAGTAAAAGAGTGTACCCGTAGACGAAGGATAGCTTCCAGATGAAATTTGATTAATGGAACTAGCTATTGATGATAAGTTACTTCTTCTGAGTCTTTCAGCGCCAAGAATACACAGCTGAATCAGCAAGAAGATGCCCAATATTTGATACCTGTAAATGTAGCAAATTACACTTAACATCTGGAGAATTTATAACTAGAAGGAAGATAGGGTGAAGATAGTACAAAACACGAGAGATCCTGATAATTTTTCTTATCATTTGCATTCTCAAATTCAATTGTGGCGTGTAATTTTATAGCACAATGGATGTATGATCTGTTTATGTGTGAGTTCATTTAGTTAGTCTTTTAGGAAAAGTAAATAAGTACAGAGAAGGGTACCTGGGTCTCTGATTCATTGGCTTACCAATGAATACATAATGAATACCAGCTCCTCGCTTTGATAAATGATAATATAACCCTACAGCAAAGGAAATTTATATAGAGGTGTAATCAAATACTTAATAGTTACTTCCTCTGTTCCACAATATAAGCCTTTTTAGCAAGCTAAATATCTTGCTAAAAAGGCTTATATTGTGGAACGGAGTAGTAGTACTTAGTACAGATCCAACTGACATGATAAGAAATAGGATGTAACCAACTAATTATCAGCCAGCGTCACCCATTGTTTAATGCTTGAAGGTAAGCAATATTAACAAGCCATTCAATCCTATCATAGATAATTTGAATAACAGAATTGCAGCAAGACAGCAACAGTGTCTATGAATGTATTAATGTGTGACAGTGTTCTGATATGCAGCATAACATTATGATAAATTGAGTGAGTTGAGTTTGCCAGGAAGAGTCAGCCCGGTGATTTTAATTTTCCCTCTGGCCACACAAAAATTTCAGGTTCCAAGACTTTAAGGTGATCAGTAAGCAGACATGAGAAACAGAACAGTTTCAGTTGTTACTTGTTACACCAACCCATAATAACAATCAATTGAAATATATCTCAAATAGAAAATGATTTTACATTCCTATAGAGCATAAGATACCTTCAAAATAGAAGAACATCAGGTTTGTCCGGATACCCAACTGTATAAAATCTTGACCAAGCGGCAGAATCTAGGAACAGACAAGACACAACGTATAGTAGTTAGACAAGAAAGGATCTTATTAGTGTTAAAACAACTTTTCTCATTTCTCAATGAGTGAAACTAGGAAGATTTTCATATAAAAATACAGATGCACATAGGAACTACGACAATTTCGTACCGAAGGCCATTTCTGAACTATCCATAGCCAAAAGGCATGAGCTCTGCTTCTCAACCTTGAGAGAGTAGAAAAACTCAAGCTTGCTGAAGCGTCATTTGTATTTGTAGAGGATTGTGCAATGCCTCCACTAGAGTTATCACTTTCATGATGATAATCAAGCTGAGAGTCATCGAGGTAAATACCACGAGAGACAATTCTCGAACTGTTAAAATCAGTGAATAGAAAATTTGCGATCAACTTCTTCCAGCAAAGAGAATATTGGTTAAAGGACCGTATTTAAATTTATGACTAACATACCTGATTCTTTCAGCAAGATAGGGCACAGCAGTTTGGTACAAAATGAAAAGCATCCGCCTAGCAGGTGTGGGCGGAAGTCCATGTGAGGTTGCAACCTGAACAGCCCAATCAGAACATATATGCATCAGCATAATACATTAATAATAGTCCTCAAGATTCTAATGGTATAGACTAACTTTCTGCCTCAAATTCTACAAGATACAGAACAAACAGATTTGATCATCTCACTGGCCATCACACTTGGTGTTCCTTGCCTTTTTTTTAAACTTTGGAGGGATCTTTCAATTAATTGGCTAACCAATAGGCCCATCTAGTAAACTAAAACAGTATAATGTTTAATGTCAGACGAAAAGTCTTCATAAGTAAATCATATCCACGTCATTAGATTTCTTTTGTGATTCTTGCGCAAAACAGAGAAAGGCTACAAGCTCAATGGCAACAGATAAAGTATGGGCCACCAATACACTACCAAGTATCAGATGAAATAGCTGGAAGCAGACACTTAAAGGTACATAAATTTTGTCCTTGTTAAAAAACATAAACGATGCTGAAGAAGAAGAGGCAATATGACCTGAGATATATCACAATATTCTTCTCCAAGTGTTTGCTGGCCTGAGCCTGTTGTTAGCAAGTAATAAAGGGACTGGCCAAGAAGTTTTATCTGTGGAAGTTCAGATCGACGTAAGTTTCTGCCACATTCTATAAATTAAATAAGTAAACATGAATATGTAAATGCCAATAATATGAATGTTGGCATAAAAAAGGAAATAAAGAGAGAACAATACTCAAGCCCCTTCTCTGTGCAGAAGCTCTATGGAAGATGCAGCTCAGACAGGATTTTGTTTTGTTTTATCCAGCACAACAATCCTACTCTACTGAGATTCAACACCATACAAATGCCATATTGACATTATCCAGTTAAAAAAAGTAATTTCAAGCATCGAACATAAGATACAACAAATAATCTGTGAATCAAACTAACTTGACAGAACTAGCTATTTGGAGTATGATGCAGAATGGCAGACTAACTATCTTAGATGAAAACTTTAGCTGTTAGCATTTATTAATGTTTAAATTGTTGGAAATAATCTTGCCCTGATACGTTTGATTAGTTATCCATGTGTCCAGACTACATATGGAAAGTCACCGTGTCCTAGTATGAGATGTCTAAACGTGTTAGTTGCCTTCATGTGGAGTCATACGTAAGTGAACTGTGTCCTAGTCTATGTTGGTCTGTACGTGTAGTCCTAGTCCGTGATGGATTAGCATAGTGAGTAGCTTGTTTAAGAAAGTAAAACTAGTTTGCATCCGCATAGAACATGGTTGAGAGGGTCGGGCTATGTATACAAGCACAGCCTAGGGCGTGAGTTTTGTAATCATGAGAGTTTGAGAAAAATAGAATTAACAGGGTGCCACCCTGTTGGCAAGGAGAGCGAGTGCGCTCCCAGTCCGTCTGTGTTCGAGTCCCAGACTCCGCAGGTGCTCAGGTTGTTTCTTCTATCAAATTATGCCACCAAAGGGCTAGTCCTGGTTGGTCTCATTTTTTGAGGACCAGGCGCTGGCCTGGTGGCTGATACTCCGGGTGTGGAGGCCAGCCCGCCCGGGTTCGAGTCCCAGATATGGAAGACTTTTGAGTCGCCGCTGAGGCATGCTCGAATAAACCGGGTGTCTCACCTACCTAACAACGTATAACCAAGGGAGGGATCATTCCCCCGTTGGCAACGTTTTTTAGAAAAATAGAATTAAACAGAAAAAACAGGGCATGATACGAGCCGGTGGCTAACCGTTTTCTGAGTGTGTCGTGTCGTGGGTGAAATCCAACATAAATTGCTCACTAACCAGCAAAGTAAATGGTTAGCCATATCGCAAACCCCTAGATCGTGTGATCTTTACTAGGTGTTCTGCAAAACTTACCCACGAAAATATCAACCTCTGAAAACATCCATTATCACCGCCAATCATGTTAAATCTATAACTATAAACGGATATCCAACAGCTGGACAATTTCAACTACTAGTATCCAAGTAAACAGAGTCCATATGAACCATTCACGATACTATTAGGCATGTAGCAACTAGCAACCAACGCTCAAAGATGTGAAGTTTCGAGCAGAATACAATAGCTACCAATTTCCACAAACTAAGTAGAACCACATGCCAACATAGGCAATTTAGCACTCACCTCGTTCTGGTAAGCAACGGCAATCCTGGTACCTGCATCATCAACAAAACGCCTAATCAAAACCAAATCCCAGACATAGCAGTGGTGGTGGGGTGGGGGAGGTCGCAAACCGAAGAGTTGACGGAAGGCGTCGCGGCAAGCCTCGGTGACGTGGGCGGCATAGCTGTCGTCCTTCTCCGCCGCGCGCATGACCTCGGGCTGCGCCGCCGTTGGGAACCGCCGCGGACGCGCGGCTGCCCCGCCTCGGGCGCCGCCGCGGGAGCTGGGCCCCGCATCGCCGGCGGGATCCCCGGCTCTCATCTGCTCCCCGCACGCGGTAGAGTACAGAGCTCAGAGGAGTGCGCGTCTGTGCGCCGTGGTGGGCTCCGGACCTCCGGTAGTAGGTTTTGCAGACACACCCTTCTGTTCTCATTATTTCTCTCTTCAAGCCTCATAGCTCTCATGCTTTGCGAGTTTGTGTGCGGTTCGTGAGTAGCATAGGGCCCACGTGTCATTGACTATATCAGATTAACACCTTGTGGAGGTCGTAGGCGGTAGTAGATCTTTTCGGAGAGGCGGCTCGTCCCCTTATTTAGGGTTCAGGGTTCAAGCGGCGGCTACTTCCTCCTCTTCTCTCCTCTTCTCAAGGTTTGGGTCTAGTCGAGTAGAGAGGTTCTAGATCTTCCGTTGGAGAGACGCCATGAGCCGATCGGGGCAGCCGCCGGATTTGAAGAAGTAATCTCCCGTCCTTTTTCTTCTCGACCTAGATCTATTTCGCCTGTTTTTTCTTTTTCCGTGCGATTCTAATGCTATTTTTCTTGGATTTGCAGGTACATGGACAAAAAGCTACAGAGTAAGTCTGCCTATCTGATTTATGATGTTTTTTTTTGTGGAGTATAATATTTGTCAGGCGCGAGATTTATCTTTTAGGATTCTGGGGCGTCTATGCGCTGGTATTAGGGCACGTTTAACGGGGGCGTTAAAAGTAGACGCTAGCCGATTTTTCCAGTCCGTACCGTTCGATCTCGGCTTCATCCCGAGATTTTGTGAAGCTTCCGCTGGCGCTTGCGCTCGTTTTTTTTTGGTGGAGGCAGTGCGGGGCTCTATCCGGGGCATCCTGGCGCTAGATTAGCGGCAAGAGTAAGCGCCGAGGGTTGCAAAACTAGTACTGTTATTGGGAAATGAAGATCGACTGATGTGCTAAGTGTAACTTACAAGAATATTATGTTTGTATTTGTACTTACTGCGTGACTAGTAAATTGTACCTAGTACTGGTATATGATATTCAATAATGGTCCTTTTTGAAATTGTAGAATCTTCATTATGTTTTATTCCTTTGGGGTATTCTGTGTGCTGGTTTACTTGTACCTGTGTCTGCACTCTAATGTTGGTGCAACCAATAAAGTATTCCCCAAAAAAAGCCAAATAAGGAAAAAATAATTTGGCTGAAGAATTGTTCTGCTAGTTAAGCAGAAATTGTCAAGGTTTCTTGATTTACTTTTGGTTTCTGAATATAGCTGACTGTAGGTATGTACTTATGTATGAACGTGAATATGTTCGTCATTAGACATGGACATGTTGGTGATGTAAATGCCCTAAATGATGATATCATAGTAAAGCTATGGGTTTATTTCCAAATGAAGCTTCTTTGTCATAGTTACTCTGATAGGGCATCTACGGTCTTGTTCTGTTGCATAAATGTAGTTTTGTGGTATTACCATGCACATTCAGATATTTGTGCACATCTTGGCATTTGCAATTTGTGTATTCTTTGGAGTCTGTTGTCATGTTCTAAAAAAATTGGACCTTGATTTACTTT
This sequence comes from Avena atlantica, assembly GCA_910589765.1. Lineage (NCBI taxonomy): Eukaryota > Viridiplantae > Streptophyta > Magnoliopsida > Poales > Poaceae > Avena > Avena atlantica. The sequence goes on along the minus strand of OU342738.1, from coordinate 349,671,392 downwards.
TGATTTATGAATATAGATGACTGTAGGTATGTACTTATGTATGAACGTGAATATGCTCGTAATTAGCCATGGATATGTTCTGTTGCCTGGCTTTGCAGTTTCTCATGTTGGTGATGTAAATGCCCTAAATGATGATATCATAGTAAAGCTATGGGTTTATTTCCAAATGAAGCTTCTTTGTCATAGTTACTCTGATAGGGCATTTACGGTTCTGTTCTGTTGCATAGGGTGTAGTTTTGTGGTATTAACAACCTGCATATTCATATATTTGTGCACATCTTGGCATTTGCTTTCTGTATTCTTTGGAGTCTTGTCATGTTCTAAAAAAAATTGGATTTTTATTTACTTTTGATTTATGAAAATAGTTGACCATAGGTATGTACTTATGTATGAACGTGAATATGCTCGTAATTAGCCACGGATATGTTCTGCTGCCTGGCTTTGCAGTTTCTTATGTTGGTGATCTAAATGCCCTAAATGATGATATCATAGTAAAGCTATGGGTTTATTTCCAAATGAAGCTTCTTTGTCATAGTTACTCTGATAGGGCATTTACGGTTCTGTTCTGTTGCATAGGGTATTGTAGTTTTGTGGTATTAACAACCTGCACATTCAGATAGTTGTGCACATCTTGGCATTTGCTTTCTGTATTCTTTGGATTCTGTTGTCATGTTCTAAAAAAAATTGGATTTTGATTTACTTTTGATTTATGAAAATAGCTGACCATAGGTATGTACTTATGTATGAACGATATGTTCTGCTGCCTGGCTTTGTAGTTACTTATGTTGGTGATATAAATGCCCTAAATGATGATATCATAGTAAAGCTATGGGTTTATTTCCAAATGAAGCTTCTTTGTCATAGTTACTCTGATAGGGCATTTACGGTTCTGTTCTGTTGCATAGGTGTAGTTTTGTGGTATTAACAACCTGCACATTCAGATATTTGTGCACATCTTGGCATTTGCTTTCTGTATTCTTTGGAGTCTGTTGTCATGTTCTGAAAAAAATTGGATCTTGATTTACTTTTGATTTATGAAAATAGCTGACCGTAGGTATGTACTTATGTATGAACGTGATTATGCTTGTAATTAGCCACGGATATGTTCTGCTGCCTGGCTTTGCAGTTTCTTATGTTGGTGATATAAATGCCCTAAATGATGATATCATAGCAAAGCTATGGATTTATTTCCAAATGAAGCTTCTTTGTCATAGTTACTCTGATAGGGCATTTACGGTTCTGTTCTGTTGCATAGGTGCAGTCTTATGATATTACCAACCTGCACATTCAGATATTTGTGCACATCTTGGCATTTGCAATTTGTGTATTCTTTGAACTTGTCATGTTCTAAAAAAATTGGAAGTTTTCCATTGCTCTATTTTTATTATTTTGGTTTTCTGTTAAGTATAATATGTATTCTTGCAATTTGTTTCATGGGTTGCTTAGTTTACATAGATTGCTGCCCTAAATGACAAACTTCTTAAAAGGCTACAGATTGTGTTTCCAAGTATTTGTTTGTCATACTTGATAGTAGCTCATTTCTGGGTCACATGTCCTCCTTTTAATTAATTTATATATTTATTCATCCCAAAGCAGACCATGTTAGGTATTTTGGACAGAGATTTTACCTTGTTTACGTTATGAATGACATACATTCCTGGTCAACTTATATGTCCATACAGAAAAACGTTAAACATGGTTGTACTTGCGAATTCTAGGAATTATTCTCCTAAATTCGACTTAGTTTGTGTCCCCTCAATTCAGTGTTCCCTCTTTCTATTTTGTTATTGAGCCACTCTCTACTTTGAACTTCTCATCTGAACGTTACGCTCTAGCTGAACATGGTGTTGGTACTACAACCTCGAATAGTTGTGTTGTCGACTTTGGAAGTGCTATACGGTGACAGATGCTTAGATGACGCTATTGATGGTGTTAGTAAGTAGTTAATCATCTGAACTTGGTCTTTAGACTAAGCTACTTAAATACCTTGTCATTCATAAATTGATAAAATTCAGTCCCGGGAGCTGCATTTTCCTATTTTCTGTTTCAAGCTCTTAAATTTCAAAAGGAAAAAAGAACTATGCACATTGATCAAAATTTTCAAGTTTCCTCTTGTCTGTAATAGTCTGGTAAAGTGATGTTGAACTATGGATTATTTTTCCTCCTCTGCTTTAATGGGCTATTAATACTCACTGATTCTCTGCTCTATTGTTTCCAGTCAAGCTGAACGCAAACCGTGTTGTCATTGGTACGCTTCGAGGATTCGACCAGTTCATGAATTTGGTTGTGGACAACACTGTGGAGGTCAATGGAGATGAAAGGAACGACATAGGGATGGTGGTGAGTAATTTTTTCTTCCACTTGTTCTTTAATGGCGAGACACACAGTGCCTACTAACAGTTAGGACATGCCTTGATCTAAATGCTTTATCAACTTCTCGACTTATCGTGCTGTAACAACTTCTGCAGGTTCTGAGAGGAAATAGCGTTGTGATGATTGAAGCCCTTGAACCAATTGCGAAATCTCAGTGATATTTCAGCTTACCTACTTCTGGTTTGGTACCTGAGCTGATGTGTTAAGTCAAAACTGATATGTATGCAGTCAGTCGTATTTTATGAGAACTAAGTCAATGTGTGAGATTTAGCACCTTTGTATAGGCTGACTGTCTTTCGATGCTTGTGCTGCTCACTCAAAGCTAACAGTGCCGGGATTATTCCATGCTCTGATATTCCGGTCTAGATTGAGCCCAACTTTTGTGGTGCTGTTTTTGTGTTTGTCTTTTGATGAACTGTCGCTGAAGCTTCATTCATGTTCTGTGATATTTGATTTGCATGGCCCTCTCTTTTTGTTCGGGTCTCTAATAACAATTGTGGGAAAATTATACGAGCAAGACCAACCTTGTGTCGTGGTGCAGAGCAGTTGGAAAAAAAAAATCTCTACAGCTTTGGGTGGTTTGTGTGGTAACTGTTTCCGAGCCCAGCAGACACCGAATATACCTCCATATGACCATATTAGTTTCTCTCCCTGCTTCTTCCTAGCCTCGAGCCTCTCTGTGCTTAGCGATAAACAAGTGTGAAAATGTACCTACGTCGACATGATCATTTATTGCTGCTACAACTTGAAGTCCGCCTAACTATGATGCAGTGCTCTTTGCTCATTGTTGTTGAATGGCCATGGGAGCTGTGCTCCGGGTTAGTAGTAGTACTGGAAGGTGCTTACCTCTTCTGGGTTTTACTTCTCTAGAGATCGCCGAGGAGCTGGCGACTATTTGTCCTCATCCAATGCATCAACTCTCGTGTTGCTCCCTCAAAAAAAAAAAACTCTCGTGTTGCATCCCTGGCGACTATTTGTCCTCATCCAACGCATCAACTCTCGTGTTGCATCCCTCTTTATAACACGTAAAAAAAGAACGCCTCAACTCTTTGACCCAGGATTGCTCATAGGTTGGCTCTTTGGTCAAGGATATCAAGGTTATGGATGTAGGTTTCTGGCCGTAGCTAGTCCTCCTCTTCCTATCCTCGCTCCAGTGGTGGCGGAGCATGCGTGGAGTCGTTTGTCCCGTGAATTGTCTAGGATCCAATTCGTTTTCGTGTTTGTTTATATGGTTTTAGGTAAGTCTCTTCCGATTTACGGTTGTCATCATTGACAACAGTGACTGCTCTGATGTGTTGGTCTTTCGGGTTCTTAGCATGACGACTTCCTATCAGTATACTACGACCAGCTTTGTCCGGCTCCAGTGATAGAGGGACAAGAGTCACCGCTAGATGCTTTTATTTGTAATCTTTATTATTTTTAATCCTCTTTGCATCGTTAGATGCTTTTATTTGTAATCTTTATTACTTTTAATCCTCTTTGCATCGCGATGGGATGAATTTCAAAAAGAAAAGAGGTAAGCCTGCTTATATATATAACCTATATATATATATACCTAATAATAAAGCACGAAGTGTTTCTTCCGGTCCAACACTTTTTTAGACAACTTTGCCCTCCCACCAAACCACATATTACCACCTTGTACCTAACCGATAGGTGCTAAATAAAACCGTATTGTGCCGCTTTTGTACGTCTTGGTGCATTTGGTCGCGTCCGCTTTGCCTTTAGCCCTACTTGGATTGGAGTTTTGACCGTCCACGACTACACCTAGCCCCAAGTTTAATCTCGGTCAAACAAAACAACTCCATATAGGATTTCCTAACGTGTGTGTCCGTTGGTTCCCTATACATACACGCTGTGATCCATGACCATGAGACGATCCGATACTCCTTGTTCGTAGCTAGCGTGTTCCAAACTCTCACACCCTGGTTCCATATATGGGCAACCGCAACGTGATGTCGACCACGAGTCCACGACCACCGGGAGTGGTTTCAGATCTTCGGCGAAACCTTGACCAGGATTCATCTGATGTCATCGAAAAGCCCCGGACTAGTATGATAGTTCATCATCGCCGCCTGCCGGCCGGCCGCATCCGTGGCGTGACCGCTCTACAAGGCGCCGACCAACCTCAATCACGACGTGGACCCCCGGTCTCCCGAAGCCTCCATCATGAACGAGGCCGTCGTGGCCACCGAGAAGTACCGAGCCATGGCGATTCATCGAGTACTTAGATCGATATTGCTCACCAATTCGCTCACCTCTGGTATCGCCCCTGACGCGGCCTCCCCAATGGAAGATGTGGAAGACGTATGTGTCTCGCTAGAAACCTCCCCAAGCGCCGCCGCCGCTTTGCTAGAGCAAGCCAAAAGCCAAACGCCCCCTCTTCCTTGAACTGCTTCTGAACTTCTCCACATCAGGGCACGTCCTTCTTTTCTTTTCTCCGCTGAATCAAAATTATCAAGAGGACACCTTAAGAGACTAGAGAGACTGGGCGCGTCAAAGCAGGAACTACTTGACACAGCTTCACAACGATATTCTACATGTATGCTCATGTATCTTAGTTCTGCTAGAACCAATCATAGAAGAAACAGTAGTACAATTGCAGTCTATATGGTTTTGTAATTTTTTTAATCATTTATTCTTAGCAAGCATTTAACACGTCAATGCATTGGCGCAATCGCAGGGAGGGAGGGGTCAGGAGAGATATGAACCTACAGCGCAAGTTAGCAGCTGGGAGACCAGATTAAGCGTCACTATCTCATTATCAAGATGGGCATTAGGTATTCCCATGCCCCCTTTGTGGTATTCCCATGCCCCCTTTGTTTTCGGCAGGGTTAGCACATCCCACGCTTGGATGTGAAGAGTATTGCCTCATCGTCATAAAACGTTCTAATAGTTATCCTACAAAGGATGACTGGACAACAAAAATAACATGGCAGCTAAAACATTAACAAGTCATCTTGACATGGTAATGAGAATTAGCTTTTTTACGGTAACTTTTTTTCCCGTTGCAATCGCACAGGCGCAAAAAAAGAAAAACTATAGTGCTCGGACCAGCAAGGACCAGCCCAGTCGGTCCGTTGCGGCTAATCGCTCGGGCCGGCCTAAACATTTCGAACTAAACCCTACTTCCCGATTCACCTCGAATCTATATATTCACATCCGCTCCCCTGCTGTTCCAATAGAAATCTAGGGTTTATCCTCCGCCGCCGCCTCCTCCTCCTCCTCCTCCTCAGCGTTCTACGCCGCCGTGCCCCTCCGTTCTCCACTATGGCTCAACAGATCAGTAAGAAGCGTAAGGTACGAGTCGGAGCTTTCTCCCCCTTCGATCCCCAGTCTGATTCCCGTAACATTTAGATTTGACGCCCCGTTGCTCGCTCGCAGTTCGTCGCAGATGGCGTGTTCCTGGCTGAGCTGAACGAGATGCTGACCCGCGAGCTCGGAGAGGACGGCTTCGCCGGCGTCGAGATCCGGGTCACCCCCATGCGCACCGAGATCATCATCCGTGCCACCCGCACACAGAACGTCCTCGGTACGTTCATTTCTGGATGCCCATACCCGTCAGAGCAGCAAATATCCGATATTTTTAACTTGTTTCGATGGATCCGGATCTTAGATTTTGTTGCTTCGGTTGTCGTGATCTATGACCTTCAGGTGAGAAGGGCCGGAGGATTCGGGAGCTGACGTCGGTTGTGCAGAAGCGCTTCAATTTTCCGGACGGCGGCGTGGAGCTCTACGCCGAGAAGGTCATGAACCGTGGTCTCTGCGCCGTCGCCCAGGCTGAGTCACTCCGCTACAAGCTCCTCGGTGGCCTCGCTGTCCGAAGGTTGTTATCAAATCCATACACACTGAAACTGGTGCTATTATTGCATAGCGTACTTCCATGTCATCTTCACAACAGGCTTGGCTCTTTGCCCGCCAGGCCTGTGTTCGATGGTGACATAAATCAATCGCTACCCTCTATTGCACTTTTCAAGCAGTGGGAATTGCTATTGTCCCATTGTGTACTGCCTTGGATGGAATATGACTATATATTCCCTTATATGTTTTAGTTAATGTTCCTGCTGTTGTTAGCTTTACTCCATGTCATCTATAAAGCAAATAGGTTACTTTATGCCAACTTTGTGTCGGAAGATGACTAAATCACCTGCGCCAACCAGTCTTCATTTGCTGGAAGCTTTATCTAACAGGCTTCAAATGCGTTCTGAACTGGTTGGCCTCATTATCTTCATTATCTGTATTTGCTTACACATACATATAATGAATCTTGTTTTATTTATAATGTTCGTGTGGTTGTTAGCTTTACTCCATGTCATCTATAAAGCAAATAGGTTACTGCATGCCAACTTTGTGTCGGAAGATGACTAAATTATCTGCACCAATCAGTCTTCATTTGCTGGAAGCTTTATCTAATAGGCTTTGAATGCCTTCTTAACTGGTTGGCCTCATTATCTGTATATGCTTACACAATTTTCTTTTTCCTTGTGTTAGGACGGGCTTATGAAATTGCAAAGTAGATTTCGTATTGTTGTAGAAGTCTGATCAATTGTTATTTTGTTGCTCTCTGGCTAAATAAGTCCATGTATTTGCAGGGCATGCTATGGTGTACTCAGGTTTGTCATGGAAAGTGGTGCCAAGGGCTGTGAGGTACCTATCCTGTTAACTAAAGTTTGTCTATTGATTTGGGACAATTTAGCTCATGTACTGATAGATAGTTCTGTTTTAACAGGTTATTGTGAGTGGGAAGCTTAGGGCACAGCGTGCTAAATCCATGAAGTTCAAGGATGGGTATATGATCTCTTCTGGCCATCCTGTCAACCAGTATATCGATGGAGCTGTGAGGCATGTTCTTCTGAGACAGGTTTGGGGCTTACTACTTAACATGAAATTAGTTGCTATAAATCAATGCTAAGGTTTATTCATGTAACTAGCTTCATGATCTGTTTCTTACTTGCTTCCAGGGTGTGCTGGGTATCAAGGTTAAGATTATGCTTGACTGGGATCCGAAGGGCAAACAGGGACCAGCCACACCTTTACCAGACCTTGTTACCATCCATCCCCCAAAGGATGAGGTTGAGTTCTTGAGGCCTCTTGCAGCAGAAATAGCAGTTGCTTAGAAGTGAGCAATCGTTGTTGCTCAAGTAAAAAACTTTAGCTGTTTAGGCGTTTAGTTGGACTGATGCTTGGATTTCATATTTTGTAGTTATGCTTCTATATATGAAAAGAAGTGTCTATTAACAGAAGAGCTTTGCCTTTTAAAGTTGCAAACACCAGCAACTTAATATAAGCCTTTAAGATTTTGTCCTTATTATTATCATATTGCTAGAATGCTTGGTGATCTGATGACAAGTGTCATGATAAGTATACTGGAGTGCTACAAATATGCCTTTTCTATATGGTTATGTTTTGTTGCTTAATAATTTTATCAGTAATTTGTAGGTAGCTTGATGCCAACATCGGTATATTTGTTCGTCATCCTGCAGGATTGTGTGTATCAGCTTGATGCTTTTTTATGTGCGTCTTATGCTGAAAGTGTTTCCTGCTATATCAACATGGGGAAAGTGGGCAGTTGGGTCTAGCTTATATGCTTTCTCCAACAATCATTTTCCTCTCATCTACATGAAACATTTGTGTACCTCTGCGGATTTTAGTAACTTTTTTTGCCCTTGCTTTGCTGCATAATTGTAATTTAGTTGACTTTTTTTGGCCCCTGTGCTTTGCAGAATAAGTGTGTATTGGCTAATGCTTTGTGCTATGCATTTTTTGCCGAAAGTGCTTTCTGCTATATTATTTTGATGGAAGTGGGCAGTTGGATTAAGCTTGATAATCTGTTTTCTCCAACAATCATTTTCGTCTCATTTGCCTTCAGATGCATATTCTTGCGATTTTTAAGTCTGGATCTACATCCATAAGCTCATGACTCCTGATTTGTTGATGGATTTCTTGGAATATTTGATGCCTGGCAATCATTTTTATCAATAATTTGTAGGTAGCTTGATGCTAACATTGGTATATTTTTTCATCCTGCAGGATTGTGTGTATCAGCTTGATGCTTTTTTATGTGCGTCTTATGCTGAAAGTGTTTCCTGCTATATCAACATGGGCAAAGTGGGCAGTTGGGTTAAGCTTATATGCTTTCTCCAACAATCATTTTCCTCTCATCCAACAGACTAAATGAAACATTTGTGTTCTTCTGCACTTTGTAGGATTTTAGTTAAAACTTTTTTTGCCAGGATAAGTGTATACTTCTTTTTTGCCCTTTTGCTTGTGCTTTGCAGGATAAGTGTGTATCGGTTAATGCTTTGTGCTATGCATTTCTTGCCGAAAGTGCTTTCTGCTATATTAATTTGAGGGAAGTGGGCAGTTGGATTAAGCTTGATAATCTGTTTTCTCCAACAATCATTTTCGTCTCATTTGGCTTCAGCTGTATTTTCTTGCGATTTTTAAGTCTGGATCTACATATATAAGCTCATGAGTCCTGATTTGTTGATCTATTTCTTGGAATAATTGATGCCTGGTAATTCTCTCCTTTCCAGCGTTTTGCATCTTGTCGGCTCTAGATGCAGGACTATCATGATTGGCATTGCACTGATAATTGTGTGTACTGGCCTGTATTTGTTTCCTGCTAGACAAATTTGGGAGAAATGGGCAGTTGAGTCATCAATTGGTATTATGGTTTCGTCAACAATCATTTTTCTCATATGTCCACACCGTGAGTTTAGCCTCTTCTTCTGCATTCCTTACCATTGATCTTATTGTTTTAGATGTGTCTACTTGGGCAGCAGGGCCCTTTTGATCCTAGTTTTTGGCTCTGTTTGACTTTTTTCTTAATCAGTTATTTCTTATTTGAATATGAACATGAGATGAGCTGGAACTAGTTTATGTTATCTTCCAGATTGGACAGTGCACACTCTTTTCAAGTTTTATTTAATGTGATGAACATTAAATTTCGTTGCCTGAACTTTGTACCTCTGTATTTGCGCTATCTGTGTTTGTAGACGTTTCTGATTTCCAGCTATCCGTGTTTGTAGATGTTTCTGATTTCTAATACATCACATACTAACGCCTCCATTTGCTGGAATGGGAATAGTTACTGCATCCAGTCTCTGGAATTGGAATAGTTTCTGATTTCCAGCTATCTGTGTTTGTAGACGTTTTTTATTTTTGGAATAGGATATGCTAATTCCTGCAAACTGCAACTTAATCTGTCCGTAGCCGATCCTGCAGCAATCGTGAGGCTGATCCTTGGCCAGACTGTTTCCTACTGTCTCAAATCTGCAGGTTCAAACAGCTACTCTCCCCTGCACAAATTAATTGGCAGAGCTCATGAGTACACTTATACTACCTCTATCCCAGTTTAAAAGACAGTTTAAAAGACTTACGCGTGTACCTAGATCGTCCGCATGAGCTATATAATATGAATTATATAATATACAAATTATACCATTAGAAAATATAACATTTCAAGTTTCTAATAGTATAGTTTTTATCTTATGTACCTCATGCTAAGTTGGTTAATTTATCGACCTAGAAATACGCGTAGGTCTTATAAACCGAGACGGAGGGAGTACTATTCATCTTGATTTTTTATTGGGTACTTCCTCCGTTTCAAAATATAAGATGTTTTAGGTTTGTAAAGAAAATGAATCTAGACTTCTTTTAGTATGTAGATTCCTCCCAAAGTTAAATGAACCTATATACTAAAACAAGTCTAGATTCATTTTCTTCACAAATCTAAAACGTCTTATATTTTGAAACGGAGGGAGTACTTGCATAACAAATTTAACTCTTGAGTAAGTTCATTGTCCTATACGGGGAAAACCTCTTCAACTCAGTTGTATAGCACCAGCATTGTGTCGGATGGATGCCCATCGGGTTAGCCCCTTTGAGATCATTTTTAGATGTGCCTTAGGCGCTGGAATTTCTCGGACGATGTGCAGGCCAAGGTGAACTTTTACGATGTGAGGAGGGTGCCAAAGTTACCTAAGTCATCAACGACATTGATGATAGGTTGATGGAGGTCGACAATATTTTGGATGAGGACAAAGTGTAGTTTACCACTATGTACTAACATAGTTTATGTACCGTTTTGTGGATAACAGTGCAAAGATAATGATTGGCTTAACAATAGTGTTTTGAAACGGGTGGAAATTTTGTGTTTCTATGAAGATTTTGACACGGCGATCAGGGTAGAACCGTTTGGTCGAAATTTGGTTCTAGCTCGTTCTGGTTTACTGATTTTTTTATCAATCATTTGATTGGATGATTATTAGCGTGGGTATTTCGAGCTCTTTGCTCTGTTTTGCGGCAATGTCCAGTTTCTTCAAACTGTGCTATGTGGGGTGTATCCTCAATTGATGTTTGATCCGCGAGTAGCAGATCTTTGTTGTTTGTGGCAGGGGCTATTGCGGTTTCAGCCTTGTACTAGTTAAAAAATGCCCGTGTGTTGTCACCGTTATCTTTTCTTTTCATATCAGATGGCGATCACATGTCAATATAATACTCTTTCATGTGTATAAAAATGAAAGATAGCCGCATATGGTGTCCTAAAAGGCATAAAGATTCTGGTTTGTTTGAAGTGGATTCAGATTAAAGGTATACTTTAACTTCATTGGAATATAAAGTTATAACCAACCAATTACCTTTTATAATAATATTTCAAAAAGATGTTCAGGACGATTTCTTTGATTTCATTTGCACGGTATTTAAATAAGTGTACAAAACAATTTGTACTTGGCTCCTACCATTCTCCAGGAACAATAATTATCATTACTACAAAGATTCTATGTACTCCGTTCTAAAATAGATGTCTCAAATTTGTTAAAATTTGGATGAATCTAGACACTATCAGTGCATAGATTTATCCAAATTTGAGACATCTATTTTGAAACGGAGAGAGTACAAAATATTAAAACACATGCAACATAGTGTACTCACCGTACAAACTGGTTCAAACAATTAGTTATCACCACATGAGAGCATAAAACTAAAGGCAAAATAACCAGCTGGATCCATGTAGATGAATACATCATCATTTTCCTGGATGTTATTCCGAGACTAAATGCTTGTACTTTTCAGGGAAATTCACCAACCAAAGCTTTTTAGAATACCAGCCAGTGATCAACATGGCCAGAAAAATATGTTTGAACCAGTTTGTACGGTGAGTACCCGTCACTCCCGCTTCTCTTGAAGCATCTCTAGCAGATCCCTTAAAAACACGGCCTTTAAAACATATACATGGACCATGAAAAACTGGTTTTACAATGTCGTTTGAGCTCGGGCGGAAGAGAAACATAAAATGCAGACCTTAAAACTTGTTTTACAATGACGTTTGAGCTCGGGCAGAAGAGAAACGCCAAATGTAGACCTTAAAACCGAATATTCGCAGCATATTCCTGGAATCATGTTTTTTCTTCGACTTCATCTTCCTCCTAGCCCGACCGCTTGCTCTCCGGCATGCCCACCTGCCTGCCCTGGTCGCTGCTGTTAAAAGTAGGAACGAGAGACAAAGTGAAAAGGACAATTACTATTCATTGATGAAGATGTACATATTTATAGGGGTGAACCGACGCATACTATGGCGGTTTATGGAGGCGACGCTTCAGGAACAACTGCCTACGTCGGTTCTCCATGTGCGGATTACAAGCAGGGATTTTCCCATTTAATGAAAAGATTAAATCCTAACACTCCCCCTAATCTATGCTTGTCCTTGTGAATCTTCATCGTTTTGGAATAGTCTCCCCCAAAAACCCTGTGGGAAAAATATGAGGAGTATGGTAGGATATGCTGTTAAAACTCATTCAAAAACCCTGTGGGAAAATAAGGAGAAAATGACACAACATATAATGATTATCGTCTCTATTAACTCAATATGAAATAAATCCATAGAATCTAGAGGTCAATAAATATGTCGTTTATACCATCTTAAAAACCCTGATGGGGAAAACGGATAGTATGACATATGATCTTATGTTGATATTACCTCATTAAAAACCTTAATGAGAACCTGTAAAGTAAACTCATTTAAGGAAAAAAGAGTGTAATATGATGCTTTGAACATGAATAGTTCAGGAAGATACCCCCCCTGATTCTTGCAAATCTCTGTTAAGAATAATTAACACGCGTTAATTAAGAGATAATCTCCGTATTAACCGCACAGGAAGTTGCCACAACGGGGAACCGTCGGCAACGTTTCCGGAGCGTCGCCTCCAGGAAAACTGACTCCTGGAACCGACATATTAGCAACTGCAGACTGTATATATTTGTACATTCATCATCAATAAAGAAAAGAGGATTCATTCTAGTCTCTCGCTGTCAATTCTTCTATTCTTCACACGTTATCAGCACGCTCCCAGCAAGAGCGAACTCCGGCGATCACCGGAGTAAGAATGAGAAAAGAGGTGAGAAACATGCCTCGTCCGATGCCCCTTTTCCTCCGTCGCTCGCGCTTCGTCGCTCGACGCCGTCGCGGAATTGGGGTTCGCCATCACGACCTTCGCCTTGACGGCCGCCGCTATGGTGACGGGCAGTTCTTCGGCCGCCGCCACGGTGCAGGAAACTACCGTGAGCGCCGCCATGGCCTGCGCGTTCCCCGTGGTGCCGGCCCGACGAACGGCGATGTGCCGGCTGTGCCTCCCTTTGCGCCGCCAATCCCGGACTGGCTTCTCGCCGGTCCGGCCGCGCTGATGCTGGGGGCCGACGAAGTCGACCCTGTACTCGCGCCACCGCCGCCGCCATTCTGGTGCCAGGCACACGGGTGGGTCGTTTGTCCACTACACGTGTACGGACACGGCACAGGACAAGCCCTAGATGACGACGTCGCGGGCGCCGCGCAGCAGCCCCCAACGGCTCCTGCCGGCATGGGCGCGGCCGGCCTGTCGCCCACCTCCGTCTTCGACTTCGGAGGCCCGTCCGACGCCATCGAGCCGCGCCAGCCGTCTCCGACCCCCATGGTCGTTGAGACTGGCACTGATGTGCCGCTCCAGATGCCGTCGTCGGAGGTGCCTCGCTTGCAGGAGCACGAGGGCGACGCGTTCGCCTTCGTCCCGGCGCCGACCGGAGCAACGCGCTTCACCATGGACTCCGGCGTGCGCAGCTTCACGAGTGCCGCCCATGGCAATGCGGTCGCGCCACTGAGGCTGCCGTCCCCAACACCGGCCTCTCCTCCTTCACCGTGCCCGGGATCCCGCCGCCGCCTGATGCCCTTCGGCTTCCTGGCCCCCAGCCCACCGTCGAGCGGCCGCGGGCGCCGCGCCGGAACTTGGAGCCCAGCCATGCTGGGCCTCTCCAACGGCGTCGCGCCCGGATACTGCTTCCCTGATGACTCCTCCGACGAGGAGGCCCGCGGAGGGAGCAGCTCTGGCCGCCGGTGAACTCCGCCCGCGCGGCGCTGGCTGCTGGTACGGCAGGTCGAGGACAGCGCGTGGAGTGGAGAAGATAAGGTTATCGCGTGGTGGGGAATTTCTGCGACCGTGGACACCGTCCGTGGCCCAGTTTCCTTATCGCTTCCTTATAGTGAATAAAAAAACGATTCCCTGCTTTACTTAGCATGCGGTCGTACCAGTAGCTTCTAGTTTTTTCCTTAGTTTGCTATTCTGGTTCAGCACATTAGCATATTACAACAGTTCTAGCAGTAGATTAATTTCTGTGATAGATTCTGTTATTTTTCAGTACAAGTTTTTTTAGTACTGTTTATTTGTCGAGTACTATGTGTATTCCAAAATATTTGATGTAATATATTTCCGTGTGTGTGCACGTGTTGAGATTTATTACATTCATCGTCTGCAATTGAGATTTTCAATTTCTTGCAATAGATCAATTCATCGTCTTAATTGAGTCATTTTGACTTGATACAAGCACGAATTGGTATGCAAAATTTAAAGTGATTTCTTTAAATTGATGTTTTGGGAACACAAGGTAGTGGCCAGATCTACTGCACTGCAGATTATCACCACTACTGTTTAAAGCCTACATTTTGTCATATTTGACACTATGATTGCTTAACAATGTGCTCTCCCAAACATTTTATTAAGTCATGACATAAGGCATTAGAAGTATGAGTATCTACTGATTTTATCAGATTATACTCTCTATTGCTGCGAGACGGACTCCGAATATTCTTCGGAGATTATCTACAATATGTCATACTTAACAATTTGAAGTTCACACTAATGATTTCAAGCCCACTTCTTGAAGTCGTCATTTAATTTTGCATAGTTCATTACAACATGACCATGATGGATTTTAATTTACCGAATGTAGATTAACATTCTCTGGTTTACCATGTAGGTAACCGATGGCTGGAAAAGAGTTCGATTCACTCGAGCTTAACGGCCACAACTACCCTACATGGGCCATGGACATCAAGATCGCTCTTGCGTCCCGTGGGATAGTGTGTGCCATCCAGAACCCGGACGACCCTCTTCCGGCTAGAGCCGCACCACTGAGAGAAGAGCAGAAATATGCTGCCTTGTACATTATAAGGCATCATATTCACCCAGATCTTAAGTCCGAGTATTTGGAGGAGGAATCCCCATTTACTTTGTTTCAGGCCCTCAAAACGAGGTATGAAAAGCAGAAGGCAGTTGTCCTGCCCGAAGCACTTCATGATTGGACTCATCTTCGATTCCAGGACTTCAAGTCCGTTGGGGATTACAATCATGAGGTTCATAAGATAAGTTCTAAGTTGCGTTTTTGCGAGAAGGAACCTACAGATGCGGAAAAGATAGAAAAAACTCTATCCACTATGCTCCCATCTGAAAGGCTCCTCCAGCAGCAATACCGCGCTCGCGACTACCAGGTCTATTCAGACCTTATTCATATCCTACTTCAGGCTGAAAAGCATGATGAGCTTCTTGCTAAGAATGGCTCTCAGCGCCCGGTTGGTTCCCAACCTTTGCCGGAAGTTCATATGAATGTCGCGAATGGAAGAAAGTTCGGTGGCGCCTTCAACGGCAACCAATCGAACTTCAAGGGTAAGCGTAAGCGCAACCGGAATAGGAAGCCTCGAAACTCGGACCGTGGGAAAGGCACCGCAAAGCCAAAGTATGACAAAACTAGGCTTTGTGACAAGTGTGGATGCTACACGCATCCTACTAACAAGTGCAAGACCCCAAAGCATCTGGCAATCCTCTACCAGCAATCCCAAGGACGCAAGGCACCTCAAGGGAAAAGGTTTGAAGCCAACTTCAACCTTCATCCAGATGGCACCAATGGAGCTGGTTGTTCGCAAGATGCTCCTCCTGGACCTAGCAACACCATGACTCTCCAGCAGCCCGAGGATCCTATGAGTACGGAGAACATGATGATTGAGTATGCCTCAAACAACGTGTTTGGAGACTTCGACTAGTCCCACTATCTCCTTAGTGATCACTTTATTTTATGTCCATTTGTGATGTTGTAATAAGAACATAAGTATTGTTGTTGTCATTTATATTGTATCAGCACTTTGATATAATAAAGATTGTATTCTATGTATCTAAATAAGGTTTTCTTATTGAAAATTCTTCATTTTCATATATAGCTCTCTACGGGGACAATCCGATGGAAGAGGAATTATGCCTTGTGGACAGTGCTACCACAAACTCTATACTGAGGGAGTTGAAATATTTTCAGACTCTGAAAAAGATGAATGGAGATATTTTGACTATCGCTGGACGCGATATGGTAATTGTTGGCACTGGATGTGCCATATTTACCCTCCCAAACGGTACACAAGTGACAATTGAGGATGCCTTGTTGTATCCCGATTCGTCACGTACCTTAATCAGTTATCGAGATATCCGTAAGAATGGTTTTCATATTGAAACCCATGAAGACAACAAAGAAGAGTATCTGCTCTTCACAAAAGATAACGGATATGGCAAGCAAGTACTTGAAAAAATTCCTTCTCTGTCGTCCGGACTGTACTATACGTATATCAAGCCCGTAGAACATGTTGCTTACAAGGTAATCTTCCAGAATGTTGATGCATTTCAAACTTGGCATGATCGCCTAGGCCATCCCGGTATCGGGATGATGAGGAAGATTACTAGCAATTCCATTGGTCATAATTTGCATGAGTCCAAATTCCCCCAGTCATCAGACTTTGTGTGTACATCATGTGCCACAGGGAAGCTAATTTTGAGACCTTCGCACCTCAAAATACAAGTTGAACCACTTCAGTTCCTTGAACGAATTCAAGGTGATATTTGTGGTCCTATCCAACCATTATCTGGACCATTCAGGTATTTCATGGTTTTGATAGACGCATCTACACGATGGTCACATGTGTGTCTTCTTTCCACACGAAACCATGCATTTGCCAAGATAATGAGGGAAGTAATTAAGTTACAGGCCCATTATCCAGAAAGTCGAATTAAATCAATTCGCATGGACAATGCTGCAGAATTCTCTTCACGCGCCTTCAATGACTATTGCATGGCCTTGGGAATTGAAGTTCAGCACTCTGTTCCATATGTCCACACTCAAAATGGTTTGGTTGAGTCCCTAATAAAGAGGATCAAACTTATTGCAAGACCTTTGTTAATGAATTGCAGCTTGCCAACTTCGTGTTGGGGTCACGCTGTTTTACACGCCGCTGACCTAATCCAATTGCGAACTACTGCATATCACAGTACTTCCCCTCTGCAATTGGTACGTGGAAATCCTCCCAGCATTTCCCATCTGCGTAAGTTCGGATGTGCTGCATACATCCCGATCTCACCACCACAGCAGACATCCATGGGCCCGCACAGAAAACTAGGGATCTATGTGGGGTACAAATCGCCGTCGATTATTAAGTACCTGGAACCCCTTACTGGGGATCTATTCACAGCCCGTCACGCTGATTGCATATTTGATGAGGAACATTTTCCGGCATTAGGGGGAGATTGCAAGTACCAGAAAGAATGCCCGGAAATTGATTGGAATGCTATCGCCATTTCAACCTCTGATCCACGTACCCAAGAGACTGAACTCCAAGTTCGGAAAATTATCAATTTGCAACATCTTGCAAATAATCTGCCAGAGTCATTTACTGATCTAAAAGGTGTTACTAAATCCTGGAAACCAGCCAGAAATGCGCCCGAAAGAGTGGAGGTACCAACAAAAACCACTCAACTCCCTGATCCTAAAAAGAGGGGGAGTAGTACGGCCACTGACTCGAAACCTGCTTCTCGCAAGCAACAAAGGAGAGTGAGGAGAAAATCCTCCAAATCGGTAAATGCAAGTCAGCTCAACGTTGACGAACACCTTATGGGTAGTATACACCCAGTGGAAGGGCAGCCTCCACAACCCAGCTCCAGCTTGCACACACTTGCTGGGACATCGGAACACCTAGACTCACGCGTATTGGGAAATCACGAAGAGTCATCAAGGGTGCATGAGATATCCACCAACTATATCGATTCTGGAGAATCATTCAACCGTAAGTCTACGATTGTCGACACTTATTTTTCTGCTACAATTGTTGATACCCTTCTCAATGATCATGATCCAAGGACTATCGTTGAGTGTGAGAAACGCTCCGACTGGCCTAAATGGAAGGAAGCAATACAAGCAGAACTTGCTTCGCTTAATAAAAGGAAGGTATTCACAGAAGCAATACCAACACCTCCCAATGTTTTCCCTGTGGGATTCAAATGGGTTTTCCTCCGGAAACGGAATGAGAACAATGAGGTGGTGAGATACAAAGCGAGGCTCGTAGCACAGGGTTTCACGCAGAGACCCGGCATTGATTTCAATGAGACATATTCTCCAGTAATGAGTGGTATCACTTTCCGATATCTTATATCTTTGGCAGTGCAAAATCGTCTATCTATGCAATTGATGGATGTCGTGACCGCATATCTTTACGGGTCACTAGATTCGGACATATACATGAAGGTTCCTGATGGAGTCTCTGTCCCGAATGCAAGCGCTAAACGCAACATGTACTGTGTAAAACTGAACAAGTCTTTATACGGCTTGAAACAGTCGGGACGGATGTGGTACAACCGACTTAGTGAGTTCCTTCTTCAGAAGGGTTACTCCAACAATGATGACTGTCCATGTGTCTTCATCAAGAAGTCCTCTTCAGGATTTTGCATCATTTCAGTGTATGTCGATGATCTCAATATCATTGGCAACACACAAGATATTGATGAAGCACGCAATCATCTAAAGACAGAATTTGAGATGAAGGATTTGGGTCAAACCAAATTTTGCTTGGGTCTCCAAGTCGAGCACCTTCCCTCAGGAATAATGGTACACCAAGCTGCCTATATCCAGAAAATATTGGAGAAATTCAATATGGACAAATCCTATCCATCTAAAACTCCCATGGTGGTTCGTTCTCTAGACGTAGGGAAAGATCCTTTCAGGCCAAGGGATGATGGAGAAGAGATGTTGGGACCCGAGGTTCCATATCTCAGTGCTATTGGAGCGCTTATGTATCTTGCAAATTGTACGAGACCTGACCTCGCATTTGCAGTGAATCTACTTGCTAGACACATCGCATCTCCCACCAAACGCCATTGGTCGGGAGTCAAGAATGTCTTTCGATATCTCCAAGGCACAAAGGATCTTGGCCTATACTTTCAGTTTCAGAGAAATCTGGACTCCGGTATGATTGGATACACTGATGCTGGCTATTTATCTGATCCCCATAATGCCAGATCATAGACCGGCTTTGTGTTCCTACATGGTGGAACTGCTATATCATGGAAGTCTTCAAAACAGACTCTGGTTGCCACTTCTACCAATCATTCTGAAATAATTGCATTATATGAGGCATCACACGAATGTGTGTGGCTTCGCAGAATGATAAACCACATACAAAAGTCATGTGGAATTGGTTCTATCGAATCACCTACCATTATCTATGAGGATAATGCGGCTTGTGTTGCACAGATGCAAACAGGATACATCAAGAGCAATATCACTAAGCATATTGCCCCTAAATTGTTTTATCCTCATGAACTCCAAAAGAGTGGGGAAATAAACATCTTGCAAGTCAAATCATGCGATAATCTCGCCGATTTGTTTACGAAGTCTCTACCAACTTCAACATTTCAAAAATATATTCATGGAATTGGTATGCGACGGCTTCGAGATTTGCATGTATCAGGGGGAGTATCTTCCTGAACTATTCCTGTTCAAAGCATCATATTACACTCTTTTTTCCTTAAATGAGTTTACTTTACAGGTTCTCATTGAGGTTTTTAATGAGGTAATATCAACATAAGATCATATGTCATACTATTCATTTTCCCCATCGGGGTTTTTAAGATGGTATAAACGACATATTTATTGACCTCTAGATTCTATGGATTTATTTCATATTGAGTTAACAGAGGCGATAATCATTATATGCTGTGCCATTTTCTTCTTATTTTCCCACTGGGTTTGAAGGAGTTTTAACAGCATATCCTACTCAATTCCTCACATTTTTCCCACAGGGTTTTTGGAGGAGATTTAGTCAAGATGATGAATTCTTGTGCAGTCAAGCGGTGATTAGGGGGAGTGTTAAGAATAATTAACACGCGTTAATTAAGAGATAATCTCCGTATTAACCGCACAGGAAGTTGCCACAACGGGGAACCGTCGGCAACGTTTCCGGAGCGTCGCCTCCAGGAAAACTGACTCCTGGAACCGACATATTAGCAACTGCAGACTGTATATATTTGTACATTCATCATCAATAAAGAAAAGAGGATTCATTCTAGTCTCTCGCTGTCAATTCTTCTATTCTTCACAATCTCGAAGCCGTCGCATACCGTTTCCATGAATATATTTATGGAATGTTGAAGTTGGTAGAGACTTCGTAAACAAGTCGGCGAGATTATCGCATGATTTGACTTGCAAGATGTTTATTTCCCCACTCTTTTGGAGTTCATGAGGATAAAACAACTTTGGGGCAATATGTTTAGTGATATTGCTCTTGATGTATCCTGTTTGCATCTGTGCAACACAAGCCGCATTATCCTCATAGATAATGGTAGGTGATTCGATAGAACCAATTCCAGATGACTGTTGTATGTGGTTTATCATTCTGCGAAGCCACACACATTCGCGTGATGCCTCATATAATGCAATTATTTCAGAATGATTGGTAGAAGTGGCAACCAGAGTCTGTTTCGAAGACTTCTATGATATAGCAGTTCCACCATGTAGGAACACAAAGCCGGTCTGTGATCTGGCATTATGGGGATCAGATAAGTAGCCAGCATCAGTGTATCCAATCATACTGGAGTCAAGATTTCTCTGAAACTGAAAGTATAGACCAAGATCCTTTGTGCCTTGGAGATATCGAAAGACATTCTTGACTCCCGACCAATGGCGTTTGGTAGGAGCTGCGCTGTGTCTAGCAAGTAGATTCACTGAAAATGCGAGGTCAGGTCTCGTACAATTTGCAAGATACATGAGCGCACCAATGGCACTGAGATATGGAACCTCGGGTCCCAACATCTCTTCTCCATCATCCCTTGGCCTGAACGGATCTTTACCATGGGAGTTTTAGATGGATAGGATTTGTCCATATTGAATTTCTCCAATATTTTCTGGATATAGGCAGCTTGGTGTACCATTATTCCTGAGGGAAGGTGCTCGAGTTGGAAACCCAAGCAAAATTTGGTTTGACCCAAATCCTTCATCTCAAATTCTGTCTTTAGATGATTGCGTGCTTCATCAATATCTTGTGCATTGCCAATGATGTTGAGATCATCGACATACACTGAAATGATGCAAAATCCTGAAAAGGACTTCTTGATGAAGACACATGGACAGTCATCATTGTTGGAGTAACCCTTCTGAAGAAGGAACTCACTAAGTCGGTTGTACCACATCCGTCCCGACTGTTTCAAGCCGTATAAAGACTTGTTCAGTTTTACACAATACATGTTGCGTTTAGCGCTTGCATTCGGGACAGAGACTCCATCAGGAACCTTCATGTATATGTCCGAATCTAGTGACCCGTAAATATATGCGGTCACGACATCCATCAACTGCATAGATAGACGATTTTGTACTGCCAAAGATATAAGATATCGGAAAGTGATACCACTCATTACTGGAGAATATGTCTCATTGAAATCAATGTCGGGTCTCTGCGTGAAACCCTGTGCTACGAGCCTCGCTTTGTATCTCACCACCTCATTGTTCTCATTCCGTTTCCGGAGGAAAACCCATTCGAATCCCACAGGGAAAACATTGGGAGGTGTTGGTATTGCTTCTGTGAATACCTTCCTTTTATTGAGCGAAGCAAGTTCTGCTTGTATTGCTTCCTTCCATTTAGGCCAGTCGGAGTGTTTCTCACATTCAACAATAGTCCTTGGATCATGATCATTGAGAAGGGTATCAGCAATTGTAGCAGAAAAATAAGTGTCGACAATCGTAGACTTACGGTTGAATGATTCTCCAGAATCGATATAGTTGGTGGATATATCATGCACCCTTGTTGACTCTTCGTGATTTCCCAATACGCGTGAGTCTAGGTGTTCCGATGTCCCAGCCAGTGTGTGCAAGCTGGAGCTGGGTTGTGGAGGTTGCCCTTCCACTGGGTGTATACTACCCATAAGGTGTTCGTCAACGTTGAGCTGACTCTTGCATTTACCGATTTGGAGGATTTTCTCCTCTCTCTCTCCTTTGTTGCTTGCGAGAAGCAGGTTCCGGGTCAAAAGCCGTACTACTCCCCTCTTTTTAGGATCAGGGAGTTGAGTGGTTTTTGTTGGTACCTCCACTCTTTCGGGCGCATTTCTGGCCGGTTTCTAGGATTTAGTAACACCTTTTAGATCAGTAAATGAATCTGGCAGATTATTCGCAAGATGTTGCAAATTGATGATTTTCCGAACTTGGAGTTCGGTCTCTTGGGTACGTGGATCAGAGGTTGAAATGGCGATAGCATTCCAATCCATTTCCGGGCATTCTTTCTGGTACTTGAAATCTCCCCCTAATACCGGAAAATGTTCCTCATCAAATATGCAATCAGCGTGACGGGCTGTGAATAGATCCCCAGTAAGGGGTTCCAGGTACTTAATAATCGACGGCGATTTGTACCCCACATAGATCCCTAGTTTTCTGTGTGGGCCCATGGATGTCCGCTGTGGTGGTGAGATCGGGATGTATGCAGCACATCCGAACTTACGCGGATGGGAAATGCTGGGAGAATTTCCACGTACCAATTGCAGAGGGGAAGTACTGTGATATGCAGTAGGTCGCAATTGGATTAGGTCAGCGGCATGTAAAACCGCATGACCCCAACACGAAGTTGGCAAGCTGCAATTCATTAACAAAGGTCTTGCAATGAGTTTGATTCTCTTTATTAGGGACTCAGCCAAACCATTTTGAGTGTGGACAGATGGAACAGAGTGATGAACTTCAATCCCCAAGGCCATGCAATAGTCATTGAAGGCGCATGAAGAGAATTCTGCAGCATTGTCCATGCGAATTGATTTAATTTGACTTTCTGGATAATATGCCTGTAACTTAATTACTTCCCTCATTATCTTGGCAAATGCATGGTTTCGTGTGGAAAGAAGACACACATGTGACCATCGTGTAGATGCGTCCATCAAAACCATGAAATACCTGAATGGTCCAGATAATGGTTGGATAGGACCACAAATATCACCTTGAATTTGTTCAAGGAACTGAAGTGGTTCAACTTGTATTTTGAGGTGGGAAGGCCTCAAAATTAGCTTCCCTATGGCACATGATGTACACACAAAGTCTGATGACTGAGGGAATTTGGACTGATGCAAATTATGACCAATGGAATTGCTAGTAATCTTCTTCATCATCCCGATGCCGGGATAGTCTAGGCGATCATGCCAAGTTTGAAATGCGTCAACATTCTGAAAGATTACCTTGTAAGCAACATGTTCTACGGGCTTGATGTACGTATAGTACAGTCCGGACGACTGAGAAGGAATTTTTTCAAGTACTTGCTTGCCATATCCGTTATCTTTTGTGAAGAGCAGATACTCTTCTTTGTTGTCTTCATGGGTTTCAATATGAAAACCATTCTTACGGATATCTCGACAACTGATTAAGGTACGTGACGAATCGGGATACAACAAGGCATCCTCAATTGTCACTTGTGTACCGTTTGGGAGGGTAAATATGGCACGTCCAGTGCCAACAATTACCGTATCGCGTCCAGCGATAGTCAAAATATCTCCATTCATCTTTTTCAGAGTCTAAAAATATTTCAACTCCCTCAGTATGGAGTTTGTGGTAGCACTGTCCACAAGGCATAATTCCTCTTCCATCGGATTGTCCCCGTAGAGAGCTATATATAAAAATAAAGAATTTTCATTAAGAAAACCTTATTTAGATACATAGAATACAATCTTTATTATATCAAAGTGCTGATACAATATACATGACAACAACAATACTTATGTTCTTATTACAACATCACAAATGGACATAACATAAAGTGATCACTAAGAAGATATTGGGACTAGTCGAAGTCTCCAAACACGTCGTTTGAGCCGTACTCAATCATCATGTTCTCCGTGCTCATAGGGTCCTCGGGCTGCTGGAGAGTCATGGTGTTGCTAGGTCCAGGAGGAGCATCTTGCGAACAACCAGCTCCATTGGTACCATCTGGATGAAGGTTGAAGTTGGCTTCAAACCTTTTCCCTTGAGGTGCCTTGCGTCCCTGGGATTGCTGGTAGAGGATTGCCAGATGCTTTGGGGTCTTGCACTTGTTAGTAGGATGCGTGTAGCATCCATACTTGTCACAAAGCCTAGTTTTGTCATACTTCGGCTCTGCGGTGCCTTTCCCACGGTCCGAGTTTCGAGGCTTCCTGTTTCGGTTGCGCTTACGCTTACCCTTGAAGTTCGATTGGTTGCCGTTGAAGGCACCACCAAACTTTCTTCCGTTCGCGACATTCATATGAACTTCCGGCAAAGGTTGGGAACCAACCGGGCGCTGAGAGCCATTCTTAGCAAGAAGCTCATCATGCTTTTCAGCCTGAAGTAGGATATGAATAAGGTCTGAATAGACCTGGTAGTCACGAGCGCGGTATTGCTGCTAGAGGAGCCTTTCAGATGGGAGCATAGTGGATAGAGTTTTTTCTATCTTTTCCGCATCTGTAGGTTCCTTCTCGCAAAAGCGCAACTTGAAACTTATCTTATGAACCTCATGATTGTAATCCCCGACGGACTTAAAGTCCTGGAATCGAAGATGAGTCCAATCATGAAGTGCTTCGGGCAGGACAACTGCCTTCTGCTTTTCATACCTCGTCTTGAGGGCCTGAAACAAAGTAAATGGGGATTCCTCCTCCAAATACTCAGACTTAAGATCCGGGTGAATATGATGCCTTATAATGTACAAGGCAGCATATTTCTGCTCTTCTCTCAGCGGTGCGGCTCCAGCCGGAAGGGGGTCGTCCGGGTTCTGGATGGCACGCACTATCCCATGGGACGCAAGAGCGATCTTGATGTCCATGGCCCATGTAGGGTAGTTGTGGCCATTAAGCTCGAGTGAATCGAACTCTTTTCCAGCCATCGATTACCTACATGGTAAACTAGAGAATATTAATCTACGTTCGGTAAATTAAAATCCATCATGGTCATGTTGTAATGAACTATGCAAAATTAAATGATGACTTCAAGAAGTGGGCTCGAAATCATTAGTGTGAACTTCAAATTGTTAAGTATGACACATTGTAGATAATCTCCGAAGAATATTCGGAGTCCGTCTCACAACACTAGAGAGTATAATCTGATGAAATCAGTAGATACTCATACTTCTAATGCCTTATGTCATGACTTAATAAAATGTTTGAGAGAACACATTGTTAAGCAATCATAGTGTCAAAAATGACAAAATGTATGCTTTAAACAGTAGTGGTGATAATCTGTATAAACAGTAGATCAACACACTACCTTGTGGTCCCAAAACATCAATTTAAAGAAATCACTTCGAATTTTGCATACCAATTCGTGCTCATATCGAGTCAAAATGACTCAATTAAGGCGATGAATTGATCTATTGCAAGAAATTAAAAATCTCAATTGCAAACGATGAATGTAATAAATCTCAACATGTGCACACATGGAAATATATTACAACAAATATTTTTGGAATACACATAGTACTCGACAAATAAACAATACAATGTACTGATTTTAACATAATTTATAGCAGACAAATATTTACTACTAAGATAGCAGTTAAGGATAACTATACTTAGAAGAGTAAACTAGACAAATTAGACAAATCCAGAAGCTGCTAGTACTACATCGCATGTGGCTGTACTTGACCGCACGCGGCAGGGAATTATTTTTATTCACAAAACGATAAAGGCAAACAGGGGCCACGAGAGACGCATATTCCCAATCAACACGGTGACCTTATCCTCTCCAACTCCACGCGCTGTCCTCGACCTGCCGTACCAGGAGCCAGCGCCGCGCGGGCGGAGTTCACCGGCGGCCGGAGCTGCTCCCGCCACGGGCCTCCTCGTCGGAGGAGTCATCGGGGAGGCAGTATCCTGGCGCGACGCCGTTGGCGAGGCCCAGCATGGCTGGGCTCCAAGTTCTGGCGCGGCGCCCGCGGCCGCTCGACGGCGGGCTGGGGGCCAGGAATTCGAAGGGCATCAGGCGGCGGCGGGATCCCAGGCGCGGTGAAGGAGGAGAGGCCGGTGTTGGGGACGGCAGCCTCGGTGGCGTGACCGCATCGCCATGGGCGGCGCTCGTGAAGCTGCGCACGCCGGAGTCCATGGTGAAGCGCGTTGCTCCGGTCGGCGCCGGGACGAAGGCGAACGCGTCGCCCTCGTGCTCCTGCAAGCGAGGCGGCTCCGACGGCGGCATCTGGAGCGGCACACCAGTGCCAGTCTCAACTACCATGGGGGTCGGAGACAGCTGGCGCGGCTCGATGGCGTCGGACGGGCCTCCGAATTCGAAGACGGAGGTGGGCGACAGGCCGGCCGCGCCCATGCCGGCAGGAGCCGTTGGGGGCTGCAGCGCGGCGCCCGCGACGTCGTCATCTGGGGCTTGTCCCGTGTCGTGTCCGTACACGTTTAGTGGGCAAACTACCCACCCGTGTGCCTGGCACCAGAATGGCGGTGGCGGTGGCGCGAGTACAGGGTCGACGTTGTCGGCCCCCAGCATCGGCGCGGCCGGACCGGCGAGAAGCCAGTCCGGGATTGGCTGCGCAAGGGGGCGCACCGCCGGCACCACGGGGAACGCGCAGACCATGGCGGCGCTCACGGTAGCCTCCTGCACCGTGGCGGTGGCCGAAGTACTGCCCATCACCGTAACAGCGGTCGTCAAGACGAAGGGCGTGGTGGCGAACCCCAATTCCGCGACGGCGTCGAGCGACGAAGCGCGAGCGACGAAGGAACAGGGGCATCGGACGAGGCATGTTTCTTACCTCTTTTCTCTAATTCCGGTGATCGCCGGAATCCTCGCCGGAGCAGTGCTGATAACGTGTTAAAAGTAGGAACTAGAGACAAAGTGAAAAGAACAGTTACTATTCATTGATGAAGATGTACATATTTATAGGGGTGAACCGACGCCTACTATGACGGTTTATGGAGGCGACGCTTCAGGAACAACTGCCTACATCGGTTCTCCATGTTCGGATTACAAGCAGGGATTTTCCCATTTAATGAAAAGATTAAATCCTAACAGCTGCTTTCCCTCCGCGCTTGCCCCGCTCGCTGCTGCAACTTGCCCACAGCGCGCTGCTGCTGCCGCCACTTGCCCGCCGCCGGCCGTGCGTGCATCTTCTGCCGGCCCGCCCGCACGCCGCCAGCCGCTCGCCCATCGGCCTGCCATTAGTTCCTCAACATATCAAACAAATAAGTAACCATCTTTTATTCGGGATGTCATTAATTCCTCAACATCTTGGTAGCTCATACTCTAAAGAGCAGATACAGATTCCAACTACTATCCATCATTTTGTAAGCTATACAATGTACTGGCCATGATGGAATAAACATACATAATATGTGTTACTACTTAGTTCCCAAAGAGGCAAAGATCTAATTAACATCAACAGAAAAGCAATATGCGAGAATGGTCTGTGGGCATACATGCATGGATGATGCGACAACAATCACATTTTGCTAATAAGTTGGAATTATATAAATAAAGAATATCTGATTTATCAAAACACTGAATCCATTTTTAAAGTCTATCATTTTCTCTAGACCCTTCCCTGGTGTTGCTGGGAACTGCATCAATCTTAAAGTATGCCATGTAGGAGCAGTATCAAAAAAATATAAGAGAGTAACCCATTGTTTGAACTAACCTATAGTAAGAGAGAGAAAAATAGATTATGGTAGTTGCTGAAAATTGAGAAGTGGGCTGAATAAGCACAAAGAAAGTGAACACTAAATAGGGGGTTATAATTACTTCAGCATTTCAGCAAACAGCCAAAATCATCACTTTCTACCTTGGGACCAATTCTGAAAAATAAGCATTGAAGTGAAGTGGATTAGCCAGAAGAAGTTTTCTAGTAAAATAAGTGAGGTTTTTATTTTAATTGTTAGACTAATAAAAGTTAAAAATCAAAATTATAAAACAACAGGTACAACTAAGGCGTGAAACATAGCTTACTCGAATCATTGACAATCCTCTCGCTCCTAAACAGACTTAAGTTAAGCTATATTCAGTAAAACAATCAAAAATACATGCAGGTCACTCGACGGTTCAATTCTCAAGTGCCATGCTATTGAAACTACACAAATGTCACTTGCCATTCCTGGTATCTCATTTCACCATTCGTACATGCAGGTTCGTAGAAAAATCTCTCTTGCACTGGTTGACTTCGTGTAAACTTGAGCAGCGGAGAGCGGACAGTTTTGTTTCACTGAATTATGGTCCGCCATATCTGCTATCAGCTCCACATGCATAATAGTCAAGTGTTAGTGAAAGGAGAAAAGCAACACAGAATCAACATAAGCACGAGTAGTACTATTGATGGAGTTCTCCAACGGAGCAAAAAAAATCGTAAGCATCAAACTCAAAAGTCACATGTATTTCTCATTCTCCGTATCATTTATGTTATGTGCAGTACAATTGTATTTTTTAGTTTACTATCCTCAACTCTGTATCATTTATGTTATGTGCAGAACATGTATAAACATCTCTACAGTGTACATGACTTGTTCTTTCATAATAGTCATCGCATAGGTTGTTAAGAACATACTACATGAAGTCGCAATTAGTATGTTTATCTACCCTGGTCTCTCCAACTCAAGAGGCATAGGCCAAGCACCAAGACATGCTCCTATTACAGCTCCATAAGAAGGCACATAGTACAAGTAAAACAGAACAGTGGATGATATGCAATAGCTGAGATGCAAAAACACAAATCTGTTGTAGTATAATGTAAGAACAGTGTAGTATAAAAAAGTTCTCAATGAATTGAACTCCTCATAAAACAAAAACATTTAGGATTTTAGAAATATACATGGAATGAGAGAGCATATTCTGCTAATCAACTATGAATGCTCTAAGATACATGCTACGAGAACAAAATGCAGTGTATAATTTCACACAGCCATGTGCAAGAACAATATATTAAGATAAGTAATATATAGATTTATTTTAACCTGAGATCTCCATGAGACACCTTGTCTTCGTAAACAAGCATATGCAAGCATGGTTTTTGAGTCTCTGAATAGTCGCCGACTAATCACCAAGTCATTTTCCAAAAATCACGGCGACTCACGACTATACAACAACTTATGCCGACTATACAACGATTTTTGTCGACTATCACTGAGTCGCAGGGGTTTGTGACTCACTTTTGAGTCGCGACTCAAAAACCATGTGTGCAAGAACCACATATCATGGTAAGAAATTATCTTAGCCCAATTAAGTACATAATACGAGTAATCTTGAGTTTGTAGCTGCTGAATCAGTAATTTGGAAGACAAAATCCTCACGATCTCATGTAGCGAGCAGTCAAATCAGTGATTACACCAAAATATCAAATTATAAATTGAAGTAGGATTTTTAGATCTTAGGCCAAACACAAATTATAAATTGAAGTAGGATTTTTAG
Source organism: Avena atlantica (assembly GCA_910589765.1). NCBI lineage: Eukaryota > Viridiplantae > Streptophyta > Magnoliopsida > Poales > Poaceae > Avena > Avena atlantica. The sequence goes on along the minus strand of OU342738.1, from coordinate 349,642,037 downwards.
AATAACTTAAGTAGTTCTGGATGATACAAATTATTCCTAGCACAAAGTAGGAGGAAGTTGAATACATGAAACAACCAAAAAGAAAACCAACGCTATCATTTCCTTGTAGAATTATCTGCTAGTGATACTACAACTGGAGCACAGCTCCATCGCCGCATCCGTCCATAAGAACCAAGATAAATGGATAATAGGATATGAATTGATGGAACAATTATTGTTCTTCGTATCATTTCAACAAATGAAAAGATAAGTCATATTCACCTTTGACAACATGTCTAGTCGGATTTTATTCATGAAAATGTTACCAATCCAGTTATTAAAAAAGTGAAGTACCCATGAAGAGGTACCGATTCCATAATATTCAACTGAAAGAAAATAACCTGAACTTCCTAAGAAACATGATGTAAATTTATATCAAAGTTATGTACATATAATAACATAATATGTAATTTGGAAATACATATATGTAGGAATGACTAATTCTTTCGACTATCATCCATAATTCCATGTTCTCTTACTTCCTCTTTTTTTACAGGAAAATAGTTGGAGAGAGACCCACTGAAATTATACTAAAAGGAAAACACAAGTATGTACACAAGAGTGGGCATAAGATCCCAAGATAAATGAAAACAGAACAGGAATTGAAAGAACAAAGGTTAATAATTAAATGTTTTGCATAAGCTAGCATCAAGGCGCTCTCCACATACTATGTCGAATAAAAAAGATACTTGAAAATGTTCCTCGCTGCAAACATGGATGAGAGCTAACCTCAGAGATGGAGCTTCTTAAAGGGAGTGCATGCTCATGTCACCATTAATGAGCTGCCACCTAAGAAAATTTGTAGCTTTGGTCATGGTGTTGTGGTAGTGGCTCCGAGTGTTTAGAAATAGAAAACAAATGACCAGAACAGTACCCAGCAGCTTGTTCAGTCCGGCTCTTGCACCTCCATGAACAAGTGCCTGCCTAGTCTAACATATGCATATGCATGTCTAAAAAACATTTAGAACACAGTGCAGTGTTAGATCACTAACAAAAAAACCAGTAGGAAAATGAAGTTGCACATTGTTCAGAAGTTAAGAACACTAAGCAAGTGAACATGCATTGACAGAGTCGTTTGCCATTGGATGCACGGAAGATTTTGGAACTTGTTCTAGCCAATGGAGTCTAAACCACACCGGTTGGAACTGCTGCTGTTGCCCGTGCAGAACGCCGGTGAGCTCTATGGCGGCTGCGTCACGGCGAAGCTACGACTAGTGTATCGTGACAGCAGCCCGGCGGCAAGGCCGAGCTTCTGGACCTTGAGGAAGTACTTCTGAGCATAGCTACGTATTTGCATGCAACACATGAGCATTAGAACATTAGGATCCCTGCATTTGTCGAATAGTTACAATGCAAGTAATCACGAGGCGTGTTGATTCGGACAGAATTTGGATTACCTGTACTGCGTTCTTGGCGCGGACATGCTCCCCGATCTAGTTCCTGTCGCCGCTGAACCTGAAATCCACACAAATTAATCAAAAAGTTCAGCAATTGCAAATTAGCTGGATTCAAAATTGTTCAAAGGCAGAGCAGAACAGAGCACTCACCTAAGGAGGGCGTTGAGGAAGCTCTCCTGCTCCTTCGGGCACAACCTCTCCCTCGGCCTGGGGAGCCTTCATAAGTCATATAACCATACCTATATCTACTCTCGCCGGCCCGGGCGAGGGCGTGGATCTGCTGGAGAGGGAGCGAATCGGGGCGCCTACCCCTCCTCCCACCTTCACCAATGATGGACCTCCTCCCCTTTCCTCGGTGGCCCATCTCCCTCCTAAACGCGACCCAACCATTGACTCGAGGCAGGTGGATTCAAGGTTTGGGCCGGGCTGCTCCACCTCTTCTTTGACGCGGCGGGACATCCGGCAGTGCAGGGGTGCCGGGGGAGACCATGACGGCAACGGAGGCGACGAAACCTTATGTGGTCGGTCACGTCAGGAGTAGAGTCTGGGGGGGGGGGGCGTAGAACGAAGGTGACGGAGGTCATCTAGCGACGGTTGCGCGGCGACAGCGCGGGTGCGACACAAAAGACGGTGCCACGGACGAAACAGAACGACGTATCGGCGGCAGAGACGGACCTCAGTGGTGGGCATGGGTGGCACAAGAGAGAAGGCCATAATTCTGTCATCGTCCTTGATCCAGAAAATATGTGGCTCCATCGGCAATGTCGCCTGTGGCCCGGAGGTGGGACGATGGGCTGCTACTGAGGGGCGCAAGCACGACGAGTGCGACAGATTGATTCCGGAATTTTTGCTGGAGAGTTAATGGGAGAAACACCCGAGAGTTAATTTCATAATTAACGGAGAAAACAGGTAGACGATGGCTGTGGCAAGCCCGACGAAAGGAGAGACGGAGTGCGGGAGCGGCAGAAAACGGAACCATGACTTTTTTTTTAGATAGTAGAGATAGAGAGTAGAGATGATAGGGGCGTTTGCACGTGTCCCTATCTACTTTTATCTATCTTCTTTTTTATTTCTGCTACTTATAAAAGCAAAAACTCCATATAAATCCAATGTTGATCGCAACTCATCACCCACGACTCGCCATACCCCGCTTCCTAATCAAACTAATCTTGTAAAATATGTTCCGCTAATGGCTCCATCCATATGATATTTTCATATGCACCGGGACAGTTTTCTCTAGGAGAATCGTTGCCCATACTCCTCGTGTCGGTCGCTCCTGAAAGTCTGGAACAGCCGTCGCCTCCTCTTTCTAGCCCCCTACCGGCCGCCGCGGCCACATTACATGACTCGGTAACGCTGGAGTTTCGGTGGCTGCTGGGCATCAAGCAGAAAATTAGCCATGCGCACGGCCGATTGACCTGACAAGCAGCATGCTATCCGAGAGTTGATTTTTTTTGGTTAATCTGCCTTTGATTTGCTTAAATTCTTAATCTACAAAATGGGGTACCTAACTTTTGTTGTCTCTGTAGTGGATTTCATAGACAGCAGTGATATATACTTCTATTTTGGCATGATATATGATTATATAGATTTAGTTTAGTAGCTAAATTTGTTCTTGTCTTGCATTTTCTGTGCTGTGACGGTTTGGTCAACATAGATATTGGGAATCTAGATAAGAATAAGGGCATGCATTCAGCCTAAATTTGCCTAGATTTACTGGTTTGTTCACATATCATTTTATTTTTTTGTGATATTACAAAAGAATCAGTATTTAGCTAGGACAGGAGTGTTAGAATTTAATTAATAAGTTAATTAGATGGATAATCCTCCCGTGTAATTTTTATGTCGGTTGTTTGTCCAACCGACTTTTCTCACACCCCTTCGAACGGACGTGACCCATATTCATGTCGGTTTCCTCTTGTATAAATATACTGATCATCAATAGAATACAAACATTTGAATCATTTCCTATTTGTCTCTTGTTTTCACTCGATTTCTAACACGTTATCAGCACTGCTCTACCTAGAGCGACAAGAACAAGAAGATCGATAGCGAGAAACTATAGGCAAAAGGTGAGCAAGATGCCTGTGGATCTCTTCTCGATGTTATTGTGACTGCTTCACGGTGAAGATCTTCGCGACTGATTCATCGCGTCCCTCGTGTCCCTTGCCGCCACCACCAGAACACTGCCACGGCGCTGCTGTCGGTGCAGGCTCTTGAGCCAGCCGTGCAGCAGGGGGAGCGACGGTGCCTGACTGGCTCCTCGCCGGTCTGTCCACGACGATCCTGGACAACGACGACCCGACCCTTGCTGCTCCACCGCCACCTGGATAGTGTGAGTACCACAGGTGGGGTCCGTGTCCCCGTCGCGCGCGCATGGCTGTCGTCCCGACCCCGTCGTGGCGGCGCCCCCGTCACAGCCGCAAGAGGACACACTCCTATTCTTCAACAACGACGGAATCGAGGCTGCTCCGCTGCCGTATCCGACCCCCGCGGTCGTCGAGGATGCTGCAGACCACGCGCTCGCGTTTGTGTACGCCGCGGTCGTCGACTCTGTCGTGCCACCGTGCCTCCCATCGTCGACGCCTACCGTCGAGGACGAGGCCGTGCCGCCGGGTTACGCGCCCATGCCGCTCCCCGAAGCCCGCCTCTCCGTCAAGCAGCCGCGGGCGTCGCTCGGGGACATGGAGCCCGGCCTCGCTCAAGCCGCCAAACGGCCGCGCAGACGGTGCTGCGCCCAGCGCCCGCCCCGCCAGTAACTCCTCCGACGAGGGCATCTGCGGCGGGAGCACCTCCGGCCGCCGGTGAAGTCAGCCGATGCGGTTGCAGGGGCGCTTGGGTGGAGTTCGTGGAGTCGACCGCCTCACTGCCATGGACGGGACGAGAGTTGATTTGGGGATAAGATGAAGTGACATAACTGATGTCTATTCTTTTATTATCCTCTCGTGTGGCCTAGAAGCGTGTCTATGGACCGCTCAATGCCTTAACTCAGCCCATGTGCACTGACTAATTATAATATGTTATGTATTTCAGTTTTTGCTTAACAGTAAATCTAGCAGTAGTTTTATCTCTGTTTTAGATTCTTTAAATTGCAGTACTTTAGTTTCTGCAGTGTTCTTCAGTTGAGTACCGTGTATTCCTGAAAATGTATGATGTAATATATTTCCGTGTGTGCACATGTTAAGATTTATTACGTCCATATTTTCAATTGAAATTTTCAATTTCTTGCAAATAAAGCAATTCATCGCCTTAATTGAGTTTTTTTGGCTCGATACAAGCACGAATTGGTATGCAAAATTCAAAGTGATTTTTTCAAATTGATGTTTTGGGACCAGAAGGTAGTGTGTCGATCTGCTATTTTTACAGTTTATCACGACTACTGTTTAAGCCTATATTTTGTCATATATACATTATAATTGCTTAACATATGTTCTCCTATACATTTTATTAAGTCATGGCATAAGGTACTAAAACATGAGTATCTACTGATTTTATCAGATTATAGTCTAGTGCTGAGAGATGGACCCCAAAATTTCTTTTCGGGGAGTATCTACGGTGCGTCAGACTTAACAATTTGAAGTTCACACTAATGATTTCAAGCCCACTTCTTGAAGTCATAGTTATTTTTGCATTGTTCATTACAACATAACCATGATGGTATATGGTTTACCAAAGCATAAATTCAATAACCTCTGGTTTACCCATGTAGGTAACAGATGGCTGAAAGAGAGTTCGATGTACTCGAACTCAATGGCCATAACTACCCTATCTGGGCCATGGACATCAAGATCGCCCTTGCGTCCCGTGGGATAGTGTGTGCCATCCAGAACCCGGTGGCCCCCCCTTCCGGCTGGAGTCGCACCGCTGAGAGAAGAGCAGTAATATGATGCCTTGTACATTATAAGGCACAAACATCCACCCGAATCTTAAGTTCGAGTATTTGGAGGAGGAATCCCCATTTACTTTGTTTCAGGCCCTCAAAACGAGGTATGAAAAGCAGAAGGCAGTTGTCCTGCCTGAAGAACTTCATGATTGGACTCATCTTCGATTCCAGAAGTTCAAGTCCATCGGAGATTACAATCACGAGGTTTATAAGATAAGTTCTAAGTTGCGCTTTTGCGAGAAGGAACCTACAGATGCGGAAAAGATAGAAAGAACTCTATCCACTATGCTCCCATCTGAAAGGATCCTACAACGGCAATACCACGCTCGTGACTACCAGGTCTATTCAGACCTTTCATATCCTACTTCAGGCTAAAAAGCATGATGAGCTTCTTGCTAAGAATGACTCTCTGCGCCCGGTTGGTTCCCAACATTTTCCGGAAGTTCATATGAATGTCATGAACGGAAGAAAGTTTGATGGTGCCTTCAACAGCAATCAATCAAACTTCAAGGGTAAGCATAAGCACAACCGGTACAAAAAGCCTCGAAACTCGGACCGTGGGAAAGGCACCGCAAAGCCAAAGTATGACAAAACTAGGCTTTGTGACAAGTTTGGATGCTACACGCACCCTATCAACAAGTGCAAGACCCCAAAACATCTGGAAATTCTCTATCAGCAATCCCAAGGATGCAAAGCACCTCAAGGGAAAAGGTTTGAAGCCAACTTCAACCTTCATCCGGATGGCACCAATGGAGCTGGTTGTTCGCAAGATGTTCCTCTTGAACCTAGCAACACCATGACTCTCTAGCAGTCCGAGGACCCTATGAGCACGGAGAACATGATTGTTGAGTATGTATCAAACGACATGTTTGGAGACATTGACTAGTCCTACTATCTCCTTAGTGATCAACTTAATCATGTACATCGGTGATGTTATAATAGAACATAACTACTGTTGTCACGGTATATTGTATCAGCACTATGATATAAATAAGATTGTATATAATCCATATATTTGAGAAAATATTTCCATAGCGAAAATCCTTCAACTCGATATATAGATTTGTACAGGGGCAGTCCGATGGATGAGGAACAAGTATTTTTAAAAAATACCCTTTCTATTGTTTGGGACGTACTACATGTACATCCCATCCGTAGCACATGTTGCATACAAAGCAATTCCATTTGTCAAAAGTTGCATGAGTCCAAATTCCTTCGGTCATCAGACTTTGTGTGCACATTGTGCAACACGGGGAAGCTAATTTTGAGGCATTCGCACCTCAAAATACAAGTTAGACCGCTTCAGTTCCTTGAACACATCCAGGAAGACATTTGTTATTCTCCAACCATTGTGTGGATCTTTTAAGGTATTCTTCATGGTTCTCAATTATGCATCTATACGATGCTCATACATGTGTTTTCTATCCACTGGTACCATGCATTTACCATGATAATGAGGGAAGTAATCAAGTTACAAGCCCATTATCGAAAAAGTAGAATTTGACAAATTCGCAAAGAAAATGTTGTATAATTCTCCTCATGTGCCTTCAATGAATATTGCATGGCCATGCGGATTGAAGTTCAACACTCTATCTAATACATCCACACTCATAATGGTTTGGTTGAATCCTTGAATAAGAGGACCGACCTCATTGCATGACTTTTGTCAATGAAATGCACTACCAACTTTACGTTGGAGTCATGCAGTTTTACACGCTACTGGCCGATTAAATGTATATAGCAGTACTTACCCTCTGCAATTGATACGTGGAAATCCTTCAAGCATTTTCCATCTGCGTAAGTTCGGAAACGCTTCCCGCGTATCGATCTCTCCACCGCAACATATATTAAAAGGGCCCACGGACTAGGGATCAATGTGGGGTATAGATCTTTGTCGATCACAAAGTACCTGGAACCCGGATAGGGTCAAGACAGGGGAAAGATGAAAGAAGTCTCCCTTGTCATGAGCCGAGTTACTGTTTATATCGGCCGAGTCATGTAAGAGTCGGCCGAGCTAAGCAAGGCCATGACGGCTACAGAAGGGTAAACACCTTATCCGGCCGACATATAAGTTGAGTCGGCCGAGTAAGTCTGACTAACTTGAGTACAGGTGAAGACCGGGCCGAGTTATGCGAGACAAGGCCGAGTAACACGAAGCTTGCAGGAGAAGGAGGTGCCTATAGTCAAACCCTAGTCGCTAGCTAGGGAGAATCTGAACAGAGCCAAGCACAAAGGACAAGGAGCAGAGCAGCAGAAGGTCAGAGGAAGGTCACGAAGGTGACAGTCATGCAGCCCGAGGCGCGCAGGTGGGGCTCTCTGGAACATTGCCGTCGTTAGAAGGGGACACGGAAACAGAGCCGCCGAGTTACCATATTGGGACAAGCATATTCCTCGAATATGCTTGCCACGACAGCCCTAGGAGGAACCAAGGCACCCCTTTATAAGGGGAGAAGCGGGATCCTGGAGAGGGATCGATTCACTCTACGGCGTAAGTCTCGTGTAGTAGTCTTCTTCTTCCTACTAAAATCTCAAGGAGCACTTGTAGTTCTTGTAAGGAGAAAGAAAGATCTTGATGTTAGTCATTTGAGTGTAGAAATCTCTACATCTTCCCTCCCCGGATCCCTCTAGCATCCATTGGCCCCATACTTTAGCCTACCCATTGCATCTACCATGCCACCACCACGACAGTTGGCGCCCACCGTGGGGCCAACAGCGGTGCTAGCTGGAGTCAAGATCCGGACAGGAAACTTCATCCACAGCAGCGAGCGCATTGTCTCTGGCTTAGTCCAGAAATTTGATCTCTGTGACTATGTCAGCGATAACGCAAGCAGCTTCAGGAGAAAAGCTCCTCCGCGCAACGACGTCTTCATTAACCTAGGCATGCACCAGATCTACGTTGGCATCGACACATCATGCGTTTATCCTCACCAGGTTATTGATGCAGGAGATCCTCCCCTCAGGGCCGCAAACGGTCCGCGTGGAGAACGCCCCGTCAGCAGCGTCGAGGTGATGGTCGCAAACGGGGTACAGGCGGCAGCAGCAGGCGCCGGATCAAGCAAGGACCCGACAACGGGAGGACAGGTGGCCACGAAGCAGGCAGCTCCACAGCCCACCGAGGTAGATCCGTCAGCAGCCAAGTCAGCCGAGGTGCGGGAGACAACCCCGAAGGCACCGAGGGTAAGATGGCCACCTCTTGAAAGACCAGAAAATATTCTCCAGGCAACTATAGATAATCTGACCACGTCTGTAGAGCCGATACTTGATCCGGCTAATGCTCAGGCTGAGTTAGAAGAGACTAGGCAGAAAGTACTGGTAGAAGCAAAAAAGGTGTCGGCTTTGCGGGAGTCCTTGAACAGGACCCTGCAAGAATATGCTAAGGCAAATAAGCTAGATGTTGCCCCAGAGCGGGTAGATGAATTAAGATTGAGAGGTAAAAACCTCATGGATGATATCAACAAAGAGCATGAGACTCATAAGGAAGATTCAGTCGACCTAGGCTTGCTGAGGTATAGCACCCCGACAAAGAACCTAAGGGAGGCAAATGCCGCCGCACTGGAGTTGGAAGGGTTGACCAGTGAAGCCCGGCAGAAACAGCAAGAAAGAGTGAATGAGCTGGTACGCATTGCGAACCAATAGAATGAAGAAATGCTTAGGGTTGACCCGACAAGACCGGGAGCCTCGCGCATGGTTCATTCGGCTGGAGCAGCACCCTCCCTATCAGTGGCAGCAGCATCCTCACCTGGAAACAATGCGCGAAAAGATAGAGCAGTAACCTCAGGAAGAAGAAATAAGCAAATTGTTCCGTATGATCCGGCAGTGGCCGGAAAAGTCAATGAGAACAGAGGCAATGGGAGCCGAGGTAACAGTGGCGAAAGAAATCCCAGCCGTGCCAATAAAGGCAACGGAAGCCGAGGTAATGTAGACCTCGGAAGAGGAAATCATGAGAACAATAACCCCGCGGAAGGAAGGAAAGACCCACCGCCCGATCCTCAGCCGAGGTATGAACCTCGGCAAGAGAGAGAAGTGAGATAGGCTCACCACAATCAGGCAAACGAGAGATACAAAGATGGATACTTAGATATGGAATATGTAGGGCATGGTGGAAATAACCATTATGGAATGCAGGAGAGAATCATGTATAGAAACTTGCCCTCAAATGATGCAAGATTAAAACTGGACAGGTTGTATCGGTCCGAGTTGTTAGAAGAGCAGGGTCCGCCCGGTCTGGCATGTTTTGGGCCTCGGATCATGGGCGAGCCACCAGTGCCAAACTTTCAGCTGACAAGGGGCACGAAAACATACAATGGGAGCACCAAACCACAGGATTGGTTGATTGACTACGCTACTACAGTAAAGATAGCTGGTGGAAACCTGCGATGGGCGGTAAGATATGTCCCTCAAATGCTGGAAGGACCAGCCAGAGTATGGCTAAACAATCTGCCAGCAGGCAGTATCAACTGTTGGCTAGATTTTGAAGAGATGTTTGTCAGCAACTTCACCAGTACTTACAAAAGACCAAACATGCCACAGCAGCTTGCTATGTGCAAGCAGAGGCCGAATGAGACAGATAGAGAATTCTTGACTTGGTGGTGTAACCTTAGAAACTCATGTGAAGGAGTTATAGAATCTCAAGCGATAGCTTGGTTCGCTCAAGGCTACCGATACGCCAGTGTTTTGTGGCAGAGGTTGCAAAGAGATATGCCGACCACCTTGGCAGAAACCATCAGGATAGCGGATTCGTATGCATTGGGCGATCCGACACAACCAGAGCTAATGTCGGCTGAGCATCGGGAGCATCAAGATCCATATACAAGAGATGCAGCCGGATCATCGAGGCACAACGAGTTCAGAGGTAGAAGAAGAGAGGAGAGACCGGAGTACAGATATGCATCCAACCAGGTGGCAGCGGTAGTGCAAGATCAGCCGAGTCATGGAAACACTCAGCGACAGAAAAATGGTCCTCAGCAGTGGACGCCAAGGAACAAAGGGAAGAGACAGTGGACACCATAACAGAAGAAGCAGTGGCAGGAAAGGCCGAAGTACACATTTGAATCCATGTTGGATCAACCGTGTAAGTTCCATACACCATCTGGCCAAGCCGGCTAATCATACAACTCGGCAATGTGCCTGATGAAAAATGCAATGGGGAACCTGACGAACATGCAAGCGCCTCCTCATCAAGTGCATCAACAACAACTTCCACAGTTAACCGGAGCAAATGTGCAGCAGTTGATGTTACCCCCACCTCCTCTGAGGTATGATAACTCGGACCGGAGAGATGCAGTGCATCAAGTGATAAACCAAGGCCAGGATGGAAGGGCAAACCCCAGAAATAATGGACGAAATGATTACAGAGAACATCATCAATCATATTGTGTGTTCACAACAGAACAGCAAGACAGGCAAAGTGTACAACGCTGGCATATGGAGGTAAATGCGGTTATGCCGGCGGTACCAAGATATGTGCCTTGGTCAGATTAGGAAATAACCTGGAGCATAAAGGATCACCCGAAAGTAATGCCGAACCCAGGGTCGTACGCACTCGTGCTAGATCCGACTTTTGTCGGGCCCAACATTAATGTGAAATTTTCAAAAGTACTCATTGACAATGGGAGCAACATCAATATCATGTACAAAGATACAATGCATAAACTCGGAATAGCGCAGAATATGCTGCAATCCACAAGAACCACATTCCACGAAATAGTGTCAGGTCTTTCATGCGAACCCATTGGGAAAGTCCGAGTGGATGTATTATTCGGCACAAGGGAGAATTACAGAGCGGAAAACTTGGAATTTGAAGTGGTGGAGCTAGAAGTTGCTATCATGCTTTACTCGGACGGCCGACATTGGCCAAGTTCATGAGCAGCTGCCACATTACTTACTTAAAAATGAAGTTACCCGGACCACAAGGGGTGATAATAGTAGCCGGAGATTACAGGAAATCGATGGAATGTGCTTCGGCTGGATCAAACCTGGCCGAGTCTTTGGTGATTGCAAGGGAAAAAAGAAGGATTCAGGAGTTAGCGGCTCTCGCTCAGTCGGCACAGCTGAATATGCCGGCATTAGCCAACCCACATGGAAGTGTTTCTTTCCAGCCGACTAAAGAGACAAAAAGGTCCAGATAGATGAGCAATTACCAGAGTGCACCATCACGATTGGTGCTGGCCTAGATGCCAAATAGGAAGGCGAGCTCACCAACTTCCTCCGTGAGAATCGAGATATCTTTGCATGGTCAACTCAAGACCTGCAAGGTGTGCCGAGGGAGTTGGCTGAGCACTCTTTGCATGTAAGGCCAGGAGCAAGGCCGGTGAAGCAACCTCTCCGCCGCTTCTCTGAAGACAGGAGAAAAATAATAGGGGATGAGATAGCTCGGCTCCTTGCGGCCGGATTCATCATGGAAGTACTTCATCTGGATTGGTTATCAAATCTGGTGTTAGTAGAAAAGAAAAAGGATGACCCAAATGTAGCCGTCGTATGGCGAATGTGTATCGATTACACGAACCTAAACAAGGCGTGTCCCAAAGATCCTTTTCCTTTACCTAGGATAGACCAAGTCATTGATTCGACCGCTGGTTGTGAGCTGTTATCGTTTGTAGATGCGTATTCTGGTTTCCACCAGATACCATTAAATCCGGCCGATCAAATAAGGACTGCGTTTATTACCCCATACGGGGCTTATTGCTATCGTACCATGCCATTCGGCCTGCGTAATGCAGGAGCAACATACCAGAGATGCATGCAAAAGTGTCTACATGACCAGATAGGGAAAAATGTGCAAGTATATGTGGATGATCCAGCTCCGCTTCAGCCGCCAAGGCCATCGCCATCCCGACGGACGCGCCGATGCCCTTCTGCTTGCGCTTGTACGCCGCAGGCGCTTCGGCTGACAGAGCCTCCGCCAGAGCATCCACATCATCAAGGGCTGCGCCCTTCGGGACAAGCTCCTTGTAGAAGCGACCAAGGACCTCTTTCGCCTTGGCAAGGGAGCTGACGACGGTGCTGCAGCGGTCTTCGACCGTCACAGTGGCATCATCTAGAGCACTCCCGTGCTCTAGAGCACCGCGGTCGAACTCGATGCCTGCGGCATCTGAGATAAAAAATAAGAAGGAAAGCATGAAGAAAAGCAGCACAGAAGAAGACCCGAAGAAAAAGAAACAAGTACAAAACTAGCACTCACCCGAAATAGCCTTGGCAGCAGCCATGAGCTTCGCCGCCACCTCTCTTTCACGAGCAGCCGCAATGGTGGCCAGCTGCTCCTCATGATCTGCGGCCTCCTGCTGCAGACGCTCCTTCGCTTCGGCTGCCTTAGTCAGCTCTAGCTCGAGGCGTTCTTTCGCGCCAACGGCGGCTTCGGCCTTCTGCTCCGATTGACCAAGGCTCTTTTTGAGAGCGTCGACCTCACAGAGGGAATTGTTATGCTCCTCTGCATTCAAGACAAGCAAGTGTCAAAGAATAGGACCAGGATAAATAAGAGAGGCATTAAAAGGCAGATAGAGACCTTGAAGCTGCCGAAGGTTCGCCTCCAGCGCCAGGCGCTCCTGCACCATCCGCTTGGCCTCCTGAACAAAAGGCTGAAGAAAAAGAAATAGCAGTAAGAAAAGGGCTTGGGGGCTACGCCCAACACAGAGGAGTAAAAACAAAATTCGCACACGAAGACACTCGGGGGCTCCCCCCGTGACATGAAGCAGAAAAACTTACATGCTCTGATGGTGACTCCGAAGGACCGCCTGCGAAACTCTGAGGCGCAACCACCTGCACCTCCTGCAACGGAGGATCCGGATCTGCGCAACCCGAAGTCGCCACCGTCTGAGGAGGAGGATACGCAATTTTCGACTCCCCCATCATCTCCCGCGCACCACCACTGGAGGAATCGTGGGAGGAATGCCTGCATACGAACCAATCAGCACAAGCACAACAATCATGAAGGAAAAAGGACAATAGTACAACAAGAAACTTACGAGCCCAGTGAGCTTAGGTCAAAGACAGGAGGAGTCCTTCGGGCTCTCTTCTCCTCCTTCTTTTCTTCCTTCTTCTCCTCCTTTTTCTCTTCCTTCTTCCGCTTCGCTGGCGGGTGCGGCGCTACAGCCCGCACAGGAATGGCAGAAATGGGAGAAGAAGAACCTCCATGACCGTCACTATGACGCTCAAGGCCCAGAGGGTTTCTGGGAGTCGGAGGAGTCGAGGCATCCGAAGACTCGCTGGAGCTCCGTGACCGTTTTCGCGTATGGTCCTCACTCGACTCGTCGGCATCCTCCGCCGGAGATCGCGCCGACGGTAGCTCGGACATGGAATCAACCACTTCATTATCCGGGGCATTCGGATACCTTTCGGGCAACAGCGGTACCATGCCCGGCACTTTGAAGCTCTGCAAAATCAGAAGGAACTTTGTTAGCAAACAAAGGAAATAAAAACACAACCGACAAAAAGCACTACGTGCACAAATCTACACCTGCGGTACGGCCAACGTCGAAGAAAATGGAGGAGTTAGCGACTTCCCCGGGATTTCTTCTCCGGCTTTGAACTTCAGGAGCACGCGAAGGGCCCTGTCAAGATCCCCCTCGGACATTTTCTCAGCCGAAACCCTCGTCGGATCACGGCGCCTAGAATAAAGAAACATCGGGTGCGCCCTCGCTTGGAGAGGCTGCACCCGATGCTCAAGAAAAGTCCGGATGATGTCCACGCCGTTCACCTCCTTCGCCGGAATCAGCTGGAGATCCTCCACCCGACGGTAAAGGGCCTCTATCTCCGCCACCTCACCGTCCAAGATTTGGTTTTTCCAAGACCTTTTTCGCTCAATCATTTGGAGGGGTCAAAGGGAACAAGACCGAAATCTTGCCCGGGCACTACGGAGTCACGGATATAAAACCATCGCCTCCGCCAGTACTGGACAGATTCGGACATGGAAAAGGAAAAGAAGAGCAGATTGGGACTAAGGTGGATGATGAAACCCGCAATGGGATACACACCATCCGAACCAGATTGCCTCTTCACGGAATAGAGCTTCCGGAAGAGGCCAAAGTGCGGCTCAATGCCAAGCCAGCACTCGCAAAAAGTGATAAAACACGCAATGTGGAGAAGAGAATTGGGAGACAGATGATGAAGCTGAATCCCATAAAAGAAGAGCAGTCCACGGAGGAAGTCGTGGACCGGAAAAGAAAACCCACGCAAAACGAAGGCGAGAAACATAACCCGATACCCAGATGGGGGACGAGGGATTACCTCATTGCCGGGGAGTTTGACGGCCTCCCTATCTTGCGGGATCAGGCCCCGCTCGCGAAGCTTGCGGAGATCGCTCTCCCGCGTCTCTGATCGCCGCCAGCCACCATCGGTGACGCGAGTAGCGGCGGTGCCCTTCTTTCCTCCGGTGGCGCTGGTCCCAACCGCAGATGAAGATTTCTTTGGTTTCCCCATTGCGCTACGACGACGCCGGCGGTGAAAACGCAGAAAGAACGACGAAAATGTGGAAGGAAATCCCAGCGCGAAGCAAGAATCGCTCGAGCACAAGGAGGCAGTGAACACAAGAACTGGTGCGGTGAAAACAAACCGCGGTTTCCCCTAATGATTATAACAGCGAAGACGACGCACGGCAGCCGTCCATCCAGAAGACCTAACGCCAATGGCAAATCTGACCGTACACGTGTCAACATCACAACGAACCGCCGTTACCACGCCGTCCACTACGCGCAGAAATAAAGGAGACGCCATAATTATCTCCACGCCGCGCGTGACCGGTCAATTCAAAGTCAGCAAGTGGGACCCACGTTCGTCCAGTAAAGTCATCTCTGGCGTAGCAGACGCTTGAGGTCATTGATCGTCAGCACTGATGTCATCAAAAGCTATACTATCACCAACTACAATTCTTCGGCTCCACAGCTAAGAGTACTCACTCGAATCTTCGATTCGACTAAATACTCGGGGGCTACTCCTATCAGGAGCGCTGGCCGCGCACCCGGAAGATGAATAACGACAAAGTATTTCTTCGAGTCCTACGTCGAGTCTACGACTCCACTACGGACTCGGGGGCTACTCCCATAGGGAGGATGGATTTAAGCATCCGAATTTTTTTGAGACCTACGGACTTAACAACTGAACAATGCTTGAACTAAAGTCTCTGCTCGAGTCTACGACTCGAACAGACACTCGGGGGCTACTCCCATAGGGAGCGCTGGTCGCGCACCCTATGAATTCTTCGACTGTGATCTTTCGGATCAGCAAGCAAAAACTTTTTGGCATCTCTGCCCCAACAAACGCTGCGTGAGCGACAATCTCCCTGGCCACCCAAAACACCTCCGCGGTGACAAATGTTCGGATGCTGCGTCTGCGACGCAAAGATAAGACCTGCAGATATCATCTGACGGCCTGGCAACGTACATGACTGCGCTCTGCTAGTACAAATCCATGTCAACAGGCGTGATGAAAAAATTCCGACGGACGCGTTGGGTACATTAATTAAAATCACTGGAATTCCACTCCTGTAAGTCCTCCGCGGCCTGAGTCGAATTACGCCAGCATATGTTCCAGGTCCGAGTTGAGGGACTCGAACTTGAAGAAGATCGTGTTGTTTCGTCCTAAGACAGTTAACTGACCCTGATCCGTTGGGTGAGTCAGGCACACGCGTCAACAATCCCTACACACATATACTATTAATACATAGTTGTACCCGAAAGATGGAAGAGTCCTCAGCCGAATCTACGATTCGACTGATCACTCGGGGGCTACTGACATGGTTATACCCTACGGGTACGTGATTTCAGCATACCTGGTCCAGCCCAAGGAAGGCCCACAACAGATATACGCTGGCCCATGAAGATTTTTGGGTGGCCAAGGCCCATGACGCCTTCGGATCCTTGGAGAGCAAGACTAGCATAGATAGGAAATTCAAAGGGGTAAAACCCTAGAACTTGTAACCGACTAGGACTATGCCTGGGACTTTCCTAAGTCTATATAAAGGCCAGGAGGGCTCGTCCTAGATCTTTTGACTCATACTCTCGCATACGCACCTCACGCCAGATCGAATTTGCGCACCTTGTAACCTTTGGTTCCGCCGTAATCAAGAGCAGACAAGCAGGAGTAGGGTTTTCCCTCTGGGGGCCTGAACCTGGGTAAATCTCGTGTCCCCTGGTTGCTTGTCTGTTAAACATTCCACGATCTCCAGCATCTCCATCTTCTCCAAAACCCAAGTCCATAACAATGGGCATTGACGAGATTAAACCTCGTCACCGGCGGCGCCATCCAGGCGTTGCTCGCTCCCGGAAGGTGCGCACTAGCCATCATCTGCAACCTCCCCCAGCGCGCGCTCTCCCTAGTACGCCAGTTCCTCCAGCGCATGCGCGGGCTTGTCCCCGGCTTCTTCCTCCGCCTGCTTCTTCTGCGGCAGCCCGACCAGGGCCAGCCTCCGCCTCCGCCGCCGCAGCAACCTCCGCCACAGCAGCACGGCGCCTTTGCGACCTTGTACGGAGACAACCGTATTCGTCGCCGTGCTCCTCCGCCACCACCACCTCCCAGACCCGAGCCACATGTAAGTATGGTTTCCCTTCTTAGCATACCTCTAGTTGAATCCTCACCAATCTATATGGAGAAAGTGATGATCATATCTTGAATCCCTTACATGCCTCTGGGTGAATGATTATGTGCCTATTGTGGCCTCAAACTAAAGAGTTATGTGCATTCTTTGTTACCTGCTAGCTTACATGCCTCTGGATAAAAGATTTTGTGTTCTTTTATTATGATGTATGTAAAGGATTCCATCTTGCAATTCGTTAGAGTCATCTTGGTCTGAATAAGATCAGTAGCCACCTGGGGACTTAGTGTTAGAGAGTTGTTTCATCTTGGATAACTAGGGTTTTGTTTTGTGATTTAGGGTCTTGTGGGGTTGTTGGGTTAGTTGCTACAGGTACGTTGCACTGTCTCTGATAAGAGATTGGAAGGTACATTGACACTTTTTATGTAAAAGTAGTGGGGATTTGTATCAAAATACATGATTTTTGTGTTTTCTTTATGTTCATTTATGACATATTTACATGATCCTGAGTGCATATTTGAGCCAGTATGAGTGAAAGGTTGTTACGTCCTTGAATTAATTTTTGTAGTACTTTGTAGCATGTCAACGTTCCAGATAAGTTTTGCTTTGTTTGGCAATCGACACTCTTTGTATTAACAGATGCCTTATTTAAAAGGTATTTCTATTTTCGTGCCCCTAGTTCATTAGTTGTACTTACTTTTCCCTAGCCGCTTAGTTTTTCCTCACTTCTGTCCAGCTCCTATTATGGGACTCTCACATCGGTCTGAAACTCGCTCTCCGTCAGGTCCCGTTAGTAGACTCTCGTCGTTATGTGCTGACAAGTGGGGCTGCATTCAGGTGGGTCCTATAGTGGACCCTCGCTATTACGTGCTAACAAGTAGGACCCCCCCGTTACGTGATGACAGGTGGGGCCACGTTCAGTCGGGCCCCGTAGTAGGACCCTCCATGGTGTGGGGCCGGCTTGTTGGGAATGCGTTTTGGGGGATGTGGTGTGGGACCATGTGGGGCGCGTATGGTAGTGCCCTGTTGTCTAAATTGGAAGATTTTTTTGTTATTTTTATGATTGGCCTTTTTAAGAGCGCTTTTCCCTTTTATGTCGCTAACAGTTGTTATTTTTACCCAAAAAGGCAGCGAATCTAGAGCAGCTTCTCTCTTCATTCATGGTTCCTTTTGGCCCTCGTATTTTCCCAATCTGGCAGCAAATCTAACCAGCACCATAAATATGTAGATGAACAGAGCAGATGTAGATAAAGCAGCTAATAAAGGATTATAGTATGATACTTAAACTAGGTTCGATAATTGCTTATAAGTTCAACACAAACAATAAAACAAAAGAAGTTGCTTTACAGAAGCAGCATCAACACAAGATTGTTGGAGATATGCCCTAGAGGCAATAATAAATATAGTTATTATTATATCTTTGTGTTTATGATAAATGTTTACATTCATGCTAATAATAGTATTAACAAGGAAACATTAATACTTGTGTGATTTGTAAACTTAAATTGAAGTCCCTAGTAAAGCCTCTTCATAATACTAGCTTGTTGGTTAATAAATGATTGTGGTTTCCCTATCATGAACATTGAGATGTTATTAACAACAAGATCATATCGTTAGGAGAATGGTATGATGGACATACTCCTATAGATAAGCGTAGCATAAAGATCAAGTCATTTTAATAGTTCAATTGCTATATGCTTTCTGATACATAGTAACTTGTTTCCTTCGACCATGAGATCATGCTTATCACCATCACCAGAAGGATGCTTTGATGACATCAAACACCACACCGTAACTGGGTGGCTATAAAGGTGGCATTGAGTGTTCGAAAAGTATTGGTTGAGACACATGGATCAAGAGTGGGATTTGTCCATCCATATGATGGATAGATATACTCTGGGCCCTCTCGGTGGAATGTCATCCAATTGTCTTGCAAGCATGTGACTGGCTCACAAGGGATCACATATCATGGGAACGAGAAAAGAGTACTTATCAGTAATGAGGTTGAACTAGGTATGCAGAGATACCAACAATCAAAACCTTGGATAAGTAAACTATCGTGAGACAAAGGGAAATTGGTATCGTATGTAAGTGGTTCATTCGATCGTAAAGTAATCGTAGAAATATGTGGGAGCCATATGAATTTCCAGATTCCTCTATTGGTTATTGTTCGGAGAAGTGTCTCGATCATGTCCGCATAATTCACGAACCGTAGGGAGACACACTTAAGGATTCGACGTTGTTGAGTAGTTATGGAATGATGAGTAAGAGACCGAATGTTGTTCGGAGTCTCGGATGGGATCCGGGATATCACGAGGAGATCCGGAATGGTCCGGAGAATAAGATTCATATAAGGAAAGTCCTGTTTCGGGGTTGGAGAATGGTTCCGGTGTTTTCATCGGGAATGTTCTAGAAGGTTCTGGAATGTCCGGACTCCGGAGGGGAAGGGTACATGAATGTGTCATAACAATTTGGAATGGTTGCATCATGTACTAGGTGTCATCGCTGAACAAAATAAAGGGATAAATCAAATCCTAGTTTGAAAAGTCAAACGCCAATTTGAAAAGTCAAACGGCTATTTTGTTTGGTGGAGGGAGAGTAGGGAACCTACTTGGGGAGGAAGTCCCTCTCCCTCCACTGCCGGCCTTGGAAGCCGAGTTGGGGAGGGACTCCCCTCCCCTTGGTACGCCCCTCCACCTATATAAGGAGGGGCAGGGCTGCCCCTCCAAGACACACACCTAGCCCCTCTAAAACCCTAACCCTAGCCGCCGCCCACCATAGCTGCCGCCGCCCTAGGGTTTCTCCCAAGCCGCCGAGTTGGGGCTTCTAGTTGCCCTAGCCGCCGGCCTAGCCCCTTCTACTTGGTGTGTCTAAACCCTAGATCACCGAGGCTCTCTCATAGTCCACCATACTCGCTCCGGCTTAAAGCGAAGCCCTGCGAGATCTCCCCTCTACTTCCGGTACCACGCCGTCATGCTGCCGGAATTGCGAGGAGAGTGCTACAACCTCCGCTGCCTGCTGGAACAAGGGAGAGGAAGGTCTTCGTCGAGTACCGAACGTGTGACCGACTGCGGGAGCGCTGCCGGAACGCAGCGCCGGAAGGATCGTCTACGCGATCATGAGACCAGGAAGAGTACGACTACATCACCCACGAGAATCCGTTCTCGTTAAACACTTTGGAATCTTCGAGGGTGAGTTATTCTATCGACTCGTTGCTACAACCTAGTAGATAGATCTTGGCTTGTTTGTTTGTATGCGGTAGAAATTTTTTGTTTTCCATGCTACGAACCCCTACAATGGTATCAGAGCCGTGTCTATATGTAGATCTGTTGCACGAGTAGAACACAATGGTTATTATGGGCGGTGGTGCTTTTATTATCAATTGCTTCTTGTGTACTTTGCATCTTGTGGTATGATGGGATGAAGCGGCCCGGGCTAACCTTACATGACATCGTTCATGAGACTTGCTCCACGCTCAACATGCAACTTGTATTGCATAAGTGGCTTTGCGGGTGTCTGTCTCTCCCATTATAGTATAGATTCAATTTACAACAGGCACTTGATAGTTCAAACATCAACGTTGTGGTTCTTGTTCGTAAGTTAGATTGACACTTATTGAAAGCCCCAAACCACGTAAAACATGCAAAGAAATTAGAGGCGTCTAACTTTGTGTTGCAGGGGTGTGCTGTGATGTGATATGGCCATGATTGTGATTATATTTGATGTATGCAATGTTCCTTATTGTAAGTTGGCAACCGGCAGGAGACATATGGTTGTCTTTAAATTTCTGTTAAGACCCGCGTGTCTATTCAAAGTAGTTGTAATAGTTGAAGCTGGTGGACGACAACCATGGAGAAGCGTCATTGACCTTGATGCAATGCCGGTGATGATGGAGATCATGTTCGTGCTTGAAGATGGAGATCGGAAGCACAAAGAAGAAAAGGCCATATCATATCACATATTATGAATTGCATGTGATGTTAATCCTTTATGCATCTTGTATTGCTTAGTTAACGACGGTAGCATTATAAGATGATCCCTCATGCACATGAATTTCAAGTTCTAAAGTGTTCACCCTTAGTAAGCACCATTGCTAAAGCTTGTTGTTTCTAAGCACCACGTGATGATCGGGTGTGTTAGATTCTGCAAGTGTATACAACGTGAGCAAGCCAGATTTGCTCATGCGGAAGCTAAGTTTTGATCTTGACGAGCCTAGCATGTACAAACATGGTCTCGGAACACGGATCACCGATAGTTAAAGCATGAATCATATAGTAGATATGATGAACATGTCGATTGTTCGCCATTGAAGCTACATCAACTCTCGTGATGATCGGTGTTGATGTGGTGGATTTGGTTCGTGTGATCACTAAAACAATGTGAGGGATATTGTTTTGAGTGGGAGTTCACCTAGATTAATTTAACTATTAATTAGAACTCAATTTGTCATAAACTTAGTCTAAACTATTGCAAATATGTTGTAGATCAATGGCGGCCCCTACCATCAATTTTAATGCGTTCCTATAGAAAGAAAAGTTGAAAAACAATGGAAGCAACTTCGCGGATTGGTTCCGCAATTTGAGGATTGTCCTCAATGCTGGTAATTTGACCTATGTGCTGGATGCACCGCTGGGTGACCCGCCTGCAGCTGATGCTACCGATGAAGTAAAGAATGTTTACCTCGCCCGGAAGAATCAGTACTCCACAGTTCAGTGTGCTATCTTGTATGGTTTAGAATCGGAGCTTCAGAAAAGGTTTGAGTATTTAGACCCACATGATATTGTCCGTGAACTCAAATTGATTCTTGAGACTCACGCGGCAGTTGAGAGCTATGAGGCTTCTGAAAAGTTCTTTAACTACAAGATGGAAGCGGGCAGCTCCGTCAGTGAGCATGTGCTTAAGATGTCTGGGCACGCAAACAAACTTCAAAGCTTGGGTATAGTGATTCCTAATGCTTTGGGGATTTACCGTGTCCTCCAATCACTACCACCAAGTTACAAGAACTTTGTGAGGAACTACAATATGCAAAGCATGAACAAGCAGTTGCCAGAACTCTTCTCCATGTTAAAATCTGCAGAATTGGAGATCAAGAAAGAGCACCAAGTGTTGATGGTCAATAAGACCACCAAATTCAAGAAAGGCAAGTCTAAGAAAAAGGGACACTTCAAGAAGGGTGGTAAGAAAGTTAACGCACCGACGAAGAAGACCAAGGCTGGACCTAAGCCTGATATAGAGTGCTTTTACTGCAAGGGAGAAGGTAACTGGAAGCGGAATTGCCCAAAGTACTTGGCGGATTTGAAGAACGGCAACATCAAGAAGAAAGGTATATCCGATATACATGTTATTGATGTGTATCTCACTAGTACTCGTAGTAGTGCCTGGGTATTTGATACTGGTTCCGTTGCTCATATTTGTAACTCGAAACAGGTGCTGCAGAATAAACGGAAGCTAGCCAAGAACGAGGTGACGATGCGCGTGGGAAACGGATCAAAGGTTGATGTGATCGCGGTCGGCACGCTACCTCTTCATCTACCATCGGTATTAGTTTTATACTTAAATAGTTGTTATTTGGTGCCTGCGTTAAGCATGTACATTATATCGGGATCTTGTTTATTGTGAGACGGTTACTTGTTTAAGTCCGAGAATAATGGTTGTTCGATTTATATGAGTAATATGTTTTATGCACATGCACCTTTGATAGATGGTGTATTCTTATTGAATCTCGATAGTGGAAATACACATATTAATAACATTGAAGCTAAACGTTTGAAATTGAGAGATAACTCGACCTATATGTGGCTCTGTCGTCTTGGTCACATTGGAGTGAAGCGTATGAAGAAACTCCATTCCGATGGACTTCTTGAATCATTTGATTTCGAATCACTTGAAAGATGCGAAGCATGTCTGATGGGTAAAATGACTAAGACTCCATTTTCTGGTATGATGGAGCGAGCTATGGACTTATTGGAAATCATACATACCGATGTGTGTGGTCCAATGAGTGTAGCATCGCGCGGTGGTTATCGTTATGTTCTTACCTTCACGGATGACTTGAGTAGATATGGGTATATCTATTTCATGAAACATAAGTCCGAAACTTTCGAGAAGTTTAAGGAATTTCAAAGTGAGGTTGAGAATCAACGTAACAAGAAGATTAAATTTCTATGTTCTGATCGTGGAGGTGAATATCTAAGTTACGAGTTTGGCGAGCATTTGAAGAAATGCGGAATACTTTCACAATTGACACCGCCGGGAACACCACAGCGTAATGGTGTGTCCGAACGTCGTAATCGAACTCTCTTAGATATGGTTCGTTCTATGATGTCACTTACAGATTTACCGCTATCATTTTGGGGTTATGCATTAGAAACAACCGCATTCACTTTAAATAGGGCACCATCTAAATCCGTTGAAACGACACCGTATGAATTATGGTTTGGGAAGAAACCTAAATTGTCGTTCCTTAAAGTTTGGGGTTGCGAAGCCTATGTAAAGAAGTTACTCCCAGACAAGCTTGAACCCAAAGCGTAAAAATGCGTCTTCATAGGATACCCAAAGGAAACTATTGGGTATACCTTCTATCATCGATCCAAAGGCAAAATCTTCGTTGCCAAGAATGGATCCTTTCTAGAGAAGGAATTTCTCTCGAAAGAAGTGACTGGAAGGAAAGTAGAACTCGACGAGGTTGTCGAACCTTCTCTCGAACTTGCGAGTAGCGCAACACCGGAAGAAGTTCCTTTGGTTCCTGCACCAATAAGAGAGGAAGCTAATGATGATGATCATGAAACTTCGGTTGTAGTTGCTACAGAGCCTCGTAGATCAACGAGAACTCGTACCACTCCTGATTGGTATGATCCCGTTATGAGTGTCATGTTGGTGGACAACACCGATGACCCTGCGACATATGAGGAAGCGATGATGAGCCCAGATTCCAATAAATGGCAAGAAGCCATGAAATCCGAGATTGGATCCATGTACGAAAACCAAGTATGGACTTTGGTGGACTTACCAGATGGCCGGAAGGCTGTCGAGAACAAATGGATTTTCAAGAAGAAAACAGATGCTGATGGTAATGTTACTGTCTATAAAGCTCGACTTGTCGCAAAAGGGTTTTGACAAATTCAAGGAGTTGACTACGATGAGACTTTCTCACCTATAGCGAAGCTAAAGTCTGTGAGGATTATGTTAGCAATCGCTGCATATTATGATTATGAGATATGGCAGATGGATGTCAAAACAGCGTTCGTCAATGGAGACATTGATGAAGAGTTGTATATGATGCAACCCAAAGGTTTTGTCGATCCTAAAGATGTTAACAAGGTATGCAAACTTCAACGGTCCATATATGGATTGAAGCAAGCATCCCGAAGTTGGAATCAACGTTTTGATAAGGTGATCAAAAGTTTTGGTTTTATACAAACTTATGGAGAAGCTTGTATTTACAAGAAAGTGAGTGGGAGCTCTATAGAATTCTTAATACTATATGTAGATGACATATTGTTGATTGGGAATGATGTAGACCTTCTTAATAGTGTCAAGGAATATTTGAATAATAGTTTTTCAATGAAAGATCTTGGCGAAGCAGCTTATATATTAGGCATAAAGATTTATAGAGATAGATCAAGACACCTAATATCATTGTCACAAAGTACATATTTGGACAAAGTTCTAAAGAGATTTGGAATGGAAGATAGCAAGAAAGGGTTCTTGCCCATGTTGCCCAATACGACCTTGAGTAAAACTCAAAGTCCAACAACGACAGAAGATAGAGAAAGGATGAGTAAGACTCCCTATGCCTCAGCCATAGGATCTCTAATGTATGCCATGCTATGTACTAGACCCGACATTGCATATGCTGTTAGTTTGACTAGCAGATATCAAAGTGATCCAGGAGTGGATAATTGGACAGCGGTCAAAAACATCCTTAAGTACTTGAGAAGAACTAAGGATATGGTTCTTTCTTATGGGGGTGATGAACAACTCATTGTTAATGGTTACACCGATGCTAGTTGGAACACCGATCCGGATGATTCTAAATCACAATCTGGATACATATTTACTTTGAATGGTGCAGCAGTTAGCTGGAGGAGTGCAAAGCAAAGCGTTGTGGCGAGATCTTCAACTGAATCGGAATACATGGCTGCTTCGGAGGCTTCACAAGAAGCGATATGGATGAAAGAGTTCATTACAGAGCTCGGTGTGGTTCCAAGTGCGCTGGACCCAATGTCTATCTACTGTGATAACATGGGCGCCATAGCCAATGCGCAAGAAACAAGGTCACACAAGAAGCTGAAGCACATCAAGCTATGTTTCCATGCTATTCGAGAACATGTCCAAGATGGTGACATAAAGATTTGCAAAGTACACACATATCTGAATGTGGCGGATCCGTTGACTGAACCTCTCCCGAGGGCAAAACATGACCAACACCAAACTGCCATGGGTGTTCGGTATATTACCATGTAATCTAGATTAGTTGACTCTAGTGCAAGTGGGAGACTGTTGGAGATATTCCCTAGAGGCAATAATAAATATAGTTATTATTATAACTTTGTGTTTATGATAAATGTTTACATTCATGCTAATAATAGTATTAACAAGGAAACATTAATACTTGTGTGATTTGTAAACTTAAATTGAAGTCCCTAGTAAAGCCTCTTCATAATACTAGCTTGTTGGTTAATAAATGATTGTGGTTTCCCTATCATGAACATTGAGATGTTATTAACAACAAGATCATATCGTTAGGAGAATGGTATGATGGACATACTCCTATAGATAAGCGTAGCATAAAGATCAAGTCATTTTAATAGTTCAATTGCTATATGCTTTCTGATACATAGTAACCTGTTTTCTTCGACCATGAGATCATGCTTATCACCATCACCGGAAGGATGCTTTGATGACATCAAACACCACACCGTAACTGGGTGGCTATAAAGGTGGCATTGAGTGTTCGGAAAGTATTGGTTGAGACACATGGATCAAGAGTGGGATTTGTCCATCCATATGACAGATAGATATACTCTGGGCCCTCTCGGTGGAATGTCATCCAATTGGCTTGCAAGCATGTGACTGGCTCACAAGGGATCACATATCATGGGAACGAGAAAAGAGTACTTATCAGTAACGAGGTTGAACTAGGTATGCAGAGATACCGACGATCAAAACCTTGGATAAGTAAACTATCGTGAGACAAAGGGAAATTGGTATCGTATGTAAGTGGTTCATTCGATCATAAAGTAATCGTAGAAATATGTGGGAGCCATATGAATTTCCAGATTCCTCTATTGGTTATTGTTCGGAGAAGTGTCTCGATCATGTCCGCATAATTCACGAACCGTAGGGAGACACACTTAAGGATTCGACGTTGTTGAGTAGTTATGGAATGATGAGTAAGAGACCGAATGTTGTTCGGAGTCTCGGATGGGATCCGGGATATCACGAGGAGATACGGAATGGTCCGGAGAATAAGATTCATATAAGGAAAGTCCTGTTTCGGGGTTGGAGAATGGTTCCGGTGTTTTCATCGGGAATGTTCTAGAAGGTTCTGGAATGTCCGGACTCCGGAGGGGAAGGGTACATGAATGTGTCATAACAATTTGGAATGGTTGCATCATGTACTAGGTGTCATCGCTGAACAAAATAAAGGGATAAATCAAATCCTAGTTTGAAAAGTCAAACGCCAATTTGAAAAGTCAAACGGCTATTTTGTTTGGTGGAGGGAGAGTAGGAAACCTACTTGGGGAGGAAGTCCCTCTCCCTCCACTGCCGGCCTTGGAAGCCGAGTTGGGGAGGGACTCCCCTCCCCTTGGTACGCCCCTCCACCTATATAAGGAGGGGCAGGGCTGCCCCTCCAAGACACACACCTAGCCCCTCTAAAACCCTAACCCTAGCCGCCGCCCACCATAGCTGCCGCCGCCCTAGGGTTTCTCCCAAGCCGCCGAGTTGGGGCTTCTAGTTGCCCTAGCCGCCGGCCTAGCCCCTTCTACTTGGTGTGTCTAAACCCTAGATCACTGAGGCTCTCTCATAGTCCACCATACTCGCTCCGGCTTAAAGCGAAGCCCTGCGAGATGTCCCCTCTACTTCCGGTACCACGCCGTCATGCTGCCGGAATTGCGAGGAGAGTGCTACAACCTCCGCTGCCTGCTGGAACAAGGGAGAGGAAGGTCTTCATCGAGTACCGAACGTGTGACCGACTGCGGGAGCGCTGCCGGAACGCAGCGCCGGAATGATCGTCTACGCGATCATGAGACCAGGAAGAGTACGACTACATCACCCACGAGAATCCGCTCTCGTTAAACACTTTGGAATCTTCGAGGGTGAGTTATTCTATCGACTCGTTGCTACAACCTAGTAGATAGATCTTGGCTTGTTTGTTTGTATGCGGTAGAAATTTTTTGTTTTCCATGCTACGAACCCCTACAAAGATCAGTGGCCCCTCATGGCCTCCGCTAGGAGGGCCTCCGCCTCATCCCTGTTGCGCTTCCTCCACTTCCTGATGCCCAGTCCCTTGACCTTGGGCTCCTTGGGCTTGATCGGGGGCATGCGACCCTCCTCGATGGCCACCTTTTGGAGGTTGCGGAGGTGAAAACTGAGTGCCTTGTGCTGGCCTCTGAAGGCGTTGGTGTTTTTTGACGGTCCGCAGGTCTTCACGTCCTCGGCATGCATCACGAGGGAGTTGAAGTCAGTGGCGAGGCTTCTGGTGCATAAGGGGCACCTGTAGACGTCGCCGACGAAGAAGTCGTTGAACTAGCCGGACTTCAGCTTCCTCAGCACCTGACGAGTCTTGGTGTCCATGGACTCGTCGTCGCTGCAGACATCGCTGCTATCCACCTATTACAAAAAACAATAGCGTGCAATAAGGACATGATTGAGATACCATGATTATCGGGATTGATTACTTGCATAAATTAACCGATTGAGATCCCCTAATTATTCCCCAATCCCCAAATCTCAAACCAAATCGAATACTGATCTCAACTATAGATTGGTGCTAGTACTGATCCCAACTACAGATCGGTGCTAGTACTGATCCCAACTATAGATCGGTACTAGTAATGATCCCAACTAGGGGCATTTATCGAAATACGAGATCCAACACAAGAGGATTAACTATTGGAATTATGCCCTAGAGGCAATAATAAAGATGTTATTATTATAATTCATGTTCATGATAAAGTTTATATTCCATGCTAGAATTGTATTAAGCGGAAACATTAATACTTGTGTGGTTTGTGAACAACACCGTGTCCCTGGTACGCCTCTAAGGACTAGCTCATTGATCAATGATGGTTAAGGTTTCCTGACCATAGACATGAGTTGTCAATTGATAATGAGATCATTTCATTGGAGAATGATATGATGGACAGACCCAAACTAAGCAAAGCAATTAGATCGTGTCATCGTGTTCATCTTTGCGAAGCTTTTCTTCTGTCAAATATTGTATTCCTTAGACCATGAGATAATGCAACTCCCTGGTATCGGAAGAAAGCTTTGAGGTCATCAAACGTCATCCTATGAGAGGGTGATCATAAAGGTGTCTCTCAGGTGATCGGAAAGTATCTGTTGGGTTGTATGTATCGAGATGGAATTTGTCCCTCCCAAGTCGGAGAGATATACTTTGGGCCCACTTGGTAATCGATATCAACACCGCTTGCAAGCATGTGGTTAAGGAGTTAATCACAAAGTGATATCGGATGACGGAACGAGTAAAGTACTTGCTGTGAACGAGATTGAACTAGGTATGACGGTACCGACGATCGAATCTCGGGCAAGTAAAATAACGCGAGACGAAGGGAATATATATATGGGATTGATTGAATCCTGGCATCGTGGTTCATCCGATATGATCATCGATGAATGTGTGGGAGTCAATATGGGTGCCCAGACCCCGCTGTTGATTATTGATAGAAGATCATGTCTGCATATTCTCGAACCCGCAGGGTCACACACTTAACGTATCTCGACGCTAGGATAGATTGGATAATTGGTTTATGAATTTTTTTTCGGAGTCTCGGATGGGATCTGGGATATCACGAGAGGTCCGGAATGGTCCGGAGAATAAGATTCATATAAGGCAGTGCAGTTTTTGGAGTTCGGAATTGTTCCGGGTTAATCGGTATTGTACCGGAAGCTTCTAGAACCTTCCGGAAGGGGACCAACGTGGCCCCACCTTCCGGGAGGGGGCATGGGCCTATGAGGGAGTGTCCTGGCCGCATTGGGCCAGGGGCACAAGGCCCCATAGGGCCCAGCCGATTCTAGAGAGATTTGACTCGTTTAAATCTCGGGATAGAATTTCTAGATAAGGGAGAGTTTAAATCGTTTAAACTAGAGATAGGATTTCTAGATAAGGGAGAGTTTAAATTGTTTAAACTAGAGATAGTCTTGGAGGAGGGGCAAGGGCTGGCCGCCCCCCCTCTATATATAGAGGGGTGGTGCGCCCCCTCCCCCACACACCTACACCTCTCCTCCAAACCCTAGCCGCCTTGCTACCTTCCTCTCTCCCTCCCGATTGTTTGTAGGCGAAGCCCTGCAGCAGAAATTCTCCACCATATACACCACGTCGTCGTGCTGTAGATCCAATCTATCTCTCCACCATACTCGCTGGTCCGAGGAAGGAGGAGACGTCGAGGTGCTGCACGTGTGCATCTCACGGAGGCACCGCCACTTGTGGTGCTAGATCGGATCGGATCGCGAGGAGGAGAAGCGAGTACGACTACATCACCCACGTTCCGACGAACGTTCCGCTGTGCGAATCTTCAAGGGTATGAAGATCTAATCCAATATCTCTCGTTGTTTGCATCTCCTAGATTAGATCTTGGCTTTCCCTCTGTTCGCTCCGTAGAAAATTTTGATTTACTATGCCGCGAAACCCTTCAGTGGTATCAGAGCTAGATCTATGCGTAGATGTGTTTCACGAGTAGAACGCAACATGGTTGTTGCGGGCGTTGATGTTTTCTGTTGCAAGCCTCTTGTTTGTGTTCTTCTTATGACGCGGGATAGTGAGATTGAAGCGGTCCAGGCCAACCTTACGCGGCGTCGCTCGCGAGACCGGCTCCGCACTTGACGTGTGGCTTGTTCCACACATGCGGCTGGTGGATGTCAGTTTCTCTCACTATAGTTGTCATGGGATTAACACCGGAGTTTGGCAACCATAATATCACCGTTGTGGCTTTCCGTAGGTAAGAATCGTTCTTAGCATCTACTCCCATAAGCCACGTAAAACATGCAACAACAAAGTAGAGGCGTCTAACTTGTTTTTGCAGGGAGTGTTTTCTGTGATA
The DNA here is from genome assembly GCA_910589765.1 of Avena atlantica. Taxonomy (NCBI): domain Eukaryota; kingdom Viridiplantae; phylum Streptophyta; class Magnoliopsida; order Poales; family Poaceae; genus Avena; species Avena atlantica. The sequence goes on along the minus strand of OU342738.1, from coordinate 349,611,908 downwards.
TGGTATGGCCCAAGATGTGATGTGTATATTGTATGCGTTGATCATGTTTTGTAATGTTTCACGACTTGCATGTCGATGAGTACACAACCGGCAGGAGCCATATGGTTGTCTTTATAATTTTGTATGACCTACGAGTCAACTTCTTATACGCCATGTAATAGCTTTACTTTATCGCTAAGTAGTTAGCAATAGTTGTAGTTGCTATTCGTGGTGGAGGCAATCATGGTGGAGTGATGGAGATCATGCCGGAACGCACAAGATGGAGATCATTGCGCGAAGATTGGCTATACCATGTCACATAAAGTTATATGCATGTGATGTTTATCCCTTTATGTATCTTATTATGCTTAGATCGCGACGGTAGCATTATAAGATGATTCCTCACTTAAAGATCAAGATAAAAACTGTGTTCTCCCCAAGTATGCACCGTTGCGAAAGTTCGTCGTTTCCAAGCATCACGTGATGATCGGGTGCTATATACTCTACGCTCACATACAACGGGTGCAAGCCAGTTTTGCACACGCGGAAATACTTGGGTCTAACTTGACGAGCCTAGCATGTACAGACATGGCCTCGGAACACAAGAACCGAAAGGTTAAGCATGAGTCATATGAATGATATGATCGACACTTCGTTGTCCACCATTGAAACCACATCTCTTCTCGTGATGATCGGATTAGGTGTGGTGAATTTGGATCGTGTTCACTAAACAACTTGAGGGATGTTGAATTTAGTGGGAGTTCATCTAGTAATTTGATTAAGTTGAACTATTTATCATGAACATAGTCTAAATTGTACTTGCAAATACTGTAGATCCAATGGCCAAGTCCAACTTTAACTTCAACGTTTTTGCTGAGAAAGAAAAGCTTAGAAACAATGGGTCTAACTTCACCAACTGGTTCCGCAATCTAAGAATCATTCTGTCTGGCGGACAAAAGGACTATGTCCTTGAGAAAGCGTTAGGTAACCCCCCTGCTGCAACTGCGCCGGCTGATGAGAAAGCTGTCTATCAGTCGCGCAAAGATGATTATGGTGTGATTAAGAGCACCATGTTGTTTGCTATGGAACCGGAGCTTCAAAATCGTTTTGAAACCTATCCCGGGCCCTTTGAGATTCTCGAGGAGCTGAAAACCATGTTTCAGACTCAAGCCCGTTCTGAGAGATATGAGATCTCTGAGAAGTTCTTTAACTGCAAGATGGAGGAAGGGAGTTCCGTTAGTGAGCACGCCATAAAGATGTCGGGCTACACTCAACGCCTTGAGCAACTGGAATGCACGATTCCAGAGGAGCTCAAGATTGACAGGGTTCTGCAATCACTCCCTCCCAGCTACAAAAGTTTTGTAGTGACTCATAATCAGATTGGTTCCACTGATACGATCACCGAGCTCTTCGCAAAGCTGAAGGCTGCGGAAGTGGACATCAAGAAGGATAATCATGTGTTGATGGTCAACAAGCCCTCCTTTAAGAAAGGTAAGGGAGCAAAGAAGCCCTTCAAGAAGGGCGGCGGCAAGCGCAATGCCCCTGCTGAGAAGAAGCTTAGGTCTGGTCCCAAGCCGGACACTGAGTGCTTCTATTGCAAGGACAAGGGTCACTGGAAGCGCAACTGTCCGAAGTACTTAGCGGACAAGAAGGCTGGCACCATCAAAGGTATATTTGATATACATGTTATTGATGTTTTCCTTACTAGCCCTCGTTGTAGTTCCTGGGTATTTGATACCGGTTCAGTTGCTAATATTTGTAACTCGAAACAGGAGCTACGGAATAGACGGCGGCTTGCGAGGGATGAGGTGACGATGCGCGTTGGCAACGGATCAAGAGTTGATGTGATGGCCGTCGGCACGCTCTCCTTAGTTTTACCTTCGGGATTAGTTTTAAACCTTAATAAATGTTATTATGTGCCTGCGTTGAGCATGAACATCATTTCCGGATCGTGTTTATTGCAAGACGGTTATTCATTTAAATCGGAGAATAATGGTTGTTCTATTTATATGAGTAACATCTTTTATGGTCATGCACCTCTTCTGAATGGTTTATTTCTTCTAAATCTCGAAAGGGATGAAACACACATCCATAACATTGAGGCTAAGAGATGCAAAGTGTAGAGGTCCAAATCTTAGATAAGATAGAGCCTCCTGTGTTTTACAATGCTAGTCCATGGATCAATAGCTAGCATCCACAGTTAAGATGTAATATCAAGATACAAAGGTCATATTATAACTTTATAACCAGGAATAACATAATTTTATTACATCATACATAGCTCATTTGGCTATTACATTACATTGCAGCGGAATAATTATAGTCATGGGTCCTTCATCTTCAAAATGCCACAGGCAGATGTTGGTTGTAGACTTTGTAATCCTAATCAAACAATCTTCACTAAAATCAATCAAACCTGCAACATACAAGTTACAGCCACAAGGGTCAATACATTTGAATTGTATTGGCAAGTTTCACTACTTTGTATATTATGAGTGGATCCTACCATTACATGCATATTTGGCTAAGTAGAGTTTAAGGCTTATTTGCATAAAGCAACATTTATCCTATCTTTTCAAAATGGTTTTGGTCCTTTGTCAAAATCCCTTTTCCAAGTTCCTTGAACTCCTTGGTAGAAACTCAAGTGTTCAAGTCCTTGTCAAAAATCCCTTGAGCTACTTGGTAACTCCAAGTGCAACAAGTTTTATGAAATCTCATGAGTTCCTTGGTAACCCCAAGTACATCATGCTCTTGAGCACCTTGGTAACCCCAAGTGCAACAAGCTTAACAAAATCTCTTTGAATTCCTTGGTACCCCCAAGTGCATCAAGTTTTTATATTAGAAATTGGAATGTCGAGATCTCCCATGGTTCAAACTTTAGTTGCTCAGTATTGTCCATAACCGGGGACACGGCTAAGTACTTAGATTTTATTAACTTCCGCAGAAGGAGTACACTTTACCCACATGACACAATCCCATCTTGTTGCCACCAGTGGCCTACTGGATTAGTGCTCACCAAGATGGAGTACCGGCAGACTGAGAATGTGACGGAGTCTTTCCAAAAGGTCCTCCCATACATCATTGCTAGCTTGTCTTCAGCCCCCATGAAGCGTTCCAGATCCCCATGTCCGATAACTAAAGACAATGTATGGGTCTTCCTAATGTAGTTGACTAAGCCAGAGCCATAATAGCATGTGGTTGCACACGAAAGCCACAATTGGAGAAACATGTTCAATCTCTAAGTTTCCTAGGTGGTTTTCATTTGGAGCACAACACAAAGTGATTGCCATAGACATGGTTCCTTTTGTTGCCACCTTCTCCAAAACTTCAAGTATCTTCCACCTAGGTGTAGGGGTTCGTAGCATGGAAAACAAAAATTTTCTATCGCATACAAACAAACAAGCCAAGATCTATCTACTAGATTGTAGCAACGAGTCGATGGAATAACTTACCCTCGAAGATTCCAAAGCGGTTAACGAGAGCAGATTCTCGTGGGTGATGTAGTCGTACTCTTTCCGATCTCAAGATCGCGTAGACGATCCTTCCGGCGCCACGTTCTGGCAGCGCTCCCGCAGTCGGTCACACGTTCGGTACTCGACGAAGACCTTCCTCTCCCTTGTTCCAGCAGGCAGCGGAGGTTGTAGCACTCTCCTCGCGATTCCGGCAGCACAACGGCGTGGTACCGGAAGTAGAGGGGAAATCCCGTAGGGCTTCGCCTTAAGCCGGTGCGAGTATGGTGGAGCTTATGAGAGAGGCTATTAGTGGTCTAGTAATTAGACACACCAATTAGAAGGCTCTAAACCAATTAGAAGGCTCTAAACCGCTGGCTAAAGCAATTAGAAGCTCTAAACCAAAACGGCTCTAAACCGGAGATTAGAGGTAGAAAGTTGTGTGTCTAGGAGGGGAGCCCTGCCCCTCCTTTTATAGGTGGAGGGGCCTTGGCGCGCCAGGGAGGGAGGGAGTCCCTCCCCAACTCGGCCTAGGGCTGGCCGCCGGCTTGGAGGAGTGGGACTCCTCCTCCAAGTTGGTTCCAACTCCTCTTGCTTGTTTCCCACAGTTTCTTGTTTTGGCAGTTTGACTTTCAAACTGGACATTTGACTTTTCTATTTTAGGATTCAATTTAATCCTTTATTTGGGACAGCAAGAACACTTAGTACATGATGCAATCATTCCAATATGTAATGACACATTCATGTACCCCTCCCCCGCCGGAGTGCCGGACAATCCGGAACCTTCTAGAACATTCCCGATGAAAACACCGGAATCATTCCCGAACTCCGAAACGGGACTTTCCTTATATGAATCTTATTCTCCGGACCATTCCGGATCACCTCGTGATATCCCGGATCCCATCCGAGACTCCGAACAACATTCAGTCTCTTTCTCATAATACCATAACTACTCAAACAACGTCGAATCCTTAAGTGTGTCTCCCTACGGTTCGTGAATTATGCGGACATGATCGAGACACTTCTCCGAACAATAACCAATAGAGGAATATGGAAATTCATATGGCTCCCACATATTTCTACGATTACTTTGCGATCGAATGAACCACTTACATACGATACCAATTTCCCTTTGTCTCACGATATGTTACTTATCCGAGGTTATGATCGTCGGTATCTCTGCATACCTAGTTCAACCTCGTTACCGATAAGTACTCTTTTCTCGTTCCCGTGATATGTGATCCCTTGTGAGCCAGTCACATGCTTGCAAGCTAATTGGATGACATTACACCGAGAGGGCCCAGAGTATATCTATCCGTCATGTGGATGGACAAATCCCACTCTTGATCCATGTGTCTCAACCAATACGTTCCGAACACTCAATGCCATCTTTATAGCCACCCAGTTACGGTGTGGTGTTTGATGTCATCAAAGCATCCATCCGGTAAAGGTGATATGCATGATCTCATGGTCTAAGGAATTAGGTTACTATGTATCAGAAAGCATATAGCAATTGAACTATTGAAATGACTTGATCTTTATGCTACGCTTATCTATAGGAGTATGTCCATCACATCATTCTCCTAATGATATGACCCTGTTGTTAATAACATCTCTATGTTCATGATTAGGAAACCATGATCATATATTAACCAACAAGCTAGTTTAACAAGAGGCTTTACTAGGGACTCTTATTTTAGTTTACAAATCACACAAGTATTAATGTTTCCGGTTAATACAATTATAGCATGGTATGTAAACATTTATCATAAGTGTGAAGATATGATAATAACCACTTTATTATTGCCTCTTGGGCATATCTCCAACAGTCTCCCACTTGCACCAGAGTCAATAATCTAGTTTCAAACCTTTGTGTATTCAACACCTATGGCTTTCCGGTGTTGTATGTACACGATTGCTAGTGGTCAACTGATCTTCGGATCTTGACACTTCCAGGTCCGTGTGTAATTGCATGTCTTTGCGTCTCTACGCATCACTCATTCTCTAATGAGATGGATTTGTATGAATTTGGTCATTCGGTGTGACCTTTAGTTCTTTGGGGTTAAAACATGTTGATAATATTGTCGCACAATATATCTTCATAGTATTATCCCTCTGTGAACTACACCTAGTTTGATAACAAACTACTTGACACAAATGCCCTCTTTTGCTGCTATAATAGCAGTCATATACTTAGCCTTTTGTTGTAGTATCTGTCACAATGTCTTAACTTTGGAACTCATCCAAATCCATTATGGAACTCACATTCCATTATATTGTGCCACCCTTAGTTTAGATTGAGATAAACTTAATTTGTACTTTGTGACAAAGCTAGTATCAATGTAGTACTTTTACAATGAACTAACCATCTATTTGTCACTTCTACAAATATTATACTCTTAGTTCTTCCAAAAGATCATAAGAATATCCTTACTATTGTCCAATGATCATCTTACGAATCATTCTGGTATATGCTCACAACATTTAGAGCATAGGACATATCTTGATTTGTACATATCACAGTATGATTGATATAAATACTCTTTGTGATTTCATACATCAAGTATCAATCTATACTTGATTATTTGTTTCACTTTACCAAATGTCAATACACTTGAATATATCATCAACATTGAACTTATTCAATCCTTTCTGTGTGACAAGAACCTCTCTTGTAGTTTCTATATTGAACTCATTCAATATCTTGTCTATGTACTTCTGGCACAACCATATTAGCGTCTATTGATGCCAAATATTTGGGTTTTGCCTAAGTCTTTCATCGGGATGAAATTCTTAATATGTGTTAATAAAAGATACATTATTTCCAATCAACAATATGTCTTCCACATAATGTATTAGAAATATGTCTTAGCGCTCCCACTTAATTTCTTGCAAATGCAAGCATCTTCATTGTCTCTGATGAAATTAAACTCTTTTAACAGTTTCATCATAGTGAAGATTCCAACTCCGCTATGCTTTACTTTAACCATTGAAGTTCGCATATGCTTTTAGCATCCTTTGAATTAACAAAACCCTATGGACCGTGTTATGCACATGTCCTAGGTAACGATTCTATTAGAAGAACTTGTTTTGTTTATTCTACTACCATATAACAAAATTATATGTAGTGGTTGCTACATTAATCCGTCTAGACTAAATATCACTATGAAAGATCAAATCTTATCATAGTCAACATTTGAACATTGTTGTGAACTCTTTCCCAACATGTCGACTATTTCATAGATGTAAAACATCCATGTCTATTTCTTTATAGATACAAACACAACTGTAAGGTCTTACACCTTTCTTGAGGGTCCTTCAAGTTCAAAACTTGATTTTTCGTGTATGGAACTATCACGGATTTTATGGCTTTCAAGCCATTAGACGGAGTCAGGGCCCATCATCGCTTCTTTGCATGTAGTCGGTTCATTATTCTCAAATAATGATTCAACCCTCAAATCTTGGTATTTGATTGTTTACCCGACCTACTTGTTTCAATAGGAACTTAGATCTCCGTGATCACAACCTTTGAGGCACGTGAGCCATGAGCATTGTTGCTGCCTCCGGAACACTTTTCGGCGTTGCGCAACTCTGCACATATAGCTAAGGTTCTTTCAACCTTATCAAAGTTCTATTGTCCTCCCACTTAACTTTTCACGAAAAATTCCTTCTTAAAGAAACTTGACGTTCTAAGCGACAAACACTTTTGTCTCCGGTGTTATGGAAAAATACTTAACAAAGACAGATTCATCCGACTTTGGTTGCAAACATCTTTCTTATGTATAGCATACCAATGTTTAAGAAAGGACTACTTGGGTTTTATCCCAAACCATAACCTTATATGGTGTCATTTCAACGGATTATGATGGAGCTCTTTTCAGTGGAAAAACGGTAATCTCTAAAGCTTTTAATCTTTAAAATACAATGGCAATTTTATGAATTACACCTTTGATCTCACCATGTCAAACAAGGTTTAATTACATATCTCGAATGCTCCATACTCTTATGGTGTTTCGGGAAATGCAAATCCACGGAACGATTCCTTAAATCTTAGGTATTATGCTAAACTCTGTAACTCAAATATCTTCCTTTATGATCTTTATCATAAACTGTTTATATTTTTGTTACAATGATTTTGCACTTCATCTTGAAAGTCTTTGAACTTTTCAAATGTTTCATACTTCATCCTTATTAAGTAAATATTAATATATTCACTCAAATTTTCGGAGAAAGCATATGAAGTTGAAATCCATCGCTCTTGACTACACATAATGGACTTCGTACAACAATATGTACAAATTCCAATAAGCTAGTCTTTCGTTCCCTTTTGGCCTATGAACGAAGTTTTCATTATCTCTAGGAAAGTTCCACAAGCGTCATTTGATCAAAATCAAAAGACTCCAAAATTCCATACATATGGAGTTTCTTCATGTTTTCTTTCCAATATAATTTAAACGGCGATGTCACTTCCTAAGTGATCTTTCAATCAATTTGTCTTTCGACATCTTTAGCATTTAGCTTTATGGATGTGATTTTTCCAACGAGATTTGTGAATCATCCATCTTTTATGGATTACGGTACTTATTTGAACAACCCTTTTGTTCTCATAACACCTGATAAAACAAATCTTGAAGGCAAGCTTTGATGTTTAACGAGCAACACAATAACCCTTTATTTGTTCTCGATGAACATCATCACATATTCTTTTGCTAATTACTTAGGCCACTGTAGTTCATGAATTCTGTTGTTTTGTATGACGATTCATACCAACAAATTCAGTATCAAATACTTAAGAACCACATTGTTTAATAAGCAAAGAATATATCCATAACATGTATATCATCTATATACTTAAACTGAACAATTCTAGTCTTTTCTTTTCTGCCATATATTTATGAGATTCTCTTTCAGTATTTCCTTTTCTGTTTGAAAGAATCTATCAATATCAATAGTGGAGTCATACATATGACACATAGTCCAAAGTGTGTATAGTTAAATACCAATGTCTTAGGACTTGCACTTTGAAGTAGATCACCATCATCAAATGTTTGGTGTTCTTTCAAATTCCTTTCTTTAGTAATCTCTTGGTGTAGTAAACATTTTACCTACATCAAATATTCACCCTTATCATGGATTTATCCATGATCAAGTTACTTTTAGCTTGTAACGGTGAATCACGAGTATAATGTTGCTCTCCAAAACCTTTTGGAAGATTAGGACAACTAGTATCTCCAACCCTTTTGCAAATTCTCATCAAAATATGAGAACATGACTTTTGACATATTATACTCTATCATGTTCCAACCAAAACTTCGTTTCAGATATCACAATATCTTCCACACATCATGGTTTCTGAAACAACTCTTTCAGATCCTAGATAACCTTGATATTAAGACAATCCTTTGAATATCAAGAATCATGGAGACAAACATGATACTTATATACTAACTTTGGAATTGTTACTCTTGTTTTAATACCAATTATTAAACTTCATCGAGTAACCGGAACTTACTAAAAGTTTGCAATAGGACTTTTAAACTTTAGATTAACACTTCAAAACAATACGATACCAGTTCGTAAAGTAACTAACCAGAATTCTATAGTTCTATTATCTCAATTATAACTAAGCGCAAGGTGGTAAACGGATGCCAATGACTACAACAACTATGCAAATTCACTTTGATTTAGTTTATGATAAATTGAGTTCTAATTAATAATTAAATTAATCTAGGTGAACTCCCACTCAAAACAATATCCCTCACATTGTTTTAGTGATCACACGAACCAAATCCACCACATCAAAACCGATCATCACGAGAGTTGACATAGCTTCAATGGCGAACAATCAACATGTTCATCATATCTCCTATATGACTCATGCTTTACCTTTCGGTGATCCGTGTTCCTGAGACCATGTCTTTACATGCTAGGCTCGTCAAGATCAAACCTTAGCTTCCGCATGAGCAAATCTGGCTTGCCCACGTTGTATACACTTGCGGAATCTAACACACCCGATCATCACGTGGTGCTTCGAAACAACAAGCTTTAGCAACGGTGCTAACTAAGGGTGAACACTTTTATGACTTGAAATTCATGTGCATGAGGGATCATCTTATAATGCTACCGTCGTCTACTAAGCAATACAAGATGCATAAAGGATTAACATCACATGCAATTCAATATATATGTGATATGATATGGCCTTTCTTCTTTGTGCTTCCGATCTCCATCTTCAAGCACGAACATGATCTCCATCATCACCGGCATTGCATCAAGGTCAATGATGCCTCTCCATGGTTGTCGTCCACCGGCTTCAACTATTACAACTACTTTGAATAGACACGCGGGTCTTAACATAAATTAAAGACAACCATATGGCTCCTGCCGGTTGCCGACTTACAATAAGGAACATTGCATACATCATATATAATCACAACCATGGCCATATCACATCACTGCACACCCCTGCAAAACAAAGTTAGACGCCTCTACTTTCTTTGCATGTTTTACGTGGTTTGGGGCTTTCTATAAGTGTCGTTCTAACTTACGAACATGAACCACAACGTTGACACAAGTATTGTTAATCACCTGTTGTGAATTGGATCTATACTATGCTAGGAGAAACAGGCACCCGCAAAGCCACTTATGCAATACAAGTTGCATGTCAAGCGTGGAGCAAGTCTCATGAACGATGTCATGTAAGGTTAGCCCGGGCCGCTTCATCCCAACATACCGCAAGATGCAAAGTACACAAGAAGCAATCGACAATAAAAGCATCAACGCCCACAATGACCATTGTGTTCTACTCGTGCAACAGATCTACATATAGACACGGCTCTGATACCACTGTAGGGGTTCGTAGCATGGAAAACAAAAATTTTCTATCGCATACAAACAAACAAGCCAAGATCTATCTACTAGATTGTAGCAACGAGTCGATGGAATAACTTACCCTCGAAGATTCCAAAGCGGTTAACGAGAGCAGATTCTCGTGGGTGATGTAGTCGTACTCTTTCCGATCTCAAGATCGCGTAGACGATCCTTCCGGCGCCACGTTCTGGCAGCGCTCCCGCAGTCGGTCACACGTTCGGTACTCGACGAAGACCTTCCTCTCCCTTGTTCCAGCAGGCAGCGGAGGTTGTAGCACTCTCCTCGCGATTCCGGCAGCACAACGGCGTGGTACCGGAAGTAGAGGGGAAATCCCGCAGGGCTTCGCCTTAAGCCGGTGCGAGTATGGTGGAGCTTATGAGAGAGGCTATTAGTGGTCTAGTAATTAGACACACCAATTAGAAGGCTCTAAACCAATTAGAAGGCTCTAAACCGCTGGCTAAAGCAATTAGAAGCTCTAAACCAAAACGGCTCTAAACCGGAGATTAGAGGTAGAAAGTTGTGTGTCTAGGAGGGGAGCCCTGCCCCTCCTTTTATAGGTGGAGGGGCCTTGGCGCGCCAGGGAGGGAGGGAGTCCCTCCCCAACTCGGCCTAGGGCTGGCCGCCGGCTTGGAGGAGTGGGACTCCTCCTCCAAGTTGGTTCCAACTCCTCTTGCTTGTTTCCCACAGTTTCTTGTTTTGGCAGTTTGACTTTCAAACTGGACATTTGACTTTTCTGTTTTAGGATTCAATTTAATCCTTTATTTGGGACAGCAAGAACACTTAGTACATGATGCAATCATTCCAATATGTAATGACACATTCATGTACCCCTCCCCCGCCGGAGTGCCGGACAATCCGGAACCTTCTAGAACATTCCCGATGAAAACACCGGAATCATTCCCGAACTCCGAAACGGGACTTTCCTTATATGAATCTTATTCTCCGGACCATTCCGGATCACCTCGTGATATCCCGGATCCCATCCGAGACTCCGAACAACATTTAGTCTCTTTCTCATAATACCATAACTACTCAAACAACGTCGAATCCTTAAGTGTGTCTCCCTACGGTTCGTGAATTATGCGGACATGATCGAGACACTTCTCCGAACAATAACCAATAGAGGAATCTGGAAATTCATATGGCTCCCACATATTTCTACGATTACTTTGCGATCGAATGAACCACTTACATACGATACCAATTTCCCTTTGTCTCACGATATGTTACTTATCCGAGGTTATGATCGTCGGTATCTCTGCATACCTAGTTCAACCTCGTTACCGATAAGTACTCTTTTCTCGTTCCCGTGATATGTGATCCCTTGTGAGCCAGTCACATGCTTGCAAGCTAATTGGATGACATTACACCGAGAGGGCCCAGAGTATATCTATCCGTCATGTGGATGGACAAATCCCACTCTTGATCCATGTGTCTCAACCAATACTTTCCGAACACTCAATGCCATCTTTATAGCCACCCAGTTACGGTGTGGTGTTTGATGTCATCAAAGCATCCATCCGGTAAAGGTGATATGCATGATCTCATGGTCTAAGGAATTAGGTTACTATGTATCAGAAAGCATATAGCAATTGAACTATTGAAATGACTTGATCTTTATGCTACGCTTATCTATAGGAGTATGTCCATCACATCATTCTCCTAATGATATGACCCTGTTGTTAATAACATCTCTATGTTCATGATTAGGAAACCATGATCATATATTAACCAACAAGCTAGTTTAACAAGAGGCTTTACTAGGGACTCTTATTTTAGTTTACAAATCACACAAGTATTAATGTTTCCGGTTAATACAATTATAGCATGGTATGTAAACATTTATCATAAGTGTGAAGATATGATAATAACCACTTTATTATTGCCTCTTGGGCATATCTCCAACACTAGGTGGTTCATTGAGTCCTTGTTTTATTATGTAAAATATAAGGCCTTTTCTCAACCTTTGTAAAATCTCAACATGTATCTCTTTTCAAAACATAGCATGGCTAAGCATGTACAACTTCAATATTTTTACTAAGGAGTGTAAAGGGAATCCTATTAGGATTAGCATAGCATAAGTATAAAACATTTTCATGCATGTTTACAAAATCCACTAAGTATAATGAAAATAGTAGGATTTTTGTATGATAGTGTAACTTGCCTTTTTGGAAGAGAATGGTGGTTCACTCCTTGATCTTGCTAGTCTCTCACTTTGCTAATTTCACTACAATCAATCAAGCAAATACCAATCAACTAGCATTCCAAATAATCAATCAAACATCATTTCATACACACCAAACTATGGAATCCAAGATCTAAGTCATGCATGTAAGCATGTAAGTGATGGTTCTAGTTGCAAAGGTGGTTTCTACTAGGCTTCTAAACTTTGTAAGTTCCAAATTGGTCATTCACCAAAATGGCAAAGTCATTTGCAAAAACATTTTATCTCAAAACCATTTTAAAATCCATTCATCATTTTATGTGGTGAAATTATTTTCTTATCAAAGCAAAACTTTATATTTTTCACTAAGTGAGTTGCTATTGTAAAACTTGGTGTTTTGGATCAGTAGGTTTGGTCCCAAAACATTTTCCCAAAGTTTTCTTTACAAAAACATTTTCATAATAAAAATCATTAATTTTATTTGGCTAGAAAATTCGCTAAGTCAATTAATTCAATCCAATTTTTACCAAAATCATTTTTAACACTATGGGTTGGTTCCTAGGGTCAGTATGGTTACTACAAATCATTTTGCAAAGGTTTTGTCCCTAAATTCAATTTTAAACAATTTTTATACTCTAAACAAGCTTACATAAGAATCTGCAAAAACAAGCAAACAAATGGATACTATTTTCCAAACTAAGGCCATGGTTGGCTAGGGCTTGTCCTCCTGAATCCATTGATATAAAATTTGCTAAATTTGGACGTGTGGATCAAAAGTTATAAGGGTTTGAAAATTACAAACAAATCTGTTTTCAATTTCTGTTTTTAAACAGACAGGTGACACGCGGCGTGTTCTTACTGGTCGATACCGGTTCGGTCAGATTGATCCCTCTGGATCGTTGGATCTAAGTGGAATCGCACGGCTCTGGTTGCTCGATACCCCTTCGGTTAGTCATTCTATCCAAGCCGGTGGATCTGCATCCTACGGTTCCTATCGCTTGGCCAAAAAGCAGCGGCGCTGGCGGCGGCGTCTGGTGGCGGAGCGGTCGGTCGACGACGGAGGCGACGCTACAGGAGGTGAGGGAGAAGGAGGGGTTGCTCACCGGGCTCAGGGGGTCACGGCGTTGCTCGAGGAAGTGTTGGTCGGACGAGGGGCGCTCGGGTTCTACGGTAATTCCTACCGAAGTTCGTGGCGGCGTCGGGAGCGTCAGGTGGTCGTCGTGGACGGCGCTGTGGATCAACTCAAAGTGAAATGACGACACGGTTAGATGCGCATGAACAAGACTGATTCGGGTGCGTGAACTAGAAGGCGCGGGGCGGTCAGATACTACCTGTGGGCTTCGCCGGAGATGAAGCAGACGGTGGCGACGGTGGTCGTTGTCGAAGGCGAGGTTACAGGGTACCCGCGGTCGAGTTGGATGCACTAGCAGATGCGCCTGAGAGTGGAGAAGCTGCTAGGGTGCTTAGGGATGCAAGGGGCGGTGGGGTTTCGTCGAAATCATCACCGCAACATCGTCGGAGCGGCGGCGGTACAGAGAGAATTGGAGGCAGCCTAGGGGCAGAATGGAGGCGGTGTCTGGGGGAAAGGAGGAGGAGGAGCAGGCGGTTAAATGGGCGTGGCCGCGACGAGGAATTAACGCGGCGTTAAGGCGAATTGATGCCGCGAAGTTACAACAGGAAACGACGACGATGAGGGGAAGAACTGGTCGCGCGGGTGGTGAAGGAGAACAGGGGAGTGGGGTCGTCTTGTCAGCGATAGAGCAGGAAAGGAGTTTGGGTCCACCAGTCAGCTTCTTAGCGGGTGCGAGACTGAGTGAGAAAAACGGTTCGGGGAAGAAAAGAAGCTGGGCTGGACTGGGCTGTTGGGCCAGATTTGTGGGCTAGGTCTGTTGCACTATTTTTTTTCTGTCTGCTTTATTTTTCCTTTTCTAATTCTTTTCTGTTTTGAATTCCAATCAACATTCAAACAACAATCAAACAAATTCAAACAAACACTCAATATTTACTTTGAATTTGATTCTGTTTTTCAACATAATCCAGATTCCAAAATAAAATAATATTTTTATTTATTTTAAGATCCATTTATTAATTAAATAAAATGGATCTTTAATTATTTATAGTGTTTGATTTATTTAATAAAATATCCATTTGAAATCCAATTATTTTCAAAACCAAACCAAGGTCTTATTTGAAAATATAAGATACTTGAAATACTTGTTCTAAAATAAAATAACATTTATTTTAGGTCCATTATCAATTTAATAAAATGGGCCTTATTCATTTACTTCAAATAAGATTTGTTTTATTAGAATATTTATTTTGATATCTAAAATAAAGCTAAAACACCTTTAGTAGGTTTTATTAGAGAATATAAATTATTTGGTAAACTTATTTAAAATAAATAAATAGGTTTTTACTGTCTATTAAAAATGGAAAAAGCCTTTACTTTAATAAAATTTGGATATTAAATCCCTATTATTTTATTTAAACAATCCCTTTATTATTTTTAAATAAACCTTTTATTATTTTAATCAAAGAAAACTCTTTTGTTTCAAAATCTTGGCCAAGTTTAATTTGGCTTTATAAAATAATCCTTATTTATAACTTTATCTTTTCTTTTTGAATACCAAATCCCTTTAAGATCTAAAATAGTATTTCCAAAATATTTTAATTTCCTTTGTTAATTGTTTATCTTTTTAAATCCTTTTTAGGTTTAATTCAAATGGGTTTGAAGTTCCAATTGAATTCAAAAAGTTTCTTCTGACTCTGAAATCAAACAAAGTTTTATTTTATTAATTTATTTTCACATTACAAGATTTTGGAAAATCTTGGGATGTGACACAAAGTAGATAGTGATAATACTACTTATTTGTGGCACTGTCGTCTAGGTCATATTGGAGTAAAGCGCATGAAGAAACTCCATTCTGATGGACTTTTGGAGTCTCTTGATTTTGAATCATTTCACACATGCGAACCATGCCTCATGGGCAAGATGATCAAAACCCCGTTCTCCGGTATGATGGAGCGAGCAACGGACTTGCTGGAAATCATACATACCGATGTATGCGGACCGATGAGTGTTTCGACGCGCGGTGGATATCGCTATTTCCTCACTTTTACCGATGACTTAAGTAGATATGGGTATATCTATTTAATGAAACATAAATCTGAAACGTTTGAAAAGTTCAAAGAATTTCAGAATGAAGTGGAGAACCATCGTAACAGAAAGATTAAGTTTCTACGATCCGATCGTGGGGGCGAATATTTGAGTTATGATTTTCTCACGCATCTTAAAGCAAGCGGAATTGTTTCGCAACTCACGCCACCCGGAACACCACAGCGCAATGGTGTGTCTGAACGCCGGAATCGAACCCTATTAGATATGGTCCGATCGATGATGTCTCTTACTGATTTGCCGTTATCATTTTGGGGTTATGCATTAGAAACCGCTGCATTCACTTTAAATAGGGCTCCATCTAAATCCATTGAGACGACACCGTATGAACTGTGGTTTGGTGCTAAACCTAAGTTGTCGTTTCTTAAAGTTTGGGGATGCGAAGCTTACGTCAAGAAGTTGATGCCGGACAAGCTCGAACCCAAAGCGGAGAAATGCGTCTTCATAGGATACCCTAAGGAAACTATTGGGTATACCTTCTATCACAGAACCGAAGGCAAAGTGTTTGTCGCAAAGAACGGTTCCTTTCTTGAGAAGGAGTTTCTCTCGAAAGAAGTGAGTGGGAGGAAAGTAGAGCTAGACGAGGTTATTGAACCTTCTCTTGAATTGGAGAGTAGCGCAGCACCTGAAATTGTTCCAGTGCCGCCTGCACCAACAATAGAGGAAGCTAATGACAAGGATCATGAAGCTTCGGACGATGCTGCTACTGAACGTCGCAGGTCGACAAGGTCGTGTGCCCCTCCTGAGTGGTACGGCAACCCTGTCTTGACTGTCTTGTTGGTAGAAGACAGTGAACCTACAAACTATGAGGAAGCGATGATGAGCCCAGACTCTGAGAAATGGCTGGAAGCCATGAAATCCGAATTGGGATCCATGAGCGAAAACCAAGTATGGACTTTGGTGGATCCTCCTAGCGACCGAAAGGCCGTTGAGTGCAAATGGATTTTCAAAAATAAAACGGACGCGGATAGTAATGTTACCGTCTATAAAGCACGGCTTGTCGCAAAAGGTTTTCGACAAGTTCAAGGTGTTGACTACGATGAGACTTTCTCTCCCGTAGCGATGTTTAAGTCCATTCGGATTTTATTAGCAATTACTGCGTTTCATGATTATGAAATATGGCAGATGGATGTCAAGACTTCTTTCCTCAATGGCAACAATGATGAAGAGTTGTATATGATGCAACCCGAAGGTTTTGTCGATCCTAAGGATGCTAGTAAAGTATGCAAACTTCAGCGTTCCATTTATGGGCTGAAGCAAGCATCTCGGAGTTGGAACCTTCGTTTTGATCAAGTGATCAAGAGCTTTGGATTTGTTCCAAATTGCTACGAAGCTTGCATCTACAAGAAAGTGAGTGGGAGCTCGGTGACGTTTCTGGTACTGTATGTGGATGACATATTGATTATCGGAAATGACATCAACATGTTTAACGATGTGAAGAGTTATTTGAACAAGTGTTTTTCAATGAAAGACCTAGGTGAAGCTGCTTATATATTGGGCATCAAGATCTATAGAGATAGACAAAGACGCCTGATAGCTTTAAGCCAGAGTACATACCTAGACAAAGTTCTGAAAAGGTTCAGAATGGATAAGGCAAAGAAAGGTTCAGTGCTTATGTTATCAGGTAAGATATTGAGCAAGGCTCAGTGTCCAGCTACGGTAAATGATAGGGAAGCTATGAGCAAAGTGCCTTATGCCTCGGCCATAGGTTCCATCATGTATGCCATGCTGTGTACTAGACCGGATGTGTCCAATGCTCTTAGTTTGACGAGCAGATATCAAAGTGATCCAGGAGTGGAACACTGGAAAGCCGTGAAGAACATCCTAAAGTACCTAAATAGAACTAAAGAAATGTTCTTAGTCTATGGGGGTGATGAACAGCTTGTCATAAAAGGTTACGTCGATGCTAGTTTCGACACCGACAAGGATGATTCTAAATCTCAGACAGGATACGTTTATATTTTGAATGGAGGAGCTGTGAGCTGGAGAAGCTGCAAGCAAAGCGTGATCGCGGGATCTACAGTAGAAGCGGAATACATGGCTGCTGCAGAAGCGTCAAGTGAAGGAGTTTGGATCAGAAACTTCATCACTGAGCTTGGCGTGGTTCCAAGTGCATTGGACCCACTGGAGATATTGTGTGACAACACTGGCGCCATAGCACTCGCTAAGGAACCAAGATATCATCCAAAGACCAAGCATATCAACCGCAAGTTTCATATAATCCGAGATTATATAGCAGATGGAGATCTGAAGAATAGCAAAGTACATACGGATCTGAATGTCGCAGATCCATTGACTAAACCTCTTCAACGTGTAAAACATGATCAACACCTCAGTGCCATGGGTGTGAGATTGTTGCCAGATGTAAACTAGATTATTGACTCTAGTGCAAGTGGGAGACTGTTGGAATTATGCCCTAGAGGCAATAATAAAGATGTTATTATTATAATTCATGTTCATGATAAAGTTTATATTCCATGCTAGAATTGTATTAAGCGGAAACATTAATACTTGTGTGGTTTGTGAACAACACCGTGTCCCTGGTACGCCTCTAAGGAATAGCTCATTGATCAATGATGGTTAAGGTTTCCTAACCATAGACATGAGTTGTCAATTGATAATGAGATCATTTCATTGGAGAATGATATGATGGACAGACCCAAACTAAGCAAAGCAATTAGATCGTGTCATCGTGTTCATCTTTGCGAAGCTTTTCTTATGTCAAATATTGTATTCCTTAGACCATGAGATATTGCAACTCCCTGGTATCGGAAGAAAGCTTTGAGGTTATCAAACGTCATCCTATGAGAGGGTGATCATAAAGGTGTCTCTCAGGTGATCGGAAAGTATCTGTTGGGTTGTATGTATCGAGATGGAATTTGTCCCTCCCAAGTCGGAGAGATATACTTCGGGCCCACTCGATAATCGATATCAACACCGCTTGCAAGCATGTGGTTAAGGAGTTAATCACAAAGTGATATCGGATTACGGAACGAGTAAAGTACTTGCTGTGAACGAGATTGAACTAGGTATGACGGTACCGACGATCGAATCTCGGGCAAGTAAAATATCGCGAGACGAAGGGAATATATATATGGGATTGATTGAATCCTGGCATCGTGGTTCATCCGATATGATCATCGATGAATGTGTGGGAGTCAATATGGGTGCCCAGACCCCGCTGTTGATTATTGATAGAAGATCATGTCTGCAAATTCTCGAACCCGCAGGGTCACACACTTAACGTATCTCGACGCTAGGATAGATTGGATAATTGGTTTATGAATTTTTGTTCGGAGTCTCGGATGGGATCCGGGATATCACGAGAGGTTCCGGAATGGTCCGGAGAATAAGATTCATATAAGGCAGTGCAGTTTTTGGAGTTCGGAATTGTTCCGGTTTAATCGGTATTGTACCGGAAGCTTCTAGAACCTTCCGGAAGGGGACCAACGTGGCCCCACCTTCCGGGAGGGGGCATGGGCCTATGAGGGAGTGTCCTGGCTGCATTGGGCCAGGGGCACAAGGCCCCATAGGGCCCAGCCGATTCTAGAGAGATTTGACTCGTTTAAATCTCGGGATAGAATTTCTAGATAAGGGAGAGTTTAAATCGTTTAAACTAGAGATAGGATTTCTAGATAAGGGAGAGTTTAAATTGTTTAAACTAGAGATAGGCTTGGAGGAGGGGCAAGGGCCGGCCGCCCCCCCCCCCCTCTATATATAGAGGGGTGGTGCGCCCCCTCCCCCACACACCTACACCTCTCCTCCAAACCCTAGCCGCCTTGCTACCTTCCTCTCTCCCTCCCGACTGTTTGTAGGCGAAGCCCTGCAGCAGAAATTCTCCACCATATACACCACGCCGTCGTGCTGTAGATCCAATCTATCTCTCCACCATACTCGCTGGTCCGAGGAAGGAGGAGACGTCGAGGTGCTGCACGTGTGCATCTCACGGAGGCACCGCCACTTGTGGTGCTAGATCGGATCGGATCGCGAGGAGGAGAAGCGAGTACGACTACATCACCCACATTCCGACGAACGTTCCGCTGTGCGAATCTTCAAGGGTATGAAGATCTAATCCAATCTCTCTCGTTGTTTGCATCTCCTAGATTAGATCTTGGCTTTCCCTCTGTTCGCTCCGTAGAAAATTTTGATTTACTATGCCGCGAAACCCTTCATTAACTACTGTAAAAATACCTAGCATCCACCGATTGAAAATACGAATAGCTGAGCCCTAATAACACACAATCTAGCATCCAACGATGGGAATGGGGTAAGATAAAAGGAAGGAGAGAAAACCCTAGTTAACTCCGACCATGGGTCGGCTAAGCTGGTGTCGAAGGGGTTCTCCGGCCTGATGTAATCGTCTTCCCCGTAGGGGTCCCAGCTGTGCGGGATCTGCAGGAGAACGTCGGGGGCATGTATGGGTACGGGGGCCTCCTCGCCGACGGCTACGTCGAAAGCGGGGAAGGGGTATGGACGGGGATGGAGGATGCCTTCCATGCCTTGACGGGGGCCTGTACGGGGACAGGAGCCTCCTAGTTGACCGCCTTGGAGGCGACGATGGCCGCCGCGCCATTCTTCTCCATCGCCGCCGTGGTTGGAGTTTTCTTGGGGGTTTGCAGATGGTGATGGGAAAATGGATATGGTTGCGTGAGTGAGTGAGCGAGTGAGTGATGAGTGAGAGTGAGGAGGTCTCTATAAAGGTGAAGGGAGGAACGTTTCATCGCACCACCGTGCACCACGTAACCGCGTGCGCTACTGCACCGTGCATGTCCACACGCGTCCGCTATCGCCCCGTGCACCGCGACACGCGTACCGTGCGTCACGTTTTCCCCCTCGTGTCTAACCTGGGTCACATAGTTGTGCTCAGTTATACCCTCGAGTGTAGCACTGACAGTTTGGTTGTACTCAGTTTTGCCCTCCAGTACTAACACTGTTGTGTGCAATATGCTCACTTTTACCCTCCGGTGGCTGATCAATAGAGAACCAACGATGGGTTTTAGCTAGCTAATTGAGTCATTTTATGCACAACAAATTTAAAAAGATCAAAACATAGTGGCATCTACCCAGGGAGTCTTATTATGTGACCTGCCACCATAAGAAATGTATATAAATCAAGTTTTAACCTAAATCACCTATTATCTATGAAGGTTCATGGCTTTCTACTCAAGCCTCTCCCCAAAACATCCCTCCTCAAAACATAATTTGTCTGAATGAGACAATAATTGTCAAAATGATGTATATTTGAATTGCAAATAGTTTGATATATGCCAATATGTATTTTATTGTATACAAGAAGCATTTTCCATTTTTAAATATCTTTTTGTTTTCTATTTGAACCTCGTTGTTAGTTTTGCCCTTGGTTTTAAAGTTCTACCCAGTTTTGCCCTTGGTTTTTAAGCTCTACTCAGTTTTCCCCTCCCTCTTAGTGACAAACTCTCACACATGTGCTCATCTTGACCCATACACTCTGATTGGTCGAGGAAGTTGTCACGCGGATCATACCCACCAACCGTTGATCCTCTGATTGATCCTCTGTGATCTAGCGGACAGGATAACCCCTATAACTGTCGGGGGGCACCCTCTAGCCATGCAAAATAACGAGTTTGCCACCGATGCTTTAACTCCATAAACAAATGATTTTGAATATAATTTGAAGGGAAAGTGTTCAAAGGTGTATAATTTTTGCATTATATTTCACTCCATGTCCTAAGTTCGATTTCAAAGAGTTCAAAGGTGTATAATTTTTGCCATATGAAAGTTTATGCATTACATTCCTACATTCTATGAAAATGATAATCTCTCAAGATTTTCTTAGCACATCATTATCACGTATTAAGTGCGATTTCATAGTGTTCAAAGGTTTATAATTTTCGTATACGCAAGTTTAGGGATCACTTTTCACACTATAAAAATGGTAAACACCCTTTTCTTTTACATTAAGAGTTGTATAATTTTTTAATTTCAGAGTGTTCAATAGTAGTGTCAATTATAAACACTTTTTTACATTAAGAGTTGTATAATTTTTCAATTTGAAAGTGTTCAAGAGTAGTGTCAATTATAAACACTCTTTTACATTACGAGTTGTATTTTTTTTAATTTGAAAGTGTTCAAGAGTAGTGTCAATTATAAACACTCTTTTACATTAAGAGTTGTATGATTTTTTCAATTTGAAAGTGTTCAAGAGTAGTGTCAATTATAAACACTCTTTTACATTAAGAGTTGTATAATTTTTTTTAATTTGAAAGTGTTCAAGAGTTGTGTCAATTATAAACACTGTTTTACATTAAGAGTTGTATGAATTTTTTAAATTTGAAAGTGTTCAAGAGTTGTGTCAATTATAAATACTCTTTTATATTAAGAGTTGTATAAATTTTTAAAATTTGAAAGTGTTCAAGTGTTGTGTCAATTATAAACACTCTTTTACATTAAGAGTTGTATATTTTTTAATTTGAAAGTGTTCAAGAGTTTTGTAAATTATAAACACTCTTGTACATTAAGAGTTGTATAATTTTTTAATTTGAAAGTGAATCGCTAGCCATGGGAGAGTTGTGTCAATTATAGTTTCAGACCGTGCGAGAGTTTCATAATTATAAACACTCTTGCAAACCAACTGAATCGCCACTACTCCAAGGGAATTTACAATAGATTTTAGGGAGATTTTATCTATCTCTAAGAGTTATGGAGGTTGAAACCATCGCTAGAAAGTAAAATCCAGAGAGATATTGTTCACAACCACGAATTACGCCAGCACTGGATCGATCCTATTCGAAAAGCAAGGCAGTTAGTTGAGCACTAGCGATTCGTGTTCTAATACTGCCGATAATCAACCCACAAAAGGGAAACGATGCTTACCCAGATGGAATCCATGCGTTAGATCCCTGCAATTCCACCCAATCTTCTCCGTGCTCGACGGGGATGGACGGTGCACCAGCCGACGTTGCATACTGTTCTGCGAAAGGGGTATATCTAGCAGGGGCTGGAGAAGAGCCGGAGGTGGAGTGGGCTCCACAGCTAGGGGGAGGGGATGGCTCTGGGGCCGAGGATGACATAAGGAAGGAGGGCACGACGGCGGGGCAGCGGAGGGGCGGTGTGGGAAGTGTTCCAGGCTCGGGGGAAGCAAATGCTTTGGGTGAGCGAGAATGACCGGTTTGACGTGTCTCCATGTGGACCCACTCTTCACCACGTATGTAAGACCCGTCCCAACGCGGCCCCACCCTTCACGACGTATGCAGGACCTATCCCAACATGGCCCCACCGGTCAAGCATGTAACTGTCAAGGCCTCGTAACGTAACGCTCAACGCCCGACCCGCCCCAACGCGGTCCCACCAGTCAGCATATAACGGTCAAGCCTTTGACCTGACGACATCCCTCCGTCCGAGCGCCCGCGAGGGTTTCTTAACATGGCAAGGGGAAAAGTGAGGAAAAGTTAAGCGGCTGGGGAAAAGTGAGTACAACTAACGAACCAAGGGCACGAAAATAGAAATCCCTATTTTGAAATGAACTTTGTTTGTAAATTTTCTTGGGAACAATGTCTTATATGATCTATTGTTCAGAGTTAATTCATCTTTTTGAAGTTCAAGGACTAGTTGATATTGGGTTGATTTTGCTTAATTTTATCTACCATGCAAGCATTGTTTTAAGGATGGAGTAGTTTCAAGATGTGTCAATGTTTAGTGAATTTCTCCTTCTGAAGTAGAATAGAAGCACCTAAACATTAAAATCTATAGTTGGGTTTTTGTTAGTAGTTAGACCTCAGATCCTCTATTGCATGCTGTCTTTGCATTTGCAAGTTGCGACTTGGCTTCTTACATAGCTTATTTATAATTCCTGTTTTAGTTTACAGTACCCTCTTCTATTCGTTTACCTGAAAGCAGTAATGTAGTAAAATTTGACTTTCATTGTTATGTTGTTTGATTCCATCTTTTACTAAAAATCAGAACTACCTGACTTGCATGCCATTGTTAAAAATCTGTTGAGATTGTGAGCAAGACAGTTATATGGTTTAGTTTTTACTTTACGGTGTTATGTGGCGCTTAAGTGTTGCATGTCCAGACAAGAAGGATATTTTGTATTGTTCCTTTGTGCTTAACTATTAAGTATCCATCTCCCATTAGGTAGTTAGATACTTGAGATTTATTTGTTACATTGTGGTGATCTTTATTGTGGGTATTACTCTGTGAGGCTTTCTTTGTATATGCACATGTAAGAAGTCTACTCTTAGTGATCTATTTCTCCGTTTGGTCTTTGATTTTGGACATAATATAATATGACTTGCTTCTCCTCCTAGCAGGTAGGTTTATTGTTGTATATTATCTTCTACGGGCTATCCGTCTTGCTGGTGTATAATTCTCTGCACTGAAACCACTAAAAAAGTTGTTCATCTGTGGTACCAAAAAAGGTCAACTCAAGCTGAAACCACTAACACTTGTCAATCCAGTTACTGAATTCTAGACAATCTAAGCATATGCATACAGAAGATCAAAATACCTTAGGAACTACTTATTTTTCAACCTACTATCAGCCACTATGCAGCATGTTTATCCCCAGAACATGTAAAGAACTTGTATGCAATTATCCGTTTCAGTTCCAGCAAGAATTTTATTACATTTCTCGTCCAACTTAGATACGAACACCCATTATGACTGATTGGTATTTGAGTATATACGTTGATTATGAATGAATTTCATTTTTCACAGACTGTTGATGGGGAGGTATTTCCCGATGAAGAAGTCATAGAATACGCCAAGTATTGCAAAGCAACTAAAGTGTGTCCCGCAAATTCAACACAATGTCATTTGTGCAGTTTTGAAATACAATTATCCCAAGACGGTATCGTGCGTACCAATGACGTAAGAGGTCCATTTCTGCATCATTTTAGTTCAGCACATTTCTCCCTTTGAATTTGAGATCATTTTGATTTTGTTTCGTAGCTGATTTGCATTGTAACTACTCCCATAAAGATGGGTCTGTTATGTGCAGCAAGGTTGGCTACATGGTCAAAGTCTGTTCTGCCCGTGACCTGGCTCGACACACCCACTTCTGCCATACCCTCCCTACTGATTGATGGCAAAAGTATGTTTGACGATCAAACTATCAAAGCGAATCCTAAACAAGGTACTATATTCCTTTCTCAAAATTAACCTTTGCTGCTGATGTGAATAACTGTAAAACCTGGCCATGTGGTACCAAGCAGTATTGCCTTTCCTGATTTTAGAACGCAAGTAAACTTTCTTTATCATTATCTTTGCAGTGCAGAAACAAACTAAGT
This sequence comes from Avena atlantica, assembly GCA_910589765.1. Lineage (NCBI taxonomy): Eukaryota > Viridiplantae > Streptophyta > Magnoliopsida > Poales > Poaceae > Avena > Avena atlantica. The sequence goes on along the minus strand of OU342738.1, from coordinate 349,587,002 downwards.
GAAAGATGATTTTACAGGTTGCCCCAAGAAACCATGAGGTTGGTGGAAGGAAGCGTACATTTGATAGATCTACTTTGATTGAATTAGGCACAACATAGTGTAGAACTTGTAACTATGTTTCTAGGCTCATTTTGAGCAGAAACCTGTCAAGCAAAAGCATGGCAATTTTTTAATGTGTGCATCTAGGCACTGATACGTTCAATTTGCATCACCATTCTATATCATAATTTGCCTCTATTTATTGATATATTTCATATTAAGAGGTGTTGCTTATGTCTTTTCATCTATTTTTGCATTTGTATGATTCTTGGAGGATGAACTGCCGGAGTCAGGATTCTGATGGAAAAAGAGGTGTTTTGATGCAATTTCGTGAAGATCAGAAAAATACGAGAAAAACTACGGAAAATCCTATTTTCCCAAAAGACAAATAATGCCAGACGGGGAGGCGGAGATGGGCCACAGGAGGCCCACACCCCCTAGGCGCGGGCCACCCCTTGGCCGCGCCTTGATGACCCACAAGTATAGGGGATCGCAACAGTCTTCGTAGGTATTATTACCCAATTTATTGATTCGACACAGGGGTAGCCAAAGAATACTTGCAAGCCTTAACAACTGAGTTGTCAATTCAGCTGCACCTGGAAATAGTTATTGCTCACAGAAGTTTATCAGTAGCAACAGTTTGTAGTAGTAACAGCAAAACAACAACAACAACGAAACATGAGCAATAGTAACAGTAGTAACAAACAGTAGGATATGAGCGCGGTAGGCATAGGGATGGATGGACGGGCGTTGCATGGACGAGTCTAAACATGTAAATTCAAGATCTAGGGCATTGCAGATAAATAATAATAAGCATCCAAGTACTAAACAATCCTAGGCATGTGCTCCATATATACTCATGCGTGCTCGCAATGGGAATTTGAACAACATCTTTTGTCCTGCCAGCCCGTGGCAGCGGGGCCTCTAGGGAACTACTGGCAATTAAGGTGCTCCTTTTAATAAAGCACCGGAGCAAAGCATTAACACTCCATGAACACATGTGATCCTCACACCACAGCCATCCCCTCCGGTTGTCCCAATTTCTATCACTTGGGGTCCTTTGGATCCGGACAATGATATGTGTACACAACTTGCAGATAAGATCACAAACAATACTATCATAATGATTCAATAATAAGTTCAGATCTGAGATCATGGCACTCGGGCCCTAGTGACAAGATTTAAGCACAACAAGTTGCAACAAAGTCAAATAGCACTAATAGAGATACTAGGCACTATGCCCTAACAATATTATTTGATTACATGATAGAACTCATCCAATCCCTGCCATCCCTATAGACTACAGTGGGGGATTACTCACTCATGGATGAGGGAAACATCGATGGTTGATGGAGAGGCGTTGGTCATGACGATGGTGATGATCCTCTTTAAATTCCCCCTCGGTTTTTAGGTCAAGGGGTAAATTATAGGCGAAGAGGGAGGCCGAGGAGGTGCCTAGGCTGGCCACACCCCTCCCAGGCGCGGGGTGGGCCCACCCGCGCGGCAGGGGGGGCACTCTGGGCTCCCCTCCGTCTCGTACTCTGGCTCCGTGGATCTTCTGGTGAAATATTATTTTTGGCATATTTTCCGGAATTTTTCCTGATATTTGATTTTCTACACAAAAACTAGACAACAAAGTAATTCTGCTGAAAACAACGCCAGTCTGTGTTAGTTGTATCCAAATCACACAAGTATAGAGGAGACATAATAGCAAAAGTGTCCGGGAAAGTAGATACGTTTTGGACGTATCAACTCCCCGCAAGCTTAGCTTATTACTTGTCCTCAAGCAATTCATTTGAAAACCGAGTGCGATAAAAGAACTTTCACGAACACATTTGCTTCATATGATGTATATATTCTCAGCACAGGAGTAGATACTTAAACCATTCATGATAAGAAGTATGCAACCAAGTTTACTCAATAGTCATTGCAAGCTATGAAGAGAAACCAACTCAAAAATAATAAGTAGCATGAAACATAAACATAAGCAACATTGCAATGCTCATAAGAAGGTATGATAGAGTGGTATCTCGCTTGCCTTGTTTGAAGAGCACAATATAAATGCCAAGGCACCTCTGAAGTTCATATGAAGATTAGAGGTAAAAATATTAGTGATACAGGCATCAAAGTCATGACATAATTAACCAAGTTTTGAGATAAACACAAGAATGACAACTATGCTCTCTAGAAGGTTCTCATAGAAAAAGTGGTGACTCAACAAGGAAGTGAAAAGGGTTTTGAAAAGTTTGAAGGGCTTCCAAATGCTGAAAGTAAGGTACTCATTAGCTTTGAGCTCTCATTGCCCCTATCATAGGCATCTTCATATGGTTAAGGTGAAAGTGAGGTCCAATATGAGTTATATTCTTGACAGACCATAAACTGGAAATCCCAATTCCCTTGAGTACGAGGGCCGCTCCGCATGCTACTAAACTTTGGTTACCTGTAAGTTCTTGTCATTGTAAATACATGCATATCATAGAGAACCGCCAACGGGGTACCCCTTGCACATGATACAGGAGCTATCCCGTGATCAAAATGACAAGGCAAGCAGACAATGAACAACTCAGCGATCTTTTTATTTACTATGTGCATAGCTTTTTATTGAGGATGCTTCATAGATGCTCATTATGGTGATGCTGCAAGTTTCCAACATGATTAGGCATGGCTTAGGCTAGCGGCCCAGGCATTTCTCTAACACATATATATACTCCATGAACTCACAGGCTCCCCTTTTATTTCACACCGACGACATCCGCACACAAAAGAGCAAGGTATCAACTGGATATGTATCCATAAGTGTTGAAAGCATTCCCCTGTGACAGCATGGTTCTGCTAACTCCCATCCTATAATTTGCAAGCATATAACTTTCATGGATAGGTCACAATGGTTCAGGATTATTAAGTGCAAGAAATAAAGTGTGCCATCAAGTTTGTGAGAGCTTACTAACTAACTTTCTCAAAACAGACAAACATTTTATTTGGAAGAAAACAAGGCATATAGAATATGCACTGAAATAGCAAATGATGCTAATAGGTAGGTATGGTGGACACTGCTGGCAATATTGGTTTTGGGGAGTTGGAAGCACGAGTAAAGCTAATACTCAGTGCAAGTGAAGGCTAGCAATAGAGAGGGAGCGACAAACAAGAGAGCAATAATTGTCATAATCATGCTTGCAGCAAAACAGGACTAGTTATGGCATGAAAGTGATACAAGAACTCTGAGGCAAAATAAATCATCGAGGCTTACTGACTATTGTTTAGTCATATGCATGTGTGAGCATGTGCCAAGTCGATTCACATGAAACTTCCAGAGGAGGATACCACGATTTCATACCAAAATATTAATAAAACAATGCAAGCAAACATTCATATGACATGCTACAAACTATTAGCAAGCTGGAACTAATCACAGACAAGAAAGAACTACTAAGCATCCATCAGTAACATACACCTTACATGAACAGACTAAGCATGCTCACAATGATGAGTATATGTACAAAAATGAAAACAAATAGAGTTTGTTACCAGCCTCTTACCACACCTCAAGTTGTCTTAATCTTCATTATTGCCCTTCACTTGTGTGACTTGAATAATAACATGAAACCAAAATCCACTGAGGACGGTTGAACCCTGCAAAGAACTCACAAAACCAAATAAGAAGAACAAATATTTTTGGTGTTTTCGATTTTTTAAAACAAGCAAACAAAGCAAAAACAAACAAAGCAAAATCTTTTTGGATTTTTCTTTAAGGCAAAACCAAAGCTAAAAAGCAAAGAAACAAACCAAGAGAAACAACAAAAATATTTTTGGTCTTTTTGAGTTTTGAGGAAGCAGAAACAAAAACCAAAAAGAAAGCGAAACACGGATATACAAAGAATCGACCGAACATGATATATAGATGAGTGTGTTGTCGGTATACCTCCCCCCAAGATTAGGCGTTTGGCCTAAGTGGGGCTCAACTCCATGGTGCCCAAGAAGGTGCACCTCTGTAATACGAGGAGGCTCCTTCGTCCTGGTACGAGCTCGAGGACTCCCCTATGTAGTGCACATAGGGGTTGTATGAGGGCGCGTCCCCCTGATAGTGTCCATGTAAACCAAGAATGCGCAGCTTATCATCCATCTCCCGTAACATCCCAAAAATATTAAACATGGATCATCAAATGTTCATCATCAAAACTAGGGTTAACAAAAACTTTTCCATATAAAAATATGAAAGCATTCATATGTATGTGTATTTAAATTAGGAGTTCTTTTGAATTGCCATGGTTTTGTGTTTCTTTGCTTGTAAAATGATTCTTAGGTGAAATAAACATCATCTAAATAATTCCCAAACTTTTCCCAAAGACAAACAACTCAAAATGAACAAATGATGTGAATGGTCATTTTTGCCAAATTAACTCTCATGCCTACTTTGGCTATTCCAAGCACTCAAAACCTAACAGAAACATTTGTGGATCTTTGCACCCCTTGTTAGTACTCATAATGAGGTACCAAGGCCGACTTTGTGATCTTCCAAAAACATACAAATGCTAAGTTTAAATGACAGTTTAAAATTGAATCTATCTTATATGGGAAGATCCCACTATTTCAAAAACCACTCAAACAAGCTCAATTTTCAAAACCCAAGCAACCATAGAGTCTCCAGCACATGACTAGCATACCCACCAAAAATCTTTTCAAAATTCAAAAAGAAGTTTCTTGCGGCCATTTCATCAAACACTTGGTAGGCAAATTTAAACCAAATCAAATTCACTGTTTTTAATAGTGTTTTGGCCTAACTTGTTCCCTCTCTAGCTCACAGCAACCTTTTAGTAGATCATCTAGCTTAATTGGAAACCCCTAGCCTCACTGTAAGATGGCCATTGTCATCAATGGTGAGCAGGCTGAGCCTCACCATGCCACCCCAGTGTGGACAGCAAGCTAGAGGAAGAACTAGCTGCGCCCACCTTGTCTAGCATGTTGCCCATGCCTTACCGCCCCCTCTTGACCAGCCCTAGCTCGAAGACAGAGACAAGAACCGCCAGGAACACTGTGCCCGTGCAACTGTCGACCATGCTGACGCACACGACAGTGCACGCGCCGTTCCCACTCAACCCGACCACCTCGAGCCCTTGCCGCCCGCCAGCATGAACCCCACCGTCCCAGGGTACCACTAGACATGATCGTTTCCTCGCCCGTACTCTGTAGCCACCACACGCCGCGCAATTTGCCGTCGGTACCGCGTAGCACGTTCCCGACCGTTTTCCACCGCCCCTAAGCGCACATTCAAGTTCTAGAGCATCGCCAGGAGACCATGCGTCGATCGCCACCCTCGGCCATGCCGCTAGCAGCCCGTAGCCATGTCGCCACCGTCGCCTGCCCATCCCTCTTGGTCTCACCGTCGAGCCTATAAAAGAAGGCCACCCCTAGCCATTTGAAGCACACCATTCCACTCCCCTCACCTCACTGAGCGTTCCACCCTCTAGTCGGAGCACGAGGAGCAGCAGCTCACCGGAATTGCACCGCAGCAGGCCACCTCTGGAGGAGAAGGGCGCCGCTGATTGCGACCACCCCCGGAGCCGCCTCGACCGTCCCTGAGCTCGCAGTCGACCACTCGTTTGTTTGCCCGCCTCGCCGTTGTCGCTGGATCCCTGGTATGCCCCCTATGCACTCCTGCTGAGCCGCTAGGGTTCAAGCTCGTCGGTGACAGGTTCGTCGTCGATGATGATCCCCAGCCGTCGATCTCCCTTCTAATCCAACGACCCACATAGACCCGCACTGCTTCGCGCGTTATGAGCCGCTGACTGGTAGACCCCCGTGTCAGTTGAGCCCCGCGATGCGGAGTGACACTGGGTCGGCCCATTAACCTCTCCCGCGCGAGCCAACCTTTTGAATTTAGATTTTTCTATTTTAATTCAAACACAGTTTTGTACATAGATTCAAAAAGCAACCCAGCTTGATCCAATGAACCAAATTGCATGAAACCAATTTTTTTAGGAAGGTACTGAAATGCTTAATCCAAGCCCGTTGGATTCAAATCATTTGGATCTGTGGATCAACCTTGGTAAAAATAACAAGGAAGAAGATTTTCTACATTCAAACATTTTTCAAAATTCAACCATAAGATCTTTTGAGTTGATTCCAACTCTCAAAAATCACATTTGATCATACCTTTCAGAATATATAAAAACATATGGGTTTACTTACAGCAATAATGTTCAAGTAATAAAAGAAGGCCACATAGGCATTTCTAGTCACTTTATTTATTTAAAATAAAAAGGTTAAACCTTATTAAATTGTGACACCACTTTAAATCACATTCCCATGTACTGAAATATGCGGTGATGACATGTGTCAACATGATCCCATGTTTGAGTTGGAGAATATTAAATCTTAAGTAGATTTTCAATAAGTAGAAATTACTTTTCTCACATTAAAATAAATAAGACAAATGCTTTAATCTTGTAATGATAGGTGATGATGCTAGATCATCTATAGTACATCTTTGTGTGATGATTGAAAATAGTTAAGTATTTTTTGGTGATTGTGTACCTCGTATTTATTTATAGACGCTAGTACCGACCAAGGATACAAGGAGGAAGGAGGATACTACGAGGAAGAAGCCGAGGAGAACTTCAACCATTGCTCTGCACAAGGCAATCCTTACAAACCAAGTTGACCTATGCAAGCTAACACTTGCAACCTAGAAAGTTTATACCACTATCTTAGCAAGCCAAACCATGCAAGTTTTACTTGCAAGCTTATACCACTTGATAAACCATCCTAGTTTTACTTACAAGCTTTCTACTTTATTTCTTTATCAAAGCCTTTCTTAGAGTTTACTTAAGTGACTTGTAGATTATAGAAAGATAATTGAAGGTTGCATCAAGAGCATTAAATTTGGCCTACGTAGAAAATCTTGATGTCATCCTAAGGCATGAGATTGAACTTAACTAATCTCCACTTTCTTACCACCACTCATTAGTACTTACCCTCACTTGTAGATGCTAGTGCTAAGCATAAAACTTGATCAACTTTAGATGCGAATACTTGAAATGGTTATGAAAACCTTAGAATGATGAGTCATTCTACTGAAATGTTTTGACATATGTTCTCGAACACCAGATGATTTTGATGATGAAAATGTTGAGGCATGAGCCTTAGCCCTTTATAAAACTGATGGTTGTCTGGATGCGATACCATTCCAATTTTACCGTACAACCACAATACCCGAAAATTGGGTAGGGCTTGACTGGAAATTTATATACCTTAGTATGGGTTCCCTCGCGGCCAAGGTTTGAGCTGAGGCTACCTTGTGAAGATTGTCCACATGTGCAGTACCCAAGATGACAGTTGGTCATGGTTGGGAGGCCAAACTCACCGGAGAGGTGCCTATACTAGGGCGTGTAATTGAAAGGTTAGGATTGATTATCCGCATACTGAGTATGGTGAATTTAGGATTTGTTTCTCACGGATGTATCAAATGTTGTGGTGAAAGTGTACAATCTCTGTAGAGTGTCAAACTATTCGAATAGCCGCGTCCGCGGTTATGGACAGTTGTGAAATGAATTGTGACTTTGACTTGACCACAACAGGGTTGTGATATGAAATTCAAGTTCCCAATTTGGTGTTATAAAACTTTCAAACTAGCTTTCTTTTCTTCTGAACTGAGTAGAGGTAAATCTGTATTTTTGCAAAACAACCCTAGAGCTTACTGTCCTACTACAAAAAACCCCTTAACTGGTTAGTATTAGTTTGCGAGTACTTAAAGAGTACTCATAGCTTTGTCCCTGGCTATTCCCGTGGCTAGAATATGAAGAGGAGTATCAGGATGATGGACCGCAGGAAGGTTACGACAACTAGGATCATATCCCATCGTCAGCATTGCCTGTGACCCCTAAGATGGAGCTTCGCCTACGCTATCGTTACTACTACGTTATTCCGCTGCTTGAGTTGTATTAAGAACTGGATCATGAGATCCTTATTTGTGTAAGACCTTATGTATGGTTTGTAATGGATGATGTACTGTGATATCCAAATCTGTTATGTCTTGCAAAAATGGTAATCCTGGGATTGTGATGTATGGCATAAGTGGCATCTGTGATTAAAAATCCGGGTGTTGACATCTCCTCCTTGGAGCGCGACAAAGGTCCCTGGGAAATACTGAACAAAGTGGTTTGGGGGAGAGGGATCTCTCTCTTTCCCGTCAATAAACATCATTCTATAAACCAAACTCTCAAGGGTAGAGCCAGTAGTGACAAAGTGATGCGCCTTCATGGCAGCAAGATCAAGCCTCTGAGGAGCCAAAACTGTATCATTTGGATCAATAGCCAGGTCCAAGGCAGCAACAACACGTGCAACAATAATTCCCCCATAAATGGGTCCCTTAGCAGCTAAACGATGAGCAATGAGAGAACTAAGATTGTACTTAGTTTCATTGTTGAGCGCATCAGGTATGAAGGCCAAATGATAGTTGGAAATATTACTAGTTTTTTCCCTACCAAGAACACTAGTGGCAAGATAGTAAGCAAAGTACCTGATGGCTGGGAGTTGAATATTTCTTATCTTTCCCCGTTGGGCTCTATGGTCTTCATCATTGGTTATCCCACGGTAGAGCTCCAACAAATCAGCGGGTTGAGCTAGAATCTTCTTCGCCGACCCAGTTGTACCAAGTCCCAGGGCCTCAGAAAATTTCTTCAATGTCATGGTGTAAGGCCTGCCATAAATTTTGAGAGACACATCTGGCCTGAACAATCTGTTAGTAAAATAAAAGCTCTCCACAAATGTTTTAGTAAGCGTTGCATATTGCACGCTCTCATCCTGCATATAGCTTGTTAGTCCAACCCTCTGAACCAAGGTTGTAAAATCATCAAGAATCCCAGCAGCCCGCAAAAAGGTTAGGCAAGGAAAGGTGGAAGGGTGAGCATCCCCCTCATCGCCAAATCACGGCGTAATGAGATCCTCATTGTATGAGGGCCTAGCTCGGGAGGATGATCTTGAAGGCCTTGCCCTCCTAGGTGCATCACTCTCAAATATTTCACCAAAGGTGTGGTTGTCCATGACCCCTTTTTCTGAAATTTTTGGACAAACATCAAACCAAGTGATTTCCAAGTTGATAAATGATGAGAAACTACTATAGGAACTTGCTAGAGGGATACACATGCATCAAAATGAAATCTCTAAGCATAGAACAAGCATGAAATCTCACACAACCTGACACCTACAGTAGCAAAATACTCAAGATACAATCTATCAATCACAAATATAATTGGACAAGCGGAGGAGGCACATACCAAGGAGCAATCCCTCCAAAAATCAGCAACAAAGATTGGCTGAGCAAGGATATCGAAATTCGCGAGCAAGAACAGCAAGAACTCGAGCTTGAAAAGTTTTCCAGTGTTTTTCGGGAGAGAGAAAGAAGATGGCTGGGAGGAGGCACCTTGGAGGGGCCCAGGTGGGCCACCCCTAGCCAGGCGGCACCTGGGGGTGGCCGCGCCCACTAGGGATGTGCTGGTCTGGGGTGGCCCCCTGGGTCACTCCAGGTGTCCCTCTACCCCTTTTTCGAGGAAAAAATTATTTTGAATTTTCTAGGATTTTTCGAGAAACTTTATTTTTGGCTAATTTTCAAGGTATGAAAATTGATTTTCTCGCAGAAACAGTTTTTTAGAAGAAGCAAAAGCAAACCCAAAAACCAAACTACATAAGTTCTAAGACACTCTAACAAGCAAACAACTAACAAAACCAAAGCTAGCAAAAGAAAAGGCAAAGACTAGGAAGGAGAAAAGTAAAAGAAATCAGGTATAACCACAGTGAAAGCATTGTTTTGTTCATTAAAATCCTTTTGTTAACAAGGTTGATCAAGTCTTGTTACCAAAACAATCTTATATGAAACAAAACTTTGCATTCCACAAGGTGATTATGTTACCTCATACTTGATAGCAATGGTCCCAATCATAATAGTTTCAATATTTTCTTGTGGAATGGGACAATATATTTCTCCGACCTTGATGCTCTCAATATTTTCAATGGAATTCAGGCAATAGCTTTTAGCAACCTTCTTGGGGAAATAGACAGTATGATATTTTTCATTAATATTGAATGTTACTTTTCCTTGATTACAATTGATGATAGCACCTGCAGTATTAAGAAAAGGTCTCCCAAGAATAATAGACATATTATCATCTTCAGGCATTTCAAGCACAACAAAATCAGTTAAAACCAAGCAATTATGAACCACTTGAACATGAACATCCTCACATATACCAACAGGAATAGTAGTTGACTTATCAGCCATTTGCAAAGATATATTAGTTGGTATCAACTTTTCTAGTTGGAGTCTCTTGTAGAGAGAAAAAGGCATAACACTAACTCCAGCTCCCAAATCACATAAAGGAGTTCTAAAATAATTATTCTTAATAGAGCAAGGAATAGTTGGTATACCTGGATCACCAAGTTTCTTTGGAACCTTACCATTGAAGGAATAATTAGCAAGCAAAGTAGAAATCTCCTCATTAGGAATCTTCCTTTTATTAGAGACAATATCGTTCATATACTTCAATAGCATTTTAATATCATTAGAAGTTCTTTCTACAATATCTTTCAACTCTTTAATAGCCCTAGAGTTTTCCAATAAATGATTCTGAACTTGTTTATTAAAATTACCTTGCTTAATAATAAAAATGTCAAGCTCCTCTAAACATTGATCAGGAGGCTTACCATAATGAATATCACCTTCATCAAAGTGTTGGAGAGAGGGTACCTCAATAGTAGATGAGTGAGGAATTGGCTTGCATAATTCTTCTATAGGAGGTAGATTATTCACATCTTTAGCTCTAATACCTTTCTCCTTTAGACATTTCTTGGCTTCCTTCATCCCTTCATCATTTAATGCAATAACTCCTCTCTTCTTTGGTGTAGGTATTGGATCTGGTTCAGGAACAACTGGTGCAGGAGTAATAGGCTCAGGTGTAGCTCAGTTGAAGTCCAATCATCATAATTCTTGCTTATTTTAGCCATTAATTCTTCAGCATCTATAGGAGTTCTTTTCCTGAAAACACAATCAGCAAAGCTATCTAGGTATGTCCTAGAATCATCAGTTAGTCCATTATAATAAATATCAAGAAGCTCATTTTTAGGCAATGGACATCCAGGATGTGCATGAATCAAGGCATAGAACCTTGTCCATGACTCAGGCAATTTCTCTTCTTCTCCATGTTTAAAATCAAAAAGTCTCTGCAAAGAAGCATGTCTAGCACTGGGAGGAAAATATTTTTGGAAGAAATAAGCAATCAAACAATCAGGGCTATCAATGGAACCAGGAGGTAATCTATTAAATCAAGCCCTAGCTTCTCCTTTTAGTGAAAAAGGGAAGATCTTAGTAACAAAGTACTTGCGCATCTTAAAATCGTCAGATAATAAAGCACTCATAGTAGAAAGCTCATTCATATGAGCCACATCACTCTCATTTTCAGTCCCACAAAAAGGTTCTTTCTCAACAATGTCTAAATAGGATAAATCAAGAGAAAAATCATAATCTTTATCTTTAATATCTATGGGAGAGGTGGCAAACTTAGGATCAGAGGACAGCTTAGGAATAATAGTACGTCTTGCAAGGAGACTCTTAATAGCACTAGCACCATGTGTGTTTCGACACTCTTCAACAAATTCATCAGTGAACTCAATATAACCATCATTAATATCATAACTCTCTCTAGACTCAGGTGAGCTAACAGGTGTAACGGTGTCTTCACTAGGAGTTTCAGTATTTCCTAGACTAGCCATAGTAGCATCTAGGAAAGGACCTAATGAACCACTCGCATCAAGCACATTAGAAGTAACATCATGAGTATCAAAAGTAGTAACAGTGTGCATAGCATGAGTATGTGGTGGTGGTGTAACAAGATTACTTATAACAGACGGTGAATCAACAACAGCAAAGGTGTTTAGGACTGTACCTCTTCTTGTAGTGGATGGTAAAATAGGAAACTTTCCATCACGATACTTACCCATGATGAAAGGAGTAGCAGTGAACAATAATAGATCCAAATGAACTTACAAATAAAGCTATGCTCCCCGGCAACGGCGCTAGAGAATAGTCTTGATGACCCACAAGTATAGGGGATCACAACAGTCTTCGCGGGTAGTATTACCCAATTTATTGATTCGACACAAAGGGAGCCAAAGAATACTTGTAAGCCTTAACAACTGAGTTGTCAATTCAGCTGCACCTAGAAATAGTTCTTGCTCACAGAAGTTTATCAGTAGCAACAATTTGTAGTAGTAACAGCAAAGCGATAGCAGTAGCGAAACAGGAGCAATAGTAACGGTAGTAGCAAATAGTAGGATATGAGCGTGGTAGGCATATGGATGGATGGACGGGCGTTGCATGGACGAGACTAAACATGTAACTTCAGGATCTAGAGCATTGCATATAAATAAGAATAAGCATCCAAGTACTAAACAATCCTAGGCATGTGCTCCATATATAGTCATGTGTGCTCGCAATGAGAACTTGCATAACATCTTTTGTCCTGCCAGCCCATGGCAGCGGGGCCTCTAGGGAACTACTAGAAATTAAGGTGCTCCTTTTAATAAAGCACCGGAGCAAAGCATTAACACTCCGTGAACACATGTGATCCTCACACCGTAGCCATCCCCTCCGGTTGTCCCAATTTCTGTCACTTCGGGGCCTTTGGATCCGGACAATGATATGTGTACACAACTTGCAAATAAGATCACAAACAATACTATCATAATGATTCAATAATAAGTTCACCTAAGATCATGGCACTCGGGCCCTAGTGACAAGCATTAAGCACAATAAGTTGCAACAGAGTCAAATAGCACTAATAGAGATACTAGGCACTATGCCCTAACAATCTTATTTGATTACATGATAGAACTCATCCAATCCCTACCATCCCCATAGCCTACAGCGGGGGATTACTCACTCATGGATGAGGGAAACATCGATGGTTGATGGGGAGGCATTGGTGATGACGATGGAGATGATCCTCTCCAAATTCCCTGTCTCGGCAGGGTGCCAGAACGGAGTTTCTGGTGGTGGCGGCATAGCGGAACTCTTTCTAGAAAAAACGTCGAACCCCCCTCAGTTCTTAGGTCAAGGGGTAACTTATAGGCGAAGAGGGAGGCCGAGGAGGTGCCTGGGCTGGCCACACCCCTCCCAGGCGAGGGGTGGGCCCACCCGCGCGGCAGGAGGGTGTGGGCCACCCAGGGCTCCCCTCCGTCTCGTACTCTGGCTCCGTGGATCTTCTGGTGAAATAGGATTTTTGGCATATTTTCCGAGATATTTACTGATAGTTGATTTTCTGCACAAACACTAGACACCAAAGTAATTTTGCTGAAAACAGCGTCAGTCTGTGTTAGTTGTATCCAAATCACACAAGTTTAGAGGAGAAATAATAGCAAAAGTGTTCGGGAAAGTAGATACGTTTTGGACGTATCACGCCTACAGGGGTGTGGCCCACCTCTAGCTCCGCCCTCTCGCCTATATATTCTCCTCAAAACCCTAATACACGGGGAGCGGACATAGAAATATTCCGCCGCCTCTACGGGGCGGAAAACACCGAGGGAGAAAGAGCTCTCCGGCAGACAGATTTCTGCCGGGGAAATTCCTTCCCGGAGAGGGGAGATCGTCGCCATCAACACCATCATCAAGCTAGACTTCATAGGGATCATCATTATCCACACCATCATCTCCACCAGCACCATCATCACCACTCCATCCCGCTATAACAATCGTGTTGAATACTTGCATAGTTCTTAGGGGAAACTTTCCCGGTGTTGATTACTATTGTAGTTGATGCTTGTGAGTGGAACCATTGGATTATTGTTTATATTCAGATTGTTATCCATCATTATATCATCTCTGATCTTGATCCATATGATGTCTCGTGAGTAGTTCGTTTAGTTCTTGAGGACATGGGAGAAGTCATGTTGTTAGTAGTGGATTTGTATTGAGATATTATTCAATGGTTTCTTATTTAAGTTGTGGTCCTATTCTTCTAGTGGTGTCATGTGAATGTCGACTACATGATACTTCACCATTTATGGGCCTAGGGGAATGCATTGTATTTTGGCTACTAAGGGTTGCTGGAGTGATAGAAACCTGAACCCCCATTAGGAAACCATTGCACAAGGGAGTGTAGGATCTTAGAGTTTAAGGCTGTGGTTAGGTTTATACCTTAATTGCTTTCTTGTAGTTGCGGATGCTTGCAAGGGGTTTAATCACACGTATGTATTAGTCCAAGTAAGGTCGGTACATTAGCACAGGTTCACCCACACAACACTTACAAAACCAAAGAAGACTACTCAGCTATTTGAAGCGAAAGCACTTGACAGAATTCCCATGTGTCTTCAAGAATGTTTGTCCTCATAAGTATTTCCACCGGATTGTCCTTTGCTAAGAAAGGATTGGGCCACTTGCTGCAATTGTTTGTTGTCTCTATTACTTGCACTTTATTTCTTTGCTTTATCAGAAAACCCCTAAAAATCCGCTTTCTAAGTATTTACAGAGATTTCCTGCTCCATACCACTAGTCAACACATTCTGCTCCTCGTTGGGATCGACACTACTATTTATCAAAAGTACTACGATACACCCCTTATACTTGTGGGTCATCAATACTATTTTCTAGTGTCGTTGCCAGGGAGTGAAGCACTATTGAAGAGTGGAACTGGTAAAGGAAACTTCTATATGAGTATTGCTTTTTATTTCTGTTGTTACTTTGTTTCCAATATGGATAACCCACTTGGTTTTCTGTTTGGGAAAACTACTACCACTGTTAGGGTAGTAGATGAACCATCACCTATTGAGATAGATCCTTTTAAGATACCTACAAGTATTGTTGACCGTGTTATGGATAATTATTATTTAGGGGATGGAACTGTCCATCCTGGTGATCACTTGCTTTTTATCCATGAATTCTGCAGGTTGTTTAAGTGTGCAGGTATCACAACTGAACAGGTGAAGAATAAGTTACTCTCTATATCATTGAAAGGAAGAGCTGAAGAATGGTATAAGCTGCTAAAGAGTGGACAATCCATGGAATGGGAGGAAATAGTGCCTCTCTTTTACTCTAAATTCTATCCTCCTAGTGAGATTCATAAGGATAGGAATCTGATATATATAACTTTTGGCCTCGTGATGGAGAGAGTACAGCTCAAGCTTGGGGGAGATTGAAGTTACTAATGCTTAAATGTCCTATTCATGAACTCCCAAACAATATTATTATTAATAACTTTTATGCTAAGCTTTCTCTTCATGATAAAGATTTACTAGGTGCTTCTTGTGCTGGATCATTCACACGTATGAAGGAAGAATCTAAATGGGATCTCCTAGACCATATTCAAGAGAACACTGAAGCATGCGAGAATGACAAAGGAAGAAAGTCAGGTATGAACTATGATTATGAATGCATTAAATCCTTTATGGGAACTGATGACTTCCGTGATATTAGCACTAAGTATGGTCTAGATTCTCAAAGTATTGCCAATTTTTTAAGGCATTTGCCTCTTATATAAAAATTCCTAAAAAGAAGTGGAACAAGTACCATGCACCTTATAAAGATGTTGTTAGTCATGTTCTGTAACATCCCTAAAATCATGATTTCAAAGATTGCATATCACTCATGCATGCATATAGTTTGAGATCAATTTCAAACTCATTTCAAGAAAACAGAAGCACATAGTGCTATCATTTTATGTGAGCAAACTTAAATCAAATGGCCATCCTCATTTGAGAGCTTAGTGTTTTAAAAACCAAGTTTGTTTGTTTCCTTGTTGATTGGTTTGAGTGTAGAGTTTGAACAAATTTATACAAAATAAAAATGGTTTCAAAACCATTTTCAATCTTTTGCAACCAAGTGCTAAGTCACTGTTATTTTGTCTTTCCAAAAATGACCAAGCCAACTCAAAGTGACCACATGGTTTTATGCCAAGTTTTGTGACTGTTGCACACTGCAAAAATCCAGAAAAGATTTGAATTCAAATAGAGTTTGAATTCATTTGAAAATCATTCTAGAAAATCAATTTAGAAAAAGAAACGGAATAAAGAAAAGGAAAAGGGTCGGCGCTACCAATCTGGCCCATCAGCAGAAGCAGCCCAACTAGCCCACCCGGGCCACCTCTCTCTCTCTCGCACGCGCAGACGCACCCGCGGAGTCACTGACGCCAGGACCCCACCTCCCTTCAGTTTATTTCGCTGACAAGTGGACCCGTGACCCCGTCGTCATCTTCGTCAATCATGCGCGCCTGCGCCGCTCTCGCCGCTGTTACTCGCCGTAGTCACTGCCGCGTTAAATCCCCTTGATTCCGCGAGTAACTCCATGCCCCTCTCCGGTTATAGGAACCTCTCCCCCTCGCGATCATTTTCCCCCACACTGCACACCCTTCTCGCCACCAGGCTGCCAGTATTCGCTCGCGCGCCGCCGCAGACAGAGCCTACTCCGGCGATCAATTCTGGTAAACCTCGTGCGCCCCTTCCTCTCTGGTTAATACGAGCAGCTTCGCAACTTCCTTGCGCACCTCCTGATCCTCTTTGCCCGTCTGTTTGTGATCCAGAGCTTCGTCTTCGACGAGCACCGTGAGCAACTGACGTCGTCTCCAACTCCGGCGAGTGATTAAGGTAAAATCCGACCGCCCCGTGCCTCCCCTTTGACGCTGACTTGTTTTCCTGACCTATGCGCACACACTGATGCCCTCCGTTTGCGTTAGGGCGAGGCAGAATGTGGCCAACGTCGCCGTCCACCGGAGCCCGACCCTGTCATCCACTCCGACGAGATCCCATGGCCACTACAGCGCGCCCCTTGCCAAGCCACCGCCACGTTGAGCTTTGCCTCGTCACTGCGAGTCTGGTGAGCACACTCTCCACTCCCCGAGCAACCTAGAACGCCGGCACCGCGACTGGCAGAGCGCTCCGCCGCTCGCCGTCGCCGCGCGCCGCCAGAACTTGGTCGTTTGATCAAGCGCCGTTGGATCTAGATCCAACGCGTGTAATAGAATCACTTAAACGAAGCGGTACGTTAGATCTGAGCCATGCACGTTCACTTAAATCCAACGATCTGCGTCGATCGATCCGCCCGAACCGGTACGGGCCAATAGGAAACAGACGCGTGGTTAGGGTTTGGTTTAAAAACAGAATTTGAATCAGATTTATATCCAAATTTGATTTAGCTATAACTTTTGATCCACACGTTAGAATTTGACAATTTTTATACCGTTGGAATCAGGAGAACAAGACCTTTCTGTTTATGCAATGTGTTTAGTGTTTAGCTTCTGTTAAAATGATTTTATTTGCAGAAACTTGTTTAGGACTATTTTTGAGTATATGAATTGTTTAGGAATTGTTTTAGTGTCAAATAAACTTGGTTTAGCAAGTTTTTGACTTGTTTATGATTCAGTACTGTGCACTTCCTTGGTTGAGTTTTAAAAATCATCACTTAGCATTTTGCATGCATGCATATGTATTTTTGTTTGTATATGTTGTGTGTAATTTGTTGCTACCATTCTTTGTGTAGACTTTGGTGCTAGTGATTGTGATTGTGAAGAGTGATACTCTCCCAACTACCAAGGCAAGTGGTACTTCATGAATATTTCTATCCCTATATTTTTATACAAGCATTAGAAATATTTTGCTAAGTCTTGCATGCTACTATTTTTCCAAATGCCATGTTGGGAAATCCTAAGTAGTTGTAGAATTGCTAGGAAATTTCTAAGTTAAGTTAC